>OZ038438.1:3009729-4209729 GCA_964036275.1 Litoditis marina
GTTCTGAACCGTTCCATCGTTTCACTGACTCGCTCTCGCACCCAACTCAGACTGCTTTCCGAAGAGCCAGTCGACAAATTTGTTCTCGCTGAAAGACAGAGTAATTGAAATACTATTTCAATGGATCGTTTATAGATAAGTCCACTGTTATATATACTCCTAAAGGATAATATCAACAAATAGGTAGACTGTAATATTGAGGCGAGAGCGCAAAGAAAACGTAATTTGAAAATTGAGGCGAACACAAGAGCAACTGGACTTGTTTCGACGGAGAACTAGTTACCGACAGATGAATGTGATGAGTCACACCTTTCACAGTACACTCCTCTTCTCTAGGTCCTTCCACCACACATATCGAGTACAGGCAAGAGTCGAAGGGACGACAGGCACTTATCGGTTGCAGCTGAAACAACATTCACCCTGGTTACAAGTTGATTATCATTATATCTTGAATTCAGTCACTATTCCGATGATCTGTCTGATATTGCACTAAATTGAGATAGAGACCGGTTGTGGTCAAAAAGCGCAACATAGAACATGTTTGGGCGCGCGACCACCAAACAAAGATCACACTCATGGAAATGGGGGAAACTCAATCATATCCATTCAATGAATGTACCTGATTGGCATTCGCAACAATGAGCATTCCTTTGCTTGTTCCAATGTAAATCTGTAGACCACCAGGCTTCTCCACCAAACAAATGCACATCACATGATTATCTTGAGCCACTTCCAGATCCATTGTATGAATAGTTTCACTTCCTAGAAATAACACGCATACACACACACACATATATATATATATATATAGTTTCTGAAAGAACCAAACCAATATTAAAAAGCTGAATAGAAAGCTATAATCGTACCGGGCATGACTTTCTTGATATCCAGAGAAGATTGTACTTGTCGAGTTTCCACATCCAAACAATAAACTCGCGAAGCTGAAAACTCGAAATTACAGAAGAATTAACAATTGAACCACAGTAATTGACACAATTACCAGTCGAGAGCTCAGCTGTTGGCATGCTCGTCGAAAGAGGCCGTGGGAAATAAATGACCTTAGTAGGCTCATTATATTAACAGGTTACCAACCGCCGCTCTTCACAAATTGAGAAAGGCGGCTGGTGACCATTGTGCGGCCAATTCACTGGAGAACGGGTCCTTCCCGAACCGAACCGATCGAACCGCCATTCGGAACCGACCGGTTCTCCAGGGAATGATTCTAACCGAACCGGTGATCAACTCATTTTACCTCGTATACGACTAATGTCGGTCCGGTTCAAACCTTTCACTGGACAGCCGGTCGGTTTATAATATCGGTCCGGTTCTCCAGTGACCGGTTCGGGAAGTACCCGGTTCTCGAGTAAATTCGCCCCATAGTGCAGCGGTTGGTAACTACCAATTAGGAGAGACAGTCAAGGGGTCTTACATTTCTCGCCGGTGACCCATACACTGGATCCGTCTCGCGACGTGAGCATACTGCGCAGAATGAAACCAGTGTCCGGCAGGCAAATAGAAGAGGAGAACGAAAAAGATTCGTCGTGCGATAAATGATGAATTGTGATACGACCATCTCTATGTCCTGTCCAGATTTGCCTGCAAAATGAGAAATAGATTCATGTATATTTTCTTTTTCACATTCGCACAGGGAAGGAATAGGCGAATCATACTTTCATTATTTCGTACTTTTGACAGGGATCCTACTTTTTTATGAACATAAGAGACCATGAGACTTTTTATAGACAAAAGCAACTTTCATAGAAAATGACGCCTTTACGGAGAATCACACAACCGACCCAGGGTATGCCAACCGAAAAAAACAGGGTTGAGGTAGATGTTAGTTGCTTCTGTACAAAAATAATTATTTCTCCTGATAGCAACCGGAATACTTTTGAAACTCCCCGAAAACAAGTAAAATCTTTCGCAAGAGATACTAAACGCGTGCACAAGAATCTCTATTTTCATTTCAAGTACAAGAGTACACGGTTTCTCCAAAAGGTTTGAAAATATCAATGGAAGCAATGTGTGATTGGGATACCTGGACAGAGATGCAGTCACAACTACAGCAGCCGTTATGGGGTATGGAGAGAGCATACAGCCCTTCATTGTCACAGAATTCGACACAGTCAAGTACATTAACTTCAATTCCGATTCCGAAGCAAGTAGCAACACTTCCGTGGGCAACAGCTCCGGCGCACGTATCTAAACAATACAGACAGTCGACACGTGATATTGCAATCCACCGCCAATCCTTGACAAATCGCAAATTCACAATGTCCAGAGCAAAACGAAAGTTCAAAAATAACTTTCCAATGTCATCATGTTCGGGAAAACAAGAAGACTATAAATCTTTCAAATCGTCGCATATCGCGTTGTTATTGCCGCGAGTTCGTATATAACCGAGAACACCTCTCTGCTAATTGCCCAACATGATCGGATTACAAAACACACCAATGGAGCCGTCAATGAGGGTAACTGGAGGCGTGATATTTCGTGGAGCGAAGTGGAGAATGTGATAACGTTGCCAGCTTCGTCACACAACCAAATGACATCTCTGACCCGAGAGAGGAAATTCGCCTTCTCAGCCAACGAAATGACCTAAAATTGGCCCGATATTGGCTGCAATAACTAAGTAGAATATTAAGTAGAACAACCATAAGATTGTCTGTTTTCAAAAAGTCGAAAATCAATCAACCGCTAGCATGTTTAAAAGCAGAATAGTCAGGGTCTGAACAACAACAACAACTGCAGTTATACTACATCATACGCTGATATATTTTGAAACTGGCCATATGAAATGAATGACCCACCTTGTGCTCGAGCCAAGCGTATTGCGTACATGACATGACACCCAAATCATCGGCAGCCAACCAGATCTGAGCCTCGAACTCGTCCGGATCATCGTAATAATCAGTCGTTGGCACAGCCAGAATACAGATAGGTGGCAAGGATTCTGTAAAAATGGGGCTGGGATAATAATATAGATGTAAAACCGCCTAAAGAACAGAGGTGAATGATAACTGAAAGCAGAAATGTCAACAGTTATAAACAGCAAGAAAGCGGCAAAGTCGTAAACTAGGAGAGTGGTAGTCTATAGCTGGGGCGAGATATAGAAGAGTAGGGAAACGGACCTTCGAGTGAACACACGTCGAGCATGTGACTGAACTCGGGAGCCGAGCAGAATCCAACCAATTGGGAGGAAGAGGGACGGGCGTCTGGCAGAGGGTGCCACGATTGGACCAGAAGGTCCAGCATGGAACAGGGGACCAGCAGCTCCTGCAATATCATTGGTACTCTGGTGGCAGCGAGCGAGCAGAGAGAGGGAGAGAGAGAGAGGGGGAGAGAGAGAGGGAGAGAGAGGGAGAGAGAGAGAGGGAGAGGGAGAGAGAGAGGGAGAGAGGGAGAGAGGGAGAGAGAGAGAGGGATGGAAAAAGTGGATTATACATACATGAGGTAGTAGAACGGGTCTGGCTCCATCTAACAATCTCTCCTTCACATGTTCTTCCCCTTCGAAAGGCAATCTCAGTGTTATCAGCTCGTATAGATACATGCCGAAAGAAAACACATCCACCTGTAATTGGCATAATCAGTGATATCGCGAATCGGACATCCATATGTACCTGTTTCGAGGCCAGTGAAAGGCCAGACAAACCTTTTGAGTGTACTCCTCCTCGCCGTTGAATCGAACAATTTCCGGCGCCATGAATCCTTCGGTACCTCCGAAGCCCTTTGCACCGCCAGAAGGTAGAACTGAGCGAGAAATACCTGTAGTTGAAAAAGTGTTTGGCCAGAGAACAACTAGAGAAAACTTCCTTATCTAAGAAAAGAGGGAATATGAGCAACTTTCACGTTATATTGTCTTGCATTGATTCGTTACGATGTTCTCAGCACTACCAAAACGCGACACAAACTCGTCTTAGCGAAAAGGTAGCATGGAAAAATACATATCTTCATTATATTTGAATACCAATGAAAAAATATGTTGATTCTATTAGGCAACTCTATTAGCACTGACCGTAATCTCCGAGTTTGAGAAGCACATCAGTTTGAGCGCTAAAGGGAATAGGAAACCTCCAAGTGAGAACGTTTTCACTTTTCAGATCTCTGTAGATGATGTGCGCAGAATGCAGATACTCGAGCGCCTTCGCGATCTGCAATCCAAATATAGAAACGCGTCCTGCATATTTGACAGTCTCTAATGGTATATTAACGTAACCCAGACTTTGTTTAGCCTTGCAACCTTATTGTAACAGACATCCGTTTAAACTATAGACCCTTTTGACGATAACAACACCTTCACACCACAGAAATGTTGAGAGAGAGAGAGCATTACCTGTAGGGCTGAGTCTCTTATCACAGAGAGGGCGAGACGGGCACCGCTTTTCCGATGACTCGACAACAACTGTTGAAGCGCCCCCAGTGGAGCCAACTCAACTATCAGCGACAGAGGGGATACACACACCTTAAACGCATTTGTAATAAAACAACACTTCGTCGTTAACATTTATACATTGTCGAAAACCAGCGAGATCGTAGTGATAATCAATAGAAACCACTTCTGTGTTTGTATGCGAAATCTAGCGACGCGAATTCGCACACTAACAGTGTGACTCCTGTGCGAGATGTGACCAACTGAATTAGGGTTGTTAATCGAGTTGAAAATTTCGAGTTTTTCGAGTTTTGGAAATTTCGAGTATTTCGAGTTTTTCGAGTTTCGAGTATTTCGAGTTTTTCGAGTTTTGAGTTTTAAAAATTTCGAGTATTTCGAGTTTTAGAAACTTCGAGTTTTTCGAGTTTCGAGTATGAGTTTTGGAAATTTCGAGTTTTTCGAGTTTGATTTGAGCTCAAAACTCGAATTTTTCGAGTTTTCCGAATTTCGGTTTGCAGAAAATTTCGAGTTTTTCGAGTTTTAGAAATTTCGAGTTTTTCGAGTTTCGAGTATTTCGAGTTTTTAGAAATTTCGAGTTTTTCGAGTTTCTCGAGTTCTGAAATTTTCGAAAAAAACTAAGAAACGCCTACCCCTTGCAATGCAACTACGTGAGGATGACGTATACGGCTGAGAAGATTCAGTTCTTGGCGCGAAGTACAATAGGCACGACAAGCGAATTCCAGCGAATCGCGACGCCATTTATCAGCTGCCGCCTGCAAACAGACCCAATGACACGACATACGGAATTGGTTGCACAATTAGCAAGGTATACGCTAAACATAACTAATCGTCCATGGTTTTATCCTAAATTCACAATCCAAATTATGGCTATAAGAAGATATAACTGAAACCACGAACATTATGCGGAAAGTGTGTTCAACCTTATATGCTGCTATTGCCGAGGGCCGTCCCATTGTTCCAGGATCGACTGGTTCCAACATCTTCTGTGCCACCTCGCTGACTTCCCCATTCTGCAACAAATACTAGATGAGCTGGTCAAATATAATATGCCAAACAATACCGCCAATAACAAGTAAACGTACCGCCAATTTGACATTTGCACGGAAAACGAATCCAAAGGCTCCTCTTCCCAACATTAGGCCTCTCTTAATGCGATTTGTAGGCACAATGAGTGACGACTCGATATCCATGAATATCTGCAAAAAACAATGCGAATACATTGATCACATGGTTGTATTGCATACAAAATCGGGAAAGAACTGTACCCGAGCTATCACAGAGCGGTATGTGGTATTGGTATCACTCCACCGAGAAGCACAATTCCGGTACTTTTACAACGTAACCTTTTCTCATCAAACATGTTGTATACGTACCGAGTCCGGAGCAATGTGTTTGACGTGTACACCGCCGTGCATGGCACACTCCAACCAGCCATACTCGCGACCTATAACAAGACAACTACTACATATAGTTCGTTTCACCAATCGATGACTTTCTACAGTAATCTTTCAAAAATTCAAACGCATTTATCTAATCAACAAGCAGAATTTTAGATTCATTGTTTTGTATGCTTGTAGTACCCAAAGTGGAAAACGAAATCACAAAGTCTAAACTATGTACAACACCCACAAGATATAATAAATTCACTTAAAAGTTTTATAATCTTACTGTAGAGGTGTATTGTTTCGTAAAACAGACTATACTAAAACTGAAACTCGGCAGATAAATAGATATATTATATTGCAAACTAACCTGCTAACATGCATTCTTCTATCGTGAAACAATTGACTACGCCCAGTGAGGAAATCTCATCTGCCGTTTTGGAAGATCGAATGACGCTGAAAATGAAACGTAGTGGTATGTATTATTGCCAGTGTACCACCTTAGTCTTACTTTATACTACTTATTAGCTAGGTTGAAGGAACCAAGAAAAAAATCCAATTCAATCGAGAAATCATCTCAACGTTACACAAATTTGTTGATGCCACACTTGACTCTTCCTAGTTCTCTTCTTTGCTTTCAATCTCCTCTATCGAATCTATTCGTTCCAGTCTTCATAGTTTCTACATACATCATTTTAATATCCCTTTTTTATTTCACTCTTTATTTTTATTTTTCACTTTGATTTCCACTACACTAGGGTTAACAGGGTAGGGCATCTACTTATTAGGGCCCCTACCGGCATATAGATGTTAATAGCCCGAAATGCTTAGGTAACTTGACTCCACACACGTGGATTCTAGGTTTTCTTCATTGTATTTCATATTTAACTTTACTTTTCCAATACTGAAATACATTCTATTTTCTCTTCTTTCAATCACGTACCAACTCTCCTTCCTCCCTGAGCCGATACTTGTATCATCGTGTAATTTGGATGAGAGAACACGTACTGCCTGAACACAGTGCAAACAGGGCACAAGTCTGTTGACCAGAAGATCGCCCTCACTCGTGTGCACAAACCGGGTTCCCAACGAAGGATACCTGCAAAGCCCCAGATGCATCAACGACCACTCACAGCGTTCTCGACCACAGCTCTAACAAATAACCAACTCCCGTTCTCATTTTTGAACGCTCCACGTTGGATTCGCGTAAAAATAAGCGCGATACGCAGCGAATTAGTGCTCTGACCATCCCAAATTGCAGTGGGATAAGTGTCCCACCACGAAAACTTCGTGGACGAAGCGCAATACAAGTTTAATAGCGAAATTACTGTAGACGAGAACGCTGCAAACTACTGGACACGGGATACATAGAGTTAGGTGACAAACTATTTTAAACAATAAATTACCGTGGAACCAATATTATATAGTAAATGTCATATATTGAACGGGGGGAGAAAAGCCGAATGTATACCAGTCTTCGAGTAACGTGTCCAGCAGATCCACAACGAGGGCCAGCAGTCGGCTACCACCTTCCAAATCAGTTTCCATCACTATTTTATCGTTTTCCATTGTCACGGTTATTCTGCAAACAGCACCCTTCCACTAGTACAGCAACTATTTCAATCGAGCAACCTATCTTGCGGAATGTCGAGATTCACAAAAGTTTCTGAACGGAGTTGCCCACAATCAATCCTTTTTGCTATTTTTGTTCAAGAAGACATGGTGAACATATTACCTAATATATCAAAAACCTCTTGAAAGAATCAATATGTTAGCACATGAAGTCAAGAGCTGAAGAGCCACACAAAATAGGAGAATAATATACTACCGAGGAGTAACTCACCTGAGAGAGGGCAACAATATCTCGATAACACCCCAGTCCGAGATTGAGAACGGTCGCCATCTTTTCTGTTCATCCCGCGATTGAATCAGCAGGGACGAATAGTCGATGTCCCGCACTTCTGCCTGACATTAACAACATGCGTGTATAAACAGTTTTCATAATATGATACGAAATTGCTAGCAATTGGAAAAACACGCATTTTGTAGATACGAAATTAGTTTTTGTTGTACCGTTCAATTAAGTGTTTACTGATTATATAGACCACCACCCGCAATAGTACTGAAGAGGAAAAAAGAATTATTGTAGTACCTGTGGGAAGAACTGTTTGAGCACGAACACCGGATGGCCTTTAACAAGCATCTGAAAAATCAACATGCAATTTATGACATGATACTGGATATACATACGTATTATATATCTATATGTATAGAATATGTATTACACGTGAAATTATAGGAAAAGCGCGAGTCAGTGAATGCACCTCCATTCCTGTTTGCCAAACCAGCCATTCGGATTTCAAATGTGTGCTGCGCAGTCGAAGGCGATCCGCGTCCTTCTCGCTACTTGTACAGAATATCGTCTCAATTGCAGAACAAACATTCTTGTCACCCATGATCCTGTAAACGGAAACTATTCAGACACTTATTACGATGAATAAGTATAAACAATCGTATTCATACTGTTCAAAAGTATGTTTCCACGACACATTGCGCCTTTCGAGTAAGAGATCTTCAAAATCTTGATAATTAGAATTCACAAGAAGTAAGCATATTCGGTTGCATGTGATGCGAATGTTGAACAAGAACAAAAGTCGGATAAAGTACCTTGTTATCAGGCGGCTCCAAAACCCAGCTGGAATGTAGGCCAGAGCATAGACCCTTCTCAACTGGTGTTCTTTGCTATATGCGAAATTGAAAATAGGATGCGTCGCTTCAGATGTATTTCCCACCACAGATGAATTTCCGACCACGCTCAGCCTGGAGATTAGTCATTTGAAAACAACCGAGTAGGAAGTAGGAGATCCAATTTCAAGCATATAAGAAGATAATAAAGACATGTTGGGCTCAGAGCGGATTCGAGGAAATCAAGAACAGGATAGCAACCACTACTCCTATCGGTTCAAGCACAATGTTCTTGGCAATAGGAAATATACGTGAGATATGTAATATAGTCATAGTAACTACGGACAATCGTCATACCTGCTTGCTACGGAGAGAGTTGGTTGTAGCAGTTTGTGATGCAAAATGACAGGGTGTCGCACCAACCAACAACTCATTTGTGCGGCAATCTGAAAGAGCGAGAGACTGGTACACGAACAGAAGGTACACATCTCAATTAGAATGTGGGAAAGAAAGCGGAACCGCAAAACGAGCAACTGACCCGAACTCCGGCAGCCGGATAGTCGGACCTCAATCGGTACTCGTCCGGCAGCAGGGCGGGGATCAACAACTGGCGAGAATGACAGATGAGCGCCAACTCAAACTTGTGCAACAAATCCATTAGCGACACACGGAACATAGATTTGCAGTGTTTGGTCAAAGTGGACAGGGCATCTTGGTTCAGCAGGCCGGCCGGCAACGAAGGCGATCTGGAAACAAGCACAGTCCAACACACAACAAAAGTGAAACTGTTTAAGAGAAACTGTCATCGTTGCGAGATGTCGGCCACATTGCGTCGGAATTATAAACAACATTGAAATTAACCGACAGGCCAATAAAGCACGACATTTGTACTTTTGAATCATTACCACTTCACCAGTAGGAAAACTATTGTAGGCAATAAACGTACCTTGATAATACACAGTTAGAAAGAAAGTCTGCCAACCAAAGAGGATCTACGAATACCAATTGGCGTAGGGCAGCATCCTCGAAATGAATGAGTTCGCCGCAGTCGTGCAGGAATGAACTGGCAGCATGTAGCTCAATGTCATCCCTGTAATATAACATTTGGTCAACAGAAGTCATGGCCACGGAAATACACAGACCACTTTGAAAACGAAACCAATCCAGCCGAATGTTGAAAACTGATATGTAATAGGAAATTGTAGAATGAGTGGCATGTGAATGGAAGAGTAGCGGTTTTGTGCATACACCCAGAGATGATAACAAAATTATGAACATCGGCCAACATTGCTAGACCATTTATAACCGATAGATCATGTTCACAGAGAACCATGCATCAATAACAATCATACGAGTACATAAACTGAAAAGAGAACCCACCTAAACGGACGCCCAAATTTAGCTGTCATTCTTTTGGAAGCTCGTTCTCGAAACTGGTCATAGGAGAGCACAGCCGGCCATCCATCCTTCCGAGACTCTAGCGCCATTTCACGCACCACCTCAAAAGACACCTCTTTGCAACAAACTATCCCTATCAAGGAACCCAACTAACAACTGAACATTGAAACGAACGTTGTGAGGAACTCGACTATTTTCCTCCACATGCCTTCGATATCTATATAAATAAAATGAACCTTCATGAGAGCAATATAGGATGAAGGGATTTGTTGGTCCAATGCTCTCTCTTTGCCGATTCGAAGCTCCCAAGCTGTTTTGTAGACGACGTTGAGCAAGGTCTACAAGCATACCATACAAACACTATTTCAGATAAAACAAACATTAGTCATGGCCTGAAATTGTGGGCATGGCAGTTCGAACTAACTGTCGTCAGATATAAACGGAAAGGTGCCAGGTCCGACTGCCCTGTTGGTCCAATGGTCAGTCATTTCAAAGAAACACGGCGGTCGACAAGTATGAGCTGGCAGCAGTGAACGACAGTGCAACTGATCGGGCTGCCGCCAAGAGTTTGCCAGAGGGAAATGAATCGACACTGTACGGAATGAACTAACTAGATGAACGGACCTACATATTTGATAACTGTGGCCATTAAGAATTAGATAAGTTGTGAAGATGAGAAACAGAAAACACCTTGACGTCCTGTTTGTTTTTAGTAGAAATGAACAGAAGATCCATGATTTTCGGCAATCCTCGTTTGTCGGAATCAGATAGCATAAATCTGGAGCGCACCTTAAAAACAAAGCCTTGCAACATAGATAAACAAATAGGGGTAGGGAGCTAACAAGCAAAAAGAAGCAACGTATATTAATCCTCATAATGTAATTGTATTGATTACTACCACTGCTTACAACACTCACTCTCGACTCCAGATCGTTCAGGTAGGACTCGGGGAATATAGTCGAATGAGATGACACTTGGTCCACATGAGTTCCCACCAGAATAACATACGAATTCGGGGCACGCGCCTGAATTCACATCCAACTTACGACCAAGTAGACACATTTTTCAATTCACAACAGTCATGTGTGACAACAGTTTTTCAGCTAAACGTACAGCGTCATCTACTTCAAGCTTCCAGTTTCATATGACATTTACATACAACCATGACCAAAGATAAAATGATTCAAACTATCTACAACATTGTATATACTATGTTAGAGCTCAAAAAAGCTATATTAGTGTTCAATATGATATAGAAAGACAGACCTGAATGCTAACCAGCCAGTTGTGAACATCTGCTAAGGCTACTTCTCCATCGGTAACTCTCCAAACCACCAAATATACACACCGACGAGTTAGGAAATAGGCATGCGTCGCGTGATATTGTCTCTTCAAACTTTCAATTTTAAGCAAGACAGTAGTTTTTTTTCTCGAAATACTGCTCACTATCATAAGCAAATTATGAAAAAAACATGATTGAAAGACTAAAGAAATCAAAGCTTACAAACTGGAAACAGATCATACGATTAGGACACATTACACGGGCAACTTTATAACGAATTACATGATTCAATAACAAATAATCGTCAATAGTACTGTTCCTGGTTTCTGCGAACTGTACGAGAAGTTAATCAGAAGATTTGAAGAACGGCAGCTGGGGGAAAAAAACTTACCTGGCCACAAAAATCCCAAGCAGAGAAACCGATTGGACCTAGGGCAGGACCATTTTTCGACTTCTTCACTTCAAACTTCCATTCAGCCACACGAACACTTTCGCACTGAATTTACAATGCGTTAAGAGTATAAACGGGAAGTTTGGTTATTGGTTAACTACTATTTTCCACTACAAAAGAACGTGGCAGTGTGGGGTTTAATTTTTTTTAAATATTACCATCAAAACTTGCACTCATCTTATTCCTAAAGAACCAAGAAAGATGTACAAACCTGAATGGGCGGTCTTTTCTGAACACCTTCGCTGCGGAAGAAATCCCACAATACACTTTTACCGACGTTATCACCTCCCAGTATCATTAGTCGCAAATGATGATAAGTTTTTGATCTGAAATTGACCAATTGTCCGGAATTGTTGTTGCAACAACATGAGAAATACTGAACTTCATAACGAGGCATTTCACCATAACTCGGGCCTGCCGTGCGTACACCTCTGAATACAACTATTCAAAATCATTGGCAGCGTTCAAAATAGATGCACAACCTCCATAACCACCTCCGTTGAAATTTCGGTACCTCTGTGAAGGAGAAACATTCAGTATTATTCTAATTACCCGAGAACAATTATAAGGTTTCTGTTCTATAAATGAGTTAATGAGTTCTTGGAATATTTATAATACTGAAAATAAAAATTGATTTGAACGCACTCTTCTAGAATGGTTTTCAAATAAGCAATGATCTCGACAGTCTTGCAGTTATCCACATTGACCATAGAATCCAAGGGCTCCTTCAGGCTACATCCTTTGAGTGACAGAGACCACAACCTGATGAAAAGAGCAGAAATAACAGGAAACATTATGAACAATGCTAGATCCAGCGAATTTCAAGTGTTTTTAAACAAAGATGAGAACCAATGTACCTGGACAGCATGCCCAATTCAGCAGATAGCTCCTTCACATCCTTGTTCCCGGACAAATTTAATACCGACAAATTGAAAAGACGAGACAGCTCAGCAGATACCGAGTTCAACTTATTATTGCTCAAGTCAAGCACAGTCAGTGCAGGCGCCACGACCTAGAACAGCGGCATTGTGACGGGAAATATTTCATAAACCGCCCGTTATGCGAGCTGAATGTTGGCCCAAGAACGGCAAACCTGATTCGATCTGATCAAGCGATACATGTTATCTTTGTGATGTAGTAGTGAGGATACGGACAAGAATGAGCACCTACTCTGCAAGTGGAAATGAGATAAGAGATGTGTGCTCACCTTGCCTGCGACGACAATTCGGAAGGAAGTGAGACAGTTGCCGGCCAGATTGATGGTCTTCATCCATTCGAGACTGTCGTGTCTCTTGTGAACACAGGCCTCTTCCAGCTGACCGTCAGTCGGCTGATGACGGGAAACCGACAGAGACCGTTGAGACCGAACTGCCGATTTCGATCGGGATCCTTAACACCAACGTCTAGCTGATATCGCCTACACTCTTTAGCAACATGCTCTTCCTTATGAAAGCCCGGTGATGAGGAACAGGACACTCCAAACAATCAACTAAATCAAAAGCAAAGAATCGAATGCATTATCTATTGAGAGGCTGAAGTAGACAATGAAAACTAGGTCTCTGACAAGCCGGTTGTCTTTTTATGTCAGCTGAGAAAAGGGCCTACTTGAATGTCGTTGAGGACTGTTCGGTCGTCGAGGCAAACGGCCATTCGTGCCACTGGGAGCAACCGCGTGGCACACTGTATGAAACGGGGAAGGCACTTGAAATCCATCCTATAAATAAAGTGTCGTGGAACGGAGAACATGAGTAATACACACTTAGATGAGTCCAGACCACGCACTTGCAAAAATTGTGGACTACCGAATAGTCGTGGAGAAAAATCTGCAGATAGATGGAAACAGAGTAAAACAAAATGATGTTGAACAATTCCGAGAATGGGACTATAGGGAAGTACCTTGAGTGAATTATGGGACAGGTCGATGCTTCGTAGATGAGAAGGCAGGCAAGCGACGGGAGGGAGAGACACGAGCAGATTTCCAGACAGATTCAGTGTCGTCAGACGGGGACAAGTACAAGATAAACACATCGGAAACACTTTGAACTGAAACATATTTAAAATGAAACGTGTTGTCATCACTTCCATTCTCCATCAGATATTGTTTATCATTCAGCTATGATCTCTAAGTGTAAACAAAAACTCACCGCCTCTCCCACAATGGTTTCATATTATATGATTAGGTTGTCAGCGGGTTTTCCCTCAGAGAAATAGGTTTTTCAATGGTAACGGAGTAACGGTATAAGTATAGTTTGAAGTTTACCGTCGGTTACATCAATTGTACCCAACTCAATATCTCTCCGAATACTATTGGCGATCACCATTTATGTGAAGACTACTTTAACAATGGAAGGCAACCATGTATATAGAGAGTATGCGAAAAAAGTAACCCACTTTATTGCCAGAGAGGTTCAGAACTGTCAGAGTGTTCGAGGAAGTCACAGGAAAATCAGGAAACAAATCATCTTCATCAACCTGGAATCACAACGGCTATGTGTTATTAGTTATAAGACAGGCGGAAAAGACGATAAAACTTGTGTAGATGAACAATTGTAGTCACCTTGGATAGATTCAGAGTGTTTTGCCAGATGTTGAGACGAGAGAGGGGAATGCTGGTTACATTGGGAGGTTCATCTATGGAAGTATTCGAGAAGTTAGCTGAAACAACCATATTATCACGCATGTAATGTGGAAGGCTACACACAACTGATCAAAACGGGAAATGGCCAGAATGAGGTGAAACTGACTTGAATCGTCGCTGGGGAGTAAGTCGGCCTGCAGTCGAGGAGTTCCTCTGCCCCTCACATTGCCCACCATTGGAAGGGAAGACAACGAATTATTCGATGCATTCAACTCCTGCAATTAACGAAACAACTGCGTCTGCACAAATGTAAATAGATATTCAGCAGGGTAGACGACGAACCAGAAGGAATGACATTTTAATTGTAAACAACGTGAAAGTATACCTTCAGAGCAGGACACATCCAGATATATTCGGGGAGGGAAGAGAGCTTGTTGTGGGATACATCCAAGTTGACCAGCTGCGGAAACGATGACAACAACTGAAAACACGGAGAGGTTAGCTAGCTCCAGACACGGTAATTTGTCTATATAGATGAACCAGATGGAACATCACTTCTAACATATCCTCAAATGAAAATGGGCAGTATTTTACCTACCGAGAAAGACCATTAGATGAAAACAATTCTCCCCTACTATGTAAACTGAAAAAAAAAACAGTCGAAACAAAACACAATGAACGGGGAGATGTGATAGTTGAAATATGAAAATCACCTGTGCACTTATCGAATCCAAAAAGTTGCCTTTCAAATTCAGTATTTCCAATGATGTCGACGTGATAAAATAGGTGGGCAAATTTATTGATGATATCTTGTTGTCCGAAATATTGAGTGACCTGAAGGTGAATTATGGATATATGTAGTAGTAGTAGTAGTAATGAAGCCAAATTTATATCAAATGTTGAACCGTCGTACTGTATATTTCAAAAGCTCATGCTGAATGTAGCAATAGCAAATGTGGGCCACTTTGTATTCCACTTTTTTCTTTAAATTCAGGCACCCATATGAAACTGAGTTGAAAGTAAGAATTGAGACGGGCTAGAAGATCGAACTTATCCTAATATTAAAGTGAGATATCCAGCAAAGAAAACGCTAACATTACGCAGTTCAAATATAAAAAATAAATAAATCTCATAGTTCAGGTATTATAAAAACAGCGAAACGAACTTCAATGACGGCATTTGGAATAAGACGGTAGGAAATACTGGCAACAAATTGTTTGACAGATCAACACGAGTGATTGCAGACAGTGCCAGCCTTGAACAGAATATGTATAAATGAAAACTATGATTTATGAGGCTGATAATATGTTTTTCTTCTAACGCATCGATAAATGCATTCATAATGTAACGACTAGATCTCGAACACTATACACACTGCGCTCATGCGGAACGAAAACACTCAACAATAATCTAACGGGGTTTTTGAAAATATCAATCTGTGCGGGAAATATGTCCAACCGTGTTTTTTTACTACCGATATCTGGGTGAATTCTATATGTAACCGGGTTTTCAGGTAACCTAACCCTTTTTTGGTAACCTATTTTTCAGGTTACCACAGTAGGTAACCGGATGGTAACCTAAAATGAAAAACCGGTTACCTGTTTTTCTAACGCAAAATGTGGTTTTTATCGTTAGTTCTACCGGTAACCGGATTTTAGTTTTAGGTTACTTCCAGGTTACCTACTAAGGTAACCTGAAAAAAAGGTTACCAAAAAAGGGTTAGGTTACCTGAAAACCCGGTTAGTTGTAGAATTGGCCCGATATCTGATATAGTTCAATTGTAAACCGCACCTAGTTGTGCGCAGACGGGGATTAACTTGTAGAGCAGCAGAGATGAACCAGTCGGTGTGGACGGTGTCTAGATTGGCCGCTCCCCAATTCAGCATGGCCGAGCGAGAAGGATACAAAGCCGATGGAAGAAGGTTCTGTCCTACTTGCATCTGTAAAAAAAACTTCGTGGCTCTGGAGCGCACAGGCCACAAGTTCCATTCCCACTCGCCACCATACCTTCTGGATGGACACATGAGTTGGTAGTAGAACTCCCCCATTATATTGTACACCCTCTACGAACAACATTATCACGGCTGACATGGAAATTGTGTTTCTAACGAATTATGCATTACAGAGGAAACCTTTTCACCAAAATGAGAGTATGTTTGAATGATATACCTGACTGAGATCCATATTCTTCTTGTTAACTTTGAACTCGGGATCAGGAAAAACCAAACGAGTCAGGAAAGTTCTGATAAGCTTCTCATTGTGAACCTCAAAGCAATGATATGATGAGAAAAACCACACAAGATAATATCACATCAAAAACAACCGCAACGAAACGCTAACGTATGATTACTAGACATTGTGATATTCCTAACTAAAATATACCAAAAACATAACAAATAGATTTTAAAATAATTAACTCAATAAACGCTCAACGAATATGGAAAATACGACACAAACTTACGGATGCAGCCAACGCGAGTGCCCTATTGTCCGTATCCAATGCTCTATGATCCAACAGGAAGTTTACCACTAAAATGGCATCAGCACGAGCCGCTTCTACCAAACTACCGGAACCTGAATCATAGACAGATGATGCGACAACACACAACAAGACACATTCGAGGCGGCGCGGCTGATTTCACACGCACGCCCCACTGTTCATGGTTCGACTTCAACACATGCACAATGTGTATGCCAAACCTTCGTCAGAAAACACGTACATACAGATCACTAATACATTACCTATACACTTTGCCTCTTCGCCGCTTAGTTCCGAATCGAGAATAGCCAGCGGGAGATTAACGTCAGCGCCTTTCTCAATTAGTAATCTGAAAAAAAACTGTCCGGTGCAAGCACATTCCCTATCATCTTGGACTTGCATCAAATTTGCGGGATATATTCATATTAGAATAGAAACAAAATGTTGATGAGTCTTGCTCATGAAACGATTAAACCAGTCTACGTAACAAGTGGGTCACTCAATGAGATTGAGCACTAACCCCTTCACCATACAAGCAACTCACATGAGAATGGGAAGCGACTGGTTGTATGCGGCGACCATGAGGGGAGTTCGCCCCCGGTTGCAATACACATCGATTTGGAACGGGCATCTCGAAGTACCATCAACGAAGAGGCAATTGAACTAAATAATACTTTCGACTGTTTGTCATACTTTGTTCAACTTGTAGCATTTATAACGATCACTAAGCATTCGTAATAAATAGACTAAGAGACAGGTGAACTAAACGGAATTCGGTGTTCGGTAAACACCGGGAAACATAACAGAAATGGAAAACTAGGCCATCTAGAGTGCGTGTAACAATAGATTGACTCTTAGTACAGACACAAAATAAGCAACCAGGAATGATAAATAATAATACTTGTTACTGACCTCTAACATATACTTGACTAGTGGCAGATGAGCCTTTGCGACTGCGAGGTACAATGCCGTACGACAATTGTTATCTCCTTGATTCAAATCGACGGCGAATAAATACGGCGGAGCAGAAACCATGTCCATCTCTTTCAGACATTCATCAGAATACTTGTGCTCGACTATCCTTAAATAGATATAACATCATCGAAAGCAAACACTCTACGGTATGGACACAGTAAGTTGCGAAGACCTGGAAATTTTTGTAACCAGCACGCAATGCGTGGCGAGTAGTTGTTTATTTTTTGTTTCAAAAACTGTAGATCAAGGCATCAAGGATACATAGAACACATATGCGCTGGGCGAAACCCAGTCCCTTGCAAGACTGATCTAATTGGGTGCGCAACGGTTTACAACCTCAATAGGCAACAGGAAACAGCTTTTGTGGCCGTGCCAATGCTGTACAACCGGAACCTGACTCACTTCAATTCAGAAGTAGTGGCTGTGAGATAAAAGCACGCAAGAACATGTCAACAGGAGACACTCGAGCGCCGAAACAACTAAATTTCTGAAGAAAAAAAACGAAACTGCAAAACTACTGACGCTTTGAAAACGGGTAGACATCCGCTTTGTGCGGCCCAATGAAGACAGGAACTTCCTTCGGAATTACAATTGGCCACTAGGTGGGGAAAGAACTGCAATCATATATACCTAAGCTGGAACACTCTCCCAAAGTTGAACACTACCACAGAAATTGTGACGGTTGTACTTAATTGCTTGTTTTAGAAAAAACTATAATACTGAAACTTTTACTGCAAATATCATAAGACTTTTTAGAACTGATCACAGTTGCGAATTCAATAATTAAAACTAGTGAGCTAACCTGTAAAACCAGTTCAAGAACATCAACGTTTTGTGAAGAAACTGCAGCATGTAGCACTGTGTCCTTGGTCTGGTCATTTATCAACAAATGATCTTCTGACGAAAATGCAAGAAGTTGGGATACAATATCCGATTGCCCATGTGTACACGCGCTGAAAATGATTATGAGCGGGTGTACAGAGACGCATGACTGTCCAAATCAGAGGATTTCAGAAGAAACTCTTCCCCACCTGAACAGTGCGGCGCCATGCTCACGTGTTGTTCCATTGAGCACGACATCTCGGTTACTCGCAGATGTTTGCCCCAGCACCTGAGAATACCAAGTGTCTCGCAGCACAAATTAGGCAGACACGTTTACTTAATTTGTAATCAGACTGTAACCAACTTGTCATTGGCTACCACTTCCGATTAGCCGTGCCAGCCAGCTGAGACTTAGGTGCGTGACACCGTTTTTAACTTTAACGGGGACGGGGGATCCTCACCATTTTCACAATCACTAAATTTCGAGGAAAATACCTTATTGACAGTCATTCAGGAGTCACATAAATGAAAGAACAGAAAAACAGAGCATTTAAATTTATATATAAGCAAAATATTTCATTTTGTTCAATGTATAAACGCATTATTCTTATTTTGTTAACTTTCTCTTCTTTTATTGTATGTAGTATCGTTCATTAGAGAACCGCTTTTCCTTATGACTTACAGTGATAATACAAGCATATATGATATTAAATGGATTATTATAAATGAAAAAGAAACAAATGTTTTTATACTACCTCTGCCACAACATCACTGCATCCCTCAGTGCAAGCAGATATCAGTCGGTTGTGAAGATCATTCTGTCTCTCTGCTTCCAGCTCTGCAAATATCAAACAGAATAACATGTACATAGACAAAGATTCACCAAAAAAACATACTTTCAGTAAAATATCATAAACTAATACGTTTCCTCCAGATGAGAACAAGGCTGCAGGAACTATGTGTAATATGTCATATCGAAAGTATAGATACTGGAAATGTAACGAACGTATAGCTTCAATTAAAGCAGCGGCAACATCTTCGTGTCCTGCGATATGCGCGGCTTCCAATGCACAATGACCCGAGTTGTCTCTCTGTGAGGCGTCGGCTCCATGACTGAGAAGGGCTCGAGCACACATTGTCTGCAATACAAAGTACACCACCGACTACACGGAACAAAACACGCAGTAGATAGCGCAGTTTGAAAGCAGTTACATTTTCCTACTAAGATATTACATGCCCTCAAAACTAAGTCAATTACATGAACATGTGAGATGGGCCAAACATCGCAAGCCTTTTGAGATCAACTGAGGTGATGTATAACGGCTACCTGTCCTGCTTCAGCTGACAGATGGAGAGCCGTTTTTCCATAAGAATTCGACGCATTGAGGGACTCTGTAAAATATGTCATTCGAAATATAAAACAGGTTGTCAGGTACACAATTCGAACGCGGAGAGTCGGAAAGAAAGTCTTCATTTCAACCGTATACAGGGGAGCAAAAATGCCGCTACTAGCAAGACTTGCTAGTAGGAATTCAGTAGTTATTTAATTACAGTTTAACAAATAGCTACGAAGTTATTACCAAATGGCTACTGACCCAATATCCCGATTTTGAGAAAAACATTTTTGGTATCGACTTTCGATTAATCGCCACCAGACAGCTAGTGGCAGTTCGATGGTACCATATTATTTTTCCCAAGAAGCGAAACATTACAAAGTGATATATAGCATTGCTAATTCATGCCTCGAACAAAAGCAACACACCGGGTCCACAATTGAGTAGAACAGATAGACTGTTAACTCTGCCATTATGAGCCGCTAACATCAACGGAGTTCGTCCGTGACGATCTACTTTGTACAAAGCGGAAGGATGTTCCCTCAACAGATCGCTCAATAAATCTTCATTTTCGAAGAGAATCGCCTGCAAGAAGTACATCAAATTATGTCACGTTTCACACACTGTTCAGTTTTTACTGCGACGGTACCAGAACTATAATGCTTCGAAAATACGCCATGAACCAGAAAGCCAACCACGCACGACGCGTGGCAAAGCGGCCTGTCCTAATCAGCCAATGTGCATACTGAGAGAAGTAAGTCTCAAACTAAAACAAGCGTCTCAAGGCGAGCAACGTATAATTTTCAATATAGGTACTCTGAAACTAGTATTTTTTTGATTGCCTGCCTAATGCACACTATCGCATTTTAATGCGAGGTAATGAGTTCAAACCACCTTGCTGACGACAATAAATTACACTCATAAATTACACTTTCAAATTTTCCATTCATTTATGATAGTTACGTGCGAAATAAACAGACATGTCATTCTCATCTATCAGATCTAGTGCATCAATCTGGCGAGTAATCGAACACCACACAATCAATACAAATAAGGTACCTGTCGTATGAGCTGCATAGTGTCTGAATCATCTAGTTCCAGTTTCAACCGACATTCTTCCCTAGAGGCCATGTGAAAACTCGCTGAAAGACATTCTATTCAAAAAGAATCGCTCCAGCATTTTTATACATATAAGGATCTTTATTCTTAAATATCCATATAAAAGTAGAGTCTAAAACAGATAGGAGCCACTTGAACTACCACTTGCAAATTAAACGGTCCCTATACCACTGGCTGCCAGTAGAGAAAAAGCTCTGCATAATACGTTTGGCACTGCTTAGGACTTGCCAGCAGGTTGTTAATTAGCTAACTTATGTAAAATAAAATTGTGTTAAAGAAAATTGAGCCATCGGCTAGAAGCAATACTATACTAATCAACATTGTACTCCGTATACTACTTTATCTGGCAAAAACAGAAGTACAAAAAGTTAGCAGGCTCGATTTCACGGACAGGAAAACAATGTTTCAAAAAAGAGTGTTCAATTTGTGTTGAACACAGAAAGTAATAAACAATTTAATAAGTTTGTACATGTGCATGCATACACAATCTACAATTTTAACTTCCGTTCGTTGACAAAAATTGACACAAGTCCCCAGCTTCGCCAGCGGCCGCGCGGCTGCGTCGCGTAATTGCCATTGGAGCACAGATTCGCAACAATATAGTCTTTGCCATTCCTACGTACTCAGATTACCGTAGAAGAACGCAACTTTCAGTCCGTTTAAATTACATATATGTTATCAAACACACATTCAGTCCTGATCTCGTATCAAAATAAGTTTTGAAAACATTTTCGAGATTTGAAATTGGTATTGTATCGCATAGCAGTTATTGAGAATTTCGAGTGTGTACTGTAGTCTCAGTAGGCTAGGAGTTTCAGTAGGAACTATGTGAACTATACGCAATCACTAGTAAATTAAAATTATGGTATGTTTGTTATTATTCGAACCGATGTCAGTTGAATAAAATAATTGTGTATATACGTGGATTCTTCACCACACGAGCTTCTTCGGAGAACATTCCTCAGCCTCGTCTTTACTGAAACACCGATTTCAACGTGAGCAGCAGTGTACAGATTATTTCACTGCGCTCTCACTTCGACATACCTCAAGAACAACTATGTATATCCGAGTTTCACCTAGAAACATGGAAAGTCCAACACTTGGGAAGGAGGAGAACATTGCAAAGGGTACAAAAGAACATATTCAAAATTTATTAGATCACTTCAACACGAAATGAAGTGCCTTGCCGGACGGCTTCCAGTATCTGTATCTGTCGGAATATCTATTGCAACACGATGGTTGGGGAACATTGACTTTTCACCCTTTTAGAGGGTGGGGGGTAAAAAGTACTGCGATACTTCAATTTTCCCGGTGGTTGGATTCAGCTTTTTCTCGGAATCAATGATCTGGACATCTTTAACAATTTTATCACGCCAACAAACTAGCGGCATGTCCGATCGAACGAGCGTCACTTGGAAATCACCAGAGAGACCAATCAGGGAGGAAGTATATTATATTTCGAAGAAACTACATACTGAGAGCATGATAAGAATTTCTGACTGGGCAGGTACTGTAAAAGTCCACAAGCGAGTACAGTAGAGTGTACAATCTTAAAAACCTTCCATGCTAAGAGTGTGTTGAACAAAAAAAGTCCAGCGTAAGTGATTCCTTGACCGTCACTCATACTCTTGCTGCCTTTGTAACTATACACTTGACACGAATTTTCCCTAGAATTATACTCGATTCAGTACAAAAGTAATCTCTCAGATTCCTTCCTGTTTGATGATCCCACGCAGCTAAGCAAGACATAATAGTGTTTCCAACATACAACGAACTTTATTAAGAACCACATTCTCTAAAACACAAGACACAAAATTAAACTACCCTAGTTACTAAATGCTCATGCTAGGTGCACATTGCGAAGAAAATTGCTAGATAAACCATTTAACGAATTTTTGAACCGGAAGACTAAGAGATTAGAGGATCATGCCGAGTAAGAACGTTGCTTATGCAGCGGTGATGATGCGAAGAGTATTGGTGAATCCAGCTCCTGAAAAATATAGGTAAGAACCTGATCGTCTGTTCACACAAACTATGTCTCTCTCTGTCCACGCTTGAAGATCTGCTCATGTTATCCTGAAACGTCATGGTAAATAACCACAAACAGGCAAACTAACATTTAAAATAACTGCTACAAAGTTTTGATAGATATTGTAAGGCAAAACACATCATTTGAAAGTTAGCATACCGAAAAAGAATGGATTTCACCCGCTCAGCGCTCAATTAGAAAAATCATACCCTGTCTCCATCCAGTAATGACTACAAGTACATCTCCCTTGTGGATGAATCCTCTGTCTTTACCGAGGGCAATACCATGGTTGATGCGGTTATCTACGTCAGTAGGCCAATCCTCGACACGATCTTGAGTGTAGTGAACAGGGAAGACTCCTCTGAAATCAACGAGCCTTTAAAACATCCAAGAAAGAAAGAGGGAGATAGAAAGAGAGGGAGAGAAAGAGAGATAGAAAGAGAGATCGGAATGGGGAGATAAAGGTTGAGAAAGTACCTGTAAAGATGAAGTTGACGGCAAACGGCAGCTGAACGTGAAATCGTCAAAATGGGAACAGGACTCTTGTAGCGAGAGCACTGCATAGCTGAGCTGAAATGAGATAGATTACTTCGTATTGCGAAATATGGTACCGAACACAAGGAGAGAACACTGAAGTAGGGAAATGTGATCAAAGTCAAAGCTGTTTACCACACTTAGAATTGATACAACCGCCTATTTGCCAAATAGTAACTTCTTTCAGCCTGCATTCTGTACTTTCCCTCATCTTTGAGAAGAGGATGTTTCTGCAAAGGCGGGCTGAATGACAAACGAACCGTCCAGTAGTGGTGATGAGGAGGATAGCAGAAGCATGACAACTGATGGCCGCACTGGTCGCAGCGATTGCGATCGTGTGCGTCATATCGGTGGGCTTCGGTGTGTTCAACAGCAGCTCCTCGTAGAACTTGCGATGGTAGACTGCCGCTTCAGCTTCCTGAACAACGCAGTACTAATAGGGAACGAAACGACAACTTGTACATTACCCGTTTCCGTCCTGGATACTGCAACTAACGGTAACTATTGAAGAAGGGAAACATCTTGGGAAGTTTTCGGCCCTTTTCAATCTTTAGGACAAACGCAATAAAACATTGACTCCCTGAAACCGTTGTTGATTAACAATTAGGAAAGTTGATATATTGTTGAAAATAAGACACATATACCAGGCCAGCTATGCAAACAGCATTACCTTGCAGATATAGTGCATCATTTTGAGAGCTTCCAATGGATAGTCTCCCTTGGCAGTTTCACCAGACAGCATAACACAATCCGCACCATCAAGTACCTAAACGTGGAACGGTAAAGATACCCAATAGAGTGCTTCAATCTCACACGATCGGAATTGGGTATATGGAAACGCATTTTGAAGCTATCTGAACATAGACAATACCTTGTTCTTTGAAAATTTGATAGGTACTCGCGTGAAAGACGGGTACGGTTCAGTCAGAAATGTACAGAAAGCATAGTGCATCAAATCAACAGCTTACAATGGATAGTCTTTGCTAGCAGTGTCAACAAAGCACAGGAGTACAGGAATACATGTGGTACAGGAATAGATGTGGATCACACAGCCAACACTAAAGAAGTTGTTTCATGGTAATTTAAAATGCTGACCGCATTGGCAACGTCGCTGCCTTCGGCACGGGTCGGGCGGGGTTTGTGCACCATCGACTCCAGCATCTGTGTAGCGCATATAACTGGTTTTCCAGCCCGGTTGCACTTCGAAATAAGCATCTGAAAATCAGCTTGCATGAAAAACTATTGGACATTTCATACTGAACACAAGGAAATAACTAATGCATAAGTGATACTAGAATTTAAAGGAGACCGGAACACAACTTGAGCAGAGGTTTTGTTTCGGGCTGTTTTTAACTGTATTGAGATCAGAGAGCACAAATAACTCGTATATTAGTTTGATCAGTCCACGTGACATTCACATGACAATGCCGCGCGACACGCAACGCGTCCAATCAAAAGTAGGATACAGCAGCTTCACGAGAAACCAATGGTAACAAAACAGGGTTTGCCTGCAGACGTGGGGAGGGGGGTCTTACCATGCATATGATATAAATGCATATCCTACCTTCTGTGCGAGGAATACTTTTTCAGCAGGAATTTCAATACCGAGGTCACCACGAGCCACCATAACTCCATCAGCCTCGGCAATAATCTCGTCTGCGCGATCGACTCCTTCTTGATTCTCAATTTTGGCGATAATTTTGATATGTTTTCCCTTCTCACCGAGAACCTGAAACAAGGATACATAGAACAGAAACCTCACTATAACTAATTAACATCAAAACCAGTTACCGTATCACCCCAAACGATGGTTACCGGTGCTTTCTCATTCCTTCAATTTGAGCGAGAATTTGTCGGTCATGTTTTCTAGATGTTGGGAAAATCAATAAAAAAAATCGAAGCAATAAACAATGTTAGCGGGGAAATCATCCAGTACCTTTCGAATGATCTTGATTCCATCGGCATTTCTTATAAAGGACGCGAAGATTATGTCGACATTTTGTTCAACGCCGAAAGTTAGATCCTGAAAAGGAGGAAACGTGAGACATTTAATAACTCACTTTTATGTGCAAGTTGTACATTGACACACTTCACATGCAGCCTGCATGCATCGTTACCCGACACTCTGAATTGAAACACCGAAATTAAAAAACTTATGTGATAACGGGCGGGACACAACAACAACCAACCTTAATGTCCTTTTCAGACACAGCGGGAAGATCCACAATGGTTCCAGGTAGATTTACTCCCTTTCTGCTACCTCAAACAATAGAAAATGAAGGAAATTTTCCAGTTGTACTTTGTACTTTGAATTTCTTATATTGATACGAAACTATAGGGAATTGCGGATTAGAATGAGTCGTATCAAACGCTCTGTGCAGTTGTTGCTTCAATTTTCTTTCTGTACAGTACCTAGCATTCCTCCGTTTTCAACGGTGCATGTGACCGCATCTTCGTGAACCTCGTCGCAAACCAGTGAGATGAGACCGTCATCAATGTAGATTCGAGAACCAACGGCAATCACCTAAAATCTTTAACGCATGATTCCCCTCAATCATAAATTTTTTATTATGGCTTCATTTGAATGAACTAAGATAACAATACGCTTTTACATCACATCGCTTCATGTACAGCTAGATTTCTAGATGCAAGGTTAGAAAATCATAGGCATCTACACGGCGTTCTCGCCTACAGTAATTTTTGCGATTAAATTTGTATTGAGCTCTGTCCACAAAGTTTTCGTGGCGGGACACTGTATCCCACTGCGATTCGGTCTGAGCACAGCACTATTTCGCTGCGTATCGCGCTTATGTTCACGCGAATCATTCGCGGAGCGTATAAAATGGAGGACGCGAGTTCCTTATTTGTTAAAGCTGTTATTGAGAACGCCGTGTCTAGAGAACAGTCAATGGAAAGTACTTCTTTCACAGCTCAAGCACTGCTGAGATATTTTCACGAGTACTCAAAAAATCGATACTACATTCTAATGTGCAGATTAACTTGTTACCGAGATTCCGAGAAACCTAAGAGTACGGTTCATATTATGGAGAATCGCGAATTTGAATTATAGAAAACAACAAACTAGAGCTCAATAATACCACAACAGACAACCGTTACCTTGGAAATATTTTTGTAGTCAACGAAAAGATTGACAGCCGTTCCCGACTCTTGGAACGACGCATCCGTCGTCAAGCGAATAGATGCTCCTTTCGCTAGTTCGATCTACAAAGATAGTTGGGAGTACACGGCATACACCAGTAAACTCAGACTATGCTCTAGAAGAGGCCCATTAATGAAGCACATCTCGTAAACTAAAAATAAGCGTATTTCGCAAGAAAAAACTACTAAAACGGAGCAGGGTTTTCTGGCTATTTGGTCGAAGTTGCTGAAGTATGTGACAAGGATCGAAACTGTGAGCCAATTCATTTCATTTCTCAACATGAAACTGTACCTCTGCGCTAGCTCCACCAGCCAATAAACCAGTTCTGATTTCGGGTCCTTTAGTATCCAAAGCTATGCCGATGGTGCGGTTATCAGAGAAGGACTCCGCCGCCTCTCGAACATTGGCGATGGTACTGGCGTGGTACTGCAAGACAAGTATGAAGTATAAGATCACGGTAAAGAAGGAAGTTCGCACATAAAAGGTACGCATACACACGAGCGACAAGTAAGGTGAAAGTATAACCTCGTGCGATCCATGGGAGAAATTCATTCGTGCTATATTCATTCCATTCTGGATCATCTCTTGCAAAGTTTCGACGCTGCGGCAGGCGGGACCTATAATTATATAAACATCTGTATCGGAGAGGGAGAGATGGGGAGAGAGAGAGCGAGAGAGAGAGAGAGAGAGCGAGAGAGGGAGGGGGAGAGAAAGAGAGAGAGAGAGAGAGAGAGAGAGAGAGAGAGAGTAATCCTCCCCCGGAAAAACTTACCGATAGTGCAGATTATTCCAGTCTTTCTAACTAGATGGGGAGGATCGCGAATGTCGAGACGACAAAGATGCTCGAGATGAGTTGTAGCGGGGGCGGCATCGAGCTGTTGTTCCTGTCTGCAATGTCTACCCTTTATGGGTCTATCTTTCAAAAAAAATCATACCGTAATTTTATGAGTAATTTATTAATATTGAACACGAAGTTGAAAGAATTTCAAAATGGATATAGTCACGGAAATATAATATTAGGAGTACCTGTGAAGAAGTGGTTATCCTACCAGAAAATGATCTAAGTGAACACTTGCCTGAAATAAACTCCAGAATGTTCCTCTTCGACTGTCATCCGTCTAGTGAGGGTACCGCGCCGTTTTCTATCTCCTTGAGTTTCACCTAGACTATCAGCAGCCTCATCGTGTTGCTGGAAACGCAAGTATTCGAGACAATAAAATGTTCCGCAGTGAACAGGTCACAACTAAACTGTACTCTAAAAATACAGTGAATATGCGTTATTCACTCTTCACCGAGTACCACAAGATGTGTAATACGTCCTTGGAAGCGATCAAATGAGAGTCTTGCCCGTCCTAGCGGGAGTACTGCGACTGTTTCCGAACAACAGTTCGGCCTCAAACCAACCTCAGAAGAATGCTGCATCGGACCTAATTGGTGCTCCATTGTGATCTTCGATTGTATTCGATCTGGTTCACCTGTGTCAAGAGTATCACTATTTAAGATTCGTGTGTTTTCATGAACAGAGAAAACTAGAAAGGGACAGACACACGACGATAGTAAGAGAGAGTTAGAGAGGGGAACAGAGATAGAGGGAAGAGAGAGAGGGACAGATAGTGAGAAAGAGAAAGAGAGAGAGAGAGCGCTGTGACAACTCTCCCTAGACCATTTGGAAGCTCTGAAAGTAAGACAAGCTAATTTGAGCACCGAGGAACAAAATACAGGCCTATATTAGATTTGAGCACCGAGGAACAAAATATAGGATATTTTGTTCCTCGGTGCGGTGCTCAAATCTAACGATGAAGTTATAACTAGAGATGTCTAATTGGCTCACCGTTTTGGTGAACGAATATATAGTTATCTATAATTCGCATTATTTAAGGTTCGAAACAGACAAATATCATAAGTTTAAATACTGATAAATGGGTTGATCATAAAGGTCACAAAGGTACACATTGCTTGGGTTTATCGGGCTATGCAGTCGATGTTGCCAAAGTATGACTTTCCCTTAGTCAACTTCGTTGAAAGCTTCTTCAGACAGAGAGCAAAAAATGGTGCAATCTCGTTATCATTGAGAGCAGTTGTCGGGGCAGCAGTAGATCGATAACTTTAGAGGGCAATCAAACGGCATTCGCACGTGAAGGAGAGAAGGAAACGCGGATGACCGTTCTTTCTATCGAGCGAACACTCCAGAGAGAAGGATTTTTTTAAATTTTAAAATGTGTAGAATATCCAGAAAAAGCCACAATGTGTTTCAATGCAAAACATGTGGATCATACGAGAGAAGTTCCGTCATGATAGAGTGGCTACCGTTTACGGAATGAGAAAGAGTTTGTTCTAAACCACCCACGCTCTACTTGTTGGTTATCTAGGTCACATTATCAGATCATTCTAATATATTAATTACAAGGCGCAATGTCATAAACTATCAAAACACATTCAGAGACAATATACGTGTCTGATATACCAGAAAACATGCAAAATTGAACTAGGATTACTAGGATTAAAACTTAATGAATATATATTCATATATTGAGTTACGCACAGCAGCAGTGCGACTAGAAAATGCGCAATAAGTAACCCTCTCCCGAGAGACCTCGCATTGAGCTCCGTTGAAAATGGGGCGGGGCAAACATTGGCTGCGAGAAATCCTAAAAAATGCACTCCTTTCAAAAATTGGGCAATTGCGTTGGTAGAAAAAAACAGCTGCGGAGATTTCATCTGTGTTCATAGAATAGAGTAGAAAGCTATAAAACATATTAATAGCCACAACAATATTTCGAGATTTTTCCCAATGGTACAGGAAATAAAAAAAATTCCTGCGTTTTGCTGACATTTTGGCCCCCGAAGACAGGTCACATAAATCCAACAGCGGGAAAATTGAAGTATCGCCCCCCACTTTAGTTGAGTCCCTCCCCCTTTAGTTGAACTTCAACGGGTGGGGAGCTGAACTTCAATACCGGAAATGTTTCCTTTTTACCTCCCATCCTCAAACTTTTGTATTACGTTTGGGGTATTGAATTATTACCCCCCGGTGGGGGGGGGGGGTCAAACTACATTTCCCCAAACGCAATACAATTTCAGAAAGGTGGGGGGTAAAAAGTCAATGTTCCCCCAACAGCTTTCTCTCTAGAAAAAAAAATTCATAAAACTTTCATGGATAAGAAAGGGGTGCGGGAAAAATAAGTTTGAGGAGAAACTTCGATATTTTCTTCCATATAAAAAATAGTTGTAGAACATCAATGGTGGGGAGCTCCGGAGTCAAACTTCAACGATACGATTGCGGGCCGCACTCCATCCAATTCTTGAAATTTTCAGTTTCACCCCCTCCCACTTTCTCCAACTTTTGTATCGTATTGGATTTCATCCCGTTGGGGAGCGGTCAAACTTCAATTGCCTAAAAGTAATATAAACTCGGACAGGCGGGCGGTAAAATGTTCTCGTGTGAAAATGCAACACCTGTACAAAACATTTTACACCCTAAATCAACTCCAACTACTTTCTAATGTACGTTCTAAACTCATAAGGTCTCTTTTTGAGGTTATTCAACAAGATATTCGGTCTCTTCTCTTCGAACTTCAAAAAGAGACCCGACACATGAGCTAACAATCAATTGCAGTCCTTTCCCAATGTGTAATGCGGCCAAATTAACTGGACAAAAACCGCTACTGGGTTACCAAGAAAAGTTGAGTTTTCTGACCCCAGTCATATATATACCAGGATAAGCCAGTTGCTCCTTCGCATACAGTTTATTGGGTTGTTCTGAATACCGCTCAACTAGTGGCGGACACAACACACATGATTAGCCATTTGTACAGTGAAGTAGTAGCCTTTATCCCAACTACGACAGCTCTGGGCACCTACTCCTAGAGAAAGGAAGAAGGGGACAAAAAGAACAATCCAATCTACGTAGATGTAGCAAAAGGGTTGTTCTTCAAACAGCGAAAGCAAGCACTCTTCTAAACAACGAGAACCCAAAGAAAAACACAACCGCATTTATTAAAACAACGATTGAAACAACAAACAACAGTTTACATCTTGTCAAGGAAGTTATCGAGAGCGGGAATTCCTTCCTTGAGTCCCTTGCGTTTTCTGGTGTCGAGAACAACCTGGCAAGGCTTGGTACCAGCCTCCAGAGGATCTCCTTGAAGGATCTGCCAATGATCGAACACGCACTGAGGGAAGGCTTGACCACCAGTGTTGGATCGAAGATCAGCGGTGAAACCTGGAAAGAGCTTAATTAGTAAAGAGAACGGTAGAGTTGAACTGTGGCACAACAAGACAGAAAAAAGTCAATGATAGAGAAACTGGAACGAACCGAAGGACTCGTTGACAGGAAGGTAGGCCTTAACGACGAACATAGGCGTTCCAGTAACCTGAGACTCTTCGAAGACGTGACCACGACGACGATTGAGTACTCCATAGATACCTGTAAAGATATTAGATGAGATGATATCAGATCAAACTTCTAGAATCTGTATTTAACTATAAAACAAGCACTTGGAGATGCAAGACGAGATAGGCATATAAGATAAAACAAATACCTTTTTTGAGAACTAATGTTAAATATTCAATAACAAACCAAAAGAACAAAAACCATACCTCCGACAGCAGCCTCGGGACATTGGATTTCCACCAAGTACACCGGCTCCAAAAGACGAGGGGATGCGGTCAGCATGGAAGCGTAGATGACACGACGAGCAGTAGGGATGATCTGACCACCACCACGATGAATTGCATCAGCGTGAAGGGTGACGTCTTGAACGTTGAAACGGCAACCACGCATGAATTCGTCACAGAGAACACCTTCTCTGGAAGCCCACTGGAAGCCAGCAACGACGGAATCCTTGATCTCGTTGAGGTATTGTACTCCCTTGGTGACATCAAGAAGAAGATTGGGTCCAGTACCGTCGGGACCGAAGCACCAGATCTTACGAGCCTCGGTGACATCGTAGTTGTATTTCTCGGCAAGGATCTTGGCTCTAGCCTTGAACTCATCACGAGCGTTGACAGTTCCGTTCTCGATATCATCGGCAAGTCCATCGGGCATGGGGCAAGCAGTCATGTGAAGTCTGTTGTGCTTGTTGGGAGACTTCGAGAGACAAACTTGGTTGGACTCGGCCTCAACAGTTTCACGGTAAGACACAACGGGGTCAGACTTCTTCAGAGGAATGCAAGCGTGGTCTTCTTCAAGATCCTTGAGGCAGATTTCGAGATGGAGTTCTCCTGCACCAGCGATGATGTGCTCTCCAGATTCCTCGAAGATACATTGGACCATGGGATCAGACTTGGCCAAACGCTTCAGTCCCTCGACCTGAAGTACGAAACATGAAATAAACAAACAAGGAACTCACTAACACACATCAAACTAAAAAAGCGATAAAGTCGTGAAAAACCAAGACTGGAACAAAAAAAAAGATAATGAATAACCACTCACAAGCTTGGGCAGATCAGCGGGGTTCTTGGCTTCAACAGCGACACGCACAACGGGCGAGACAGAGAACTTCATAACACGCATGTTGTGGGCATCTTTGTAGGTGGTGATAGTTCCTCCTTTCACAAGATACTGATCTACACCAACCAATCCAGCGATGTTACCGGATGGGATATCCTCAATGGGTTCGATGAAACGTCCCATCATGAGAATGGTGCGCTGAATGGTCTTCTCATAGAGATCGTCCTTCTTGCCAGGAATGTAGTTAGGTCCCTGGATGCGAGCCTTTTGACCAGTAGCGACCTTTCCGGAGAACACACGTCCGAAAGCGTAGAAGCGGCCTTTGTCAGAAGTGGGGACCATCTTCGAGACGTACATCATGAGAGGTCCGTTGGGATCACAGTTCTTGATGGCGACGGCTGCCGGGTCATCATGGGGTCCCTCGTACAACATCTCCATTCTGTACTTCTGAGCAGTCACGGGAGAAGGCAGATGAATACAGATCATTTGAAGCATAGTTTCACCAGCAGGCAGCCACTTGCGCATGAAGACCTATAAAGATATTATTGAATTTTGCTTTGACTGAGGGCTGCATCTATAGAAAAACATGCACATGAAAGTTCTTTTCGAAACATACCTTCATGAGAGGCTTTCCTTCGAGATCCTTCTCGTCAGCTGGCAGCTTGATGTCCAACTTCTCGATGAGGGCAGCGACCTTGTCCTTCTTGATGTTCATGATGGCATCGAAGACCTAGGACAAAACATGAAAGTAATACCCATAAGTGTACATACCAATAAGATTTCAAAACTAAATGACTAACCAAATGTCAGTTCGAAAAAGAACGCCGGTTCAATCGTAAAATATATTTGCGCTATTTTAGACGAATTGCTCTCAAAAAACATACTTGGAAAATGGGATCCAACACAAATTGACAGAATCCTCTCTTGGCATCTCCGGACTGAGAAGAACTCCACTTCTTGGTCTTGCTATCGAAGAAACGGTCGCCCCACAGATTCTTCATGAGCTTGTCTACCTATAAAATAAGCAATAGAAACTGCAGAAACACAAATGCGGACAGCACAACATCGGATCGAACCAACTTGTTTCAAGTTTGTTTCATAATATAAATGAAACAAACTTGATCAACGCTCAATTACACAAAGCGAGGTACGAACATTACTTGTGAATGGTTGCATGATATTAGAAATTTTGAAGAGAAAAAGAGAAATAGTTGAAAAACAATTATCACTGACCTCAACTCCGAACTTGGTGGCATACATCTCAGCGAACTGCTTGAGGGTGAAGGCCCAGCCGTGGAGACCAGATCCGAAACCAACGTTTCCGATGGAAGGATCAACCATGATGGGACCCATCGGGCCGTCATCATCACCATATGTCGCGATGATAACGTTGATGTTCTCGACAATACGTTGGAAAGTTTGGAACAATTCCTCAGTTCCGAGCTGGAGTTCGAGCAGAGCACGGTCCATCTTATTCATGAAGAGAATTGGCTTAATTCTCTCGGCAATGGCTTGACGAAGAACTGTCTCGGTTTGTACACACACACCTGGAAAGTTTTTCATGAACTTGGGGAAGCGTAACATGAAACGTGCCTGAAAACACTACACTTAATCACATGTACCTCATTGCGGGATAGTTATCACACATACTTTAAATATTCAACAGCTTCAACTCAAATACCAAAACGCTGACCACTCAACTAGAAGGCTAGCTAGCGCCTTCTACAAACAAAAAAAGTTAATGCAGACAACGTGTGAAAAATAAAGTTTTGAAATGAACTAACCAGAAACGCAATCAACGACAACCAAAGCTCCATCAGTGACTCTCAGGGCTGCAGTAACTTCAGAGGAGAAATCAACGTGACCAGGCGAATCAATCAGGTTGATGAGGAAACCGTTGTACTTTTCCTTCTTTCCATCAACTTCGGTGGTCTCAATTTGCTGATCTCCCTTGATGAAAGGTACGTCCTTCTGATCGAGCTCGAAGAACATAGAGATGGCACTAAAATATATATTTCAAAACAACTTACAGGAATATAAACGAAAGAACGCGAGATCACCAACTTTTAAAAAAACAAGAAACATTTTCAACTCACGTAGATTTGATGGTAATACAACGCTCCTGCTCATCTTTTCTGGTATCGGTGAAACGAGCTTCTCCGGCCTTGGAACCAGCGATGATACCGGCCTTCGACACAAGGGAATCAGTCAGAGTAGATTTTCCGTGGTCAACATGAGCAATAACTGACATGTTACGGATGTTCTTCTTGCGGTCCATAAGACCACGAATCTGATCGATAGTGAAGTTCACCTGAAAAACATAACATTGGGAAACACAATACTATACATACGAACCATATCTCCATTGACATATACAAAAAAACTGTTGATAAATGAACATACCTCTCCCTAATAGAATAATTTTCCTGAGCATAACAACATATCTGTACGAGTATAGCTATGTTCATGTAATATTGCAATTAACTCACCATTTTTGCTGATTTTGGTGCTGCTCAAAGCAACTTCTTCGACAAGAACAGCGAAGTACAACCGCACAAGCGAGGCGGTGTTGAAGAGTAATGCTTCCTCTTGCCCAATTCTTGGTACAGTCGAGCTACACGGCTTAACCATTGTGATACGCAGCGGGTTACGGTAGGCGCGAAATTCAAACGGCATCAAATTTAAAATTCAATCAGATGTTGTTCAACAACAACTCCTTTTTTTTCATAGCTTGTTTGTCCTTGTTAATTTTGGTCACTTTTAATATTATTTAAGTTATGAGCCTAACTTAATGTACTATCAGTTCTTTCTCATTCTTTTGGTTCTCTCACAGAGTATCAATTTTTCGTTGTCTTGCTCTAATATTTCAGCACGAAATATTTTTCCTCATATATACTACGTGTGTCTTTTCTTTATATGTATAGTATGGACATTAACTTACTTCGCGAGTTGTGTCTTCATTTTTCGCTATATTCTTTTTCGTTACCATAAACTTTTAGACCGAGTAAAGTATAACTTATCACCTTTTTTTTCTATCCCGACTCTTGTAATTTCGAATTTTAGTTAGCCTAGAATAACTTCCTGTGAATTGCAATCATTCTTTCTCAAGGTCTTGGTTTCAGCTGGTTTGCTCGCCGGTGTATAGCGGTTAACTCTTTCGCAAAGTTGGAAAGACTGAGAAAGATAGCCTAGCTAGCTCCCAAACTGATAGCAATAATCTATTTGATCCTCAGTTATTTCAGTTGTAAATGAAGGAGCCGGACGATTGCGAAGTTGATGGAAGTTCTGATTCTATATTTTCAAATCATTCGTCATCTTCAGTTCAAATACAGTATTGCCCCGATGAACTCATGGAGCGATCAGACGAGTGCAATAGTAGTAGTATTAGGGAGAATATTCGTCAGAAAGGTAGAACCAACAAACTCTTGAAGAAATACAACATTTGTCTTGCTGATATTCCTTCCGATTATTCCACTAAGAGCGCTCGCGATGTGGATCTTTCTGTTCCTGAGGTAGGTACATACTATCAAAGTGTTGAGAAAAATGACTCTTAGGTACCAGATGACACCGGTGTTAGTTACCAGATGAAACCGATGTTAGTTACCAGATGAAACTCATGTGTTAGTTACCAGATGAAACCCATGTGTTAGTTACCAGATGAAACCTATGTTTCTGCACATGTCTGAACTCTGTTTTGATTATGTTTTTTTCACATTTCCTATGTATGTTATAATATAGACCGTGATTCATTTAATTTTAGGATCATAATCTGGACTGGCTGACTTCCAAGTTTCCGTCTATAAAACAACCATTGACGAAAAAGTGAGTTTCTCAGCAATATCGGGAAACTTTTAACGCCCCTCGCACTGCTTTCGTTTTTCTGCAATGAGGCATGTAAGGCATCCCGGTAGTGGCGAATCTACAATCGATATTTATGTTTCGCTTGTTCGCTTCTCCCCAACTCTTGATATTAACCCCAAATAGAGTACATTTTAAGATAATACCAATATGTTTCTTGAGATTTATTGTTCTAATACCTATCACTATTTTCAAAGAGCAAGAGCGATAGAGCCACATTTCTCTCCACTCATCGTTTTGTTGTTTACAGGTCCTCACAGTCGGCCAAAATGGGTGAGTACAATTTCCGCTAATGAGTGACAGAACACCAGAGAGTATCTGGAGTTGGCTGTTTTGTGTGTGTTCTTTCGTATAAGCCTTGAACATGGCAATGTTTTACACTTCGCCTCATCCGGGAACATTGAAGTTTCACCCCCCACCCCCCTCCTCTCCGAATTTATGTTGAAATTGAAGAATTGAGAGTGGAAATCACTCTGTGCTGTATTTTGCAGGAAATAACCGATTATTTATTTTCAAGTTGGAGGAATGGAAATTTATTTTCAAGTTGGAGGGATGTATCACATTTTCTACGATATTCAGCTAACATTGCCAACGTATTGATAATTTCTAGCGTAACTCATTTTTTTAAGCATCGACACAACGCTGCGTCAAGGAACAACTGAAGAGCAGTTTGGCCATAAAGAGACGTACTGCCTTGCAGAAGAGATGGCAACAATATTCTGCCGATAATGAGGACCTACTAGATGAACTGGACGAAGAAGAGGAGGAATACGTGCAGAAATCCAAAAAGTAATTACTTTCCAATCATTCAAGAAAGTTGATAGTAGATAAAAACCGTTAAGATAGTTTTTTTTTTATGTTTCAGGGAGTTTGTGTTCCATGTTGGTGGTGCGGTACTGATAATCAATTCGATCATGTTCCAGTGGCCATATCCACCTAATTTCCGCTTCCGGGAGACGAAAAAAAGTAGTGGATACGGTCACTGGGATAACGTGCGATTTCAATTGCAAATCGGTTCAATTCCCAATCTGTGCACTAACTTTTGGAGGATCATCGATCTGGTTATTGAAGATTCCTAACGAATAGTTCCGTTTCATTCTGTTTTTAGTTGATGATATAGTAGCAAAGCATATGTTTTACCCTCGAAACCATGTATGGTCCTGTGGTTGCGAAACACCATTTTTATGATATACGTTGCCAGATTGTTATGGATATTCTGAAATTTTTAGGAACTCGATATCGCCAATAATTGTGAACAAAGATCTAGATGAGAGCGAGGACGATAGCGATTATCATGAATCTGGAGGTGAAGGTGAGAGGCATTTCATTCACAATTTATCGACCTGTCTGCCGTTGATGAACAAAATTATTCTTTCATAATGTTTACATAGGCGTGAATGCAGAAGAATTTCGATCGTAGTTTTTTTTGTGCTGTACTCGTGTTCACTACGCTCAAGTAGCCGGGCGAGCTATTTGAGCGAAATTTCAATAAAAAAAATTCAACCAACAAAACGATAATTTGAGGAGAAATATTGAATTGAAAGGCTCAAATAGCTTTCCCGGCTGCTTGAGCTCAGTAAATACGGTCATTAAATTTCGTCCGAATTTGCGACGTCGCGTTATTCAAATAACTCTGCATTTAATGTTGGCAACATTCTCAACAAAGCTGCCTAACGCCTAAGAAATTGCCCTGCGTGACATGGTTACTGCCACAAACGAAAAGCATGACCTTGGCTTGTTGCAAATTATTTTTTGGTTTCAATTTGTACCCATACGTATTAAGGGGACGACGACGATGCTTCATGTAGTGGGGAGGCGAGTTCGAAAGACGGAAATGTGTCAGAAAAGGAAAACGAAGAGAATGATATTGATCAGGTAACACTTTGACTTCGAGACCGATTTAGATTTAACTTAAAGAAGGACGATTATGTGGACCAATCCCCTGTCAACGGTCCTTCAAACTGTAATTGAAAAATGTATTGCAGTTTAAAGGACTGAAGCGTTGCGATTGGATCACATAATCGTCCTACTTTAATACCGGTAACTGGTGACTCTAGAGTGTATTTCACCTCTTTGTTTTTGTTATCACACGGTTCAATTCATTCAGGTTACAAATGATGTCACTCAAAACAGTGATACGAATTTCCCATGTGGCCTATCGCAGTGGTTCAGAAACAATTCCAGTCGGTTGGTTATATTTATGAGATTTTAACAAGTATCAAAGCAAACCCGCAATTGTGAGTTGTGAGAATCTCCTTAACGAAGTGTTATTCGCACAATAACAAAATATATGGAAAAATATGTGCGTTTTGGGAAGTTGTTTGAAGTTGTGTTCCATAGGTTTGAGTATGAGATCAATGACCAACTCTCACTTGTTTCAACATTGTGGAAAAACGCACAAAATGATTCATATAGTATGGTTATTATTACTTATTAAATACTTATTTCAGAGATAATTTGGAAGAACAAACCGATAAGATTGTCATTACGAATAAATCAGGTATAGTGCTGTTCAATCGTTGGAAAGTTTTTGAAAATGTTCACGTTATCAACAGAAAGAACAATATATATATATATATATATATATATATATATATATATATATATATATATATATATATATATATATATATATATATATATATATATATATATATATATATTATAATCTACTTAATGCTCGGAAACTATGTTGTGGCAATACAGTTATTATCCGGTTACAATTCCTGACTCAGAAGTTCAACGTGAACCAAGGTTTCATTCGTTTTTTGTTCCTGGTCTATTAAACCTATTTTTGTTTTTACAAATATCTTCAGCTGAGGAACTGTCCTTCTAATAGTTTTGCTGGGACAACCAGCTCATTCCAATTAATATTGTCCGCAGTGTATGAATAGGATAACAGATTCTCGCGAGACCTTCCAGATTTTTGTGAACTGTTTTGCTGTTATAGCGGATAGTATTGTTCAACGAGGCGATGATGGGTTAGATGATGTGAACGATCCAGAGCTTCTATTGCTATGCTCGGGTGGTTTCAATAGTATCCCGGTCGAACTGAAGCCGTCGTCACAGATCAGGTCATTTTCACGGTTTTTAGTGGAATATTAGTTTTTGAAGAAAAGAAATCCAAAACCGTCTTTTCTCCCTATCTCTAATGGCCAATGTCATTTGTAACTAATGTCAAATGTAACCATGATGTAACCGCCGTCAAATGTAACCAACAATAATGAAATATAGCCTGGTCAAATGGAACCATGTTCAAACTTCCGAGTGAAATTTAGAGAAACGTACACGAGTGAGCTTTGATAATTGTTTTAGACAGGTTTAGTCTTATTCATCTCGGGCAAACTTGACTTTTGGTGGTTACATTTGATGGCGGTTACATCATGGTTACATTTAACGCCGGTTACAATTGATATTGGCCATCTCTTATTCCTAGCAGCAAAATTGGTGCAGGAATGTTATATCTATATTTATACATGTCTATTTTGATTTCTTCCGTGGAATCTAATACACTCCCCGAAAGCTGACGGTTCTTTCCTCGAAGCTCAGTGGATACGTCCATTCACATAAAATGGCTGTGTTGTTTAGTGACTCTAGTGATGACGTACAGCCCAAATCGGTTCGGAGAAGGAGGGTGGTCGATTCTGATAGTGATACAGAAGATTTGTTTGGAGTGGGTTTGCTTCTCTTGTTCTTTTAGTACTAAATGCCCTGACCAACTCTTTAAAAACGGACAATAATAGTAATGTACATCATATACTAACTAACCTTACCCGTTATAGATTGCTCACTCATCTCTCTATATAAAAGTTTGATGTTGCATAAATCATTCCATCTCCTCTTTACAGTCGAGTAAAACGACAGCGCCGGCGCCGATTTGCAGGAATCAGCAACTACGATTTGCTGATGACAGTGATGGAGAAGAAGACAACATTAAGAGAGATGACACTACGATTCAAGAAGATTTAGAAGGTTTTTTTGTCTTCAAATAACTAAGGCGGTCTATGAACCTTTATACCTACCAACATTGTTAGCAGTGAAAATAGTTTTTAGTCACTTGATCTATTTTGAAGATTCCGTGAAAAAGTATTCATATTTCCTTGTTATTTCACCTGTGAGAATCTATTGTGCTACAATTAAAAAATAAATTATGTGGTTGTTTCTATATTACTTGCAACTTATCTACTATCTACGTAACATTTCAGATTGTCATTGTACCTCTAATTCGTAATCTCATTTAGATCGTCCTTGCAATCGAGACAGTGCAGTTGCTCACGAAAATGATATTGACTCCGATAGTGATCTGTCCACGAGCCCAGATGATCCTGTAAACGAGGGCGATTTGCATGACTCCGATGATGAGCTGGGAATCGTGCGGAGCCTGGAACAAAATTCACATAATAAGAAGTAAGCTTAGTGTTATTTCATGTCCAATTACCTACCTTTTTAAAGACAGCCTCTAGATACTTGATATGTAAGAGTTAGTGTTATTCTTATTTCATCTAGACGGAAAGTAGTTCGAGTTCATAGTTCGGTCCCATTCTAATATTGTTTAATGCGGATAATTCTCATTTGCCTAGATCTCGAGGAAACTTCTTTGACGATGAGGCTTCTCTGTCTGGAGATGACATAGGAAGTGATTTAGACGAAGAAGAAGATAACGACGAATATGAAGCAGAAGAAGGTGGGTGACGATGTTCATATACTGGTAGTGAAGTGATATAACAAAAAAAAGTTGATAGTTCTTCTACAACAAGTACTCATTAAAAAAAATTCTGGATCAAAAGGATTTTGCTTTCAATTTTCAATTAAAGTTTTTTAATTCAATGTTTTATTGTTCCGCTTTTATTATTTCTCAAAGCACGAATTGAAGTTGCTTCATTATTTGCGTTATAGTTTATTCTCTTTATTGAAGACTTCGTTCCTACGAATACATATATATGGCTTGTTTTTCTAGGGGACGCTGATGTTTTACCCGACGACGGTGTAATTCGTCTTCAGAATCATCGTCAGCTGATGAAACAGGAAATGGCAAAAGAGCACAGAGAAATACTGCAGCTCCAGGATAGGTTAGCCTTATGCTTTGTATTGTGTGGTCCAATCGCAACGCTTCAGTCCTTTAAACCGCAATATATTTCTCAATTGCAGTTTAAAGGACCGATGTCACGGGATTGGTCCACATAATCGTCCTTCTTTAAGAATATATGGCTGGCTCTCTAGCAATGGAGCCACGACACCTTTCTACAACGCTTTCAAGCTTTCAACAGTCTCTAAGTTTCTTTTCAGGTTGCTGGCCGATGGCGATTTGGGTGGCGTAGAAACCAATCGCACGTTCCGCGTTTGTCTTCGAGAACAGTCAGATGTAGCAGTTGAAGAGTTACAAGATGGAGACATGGATGACCAGCACGAGCTCGAAGAAGTGGACGATGATTCGGAATCTAAGAAGCGTACACTAGCAATAAGATTCAAATTGGAGATGGTGAGATCACGGATAGTAGTCACACTTCCCCACTGATTTTTGTAATGCATACCATTTTCAGTCCCCTTAATAATATTAATTACCCATCTCTATTTATCGAAAATAATTTAATAACCTTATCCGTTTTGAAGTAGCGCAAAAGGTGTAAACAAAAACTTTAGTAGTAATTTGAAATCTTGTAATAATTTTACATTGATTTGTAACTAATCGAAATGTCTTTATTTCTGCGAAAAAATTCATTGTATGCAGGAGAATTCGATGAATGACGCTGGAAAGTTCAGTGTGGAAGATGATGATGACGACCTTCTAGAAACAGCTGCCAAAGCTGCACTTTGTGCTAGTATTCCCGTCATTGACAAACCGAAGACTATCGCTACTCTTCTCAATAAAGCTCCTCTCGCTAGCGTTTTCAAGGATATCACAGGTGTGAAATGTTTACCCCTCCGCCGCAGATAAAAATGTGCAAAGGTGTTGAAAGTTAATAGATTGTTATTACTTCTTTTTTTGATGAGGTACATTTGTGTAACTCAGTTTATGCTGAAAGATGTGTGACAATTCAACTTTTATATGTCGTTATCACGTTTTATTTTGTAGGAAATTCATCTGCGAAACAGTTGTATCGGTCTACTGAATCGCTGTCAAATTCTCGCCAGAAAAGGACACAGGCTACTTCAAACGAAATGCCCGCTAAGAAGCAGAAGATCAGTCTGTTAGCAGGTCTCAACGAATGAATACTGGTTGTGCTCATGATCATTAACACTCACTTTATCATGCATTTGTATACAGGTTATATTGTTATCATGTTGTTTATCTTTGGAATGAATCTGCACCATGCTCTTCGTTCGTTTTGTCACTGAGGTTCAAGGCCTGGTTTTGCTGCTGGTGATGTTCCAATTTCATAACCCATCGTATTATACTGTTTCGTACATGAATATTTGATAGCATTCAGATGTTCCGGGTCGTGGTAGGGAAATGTAATCTGATTTGCAAAGTTTCTTCGCGGTGTGAGTTTCTTTCATCATTTAGAGTGTGGTCGTGCAACCTGTAGTGCTGGTGGTGAATTTCTGCTATTTGTGAATACAGGTTATGTACTAGATCGAGTTAAAGTAGGACGATTATATGGACCAATCCCAACGCTTCGGTCGGTCCTTTAAACTGCAGTACATTTTTCAATTGTTTATACTTTGAAGTTAACAAGTTAAGCAGTTTAAAGGACCGGAGCGTTGGGATTGGTCCATATATCGACCTTCTTCAACGCAGAAAGTCTTACCTATAGAAATTAAAATCGATCACCTAAATATTTGTTGGCTGAATTAGGTGGCGTTAATCTTATTCGACGCCCGTGAGGTGGCAGAAGTTTGATGTTAGAAATGAATGTTTAGGTGGCTTGAAAATCGAGCGCTTACTACAAAATGTACGATTGACCAATAGTCAATACGTGAAGTAAGATATCAATTTCAGCCTTGTCTCTTACTTGTTTTGATCGTGCCGCGGTTGGGGCTAAAGTTGTGGGCGGCAAGCTTGACAAGAGTTTCGTTGACGATGATGCCGAGAAGCTGGCGACCCACGTATGCATCAACTACTTCATTCAAGGTATAAAACGTTTTTGCCTGACATTTTTTTACTGATATAAGATGTTCTGCATAAGATTTTAAAATTTTCAACCATCGCTGACATGTATTTTAAAGGTGAGGAGCCTGGACCCAAGATTCGAAGTGATTCTGAATATCCGAAATGGTTGTTCGAGTTAGATCTATCTGCACCCAAATCTCTTGAGGAGTTGGATCCTGACCAAGTTTGTTAATATTTCATTAATCATATTCAGTTAATATTATTGAAAAAATTATATAGATTTTTAATCTATTATTATATCGCGACTGTTGGGTTCTGTGTTTTGATCACAAAGTTTATGTTTCCCTTTGGAAATATGATTTTTCTCGTTATTCTCTCTCTCGCCAGCTTTTAAATCAACGTTAGATAATATTATTTCTACTATATAAATCAGCGTGTTCCTCTGTAAAACCGTTGACTAGTTTTTTACGGTTGACGGACAACAGGTCCGATTTCGAATCGACCGCGACATCAGACCCGATGACTGCGACAATAGGCCCGATTTAGACCAATTTTAGGTTGATTGATTCTAATGTTTACCTCGTTTATCTTATTTTAGTGGCTTCAAGTATACAACCAAGACGTAACAGAATGAATAGGTCAAAGTTTAAATGCTAATAATGCATAAAACTTCATAAATTTATGAGATTCTCTTCCGGACCTGTTGTCGCAGCTATCGGGCCTATTGTCGCGGTCAAACTCCCGGACCTATTGTCGCGTTATCGTTTTTTACTCTCTATCTCTTTCTCTCTCTCTTTCTCTCTTTCTCTCTTTTTCTCTCTCTCTCTCTCTCTCTCTCTCTCTCTCTCTCTCTCTCTCTCTCTTTCTTTCTCTCCTTTTCTCTCTCTCAAGGTGTACAACGAAGACAATTTTGTTATGTTTCAAGCTAAGCATTTGTAATGTCGACATTTTATTCAGTCAGTTCTTGAGATATGCTGGAAAATAATTATCTCTTTCCCCGGGCTGTGCTTACATTCTATGCAATAGGTGATCATGACGTGTTTATTATCTGCAGGACGGTTGGTCGTATTGGCGGGCCCTACGAAAACGTCAGTTAGAGCAACACAGGAGGAGTGCAAAACTGAAAACGAGGTATGGACAATTGAATCATTCCACATGAGAACTGGCCTCTTTTCGAAAAAAAAACTACTTCGGAAAGGCTGTAATTGGAAAAGACCGAGTCTCTTTGTTGTGAACTTCAAAAAAGAGAACGAGTCTCCGATTGTCTAAAAGAAACTAGGTCTTTTCTGGAATGGACCAAAACAAAATTGTTTGCTCCCCAGTTCAGTTTCAAGCTTTCAGTTAATCTAATAGCTTTCAGTTAAGTTGACGATATTTTACGGGGCTTGAGAATTCATATAAATTTTTGGATTATTCGTGGTAGTGCTGGCTGGAGGTATTCGTATTTATTTCAGGTTCCTTCATCTTCAAGACAGCCCAAGCATGAAATCATAGATAGAATAGTTATTTCAAGTTTTGTACAGTTTAAGAAATAAAATGAGTTCGAGCTGATTCTTGTTCTGTTTTCGATGTTCGATCATTTTCAGATAAGTCTTTTTGTAATGGACTGACTTGGCTATTCCAACGTTATTAAATGTTCTGCATAACTAGAAAATGAATCTGGTACTGTTTTTACATGAAATAAATGAGTCTTTCACTTTTCCGCATGTTGCGTAGTTGCCTGTCCTCTCATGTTTTTCATGCAATTCCCAATCGTGGGATGAATAAAAAGTTAGCAAGTTGGAACATGCTGTAACACAACTGCGGAATTGGATAACCCGATAAACTGGAATGTAGTTGCATGTGGAAATAGACAGGTATATAATAGTTTAATGTTTATTGAACAAAGGCGTATTGACAGTAGCTCAGTCACTGCAACACGACAAGCAACGAACTTCCCACAATATTTGAACAAAATACATAATTAGGGTAATATAAATATAGGTGAGACCCATATTCAGACGAGACCAGTTTCATATTCCAATCCATACTTCTCCACGGCATCCGTATTTATTTTGAAAGTCCCTGAAAATTTATATCATTTCCAGGAGTCATGCAGATTCTCCAAAAGTATCTAGAAGTGGGTGGCAAAACCGAAAATAAGAAGGCTGGAAATCTAGCACTTTGTTCAGATGGGACTTTTACTTTTTGAGAGCGAAAGACGATAATATAATTCAAGTAGGAAATAAAGATTTGTGTAATGAGAAGGAAGGAATCTAACCCGAATCTCCCCAGTGTCGCCCGAAGCTGTTGACAGCCAACCAGTAATGGCCCCCCTGCTCGTCATGCCCCCAGCCTATCAAGCGAACCACGTGCCAGTACACTATCCTGTCCTCGAAGCCTTCTGCCGGGAACGGCCGGAACACACCTGCAGCGAAATCGAGATAGATATTTATAGCCTTCCTTCAATGATCCTGTTTCGGTTCGTTCAAGAAAACAATAGTGCACAGACACAACAACCAGGCTTAGGTTTAAAACCAGTGGCACAACACCTAAAACCAAGTCAATTATATCGATTTTAGACTTTTGGAGATGCACCTGTTGAGTAGTGCAAAAATTCCTCGGGAACAGGGAATGCCATTGTGGTGGGCCCGAACAGCGATATCTCCTTCATAAGCACTTTGCGAATCTAAAAACAGACGCTGTGATCCACATTTCATTTCAGATAAACATCATATTTTCCTGAACCGCGCCGGAATCAAACTACAAACACGTCTGAACGAAACAATATCACATCAGTCCAGCCTTCCCCGGATCGACTTTCATATAGAAGTTTGCCTAATGCATGATGAATCTGACACGCGTTGAACCTGCTAAAGTGTCTAATCTAAGAGCAGTGTGGGCCCAATGACTGCATGAATTGACGTTAACAGTATAATTACCCCCCCCCCCCCCCCTTCTCTTTTGAAGACGACCTATTCGCCATAGTTGCAGCCATTAACCTAAACTTTGTTCCATTTGAGGACTCATACATCATGAAACTTTCTATCGTTTTCGTTTTGATGAGCTGTCGAAAAACTTTACTGAAAATGTTCTTCATTACATACTCTTCATAGTAAAACTGTTTCTTTTGAAAAAACAACAATCATCACTGCAGACTGCGTGAGTCAACCTAGGAGTGCCAACAACTATCTATACCTGGTCAAGAGAGTATGGGGACTCGGAAGTTTCGTTCAGATGTCCGATGATCGTGGGAACTTGGGCCTTTTCCTTGCCATCAGCACTCATGGTCATACTGCGAGGGAACATCGAATAGGCCAGTGAACCTACACTAATTATCCATCAATTCCGTATTTTGGAGCATAGTAACATTCTACTTCCGAAGTGATTGATTCAAATGCGACGATTCTCCCGGAGTTGTTATTCGTAATCTCTTGTGAATCATGATCGAACTACAATCGACCTATTACTAAATGCAACGTTCTATCAATTGTTACTGATCAGGAAATCGAAAAGTTGGTAGAGATAAAACAGCCTATCATAATGTTTGCGATTTAGAATGAAAGGGAGGTTACCGTAATGTTTGTCGTCGTCGTATTTGTTCTGATAGTAGATGTTCTGGCACCGGCGGAGACAGGTTCTCTTCTCTTCTGCCTCGAAGAAAGTGGCGGGGGAGCAGGGGACGCCGCAGCTGCGGTCGAACGAGTACGGACGACACCCGTCTCGACCTCCTCAAACAACACCCAACTCATTGAATAACGAGAAAAACTAGGGAAACGGAAGTATTCTGAAGAAAATACTGTGCTTGTAAGAGCAAGCTAATTATGATATCAGGCCACTTTACGACAGAATTCTAGCCGGATTCTAGCAATGTAAAAGGGAATTATAGGCTGGAAAGCGGGATTTCAGGTCGGAAACTGACGTTCTAGTACGCAAAGAAACGAGCCCTAGTCCACTCTCGCTCCCATACAGTGCAACACAACTGTTCACATGAATATAGGCCTGGATTGGCCTTCAAGGCTTTTTGTTCTAATATGATTGTGGCTTGAACCGGTCCTAAAAGAATTCCGCAAATTTGCTGTCCTTCGTGAGCAAAGTACAAGTCGTGTTTGGTCGTCGTCTATAGTCGTGTATTTCTTCTGTGTGACCCACCTGTGACGAGTCCCTGGTTGACCCAGTAGGTGAGTGCTTTCAGAGGGTCTCCTCCATAACAGTTTCCACAGACGGAGCAACATCCGAGCACATCTTCTTCCGAGAGAAGCGATCGATACGTACCGTTTGACTGGATACAGGCTCGGTCGGAAGCCACGCCCACCGCTGCCACCGCCTGAGAAACACAGCGTGAAATATCAGATTCTTTGAAAAGTTTCACCTTTTACAAACGTGAAATTTGCCGTGACCATATTGACGAAATAGATCACTCGTCGCGCGCGAGCGATGCGAGAGACTGGTGGGTCAAGGATACGCAGATGAGTCGATCGTTCTCCGAAGCACCGGTCGCTAACGCCGAAACTCCTACCGTTATGTTCACGTTATTTAGTGATGACTATACCTCAGGTCAGATTGCGAATGAAAGTGACATAGTTGATATAACACAGGTGAAACATCTGTTACACTTTGTCTACTTTTTCCCCAGTTTAATCAGGCTCGATTTACCTAAGCAGAACTGAGCCGCTGTGGGACTTTTAGTTGAAACTGTAGACGGTTAAAAGGGCTTGAATTACTCAAATGTCGAGAATTTGTATAGAAAAACTTACAAAGCAGCTTCCACATCCGCCTTGATTGGGTATGTTAGATATAGAGGGACAATGGGGCCACTTGAGTCGAGCATCGAAATGGAGTGGCAGGTCCGCGTCAGGGTAGTCCACCAATTGTCTGCAACGAGGGTATACTATGTTTCGCACCAACGCCAAGTTCTACGGTACGGAGGGAAAACCTTTGGTGTTTGACAGCTTCCGAGAAAACGTTGAGATTCCTATCACACATATGCTACAATGAGTTTCTCGTAAACCTGTCAACCTACTACTGAATAATATACTCTTCATGTTCGTGCGGAATCAAAACAGCGGAACATACTTGATGTGGTTTTTCATGGCATCACTTTCGAAAAATGATTTTATTTGTTCGAAATTTTCCTTGACCGCGGTTGCGTTTCGTGTGTATTTGAAGCCGTAGGACCGGTTTTTGACGCCGAACTTGTTGTATTTTGCCTGGAACAGAGAGCAGAGTTGAAAAGACTCGAGCTGAACGGAAATGTCCACGCTCATCTTCAAGGCTAAGAAAGGTGTCAGTAGAGTGGTTATCACATGGAAATGGCGATGTTTCGGTGGTTGGTTCGAGTCCCCCGTGAGGCATGTACTTTGTGGGCTTAGCAGGAATGGAAGAAGGTGCTCACCCGCCAGGTGGTCTCGGGAGAGTCGTTCACTTGTCGCACCATCTTCCTCAAATAGTCGTTGTTCACCCTGGTCTCCGCCTCTGCGTGTAGCGACTGAATGTACACATAAACTGCCGCGCCAATCACTCCAATTCCTGAAAACAGACTATAATATTATGTTCTTCATAAGTCAGTCATTACTGGTCGCAAATCAGAACTTTTCCAAACATACTCCGTTCCAATCATATGTGTATACTTACAGTATCAAACCAATTGACTGTTTTCTGAGCATAATCTTCAATTTATTTCGAATATCAACGTTCACAGAATAGAAATGATGTAGCAAGCTGACAGGAAAGTTTATACATCCAACTAAGGTTTCAATTTCATACTGTAAGTGTCGATGAGGGTTTGGAGCAGACTATATCGGACTATAGCAACACCTTTCCATAATGAGATATCACCATCTAGAAGGAGCAAACATTTTGAACTAGAGATGACACAAAATTGAAAAAGCCGTGTTTTCTGTATCACGTGGAGTTCACGTAGAGATTATATAGAATATGTTCTACCAAATATTATAATAACCGAGTGGTAGTCTCTATAAACATGTACCTTTATATTATTCAGAAGAAGTTAATAGTTTTGCGCAGCTTTCAGACTTTGCTATTTTGCGCCTCTAGATCATTATTACAAAACAGTAGTGCTTCTCAAGAAAAACGTGACTTCAGCAGGAAAATCATTTTGACTTTTCTACTACTGTAAAGGATGAGGATAAGTGGAACGAAGTAATGCGCAATCTTCCAACAATATAGTCTTCAGCAGTCTCAAGCGAACTTTGGCCGCGTCATATTCTCAAGTTGTTACTGAGCATGTTAGACTTTTCAACACAATTAGTACTTCTGGGATCAGCTATTTCCGCTAATTGAAAGAAAAGGCGCGGGTGAAAAAAAAAATTCTCTGAAAAACAGTCATAGAAATGTTACCGACACGCTGCCCAATTGCGGTTGGGGCCCACTCACCAATTACACAAAGAACGGCGAAACTGATGAGAAGACACTTGTTCTTCGACTGCCTTCTGTTTCTTTCATTCAATGACGGTCGACGCTCCTTCTCATACATATCTACAAATAAGCCGACTGTATTCGAATAAAACCCCCCTCGGTAGACTGTAGTCACCATTCGCAGCTCATAAATGGATAGGGTCACAGGACACTCTAGCTGATCATAATCATGATCATATGGGTACATATCATAACTAGGGTATTATAGGGCATTATACATGGGAGACTAGGTGACATACATGTCGGAACTTTTACTCAAACCATACTGTTTCTAAACTTTTCCGAATTGACTTTTGGTGTCGATTCTCAATTACTTTTGAATTTAAACAGTCTATATGAATAGTGAGATAGGGATTATTGTACAGTTCTCCCCGTGCATCGAATTGAAGAGTGCAATGACCGAGAAAAAATAAAAACAACTCTCGAGATTAAACCATTTTGAGTTGGCTGCTCACTATTATTATTATTATTCCCTAGTTTCGATTTCTTTCAGTTCAAAAGAAACTGAATTCTGCGATTCGAACCACTTTTCAAGGTTCGCTAAAAATGGAACTTGGTTTCCATGGTCATGATGTACGTATAGTCTGTTTCACGCAACAATAGCCCTCTAAAGTAAGAGTGAAAATCTTTCAAGTAAATTTTTAATATCTTGTAGGCATTGTAAATAGCTTAAACTTCGTTAGTTTACTACTGGCATAGAAAACAGTAAATCTGAAAGTCTTGGTGTTTGTTGGATAAATGTACTTGAATATTCGAAAGATTACTGTAGAAAGTCACCGATCGGTGAAACGGAGTATACAATTAGAACAATTCTCGTTGGATAAAATGATTCAAAGAGGACAATAGGAGCAGCCTGGTTGAACGCATTGGGTTGTTCACACTACAAAGTACAAAGGGGACAAAGAACCCCTTCTACAAGCAGTTCATAGGGTATGGCCCTCGAAGTGGACCGTCACGAAGAAATGTGGAGCCAATCGGAAACAGACGGGATTTCGGAGTGAACGGCTATTTAAGATAGGTGTGGATTTGGACCGCAGAGGTGACATGAGCAAATACACATGTTGTCCCAGAACAGGCTGTATAATCCGGTTCAGGTCCATCTCCGGAAACGGTTCGGATAATTCTCCTCAGGCAACTGCCAACATTTCTTCAACGCTCCAACGAGCTCAAAAGCGGGAAAAGAAAAAAAACCACTGTTTTACAAACGTGATCGGTCAAGATAATTTCCCGGGTGTGGCCTCAAAAATGTGTGCAAAAGTTTATAATATCTACTGTGGATAATTGAACCTTCGCGAAAGTCTTTAGCGTATAGGATGGATGAGTACCGAATGGTTTTTTGAGGCAAATAGGATAAAAGGTTAGAGTTCAAGCCGGAAGAGCATTGGAAATGACAGATTATTCTGGCTCTCTCCCCCTCGGGAGTAAATGACTGATCACGTGTCAAATTTCCACATGGCAACTCCCGAACTTCTCAAAGTACACGAAGAATTTATGTTCTCAGCGGGAAAAAACTCTTTTTCTCAATCTAAACACATATGGGAGAGAAATATGACAGTGTCACCAAGCCCATAATTATCGTTTTCGTTATTGTATTTCAGCGTTTAACGCCAATAGTATCTGAAAGTAGTAAATTATTTTTTAAGACGAAAGTATACAAGTTGTATAGAAAATTCTATATACAAATTTGTTTACGTGCTCACTTCTCTAATCGCGAAATTGATATTTCAACTTATCTAAAACGTGAACAAAGTGTTCCCTGTTTGTGTCACTCTGGAAACTACTACAGCTTCACATTTACACGCTGTTCAGCGGCTTCTACAGGTAATATCATCGGAATTTCAATAATATCTAATATAATATCATAAATACTATATTGTAATCAACGGAATGTCAATACGTTTCTAGCTTTCGAGGTGTTTTCCCATGATTTGAAGGAGTGTAACTTTAAACAACTATACAGTTGAGTGTAGTTTGATTCGCAATCACAGCTAGAATTGTAATCAGTCCTACAAGTGGTTCAAACTACAAACAGCAATGACGATGAGACAGTGTCCGATATTTCTCTAGAGCTTAGACTATAATAGCTTGCAATTTGGGCGATGGAGAAGGCGCGAAAAGCAAACGAAGATGCGTGAAGGAGTGATTAGAAGTGTTTCCATACTTCACTTCGAGTATCCCATAGAAGGACTTGGAATTATGAATATCGTCACCTTAGACTCCTTTTCCCACTTTGACAGAGCCCAGTATACACCAACTGAATAAAAGGTTCGGGCGAGACTTTCGAACAAATTCGGGCTGATTCAAAGCAGCTGAACTCAGAGATATGTTCTCGGTGAAAGAAATTGTTTGGCTATTTCCTCAGGTCATCATGAAACGGGATATGGCAGAGAAACAACTGTGTTCGCTTACGGAAAATATCTCAGGCTCAAATGGGGGGGGGGGGGGGGGGTCGGAACGGAATGTCTACATTGAAGATAAGCTCACGTTGATTCCTTAGAATATGTTGTTTTTATACTTCACATATGCTTCCGAGTTAGTATGAGAGCGCTCTGATTTAATAGAATTCGATATTTACACAACGGTTTACTAGTGTATGTGTGCATTGGAAGATAGATTATGGACATTTCTCTTTATAGTCTCTAACCTCTGTTTCGTAGTTCCAAATAGCTGTTTGCGAGGGTATATTTCTTGCAATGAAGCATGTGGTGTACTGAGCACCCTTCTTTTTGCATCCTTAACATATTGCCCAACCATTCAAACGGTGCCCAATCAAATAGTATTGCACTGATCTCAGGTGGCTAGTATTCTTACGTGATACGAGGGAATCAAATGAAAAGTGCATGATTGCTTAGTTTCTTCACGTTTTTTCCCTAATAATATTCCCTAATACTTCAAGTATGCCATTTTGCGAAAGTAATCGAAGAACATGCATATCGGAAAGTCGGTCTGTTGCCAACGAAGCCGACCAGACAAGCTCAGCGTGGTTTCGGAAGTGAATGAATCACTATTATTATTACTATTATTATTACTTGAAATGAAATAATTAGAACGAACTGAGTTGAAGAAGACAGGTGCACAGCCTAATCTCGTGTGATACATGAGGCTTCAATTGAGTAGGAAGCGCCCTCAAACCATCAACTGAATAAAACGAATCCCAGTTGATGTTGTGAGTAGAAAGGAGGTGCAGAACAAACCCACAATGTTTTATTCCGATATTATAAGGAATAGCGAATACCACTTCTCCAATGACACATATATTTTGTATGTCTTTCAGAGATGCGGGAGAAAATTAAAAGAGCCACTGAGGATGAGATAGAGAGAGAGAGAGAGAGAGAGAGAGAGAGAGAGAGAGAGAGAGAGAGAGAGAGAGAGAGAGAGAGAGAGAGAGAGAGCGACGCGAGCGAGCGAGCGAGCGAGAGATGGAGGAGGAGACAGAGAGAGAGATAGTAGAGGAAAGGGAGAAAGATAGTGAGAGAGAGAGAGAGAGAGAGAGAGAGAGAGAAAGAGAGAGAGCGAGCGAGCGAGCGAGCGAGCGAGAGATGGAGGAGGAGACAGAGAGAGAGAGAGATAGTAGAGAAAAGAGAGAAAGATAGTGAGAGAAAGAGAGAGAGAGAGAAAGAGGGAGATGTGTAGATGTGTAGATGAAGAGAGGAAGGCAATGCTGTGAAACGGTTATGGAATGAAATGGAGGGAGTATGTGCTAGTTTCATTCCGGAAACGGGCCGCAATCTGCCTGCCGGACCGGTCGTATAGAAGCGAACTATCTGAACAGAAGCAGGTGCGGCCAAGACAAATAGGGCTTTGCGAAGACTGATTGGAACACAAAGCATATGGCTCAGCAATAACGATCGAGTTACACTTTTCACAGCCATCGCCTTCAGTCTCATCTCATATGAAAACATCCAACCATTCAACCTGCTCAACCTACCAGTCAAGCAGCATTTATCAGTATTGTCTTCTTTAGATGTTTGTCTTTTCGTTTGATGGCAAGTTCCAAACATTTTCGTATATGCAGTTCCTCATAATGAAACCAGAAAATCACTCAGGAAAATTGCGCCTTTTTGATGGTTTCAGCAGAGTTATGACTCGTACAAAGACATTAACCCGTTCGCTTGGTTTCCTGTGAACGCGTGAACACGTGTACCTTTATTACGATAAAAAGGGAAAGATGTTCCACGGCTACTCACCATTCTGTGTGTGTTCTGGGTGGTCCGGTTGGGAGAGTACTCTTCTTCTAGCTTCCCACATACCCTCATAAGGCAGACCAAGCTGAAACAAAAAGAACAGTCTATGATTGTTTCTGAGAGTGTATTCGACAAGTCGAAGTACTTCGAACGAAATATGTGTAAGAATTTTTAGCTGGGGTGATATCTCGATTTTAAACAACTTCACAAGCATGCAACTCGATTGGAAATTATATACTGTGAAGGAAGAACTGAATGAAACCTCCTCCTATACAGAGGAGATAGAGCAGGTTGAGGCCAACTACAAACACACACCCAAAAGTGAGGTGTACAGTTTACATTGCCAGATTGTTCACACACTACTGTGCACTTGTTATATGTATAGTTCCGTCATTCCCACTGAGACTTGGCAGCGTGCCAATGAATGTTCCAGGCTATTTTTCAGCACTTTGGAGTTTTTTTGAACAGCAAATCTCCGTTAGGGGTGGTTCTGTTTCATACAAACACGGAAATGAAAAAAGTCTTTAGAATACTTATGTTTGCTGTGAGAAAGGGCAAACATAAGTATTCTAAAAACTTGTGAATCATCCGAAAATCTTGGCACACTGCCAGTAGGTCTCAGTGCGTATGAAACGGACTATATAGTCTTCTCCATTCCTACTGAGACTCCTACAGTAGAATTTCGAAACTTCTAGGCCGTTTTTCTCAGTTACTTTTGATCGCAGAAGTTGAGAATTTCAGGACCTCATTCTATCTCTCACGTAGAGTGAATATACGAGCGCATTTTCCATGACCTAGATTTTCAGCTTCACAACAGCCTTCGGGAAGTTTATAAGGTTACTGTAGGAGTCTCAGTAGGAATGGTGTGAACTATACTACTGTGTGATATTTGTGTGTGCAGATTGATATCGGCGTTCTGTGGTAGGTTGCAATGTTTGCTAGGAAGCAAAGTACAATGTGGTCACTGCCTACGAAATAGTTGAGTGCACTTTCTGCTGAATGGTTCCGGAGTTCTGTCCGGCAGGCGAGACCGGTTGCCCCGTGCGGGAAGAGACGTTTTTCAAACAGCTTCCCCAACTGGCCAATGTATACTCTGTTTCACCTGTCCATAGCCGTTTACAGTACCCAGTCAAATATTAAAACGGTCGTTTTCTCCCGAGCACACATATTTGTTTGAGATGTATTCCAAAGAGTTTACAGTAAACAGTAATCCAGGTAGAGAACAATACATCAAATTATGATAGCTATTCGAAAAGTTTCACATGTCAAGCAACTCTATGAAAGTTATAACAATATACTGTAGAGGGCAAGCCATATGTGAAACATGCTATATACTCTGTTACAAACGGTCGTAGACACATACAGTGAGAAAACTAAAAATGCCTTTGACATTGAGAAGTTTTCGATAAGCTCTCCAACTGTTTTATCCTGTTCTCGGGCGTTTATACTTAAAAAGATCAAAAGAGTTCGCAGTACTTTTAAACATGAAAAGAAAGTGGCAGATTAATAGTTATTCAATACGATACACAAAACTTTGCGCAGCACTGAGCGAATGTCATTTTTGAAGCTGTACGTAGCAGACACCATGATGAAACGGTCTCTGTGAAACCAAAAAGGGTAAAATCTTATTACTGAGATGTTACCTCATAATAAAATTCCGAAAGCTCACAATTTGCATGAATATATAATGTTTAGAAACATTTCATGTCCTATTATTGTTAATAGGCACGGTCACACGAGATTTGTACTATTTTTGCTTGTTTCAAAGAGTGAGCGCAAGTAATCCAGTAAATATGAAAGACCAGCTGGAAGGTAAACAGGGTGGTCATTGCGCAACTGACCAAATAGACCGAGAAATCAATAAGTGTCGTGTACAATCTGCGAGAATACAATGTGAAATTTAGACATTGCTGTGTTCCCCGCAAGGTTTCTTTTCTGGTTTAGATTGGTAAACTACTTCGAAATGAGCTAAACATTTATTTACATCATAAAGTAAGCAAACAGTTTAGTTTACATGCACAAGAATTAAGCTAAAATTTGATGCGAGAATATTTAAAACTACTAAGCAAGTAAAAAATATATAACCGTTCCAACTTGATATCACAGAAATAACAATGTTCAAAAGCCATAAATATACATACATTGAGCACAGCCACTAGATGCATCGAAAATATGTGCAATCCGCGATCAACGCCAAATCTTTTATGTGAAGCGAAGAGATTATTGTGCTTCCAAAGCTACGCGTTCAGTTTTCTTCTGTGGGGCTGTCTTTTCTGAAAAAGGGTCGTGAAAATACAGATGTGGATAAAAATGATCACGTACTTTCACAAACTCAAGCTGGTAGATATTAATTGGATGACGATCAAAATGTACATTTGTAAAATAATAATTTCGCTCCTAGGACGCATATTTTTCTGAATACATGAAGCATGTACGAATCATTATATTCTCAATTCCCCTTACAAGCTAACTCAATTAAAAGGAGAAGAAGATAACGAACCAGCGACGGGTTCCTGTTGTTCAGGTAAGGTTGTGTCAGCTGCATCCGGCAACTTGTCGGCGATTTCGGCAGCGAGCAGATCGTCCAACTCCTGCTCCACCTCCGATATATCTGTGTTAGACAGCTGTCCGGAAATCATAGACGCGATTTCCTGAAAAAAAAAGCTGGTATGGGCCTACTATTTTATTACCAGTCAGAATTCGAAAATAAATCTACCAGTTTACTACTTCTTGTTCCCCTCGTTAGCGGAGCTTGTCAATGTAAACAGTAATCATAAAAAACCAGTTCGAAAGATGCCAAATCTATTATATCTACCGAATACTGCCAACTTCAGAATAAAACGAAAAATAAATAAATAACGAACGTCTTGATACTGAGCAGCTTCTTTGGTTTCGTCCATTATTCTTTCTACTTCATCGACATCGAATATCTGAAAATTTAATATGAAAATAACAATGGAGCTGGTAATGGCACTAAAACACATTGTGAGCTTCCAAAACCAACTCACGGCATTCATTTTCTTCAGCGCCTCATTTCCTTGTCGAAGTCCATCCACCACTTTCTGTTGAATTTCAGCAAACTCCAGATCTTGCACCTAAGCAGAACATTCAAGGAACAATTATCAGAGAATGTTGATCTAAAAAAACCCCTAACCAGAGAAAAATTTAACCAAAGGAGAATCGCAGCAAAGACGGATCAAAAAATAAGTTTCTAGAACCACAACCAACACGCGGAACATACATCCATGCGAGCTGAATTGAAAACATTCGAAGTACCTGATTGGCTGAATGTGAAAATATCTTACCATCTTATCTATTTGATCCAACTGCTTCACAGTCTGATCGATAATGTTCTCTTGATATCTCTTCTTTTTCAGGAGCAATAATGCTTTGCTGGAAACAAATTTTAGACGGTAAACAAACAATAAAATTCGAATAGATGAATTTAAAAACCAAATAAAACTAATATATTCACAATCATAAACCTAATAGAAGAAAGCAATTATAACTCACTCCTTTCTACCATCATGGATCAACTTCTTAGCTAACTCTCTTTCCTTCTCCAGGCATTTTTCTTTCCGCTTGATGAACTGTTTAATTTTATCCCTTTGAGTTTTCAATTGCTGAAATTGAACGACATCATCAGTAAAATAATACAATTCACACGACGGAAATTAAAAAAAATGTATTTTGGTTCAAATTTCCATATATCAAATCGTTTTAATATCCTAGAGGACGATCGGATGTCCGAATCAGTTGACAAATTGATTACTGCGTCCATGCACATGTATTACATTTTAAACTCACTAAATTAAAACTAACAACATGAACCAACGTATTTTTGAGAACACTTACTAATATTGCTTGATCATGCTCTGTTATTTCACAATTCTGAACAGGGCCGTTCGCGCTCCGTTTCCTCGAGAATATACCGCCCATAGTCTGTAAAAAAAACTGTGTATACTCTTCTTGCACATATGATTGACCGATTTTACAAGTACCCGGGTTTTTATGTTTTATGTAACCAAAGCTTTTTTGGTAACCGTTTTTTCGGGCTACCTAGGCAGGAAAACCTTGAGTTAAACTAGTGTTAAGCTTCCGTTTTGGGGTAAATTAAAGGGTAACCGGCATTTCGCTTCATATTACCTCCCGGTTACCTGCCCAGGTAACCGAAAAAGGGTTACCTAAACACCCGGTTAGATATAGAATCAGCCCACATATTAGCTGCTGAATACTGACCGACTAACAATCAAGAGAAACTAATACACGCGTGAGAGACAGAAAAAACGGAGAAAGTGGGATGGGAGAAACTGGCACGAAACGTGAATCTTCCGATTCTTCCCGAACCAGGTGATTCGTTTCAAAACCGAACCAAAATCGGGCTGACAAAGGTGGAACGGAACCAATTCAACTAATTAATGCTAAATTCATGCACCATGAACTATGAAGGAGCTGGGCCGAGATAAATATAAAAGAAGCTGTTTCTACAAGGATCTGTGACAAGTATGATGAACACCGCCTCGTAAAACGAAGCGACGTGAATAAATAAATATGGAATATGACTATGACTATGAATAAGATCGACTAAGTAACGTTTTTTTAGGATTTGAACGGTTTCCTGTCGGTTTAAGTACGCAAGTGGTTCGGTTTCTTACCGAACCAACTGGTTCCGGAAGAAGCGGTTCGATTTTCGGGTTTGGGAACTCAGCAAACCTACCGGCCAATGACGGTACACCGACAGTCGGAGGGGTCCGACTTGTCTCAACAGAAATAGAAAATCACTCATTTACTACTTTAAATTGACAATAAATGAAGTAGAATAGACATCTTGAAGAAATTTTTAAATATCATCATGCAGAATGTGAAAATATGTAGGTATTATTGAATTTATCCAATTTTGAGAAATTTACAGTGAAAAGCAAATTTTCATAAAAAAGGTCGAAAACTGAGAAAAATAACCTATTATCATGTTTATCGCGTTATAGTTGAAGATTACATTCGAAATAGCAGTAGAAATTATCTCCTTTTTCCGAAATGCACAAACTTTCTTATTCTTATCATATAAAACATGCAAAAATTTGAATAACTTTTGCCGCCGTCGCGACAAGTCGGTCCTGATTCAGGATTTCCGACAGTCGGCGCGGTTTTCGACTGTTTTCGCGTTTTAGTCGGTTCCCGTCATTGACGCCAAAGTTACGGAGAAGAATCGGTTCGGAAATAAATTTGCTTTTCCTTCTGCTATTGGCGACGAGAATATACGTTGTATAATACTTTGTACTTTACTATAATAATTGACAAGTATAACTGACATTTACGTTGTATAATACTGAACTAGAACAAAATAAGATAATAAATAGCACAGCGCTGTCAATAAGTAATGAACGATCGATCGAAAAAGTTCCAGGATTAAACATGATGATACCGATGGGCTGAAAATTACGTACGCAAATCTGCGTCGCCCCAGTTTTGGCGCCATGAGACATTTTTTGAATATAATCTTGCGTTTCTCGACGGAGAATTCTATTGGATCACTAATATTGAATTATATAGCCACATTTTCAACAAAAGTATTTGCCGAGGGACTGAAAGTGCTGTTGTGTGAATTTCACCAGTTACCAGTAGGTAACAGGTGATAGTTGTCTGAGAACCCTCAGGGGGAGTAGTTTACATTTGCCCCCCACCCTGGTCGAGAATGGGTTGAAAAGGGCCCGTACTACAATTGCCCCCCACCTTTGGAGAGCGATTATACACCATGCTTATTCACTGCAGGCTTAGATTGAGTGGGGGGTGATTGTTCATCAGTTCCGGGTATGTACTATCACCCCCATTTTGTACTGTGGGGGGTCGATTGTTCATTGTCGAAGATGTACAATGTACCCGCCCCCACCCATTTACCAATTACCCCCCACCTTCGCGCGATTTTTCTAGGATTTCAATTAGGTGGGGGGTAATAGTACCACGAGGGGGGTGATTGTTGGGTGGGGGGCGATTGTACATTTTTCCCCAATACTGACGCGAAGAGTTGACGAATTGCAGTGGTTTTCCCACTGAATGGTTACTGAAAAAAATCCAAACTACCGCGCTGGAACCAGCAGAATCTCGAACTAGCGTACTTCGACCTGTTCCGTAAGCTACCGGGTTCATTGTGTAGTTAAGTGGAAACAAGTAGTACAAGTACAAGTAGTCCAGTTCGAGCTTATCATCACACTTTTATATAAACCGTCGTCGCATGCCAAATAAACTTTTTCTTGAATGGTGAACAGTGTGTTCTTTTCTCAAATATGAAGAAGCGTATCTATCATCGGTGAAGACAACGAGGGAGTTTGTGAAATGGATGATAACTTCAGCAGGATTTTTTCTCATAAACTTTTATTATATCAAGTTTCTCTGTATTTGAGATGAATGTTTAGCATTCAGTTGGAATCTTCTGTAGTACTAGATGAGATTCTCTTCCGTTCTCTCCCACTCTGGTTTTACTTAACTCAGACAACTCTTGATCATTTGCATAAGGAATATAATGGAAGAACTTAACATCTACTGTGTAGGCCCCTTTTCCATCCATGGAGGTCGCTCATGAAAAGGTGTATAAAACGGTACATGTTGGTCCTGATCTCTTTTGATTGTAGTTTTATCCTTCGCATTCGTCGCAAATTGAAATTGATGATAATGGCTGTCAAACTACAACGCAGCTTTGGGCATCCCCTAGACTGCCCTCTTCATACTACAACAAGCGCATTTGGTGTCGCCTGTTTCTCTACTAACAATGCGAAGGAAAGTTTGAAGATATGCATCTTGGGAACCAGACGTGCAACGGTCCACACCAGCCGACATATCCTGGTTTCTGGTGCATTTTGGGTTGATTTCGATCGTATCTGGCGTGGTTGGATCATAACACGGTGAGTGATGGATGAGTGGGCGTGGCCTCGCGAAGCACACTCACAAAGGCACATCGACATTCTGATGTATAGTACCTCATTCAGCCCTGTTATGACCTAGTACCTATCTTATATTCGTATACCCACATTGCGTGCAACATTTGTCACTTGCGACCCGTCCTATTTGTTACATATACACGATTTTTTATTATTTAAATATTTTGAAGGAATAATAAAACGAGAAGCTGTAATTTGCTATACTCTCGAACTGTTTTTGCGTTTCTATTCCATACTGTTACAGTATTACAGTCTTCGCGCTCCCACGATTAATTTGCACATAACGCTGTTCCTTCAAGTTTACGTTGATATCATGTCTCGAAGGTTGTATTTTCATAAGAAGACAATCATTTTAAAAATTATAGTTTACTTTTTTCTCTCGCACACTGCTTTCCGTGATGTAGCATTGCATTTCTCGATGTTTTGTGATGTTCCATTCGATTCACTCTCACCCAAAACAGTTTTCCCAGCCCTGATTGATGCCTCTTTTGATTGATATGTACGGGACAAGCCCCATGTGTCATTATTTACGAAAAACGATTCTGGCCAAACAGCCTCATATCCGAGTTTCATTGCACAAGTATTCTCGACAAATTGTGTGTGTTCAGTGAGTAATGAGTCGACGAAAGCAGACGAGGCCAATGAAGAGGTGTCTGGAGGAGCCTTGTGACGAGGAGCCCAGTGCCAAACACCCCGAACCCCCCACCGGTACTTCTAGTTCTCTTTCTACTCAACTCGGTCCCTGCTTATAATAATATACTTTATTGAGACACCACCTTACATGTTACTGGTCACAGAATATGATAAATATTCAGACAGAATAATGGGTTCGCTCTTCTCAAAGCAAGTATGTTTCCCTATCTCGGTGTGTTTCTAGGGTGATCACCATCTCTCTCCGATCAGAGTCCAAAAAACATGATGAGTATGAGATCAAAGATCAAGCTACGACAAATATTAGTTCACCCAATGCAAATCGTGCTAGGCTAATTAAAATCATTTAGCTTATTTGAGATTTGAATCTAGCAAGCAGATGCGAACACTAAAGCACTAGACTAATTTGGTCGTAAAAACCTATGATATGTTTGCCCGTAGCAACAACTGAGAGACACAGTATGCCAACAGCTTTTGTCTGATGGCCACTAAAACGATTTTTTACTCCAGCACACCAGTAGAAATAGAATACAGATTTGTGACTGTATAGAAGTTGCTAAAAGAGAAAGTAGTAGGTGTTGGTCTGTTTGTGGTTTGTAGCTCGACTACGCTGCGCAATTCACAATTCAGAATGTTGGGTACTGCAGCTAGATCTCCCCCCTAGTTACTGTTTGCAGAATCCCGTCTGCCCTGTTCTTCGGTGGCCTATTCGCCAATCAGTACTCCCAGTCCTTCCACCAGTACTGCCTTCGAGACTTCCACTACGTGTAGTCCCCTCCATCTATTGGAGAATTCTCTAAAACAATTCGATCTTCCGAATCTCTCAAAAGGCAAGAGTCACATTTCTAATTCTAGCGCATTTCATAGTTCCTCATAGTTCGGAGAAAACACAAGTAACTAATCTGTTGAGCAAGAAATGAATAAACAGCAATAAGCGGGCACGTTTCATCCCACTTTTCCGACTTATAACGTGTTTCACACGTGTCACGTGACTCTGCAATTCACCTTGTGCTGGAGCGAGTGTCTCTGTGTGCCTTGACTATTATGGGGAATTGCTTGTTAGCTAGTCGTGAAGGCTGCCTGATTGATTGATATGTGGAGCGTTGAGTGATTGATGTATGATGGCGCTGCTAGGCCATAACCGTTTGTCATACACAAATCGACATTCATTCTATTCCGGGGTACCTGACTAACACAACAAATATATTACCAGGTAGCAGTCAACACCAAATAGTGGCTCTGTTCACGAAGTGTGAAAACATATGAGAGTGCAAAAGTGTATACTGTATACGATTACGTTTTCATTCAAAGCATGTTAAATTATTTGTTGAATTCACGTAAACTGTTTTCTGATTGTTTCCGGCGAAAAAACTTATTTTTGATTGTTTGTTGTGCTCAAGGTACAAGACAGATACCGTACAATCCGAAATGCAAAATACAGCTCCAAAATTTTCCGTACTGTGCAAGTGTATACCGTATACAGTATACGTGCATGTGAAACATAGTATAGTGTATAAAAAGAACAAATCGTGTTACCCCGGAAAAGAATGTTGACGTTGATTGATGTGCATATGACTTGACAAGTATCCAACAGGAACGACATCCAAAACAATTTTAGGGCGAGAAAGTCAATTCTGGGTCAAAACATTCAGACAATTGTCATAAACAGTTGACATAGTTTATTTGACAGTCGGCTTCGGCTCCGGGATAGATTCCCTTTCATCTGGTTCTTTCTTCTCAGAAAAAATAGCTTATAGTAATCAAGTGATTTGAGAAATAAAACATTCATAAATATACATTTCAGGATCATCTCAGTTGTACCAAACGGGTAGAAGTTCGACAGGAAATGATCTCGGAGCCCTTTTCAATGTCGTCGGCAAAATATCCAGCTCCGATAGTATTGGTGACTTACTTTTTCGCTTACACTAGGAGATTATACAGGAATAATAACATCGTGGAGTTCTAGAATGATCGAGCCGGATCTTTTTTTCTCGAATATTTGGGCTTCTCAAGTAAATAGTTAGATATAACAATCTGCATGCGTGTTGTAGAAGACTAAGGAGAAATGCAATGAATTCATCGTAATTGAAAACTATTATCGATTCCCTCAGCTGATTGAGCCAGTTGAAGCAACGTATCCAACTTTCCAAATAGAACAATTCGATTGATTTCAGGTTTAGCGGGATCGTTGCATTCGAGAGAAGAGGGGGTCAACTCTATTCTGAAATGTCTTCAATGTGGGCTAGAATATGGTACAATGGATCAACTTGTAAAACACATGCAGGAATCACAACATTTCAACAATTTACCCAAGTCCTACAGGTAAGGGGATGCATCAAGAAAAGATGTTGAGTTCTAAACAAAGTATGATATGGTTTCCATTATCTCAACAAAGTTCAGAGTAAAGAGAATTTCGCTTTGATGAAAGAAGGATATTTATAGTTCGTTGATGCAGCTGGAAAGACAGAAAGTTCTCAATCTGAAACTGCAAGTGAAGTCAGAAGGCGTACAATTGGAATGTCTCAAGTGTGGAAAGGCTAGTTGGAATACTATCATAGCTTTATTGCTCAAATTAACTGAGAGAGACCAGTTTTACCTGAGAGAGAATTTCACTCAAATAAGTTATTATGAGTTATACAAACAAAAACGAAGTCTCATTGTAATTGTTTCTTCGATATATATGTTCTTTGAAAATTGAGATGAAAACGGTAGTAAATTGTAAATAGCGAATGAATGATCTTCGCCAAAGCGTGAAATAGTTCCCACATAATTAATTGATTAAAACTATGATTAATAAATGAAAAACAATCTATAGTTTGTTTGTTTTGCTCAATTGTTGTGTTCAGATTCCTTCGAACATCGACAAACATTTGAAGGAAGAGCATGATATTCGTAGTTGTGCTCAGTGGATTCGTAGTGTACGTGTAGCCAGAAGTCGACCAGCAGGTATAGTCTTTTTCACGCCTACGCGCACACCTACAGTACCGACAGTACCGCTATGGTTCTCGAGGTGTGCACATTAAAATCTGAAGGATATCGCTCTCGTAGGCTCGGGGTTTCCTACAGAATGCTTCAATGGAAAACTCGCTGGCTACGATGAAACCCGAAAAAAAATTGAATTTATCAATTTCCGAACTTCGGTTCATAATAAACTCTGGTGAAGAAGCTGAGTGAATGGGCTTAGGACTATTAGCCACAGTTTAGCCACAACTTGGCTCTCGATGGCAGTCGGAGATAATTGGGGTCATAGATAGCCACCAAGTGCACGGTAATGAACTTACAAGAAGGATAAGCTTGAAACTTTTGGAATCATATTATGTTGTGGGTGCACTTAATTTTGAACAAAATATATCATTGAAATCACAAAATGAAGAGGAACTACAATAAATGGTATACTACGTTCTCTGAATCTTTTGAGACAGTTCAAAGTTAGTTCCAGAATCAAATATTTCCTGGTAACCGTTATCAATTATTCATGATGAACGTCTTTGCGTGCACCAAACCTTCGGTAACTGATTGTGATGAGTAGCGTGATAATTGTGACACATTTAGACGTTAGTGTAGGTTAATTAAGCCGTGGCGGGCTCTTGGATGAATATCGCGCGGGGCGCGAAGCGCTCTGCGTGAGTTGTCTTTGGTTTGGCCAATGCGGACTCGTTTTTTCCTTTCAATTAACAAAAAGCTCCAAATATAATCCTTTTCCGAAAACATTGTGTGAAAATTTCAGCCAAATCGAATTATTTTCGCCTGAGTTATGGTTTCGTGTCGTTGTTGAAAAGCTCCTGATTCCGAAGTTTGATTCCGAAGTTCTAGCTTACGTTAAACTCTGTCTCTCATTTATACATACTTAAAATTAGGAATCATCCTCATTCTGCATGCTTGAATGAGTAGTGATAATAATAATTTCCATATTTTCATTTAACGTTCTTGTTGTTCTTTCTTGTTGCCTCGATGTGATGATATTTCTAGCCATATTTCTAATAGGTTCGTACATAACAAGTGACTCTTTTGTTATACCCATGTATACTGTTAGTCAATTGCACAGCCACGTGGAACATGTTAAACACAGCGAAACTCAGAAACGTGCGATGACAAAGTGCACGATTTCTCACTAGAATGCTAACTTCACGTGACTTCACTTCTAATATACTTAGCCATGTGTATGATACACGAGAAGAGTAACAATGTTATGTGTCTACATATTTATTGCCAGATTTCATGATTTTCTTGCTAATGAAACTATTGCACTTAATTTTTTACAATCACTTAGATGTATATTTCGAAAAATACTCTACGAACAAATTCGCCTGACATTTTCCTTTCAAATGATACATTGCTCATCGATTTTGGTCGAGATTCAATTTTTGGCGTCTACTGAACTTATTCTTGCAAGGCGGTGAGATTCAAACTTCAAAAAGCTACCGCAGTTCTAACAAGCTTGCGACGCATGACCCTTCCTTATCCCTAGGTGCCGTTCTGATGGTCGTCTATTTCAATGCAGAGTGTAACTAAAAATTTGTGACTAATAGTCCGGGATCCTGAGTGAATACACAAATGCCTGATGAAGTTATTTTCTTTTAATAATCACGAATGTTTTCCAGAGAGAGAGCCAACTGATATCTCTAAGCACTCGGCTTCATCACCTCATCTGAAGAACCTTCTTTCTCTCATCTCGACCGTCTACAAATGAGAACATTCATGCAAAATGTGTGAAATAAATATTTGGATTACTAGGCATCACATGTTTTTCTGGATGATTTTCACTAGTGACTGACTCATACTGGTTGTCAGCGTCAACGAATATTGAATTTCTACACAACGTATTAATCGTTCCGTTTATTTGTGGAAATAGTTGCCACACATCCTGACCACCACCGCCATTTCAGTTAGACTGCCAGTTGCTTCAAGGTAGCCGAGTCTTTTCATCTATTAACTATTCTTTAACCTGGTGGCTTGATCCAAGTGCGGAAAAAGTATAAACCTACACCACTTGCAACCCCTCTCTGACCCACATTATCAACAATATTAGCAATTGTTTATTCCAGTGAGAATAACGAACAACTAATACAAACTGCATGATAATGAAAATACCAAATAACAAAATACCCATATGCTGACAGTGATACATCTAAACGATTCTATCGAACTAGATCTGGAAAAATATAACAACTTTGATAGACTGGAACGTATTGCATGCATGAACCTACCTAAAACAAAATAACTTGTTCACGCGATTTGGTACACTATAGAACACTAGATACGTGAAGCTCGTCTGGTGAATTTGGACGTTTATATACCAACATGCATTGATTCAAAAAGGTACATGCTTGATATTCGTAATAGCATCCCCACTACCTATGTGGAACAGCGTAGGAGCAGCGCGGCTGAGGTTCAGTTTCCCCGTGAAACCCCGCAACATCCAACTATCTGTACAGAGTGGAATAAATCAGGGGATGTAATGCGATAACTGAGATAGAGAGAAAGAGATCAGAATGAATCGAGTAGATTATCCTCCATGGTCGATCTTTTGATGGCGTCCATGTGTTCCTCATCATCCGAATCGGAGAGCGCCAGGTCGTTGTTCAATTGGCCGGCGGTGTGCATTTGAGATCGGAGAAGATCACCCCAATCGTCTGCAATATTATCAGATTGAGAAAAAAGGAAGGAGAATCACGCAAAAAGAATTTTCCTACGCGGTATTGTATCCGGAATACGTATGTACTGCAATATTTCCTCAGATTTAAAAAAGAGACAATAACGTCCATATTGCGAGTTTAAGGAAACTGTCCCTAGACTGTCCCAGTGCTAAAAAAAGTGCTGAAACTGTCCCAGTCATATGTGGGATAATCCTGGATAGGGGTCTCGAGAGTTAATGATCTCTTCCGCGAAAAACTACAAAAAGGTTTGGGTCCCTCCTCAATTCAGTGGCGCCACAATGACAAAACTGGATAATTTGTTAAACAGTTATAGGTCCCCTCTCGCCCAGTGTGGTAAAAAGTTAAGGGTCCCCCGGTCAGCGGACCATAGCATCCCACCTATGGTCCCAGTGATCCATACTCATTGAGTATGGATGGAGAAAAGTAATCCGTTAACCCAGCCGAGTACTGTCTTTATTACCTTCATCTTCCCCTTCGTTTCCACTCAGAGCCAGGTCGTCATTCAGGATATCATTGTCTTCCCCGTTGTCTGAAACTCAGTGAATATTCAAACCGTTAGAACTGTTCATGAAAATAATGGATATGAAAAAACAAATTAATATTCTCGTAACATGAACTCTCGCGAGCGTACCGTCGCTGCCCACAGGCTCCATATCGTAGTCAGACGTATCGAGACCATTTATGTTCGCTTCCAACTCAGCCAGCTGGAAATATTTAGCAATTACAAACGAACTAGAAATATTGATTTTTCCAATCAAAAATCTTTTATATTGCCATTGTGATTCTTAAATTGTTTTTGCTCAGATATAGGGGAATGATAGATAGTTTATACCTGCACTGCATTTTCCTCAATCAACTGTGTAGCCAGATTTCCTATCTCCACAGCCTTGGTCGTGTACGTAGATCCGGGACCATTGAACAACTCAGAATTAACCACGATCTAGAGAAACATGATCAGGATTAATTTCATGATTTGCGTGTATTGTATTTAACATATCAGATACATAAGGCGTAGGATCAGGACGAAAACTTGAAGGATGCACAAGCAATTCCATATATTTGAAAAAAAAATTTAATCAAAAAGAAAACAAGTGAAATGCATTCAGAAGAAGATGAATATTCATTTAGAACAACCATGAAATATGGGTAAGAGCGTACCTGTTGAATGTCATTCTTGAACTGCTGCAAACTGGTGTATTGGTACTCTTTCACTTTCTGCTCAATCGTGCCCAAATCCATAGGAACCGACACTTTATCATAGTAGAACGGCACCTGAACAAAACCACAAAAATACTGTGTAATGAACAAGCATTGAGCAAGATCTTGGCATATAAATATAATTATGTTTAAACTAGGTTTGAGTTGTGACACTGACCGAAATTGCCAGCTTCCATTCAATACCGGCCAGCCATCTTCAGGAAAAGGTGTATTTCAAATGATATTAATATATTGTTTATTAGTACCTTCTTCGTATCCACTTTGTTATGGAAGGCCACCGACTTGGGGATATTCTTACACTTCTGGACGATCTCGGAAAGAATGAAACAGAAACCAACTCTGGAACAGAATACTAGTAATTGAACAAACAAGTAACAGAGAGTTAGCTAATCAATATTATATAGCAACAGGTTCTATTTAATGGATGTATATACGAGCTGGATCGATAATCATGATTTGAACGTTCGCGCCTCCGCTTCACAACTTGGAAGTATGCAGCCAGAAGGCAGAGTATAACTACCAAATAGTCTACCTATCGTTGTCATCCAAAAGCGGGTTTATGGCCTTCTCGAGTCGAATGAACTGCTGTTCTCTCTCCAGCACCCGTTTACTAGCCAACTCGAACATCTGAAACGGGTTGGTCGAAAGTGCACAATTAGTATGCATGGTTCGAAACAGAACGATAATTCATAAATGGACTGACGTGCGAACAGAAGAAAACAAACCTTTCTAGCACAATCGGTGATCATGTGATTGTCGCCGTTGTACAGACGAGAGTTATCCAGCAGTTTCCGTATATCCTGAAAGACGAGTTATGTGAAAAAAAGAAGAAGACAGAAATAGATATGCAGGTCTTTTCCACCTATGAACAGCAATATAAACTACATACCAGTAAGAAATTCTTCCGGAGATCATATTCATTGTTGGCTATCCTACTCTTGATTCGCTGTAGATCCATTGGTTCCTTGACAATATCATAATAGTCTTTGACCTAAAAAGAACTGTCAGTAAGCCAACAATCCAGCGCTAGTGTGGTGTACGGATGGATGGATTGAATCAAAGCAACTGCTGATACAACTTAGTCAAAGTAATAATATCGAACGAACGATACATAGTATGAGGATTATGTGATCACACAGTTGAAATGATTACATAAATACACACAAACGGTGTATCTTTATACTTAATCAATAATTAACTTTGTAGTATTTATTATTTTTAGTTCATTTATGTATTAACTTCATTTTATTTAACCTAAGTCGGTTCATTTAATTCCAACCTTCTTGGCGCTAACAGCGAACATCAAGTGCTCCGATCCAGAGATCATCTTCAACTCTGTCGTGATTTCCGTTAGGAGTGAGCCCATGGTAACCTTGAAAAGTCATAATACACACACATCACAATACCCAGATAAGCATAACAACATTTTAAGAATCAACCCAAGCCAGATTCTGAGAGAATCGTAATAATGCAAACGCAATGAATGTTTCTGCTGGTTCAACGAACTGTTCTTGAGCTGCCGACGGTAAATCTGTATTCTTTTCTAAATTCTGTTTAATTCTAGGGCGCCACAGCGCGATTGCACATGGCTTGTTCATAGGTACAGCATATCCGTAAGGCCCGACATCTCTCTAAAAAGCAGCTCGTTTTTAGATTGAAAGACGTGAAAATCGATCATTTTGCATCAAAAATAGACGAATCTTCCAGCGTTAAGGTTTCTAAAGGCCCGTTTCTCATTTTACTGGGGTATGAGCGTCTCGTACCCGCGGATCGGCTCGAAGTCTCTGTACACTCTTCATCGGACCCTGCAGGTAGTCATCCTCTGTCAAGGAAGGGACACGTCGTTTGGTCGATCCACTACCCGCCGAGAGACGAGCCACACTTCCTGCAACACAACAAATCACACACTTCCTACTCACACGCAGATAAGCTTTCGAAATAGACAAAATCGAACCCGACTCGACAAAGGTGAATGGCCACTATCGCAATGCACAAACCCCTGATTCGTACCTGTCCACTTAAAATACAGCCTACTTGCGGATACACAAGCACGATTTGCTACCACTATACATCAAAATATCGAAAATACTGTTGTAAAACAATATGAGTAAAAGTGAAACTAACTATTCATTAGATCCGAGTTGCTGATATCGCCATCATCATCCAGTCTACTGGAGGAAGGAGGGAGGGAATCGCGACCGCCTTCAGAACCTACCGACGTCGCACGCACCAGATCATCTGCCAGCGATCTGCACAAAGGAAACACGTAGAGGAACCTCCTTTTATAACTCGCATTTCAAGTTATATTGTTTTTCAAAAATCGTAGTTGGGGTGTGGGGGAGAGGAGGGGTTTGGACTACAAATAATCTAAAAACTCTGGACACCTTTTTCTGCGAACAAACCCCTACTCCCTGAGGTTCTACCTGTAAAACCTACGACTCTAGGGGGACGAAACATTATTACATTAGATGGATATCTACAATTCAATAAAAGTGAGAATCTGCCATCGAGTAACATATCAACTACCAATTATCTACACTACTTGAGCTACACCAGCAATGAGAACATGAGCTATGCTCTTCATTCTGAAAGTGCAAATGTGACGCACCTAGATGCACTTTTCTTGGGTTCGTGTGTCTGCAGGAACTTTTTATTGATCTTCATCTTGGTTCCTTCTACTGCAACCACTTCGCTACCCTTGTCAGATGACTCATCATCCGCCTGAAAGTACACGCATGAGGGTGACAACCTCATCAACAATACCCACCCATCCTCATTATTCGAACCACCACTCTCTTCAAAGCTGACTTTTCCATTTACTTTTGCTGGCTCACTTTGTTTTACTTTATGCTAAAAAATTCACGCCCCACTTTTCTCTCGAAAATTATTTGGGACTCCCTCTCACATAATGGACAGTGTGAAAACAGTAAAACAAAACATAACATTAAAGTATCTAGCGTATCGTTTGACCAGATTAGAACTGAGAAAAGAAGTTGAGCTCACAGAAGCGTCCTTTCCGGAGTTCGGAACATCTTTTCCGTAGAGCGGACAATTCTTGTTCGTCTTCATGTGACCAGTGCCGTGACAAGCACTGCAACGCATCTTCATCAGATTCAGATTCGGCTTCACCGGCGTAGGCTTCTTCTCCGTTTTCTGTGAAAGAAGTAGTTATAACAGGTGACATTCAACACGAAGATTTTATATTTCCACAAGAGATATGTGAAGAAGAAAGAAAACAAAGCATTCTCCATATTTTTTGGTCATTTCGAAGTGAGGTTGGTTTATATTATAATCTACTTGAAACTCTTATTTCTGGCCTTTCCTAAAATTTGTATGTCTCGAATGTTCCCAATGGGATAACAGCATTCAAAATTACAATCATTCAGTAGAAAGTCTCAGAGATCCGACATAAAAATCAATGAAATATTTACCATGGATGAAGACGATCCCGACTTGGACTTCATTTCGTTCTTCTTCAGTCTACGCAACTGATCCTGTAGACGACGCTTCTCTTTTCGCCGTTCCTATAACACCACAACTATTCTATCAGGCAACAGGGACCAAATAAACGTCTCTCTGATTTATACCTCGTCTCACTTGGTTCACACTACCTTGTGATAACTCACCCAAAGTTTGAATTGTTTCCCATCAAGTTTCGACAGATAAATCCGCATTTGAATGTTATTGTGCTTTCATGTTCGGTCGTCAATACCACGATTGTGTGTAAATGAATATATTAAAAGGCACCAGTGAATATATTAAAAGGCACTGACCTCTTTGAACTGTTCATCCATCTGGGCGTAGACTTGAATGAAAGTGTCATCCTTGCTTGTCCTGATGCGCGTATATGCTTCGATGAGTTGCGGACGAGTCACTACTTCCATGCGAGTCTGCAAATTGCTTTTTATTGACATTTTTATTACAGTTAGCGTGAATACGCTTTTCCAAATTTGTATTGTTACAATGGAGACCATTAATTGCACATACGCGCAGAATGTAACTTTCTCTTTCTACACTCACCACTGAAGTACCATCGCTGTTTTTGATGGTGCGGTAGATTTTGAGTTTCTGATTAGCAGTGATACCAGATATTTTCGACGCAGACTGCGAAATATCCTCTCCTATCTTGGACACATCTGAAATTCATAGTCAAATGGAAACTAATGACAGCTTTGAGAAACACCCAGAAGTAACGACAATAACATCATGAAGTCAATTTAGGTGTGTATATACAACATGGCCGACACAAAAAGTAAAACTGTAGAGAAGTGAAACTAATAGACGCCCACCTATCTACCACACGACATAAACTTCATAAGCCAACTTGACCATTTAGATAATAAAATGACAGATTCACAAACTTTTCTTCTCTTCCGCGCTAACTTCTTTCTTTTCCCCAGACTTGGTCGAGTCGCCGTTGATCATTCGCTTCAGGTCCTGTCGCTCTTTCTCCTCGTTCTCGAACTCCATTCTAGCACGCTCCGACATCGAGATATTCTTCTTTCCTGCATCCAACTATTAAATGCTTACCAATGACAACTTTGTGACACCACTCCAACTGTTTCGCATTTGTTGAATACCTCAATACACACCGTGTGGTTAACGTAATCATATCAATTTATACGTTCACGGGAAATTTCAGCAAGCAGCTGTTAAAGCCAAGGGCACCCCTACATAGCTGACCGACCCCCAAAAGTGACAGAGCAGTGACGAAACCCAAGAGCAATCGATCTCGTAACTACACTTTCCTCACAATCCACGAATAAGTCGGCTACTGCACTGTAACGTCTGCAATCCGTTACGTTCGTCAATTGCCTGAAAAAACTCAGCAACTAAATTGACCTTTGTTGGCTTGCAGCATGCTCTCCAGACGTGTCGACCATTCCTCATTGTCTGAATCTTCGCCAGAGCTCCCCTCGTCAGTTGATAAGGACTCCGGGTTAGCAAGGGTCCTGCAAGGAGGTCCACACAATATTACACCGAAAAATGTATTCAAAAACTATGTGATGTTTTTGAGGAGACCTTTCTGGTGATAAATAGTGAACTATTTCCAGCTCAATCCAAACTGCCAGTAACAAGATTCGTAACAAACAGATTAGCTAATACCAAACCAAGTTACCAGACTAATTTACATGCAAAAGTGAGAAAAACATGTGGTATATGATGCTATTACTTACTGATTCTGAAGATCGAAGACATGTTGGCAGTGTTTCTTGTACTTTTCCTGCATATCGGCGAAATTGAAACGAATGTTGCCTCGCGCGAATCGAGCCATACCGGACGCTGAGAAAGATGGAGATCAGAGAAATAGCGGAGAATACTGATATGCTAATAGTGAGAACAAATCTTCTACTAATCACACATAACAGACAAAATGAGAACCCTATTGAATCATCAACTTAGTTATTTGTTCTTCCTAATTGCCTTATATAACTTTGGATCTTGTCAACTTTCGTTAATTTTAATAAGTTTCTTCGCACTATACGCATCACACATGCTTGCATTTCAATAAAAGAATCAATGAAAAGACATACGTTCTGTGGCTGCAGAATCTGCTTTGGCCTTGGCAGCCTGTGTGGACAGAGTACGAATAACATCAATAATCTCCCAACGCGTCAGCGCATTAATCTGAAGCAACAAATGATTAGAAGATACATATATGAGAATTTGATGAATTATTACGTTATTTGGTAATACTCACAGCCAAACACCAAAAAAGGTAGTCAAGAAAAGTTGTGTGAAGGAATGTTTGGCAAACCTGGTTTGCCAAATCGAAAGGTGAGGCAAACAACATGACAACAGTTGTCGGTGACATTTTCAGAAGTTTGCGAACAAAAGTTACCTCTTCTTCCTTCACTCCATAACCACGACAGATTTCCTTCGCTTCTTTCAGGGGCAACTTGCGAAGATCGGCGTTCGTACCGGTGACAAGTCGTTTCGGTACGGCAGGAGTGTCATCCTTAACAGTTGAACGTTGCATGTGAACATACACCGCCAAGGCCTCTCATAAAAGGGGGAGTCGCGAACAAATCCTTGTGTAAAAAGTAGGGCTCGCGAGCTGTTAACTAACGAGTTCCGTACAAAATCAGCCATAATCTCCCAGATAATAGTTGAATGTCGCCGTTTGGGGGGGGGGGGGGGGGGGGTCGCGACACGAGAAAACACGAAGGGGTCGCGAGAGTTTTAAAGGAATAAGAGACACTTGGCGGTGTATGCATGTGAATGACTTTGAAAATTGAAATTGATAAACTCGAGACTGATTGATATGGGACTTACCTTCTGCGGTTTCTGTGATACTCGCACATAACTAAAGCCTTGTCCACATCCAGTCGGATCAGCTATACCCGATTGATCCAGTAGACATTTGCCACGCATCGACGAGAGGAAAGCACGTGTAGTGTTCCACGGAGCACATTTTATCTGAGAAGGAAAAGAAATGTTCGCAGAAGTTTTACTGGGATATGCTCGCGGCAGTGTATTAATAACAGGTAGTGTTGCTGCCAGACGGTTACATGCGTAATCGACAATCATCTTTTTTGTAAAGTTCACAACTGCTGCGTGTGACAGCAGAAAGTCGGAAGCACGTCGAAGGGGAGAAAAGTATAGAATAGCCAATAAAGAATAAAATTTCGAAACGGGAGGTAGTTGTAATAAAGAACCTCGTCTTCGATTGTCACACCATCATCCGAATCATCCTCGTTTTCCGGAGTAAAGAAGTAGCGCTCTCCATAGCCCGCATCCTGAAATATTATATCTTGCACGACTTCAAGAGAGAGAGAGAGAGAGAGGGGGGAGAGAGAGAGAGAGAGGGGGGGGGGGAGACAGAGAGTTCCATTCGATGGAAAATGGAGAAGATGAACTGGAATACATTTAGTTACGAACCTTCAGCCTTTGTTCTGCAGCCAACATACTGTATTGAGCACAGCACATTTCGGGTGTGACCATGGCAAGTACTTCTTCTTTGCTGGGAAGCCGGAACTCTGGACGCAATACCTGAAGGACACATCAGTCGTACCCAACCACAACTTGGTTATATGGCAAGCACCACAAAACAATTCAACATGCGGTTTCGCCATCGCTTATACAACAATATATGAGCCAGACACCTAATGTATCTCCTTAAGGGACCCTTCTTCCTTGTTAGTCCGCAACAGATACATCGCGCAAAGTACAGTTATTGGTCGCGTGTACTGTAAGTATAGCGAACAATCAATAATCATACTTTGCTCTATGTATCTGCTGCAGACAAAACAGTATGAAGCGAACTCTAAGAGCCGAGTATAAGTTAGATATGAGAGAGATTGGCGCTTAGCTGAGCGTTGGCACTGGATGTGACCTAGGTTCGATTCCCGGACATGCTATCTATCAAACGCGAAGTCAGCTGTCCCTAAAAGCTCAACGATGATCCCGTTGTCTTCTTCCTTCGCCGTGAGGTTTTCAAGGTCGTATGCGAATGAAGTGAACCAGAGATAAAACGAGCCGTGAGAGACATAACAAGTATGAGTGAATTACCCAGTAGTTCTGATCGGGCCCCGTGCCAAGTCTCTTGAAATCGGAGCACAGTTTCAATCGCTTTCGAACACTGCTCTCGGCGTAGTGGGGAAATGCTGCTTTGATGTCCTCCATCTTCAGGCGTCGCGGATTATGTTCGCTAGCCCAGAATAGGCGATAGATAAATGCCTGGAACAGGTTATCATTTTTTGTGGACAAACATTATGAAATTTCCTGATTTCCAATCACAAACGAAACTCAAAATTATATATTTTTCCGAACCCAAAGAAGAACTCTACAGAACAGAGAACAATTTTTCAAAAGAGTGAAACTTGCAGTTTACTGACCAATAGAAAATCGCGGACAAAGGCAGTGGCTCGCTTCGAGTTGGGCGAGGGGACTTCATAGAGGGGACATTCCTGACCAACTAGAAACAAGGGGGGACAGCAACGAATGAACCAACTGGAATGAATGGAAACACACTGTTCAGTGACACACTCCACATATCGAACCGGTTCATCAGAAACCGATCCGTTGAGCAAGTAACCGGATTTCGTTTATAAAATAACCACTACTGTAGTAAAACCTTTGAAACTGGCTTTCACCATAATTATTGTACGAAATATTTTCTAGTCAATCAACTATAATGTGGTTAAACATTTGTCAAAAAACTACGTACGAAAATACATAATATTTAAGAGAGAGAGAGAGAGAGAGAGAAAGGAAGAAAGAAAAAGAGGTATGAACGAAACAATTAGGACCAACTGACCCGCCACCACTGCGAATCAGCAAGAAGTCTCCATGGGGAGGTTTATGCCGATAGATGGGCGCTCTGGAAACAGTAGTTACCGTAAAAATCAATAGATACCTTGGGAAAAAGTCTACCGCATTTAGGGTTATAGGAAGTCCATTTCAGGTGGGTACTAACCGTGTTGTGTACACGCTTTCATTGAAAATGATTACAGCCCGTCGAAACGTGAAAATCATGACGGAGCCAGAGTAGTACAAACTCTCCGTTGGTCAATTCAAACATACCAGGCAAACATATGGAGCGTGAAAATTACTGGGGGTGCAGGAAGGTACGAGAAGAAATCATACTATGAACTCAAAACGCCAACTACGCCTGGAATGAAAGAAGAATATACCTGTAGAGATTGTTCTCGATAGACTGAATTGCCTGTCCAGGCTGCAATTGTCCAAGAAACGGAACATTATGCGAGAAAGCCAATTCACCGAAGTCGAAATCAGGATCAACATCTTTGCCAGCGCGCTGTAAATGTCATAACTACACATATGCCAATGGCAAATCTGGTTTATTCTCTAAAAAAACCGAAACACGTGTTAATTTTCGAGAACATGCGAATCTAGCCGGTATGTAGTGTAGGCGAGTTCCACAACACCTATCACTCAGAAATCACCTTTTTGTAGTAATTCTTGATTTTGCTGGCCATGCCTGGTTGATTGAGTAACGGCGGGTGTTCCTCACTGTACTCCATGACAATCAGCTCCCCGTCTTTACCCGAGAGGTCGACGACATCTCGCATGAAGAATATATCTCCACCACCCTCTGCCTGTTTCATCATTTCACGTTGCTGAAAATGAACAAACTATCCGTGAACCACCAAAACCTTGCCAATTGAATTACAGTTGCAAATTCGGAAAATTACAAATTTAGACGTTGACTACGAACATTCCACTAATTGAAGTACTTCATACTACAGAACACGACAAAAACTGCTGTCGAGAATATGCTGCATTTATTGAAGAGTTCTATGGGAAATAGTGTAGAGCTACCTCTTCCATGCGATGAATGTGTTCAGTGAGCATCTCCACTGTTACTGACATACCATTCCCACCAAACGATCGATAGATACGTTTCAATAACGGTTGCCTGAAACAGGAGCATAGAGAAGACAGGACGAGGGTTCGGGGTAGTTGAAAACACGTCTCACAAACAGAATCGCATCGGAGATCAAGATTGAGAAATATACATATTTATTTATACATTATGTTCTACGCGCCCACACTTCCAGTGCGTATTTTGACTTATCCGGAAGATGTTAGAAATCCAGAATACCAGTGAAATTGTTGCGTTGTAGGTAACTTCCCTCAGACTGAATATTTACTACCAACCTGTGCCAATGACGTAGTTTGAAAGTGTTGAGATGAGTGGGGAAGAATGTGCGATGTATATTCTGAGCTGGTGTAGAATGTTGTATCAACATGCTGTTTCCTGCCGATCCCGACCTGAAAACAATGTATACGTATTAATAGTTCCGCGACAAATACCAGTCGGCAACACGGAAATGGAACACTTTGCAGGAAACGGTGTATTTCAGATGCCATTTCGCTGTCACTCGGACAGTGTTTGTGCCAGATACCTCACGGACCTTCAGTAAGAGAGGAGTAAGGAGCCGACTAGTAGTAAGGAGTCACCTGTTTACAGTCTGCGGAAGATAATAGTCGTCGTTGCTGAGATTGAACGGATCCTTGTCTGTCATTTGCGCCATTGACGTTTCCATCTGAAAAACACCGTCTTTCCAGCTTTAACCCGGAACTCAAATACTACTCAAACGGCCCACGAATGTCACAACAATAAATCGATACCTGCTCCTCCTCCTCCTGTTTCTGACGTTGTTGAACTTGTCCGAGGATCATCTTTGACTTTTTCGTGAATTGATGTTCCTGCAACTAACGAGGACTGCATCATACATCTGCTGCCTATTCTGATGGGTCAAACCGGAGACTCAAATTTAATGAATTACGGTACTTTGTTTCTACTCAGACCAAGAAAGTTTCGCCACAAAAGAAGTCAGAGTCTTGTTCATTTGAGCTGTCACCTAACGAGTATGTAAACAGGTGGCACCGACTGACTGATCATTGCCACCAACCTTTCGGTCAAACGGCTTGTTCGGTGTCGAATCCAGATCATCAGACCTTCTATCGTCTGGTATGCCAAATAGCAGCGGATCATCATAATAGTCCAAACTGAGAACTTTGGGTTCTGAAATTGAAATAAGTGAGCAACAACCACTGATAAAATACGACATTTGCGAATATGAAGAGACTCGTTATTTTCACATCAGTTTGCGTTTTTCTGTTCCTCGGTGTTGCAAATGAAGCAACAAAGCATGATATGTCTCCAAGTGGGAAATTAGAGAAGCAAGTTTCAATATAGCTAAAGCAAAGCAAGACAAATGAAAGTAGTCCAAGAGAAAAGCAAAAGGAATCGATACCGGGAATTTTGTCCATTTTCTGATCATCCCAAATGATATCGTCCTCCCAGCGAGCTTTCATCAACTCCTGATTATCGCCGGGGAAGATAGAATGAGAGGAAGTCGGCTCGGTTATAAGGTCTGTAAACACGCACAAATAAACTACGACTACTCTTTAGAGAGGAGTTAGTTTTTTGACAGCTTCTTTACACCAAAAACGTCGTTATTATTATCAAGAGTGACATTGTAAAAGTATATGATCCTAGAAGCTAATTTCAACACGGCCGTTCGCATCAGCTTCATCTCTAAAAAGATTCATCTCTCGCTAAAATTGCCAGTGTGGTTGATAACATATTTCGCACAAAATAAGTCCCGTTCAATTTAATCATAGTCTTCACTATTACTATATACGCACAAGATTTACATAAACAAAGAGAGAGAAATACCTGGATCGGAAACATTCATCATGGGAGCAGATGGTGGTCTTCCTTGGAACATTTGCTCGAATGTATGATTTTTCACTGAAACAGATAGAGATTTACAAATTAGAACCCAGTCAGATCAATAACTTACACGAAAGTACATACTTTGTTGAACGAAAGATTCGTAGGTTCGCGTATTCTGAGTGGGAATCCATCCACACGCAGGTTGTTTACCACTCTTCAATTCGTCCAGAACCTAGAATCATAACTATGTACTCAATATATTATCCAGTCGCAGAAAAACAAAATTATAGCAAATTCGTTCGAAAATATACAATTTTTAAGAAAATTATTAGCACAGTCGTTCGAAAATATACAATTTTTTTGCAAAACGTTTACGAATACACGAAAACACGGTATCTTCTTATAGGTCTATGGAAATAAGCCGATCGTATTAAACCTTATGAATAACATTTATGAGTATGGATTGAAAAAAGTAACCTGTTGTCTGATTTCCTCTCCGTCGTAAATGATATCATCTTCCCAGCGAACCAGGTTGACGGGCAGAAAAGCCTCCTCGCCAAGCTCCGGCATCGGCACTTCTTCCTTCACCGTCGACGAATCTTCTTCCTCTTTCAGTTTGAAGCCATAGTCGAGGTGAGATGCCGTCGTTGGAATATTCATCATATCGTACCTGACAAATAAAAATAGGTCACCAGGACTCGTTGTAAAAATAAGATAAATTTTCGAGAACGTGTATCATTTTCATGTTGTGCCGAAATAGTGAGTTCTAAACATGAAACATACCAGATTTTGGCGGGACCGTTCCTCCAAGGTGGCATCGAATCATCTACTGCTTCCGCCCGCTTCTTGGCATTTTCCCTCGTTTTCTTGACGACGGGTTTCGAGGTGCTAGCACGCATAAGAAAGACCTGTAAACCACGTTGAAAAACTCGGACACAGCTGTCAAATGCAAGAGATACACTAGGATATCTAGCCGAAAAAAGAAAAATAATGCGTCGCGGATAACGGAGGACTAACATCTTGATCAGTTTGTAGTTCGTCAGCTGCTGGTGGTGGAGCCAACGCCAATTTCAACTTCTTCTTTTCAACAGATGGAGTCTGAAAATAATATTGCTTGATTCTGGCGAATGAACACATTCAGAACAATAAAGAACATAAGGACGATGAATGTCACAGCTGAGTTGACACTGCAAAGCACGCATAATATTGTAACTTGCATACTCGAAAAACAAGCATTCAAAACCGTTCTCACGGGAATTTGTATAAATAACTCGATATAATTTTCTATCACGCATCATAATACCTCAAATGTAGGAACCACTACAAAGACAGTAGCAAAAAGTGAGACGAGGGCGTAACCGATACTCACCACCTCTTTGCCGGATGCTTTCTTGAGATTGAAAGTGCGACAGGGCCACCATATTGTCGCCTTCGATGATGACTTTATGTTAGACGCGAACAAACGAGAGAAACGTAGAACACCGTCGGGATTATAATCGACAAAGAAGCGTCTAAACCAGAAACACTGAGAAAAGATATATAGGTGCACACACCAGTATGTAACCATTTTTCGAGAAAGAACCCTTTTTTAATAAGGTTCAATTGCATGGTTTCAAGTCTACTCGAATTCGCCAGAAAAGTAATCCCTTTTTAAAACTTTTCCAACTCTTCTTCGATCTGGCTTGTCAGAGTGCCGATAGGACACGGTTTTTGAGAGACGAAAAACATTGAATGAAATGGCCAACCTTGGATCGACGGAATTCAATTGGGGATTGAGTATAGATGCCAGAGGCGCATCGTCTCGCTGTGAAGGAGGCACGAAGGGAGACGTTGGATCGTACGACTACAAAAAATAGAGTTTCTCGTAGAATATTTCAAAGCAAAAGAGAAAAACTTGTAGAACGCTCATTAGCTTGAAAGTGGTACATTTTGAAATCAACTGTTATTTTTTGCTCACCTAACCTACATTATCGAAGGAAAAGTAAAAATGATGTGTGGCGTGCCTCGGCTGTTGAGTTTTGAAACGAAACGTGTTCTACGTCGAAGATTTCAATACACGAGTTGAGAGACACTTCGTGAAGAACCCACGGGTTTTATTGCAACGAAATCATCTTCTTCCTTATCTTCCGGGCTCGAAGTTTCAGATGAGTACCCATCTGGCCATTGATATGCTGCAAAAATCAATCTCATGTATTATCAACAAAGAATACCTGAGATGTAGTACTAATTGGCAAGGTTCGCCGTTTTTCAACGGCGGAAAAAATTCAAAATTACTGGGAAGCGCTCTCATCGTGTAGTGAATGGGGTGTATTACATCCAAAACCAACTAGAAAAAAACGTTTCTTCTTCTTTTTTTTCCAAAGAAACCACGATTCTATGATTCCATTCAAATAGCTTTATGTTGAGAACAAATCAAAGAGTGAGTGAGCGTAAACCGGCAAGTTGCACAACCAAACTATACAGAAAGGGTAGTAATTAAACTGACGCTCATTTTGTGCCGAGCAGTGTTTCTCATAGAACTCTGTTGTAGTTAGCTCTGGTTCATTGGAACTATCATTCAGCTCTTCATCCACCTCCATTTCTCAGCATTTGAACACTGATAAAAACACTCCTAGAAAACACGTTCATAATTGTACACATCGGTCTGCTGCTGCTATCTTTGCACAGTATTACGCTGCACTCCACGCGGATGGGTGCAATTCCTTCACGCACCACACTGAGGTTTTGAGTTTGTAGGATTTCATTCGATTCTTTTTCTGAATTACTACTATGCTAGTCTGCAAAATGTTTGTGCTAGTAGTTTAATGAAATTTGATTGTACTAAAATTTCTCTACGTCGGATGCCATACTTAACCCGCTTGCCAAGTAGTATAACACCAGAAATCAACTGGACTGACTAAAACATAACCAGAGGTGAAAAGCCTTCATTCTGAGATATTTGTACATTTTAAGAATATATTACATATATGACCATGCAATGAAGTAATGATTAGAACACTAGGTGTTTGTTAGTATGATTAATGTGCATTCACATATATTTCAATTTCACCCAATAAATAAACGAAGAGAACAAATCATATACTAACAATCGTGAACTGGGTTCGTGAACAAAATACGCTACTAATCCGTTAAGATCATTTGAGAACTGCGAAAGACAAGCAGGAATGTATGTAATTATTAGAAAAACAGGCAATATATAGACAGTGACCCGGTTCAGAATGAATTTAGAGTAAATGAGAACACGGATAAGACATATTGGTGAGCAAATAATATACGAGATATCAATCAGATCTCTTCGATACACGTTAAAACTGGTCGAGGAGTGATACATTAGGGCAAGTATACCCTCCTTACGTTCCAATACTTCGAACTAGCGTCTCATCGTCATGGCCTGTTGATATTGCGCTACATCAGGGCTGGACAACATGCCACTAGCATCAGAGGACATGTCTTGCAGATATTCGAATTCCGCCAAAGCAGTTCGCTCATTCTTACCAAACCTAAAAGGATTGTTGAATAAACACTCTTAGCGAATTATGAAAATATGTGCTCAGTGAAAGGTGCCACTCAAAATTGTTTCGACCCTGATTCAAGACGATCTTGGTGCTGTTCTCAGAGGGTTGGGTCATCATCAGTTCAACCCCTCTGAGAACTTTAAAAACAGGACGAGAAAACTTACCACCGTCTTCTGACGAAGAATGAGTAAAAATGGCATTGCTTTCACTTCATCGCACATTCAAGCTCGAGAGCTGTTATACGTGTTTCCACCTTACCAAGAAAACTGGTGAAAGCGAAATTCATACGGTCTTGTAAGAAGCAACTAAACTGAATAAAACCCACTTTTTGTAGTGTCTGGATTGAACTTGGGCCCTGGGCGGTTGGAACTTCACCACTTCTCCTTTTTTCTTCAGTTGCCGTTCGATAACGCGATATATTTCTTCGTCGGAGGATGAATCGGACGTTGCCTCCGAAACAGACGGAGTCTGCGAATTCGAATAAGTTTGTATCCAAAAACTGTAGTTCTCATATATAGTTAGCTAAGATTCTTGAAATAAGTCCATTTTTGCATAATAAACATTATCATTCGCCTAACTGCAAATATTACCTAAACAAAGGATGACAAAAAGTCAATTGAAACATACCCGATCGAAGATATTGTCTTCACAAGCCAGTCTTGATTCGACACTTGAACCGACACTTGGATCATCAGATTCAACTTTTATTGCGCTAACATCAGTATACGATAGAGATCTGAAAAGATACAATACTACTTTTAACAGTGAAAGTCTACGAGAAATCTGAAAAGATACAATACTAATTCAAGCAGTGAAAGTCGAAAAAAATAGCTATTCGCTTTTGCTGTCGCATTTGCGTGCCAAAACACGTACCTCGTCAGTTTTGGTTTCTTGCTGTGCAGCACAACTGGTGATCCGGTGATGTATGTCATTTCCACGGGAGATATGGCTTTCCTGGGTTTTTCCATGGGTGAACTCGCACAATCCTCTTCTTCCTCCTCACCATCGTCCTTTTCGATTGTTCGAAACACCCGAACCTGCGAACAACGACATGATACTATCAGCTTCTTCAACACGTTCGTTTCAAATAGTGAACAGAATGGAAAAGTAGAACAAAAACCGAAGAACGAATGAAATTTTCTAGGCAAACGTCTTAATGTAATTTAAACTGATGCGAGTACTTGAGGGGAAAACGGGAGACTTTGATAAATGGATCTGGTAAAACGAGACATATTTCGGTACTGTGGCACACTGGGTTAACTAAAACTGTTTATATGGTATTATTAGTGACTGTAGTGGTGTCATCACTTGTAATTATAAGGTCACCCTTGATTATTTTGTCCAACCCTCGTCCTCTTCCCATCATCCCCGGTAGTCCCTTATTGGCCTATTCGTTGAGGTAGATTTTCGGGAAAATAACGAATAATTGAATACCTCGTCCTGAGCATCTAGTTCTTCCTTCTCATCCATGTCCGGGAACATTGATATGCTCGGGGTACCAGAATTAGCCATCTCGCGAAGATCGACAACTGGGTCTGCCAAAGTGCAGAGAGCTTCCCCGGCCCCGGACGCATGCGCACCCAATCCTGAACACACAACAATACTTTTTACAAAACCTAATAAGAGGGTAAAAAAGCCCACTTTGACGGTACAGGGTACGATTAATGAGAAACGAGACACCAATAATTTAGACTTTCGATGAATTTTTAGAAACAAGAACACAGCTTAGGCTAAGTTGCAAAATATTCAAGATATGGTATGTAAAGTGATGATGTATGTCATGCTGATATGGCAACATTACGTACACCTTGGAAAAACCGAAATGAAGACATAGGTATCAACCAAATATACCTGAGGAATATGAGCACATTAGCAGTGAACTGTCATTGCAGGCGTCGCTGAGCCGTTCTTCCAATTCCGCCTTGAGAAGAAGAGAACATTAATTCAATAGCCAGTTAACAATTAACCAGCAAAGTATACTCCCTGTTATGAAATGATGCTGATCTTTGTGATGAAACTGATTCTCATAGAAGAATAAACAATATTTAGACAAGAGACAATATGCTCAAACTCTCAGCTCAAAAATTACCATGCAGCTAAAATTTTTATTTCTGATTCTCAACTGTTTCTGTACTTAATGACTTTTAGTTTTAAATGACTTTTAACTTTTGAATGACTTATTCTGGTTGCCGCTAATTAAAGCAAATAATGAAATACCGTAACTGCTTAGAAACACTTACAATTTTATTATTCGCCTGTTGTAGCGCTTTCTTGAGCCGCCCAACTTGATGTTTTTCCACTTCGAGTGCCCTTTTCGTATTGAAGTACGCTCTTGTCTGCCGTTCAAAATTTCGCCTGGTAAAATTACAGAATTAAATGAGACAAGAAACACAAAAAAAAATGTGATTAGCATTAGATTAGCACACGGTGAGACCGCTCGACAAAAACGGTCCAAGTGAAAAAACAGAAGAAAGACAAAACCGCACCGCGTATAATGCACGAGCGGTTTTATTAATGGAGCGCACTTTCTGATAAATTGTATGCAAATTTCAACCAAGCACCGTGCCAAAAAGCTACAGTACATTTTTTCCGCGCGGGTACGCGCTTTGTCTAGGCCTCAGGCGACCGCTTGCACCGGTACAGCACCAGTACAGCTGGAAAAGTGGGCGGGGCGCACCGGTGCGTACCGGTACGTACAGGGCAAAAAATCGATAATTATCAAATTCATTGGTATAATGACCAATTTTCGAGCTTTTTTCAATTGTTTTTTGTCTAACTTCACTTTAGAAGTAGTTTCCAATATTCTAGAAATGAAAGTAATCGCTTCCTGTTTTTATAGCTAATGATTACTCTTTTTCAGCATGTGATTTATTCATATGTGCATCGCAATAATGTATAATATGAAAAATGAGAACCTGATGTTGTTGTTGTTGTTACCATGAAAGCAATACACACGTTAACGAATGAATCTATCATTTAAACATGCCTATATTGAATATAAAGAAAGCGAAATAGTTGTTCTTCAGTCGGATAGATTGGAAACTACTTCTAAAGTGAAGTTAGACAAAAAACAATTGAAAAAAGCTCGAAAATTGGTCATTATACCAATGAATTTGATAATTATCGATTTTTTGCCCTGTACGTACCGGTACGCACCGGTGCGCCCCGCCCACTTTTCCAGCTGTACTGGTGCTGTACCGGTGCAAGCGACGTCTAAGGCTGATGACCGGCGGCATTTCAATTGGCGGGGTACGCCGTTTTTCAAGTGCGGGCAAAGCTCCAAATTAATGGGGAGCGTTCTCACCGTGAGCAATTGGGTAAACAAAATGTATTCATTATGCTGCAAGCGTTTTTCATGACAAAATTACTTGAATTAACATACTTGTAGTGTTCAATTTCCTCAGATGACATCTCTAACTCTCTCTTCAAATACTTGCACTCTTCGTGATGTCGGCGTTGCATCTTGGCTAGTTTAGATTCCAGCTGCAAATATAAACATTACATGAGCGTGATTGTGTATAAACTCCGGTGAATGATGATTTGACTGATTTGACATACTACGTCGAAGCAAGATAATTTATAGATATAACTTTTTGCTGACCTGTGGGTGTATTTTGTAAGCTCAGACAGTCGGGTAAGCTATTCTAGCACAATGTTCACAACAGAATCCTGATTTATGTTATGATAGTTCAATTATGTTGGCGCAACGGAATTGACTATCAGAAAAAGTGAAAGAGTAGTCTGTGAACAGCTACTTGAATTTTGCCTAATTAGCTTACCCGGTTTGAGCTTAAAAAATATCACGACTGCTGCCTTACAAGGGTCACATACCACACACCAATTAAGAGAAAATCTTGGTTATATTATACAAACTGAAGGAAACAAGGAAGAGAGAAAAATAGAATGTGGTACAGAATAATGTACCTGTGAGAAAAGGCACACAATATGAAGGCTTGACGAAAATGCTTAGAAAGTAGGATGACGAGCAAAGCGGAACTAACCAAATTTATTCGAACATCTCGAACATCATCCTCATCCGATTCTGCATAACTTTCGTAGTAATGTGTTCTACTATCCCTGGGTTTGTTTCGATTTCTCATATCATCCATATTGGAGCAATACGCGTAGTGGGCAGAGCGATCAGGATTACTGCAAATATCTTATTAAATTTAGCCGATACCTGAGGTCAACATTGAGCGGTATAAACTAAATCAGTATATTATTATCATTAAGGCACCATGTAATTTCCTGACTTCGAATGGAAATAAGACACATCGCAATAGAGCTAACGTTGACTAGCATAACATTGTTAACGATTGAATAATATATTTTCTCAAAAGCTGACTCTTACTCAGTTCGTCGTATGCTGGCTGCTCCGCGCAGATTTTCATAGCGCACAGAGTTTGACTGTGCACATCGGTCGGTAAATGGCTTGGTTCCGAACTCGTTCAACCTGCCCTCAGACTTTCGGTCTCTTCTATCATCCATTGGTGCTCCCGGGCATGATTGCGGACCTGAAAATTGAAACTTCCGTTATCAGTGTTTGAGCTCTAGATGATGTGGTGAACGTGAACTGCAATACAGAACTATCAAAAGTCTGAACATGGCCGTGTGAAACTGGTTTTAACTAGATTGATAAACGGTATCCTATTTTAGGGAGGTCACGAGAGGTTGCATGGTTTCCTCTTGAAACACAAACCTTTTGTTTTCTTCGGAGCGGTTATGACAGAATATGGATTTGCTATAACAGATCTCCTACTACTTCCTGTATACACATCTGAACCGTGATGTTTTGAAGATGCATCAGCTTCGTTTACATACGAGTCTTGTGATGAATTGCGATCCTGAAAAAGTCAAACATTAATCCAATCACAAATCACGCACAGCTTCGCTCTGCGCGCGATAAGAGCTACTCAGTTTTGATTGAATTACTGCTGTATTTGAATGTAGTTAACTAGAGACAGGGCTTCAAGTATTTTGTCATAACCAACTTGACACCGCGCGATGTGGATGTAGTGCAGCACGGTCGGAACATGTGAAAACTGAGACAAGGCGCATTTTTGTAAGATATATATCAGAATATGTTAAAAATGATTCTTCGAAACACAGTTCCACGAGAGTTTCGTAATAACTTGGTCCTTGCAATTTGACTACTAATAACGAGCTTAGCGAAAACGATTACACTAATGACATCAGATATTCTGTAGTATTCGTTGAAAGGCAACTTACCGATGATGGGAAATTTTCTTTGTTGCCGACTTTCTTGCTAGACTTGAACATTCGCATGAAGGACATTTCAGATAAGTGGTAATGTGAACTACTATCAGCGCAGACCGAATAACTGAAAGGTATAGAAAAAGACTTAATAAACTATGTAGAGAATGAAGTGGAACTCCGTGAGAAAGGGAATAATAAGCTACAGTTGAAAATAATAAGCTACAGTTGAAACCAAACAATTAAGTCTGTAGAAGATGGAATGAAAATCTGCCATTGAAAAAGCTGAGAGGTACTTTCTGCAGAGAAACACCATGAAGTTGTAACAAATAAAAAGTTTAACATATTATTAAATAAATAGTTCAAATTAGTTAAAAAAATTAAGACGCGCGCCGGACCACCAAGGTCATTTGTAGGCGCGGGACCAATAGTTATCGTAAATAGAGATGAGCCGTTGCCAAATAATAATCGCCATTCAAAATAACACCATTTTTTTTATTTATAAAGTGTTATCGTTAACGTTAACTATCTTGATTTCCGGCTCACTTCTACATACTCTTCCTTTCAACTCGTTCATTCGTTTAGTGTATGTTTATTGATATGTTGGTGAATAAAATAAGGGCGACTTCACATGAAATCTGGTCTCGATCACTGCAGAACTGGGTATCTTTAGGAAATTAGGAGACCAGGTCTTGTTATGTTTTGTGGCACACTGAGAAGAGATCTGCTCTTTTTATGCTCTTCAAAAAGCCCAGTAACGCCCAATGTTGTTCGAGTCTAATGAGTGAGAAACGACGGTTTTGCTCAGATGACAGAAGTTCAAAAATAAGGAAAGACCAGGTCTCTGCATCGTGATCCACCAAAGGCGGCCGGGTCTTCTTTCCTGAAGAGTCAGTTCAGTTAAACGTAAAATATTCAAAAGCTTTCAGAAGAGATGTCTGGGTCACAAAAGAAGTTGACGTTTAAAGAGAAATCAGGAATCTCATTCATTGCACAAGATGATCCTCCCTTCATTCAACAAATGAAGAAGAAACTTGGGTACAAAGCGCCACCCAAAATTGAAGACAAGGTATTATTTATACCGGGCCATTCATTTAGCAATTACGTTGTTGCGTTCCAAGATGACAGGAAGTACTTTGAGATTTAATATTTATGGGCAGTGACGGGGCTGCTCGCCAGCTAGCAGGTCATTTTTGCATAGGTCAGAACTCAGTGATATCCTCACTTTATCCCAAATTTTTTCTAGCGTCTGTTTGATAACAATTAACACGTTAGTTTTGGGTTTTCGTTTTATTCTATGAGCATTTCCTTGACTTAACGATAATTTGTAAACGTGAACACCAATCTGAGAATCAAGTTATGGTCCTAATAAAGTGCTCGAGGAAGGGAATCAGATATAACAGAAAGAATCCCTACTTTTGACATATCAAAAAATGGCCTGCTAGCTGGCTATCAGCCAAGCTATTCCATAGTTTGTTCAGTAGACGATCAATTCCAGAGAAGACCTAGTCGCTCTAGGAAAATAGGTAACCCCTCTTCAAGTAGTTCACAATAAATAGACCTGCTCAGGACGAGCCTGGACCTCTCCTGAGTTTTCCTCCAAACTTTTGTGAGTACTTCCTTTTTCTCTTTTCTACTTTATATAATTAATACATTCATGTAGTATACCGAAGATGACCCAACCGATACTCCAGATGATCCGGAAACCGAATTGTTGCATACGAAGGAAGAGGAGCGACCTCAGGTGATACCTCTTTTTTTGCTTGAGGAACAGTTCTTCATTACCCTCCAACTGAACTGAACCGCGTCGTTACTGGTGGTTTTTGACTCAAGCTCCACGAATCGAACGTTGAAAGTTGACAACTTTGTATAATTAATACGGAAGTTAGGTGCGGATAATGGTGTGACTTTATTCACAGGAAAATGCCTGTTGCTATGTGAAATTATACAGGTTGTGGCACTATTTTGCATTGTTGCTGGTTAGTTGTTCACTGTATGTGTAATGTGTTCGTCTTCCAGGTTGTCGTTCTTAATCCAGAAACTGATCTTTCCCAAGAGGATTTGGATAAAGCATTAGATAATAAGCAAAAGGAAGAAGATGGTCAGTAGCCATTTGCTTCGATTTTTTTTGTAGAAACTCTCGGTGGAGAAAATTGAGCCTTTTTACGGTCCTTGAATCCTACTCCCAGTGGAATTAGATCTCATGGGAAAAAAGTTGGAGGTTTTAGACGCCGTTTTTTAGAACCCAGTTTTAGACGAACCGTTCGTGATCCATAAACCTGTATCTATTTGATACGTGTATCTTTCAGATAAGAAAATAGTCGATGGGAAAATCAAATTTCGAAAACCCGAGAAACGGTGTTTGGAATCAGGGGATGAGACATCTAAGGTACGAGAATAGAGCCGAAATGTTTTCTATCAACGCAGTACACGAGCCCCGCAACTATGTAGCCACGATTCAACGGTTATTCATGTGTGCATCTATTTGAATGGTGCAGTGAGAAAGAGAATGGTGCAGTGAATGTTTTCATGTTTCCTTTACAGGTTGAGGAGAAAAAACGCGCAATCAGAACAGAAGAGAAGCCGCAGAGTCGATTGTTATCATTCGGTGACGATGAAGACGAAGATTAATTAATTCCATTGATTTTGTGTCACCCGATCTCGATTTAACTATTATACATAAACATTATCATTCAAGCTATATTTTATTCACAAATTTTCAATTGAGAACATGTCAACACATCACAGTGACTTACCCCATAGAACCCTATAATTTAAAGCTGACACAACCACAAAACCTGGTATGATAATTCCATTATTGACCAATCAACGTACCAATTGACTAGAGTATATATGGCACTTGAGAACAGCGAATGAAACTGCAGGATATTTTAGATATCCAAGTGGACCATTCAGTGCATATTTACATTTCAGGTGTCTCTTCTCTCCTTTTGCTCTCGGGGCTAGTGCGAACTGTATTGGGCGGAGAGCTGGTTGTAGTCCTGAGAATCAGTCTGGCCAGTCGCGATCTCCCGCCAGCCGATAACTGCTCCACCACGGATGGCCAATCGCCACGGGCTGCTTGCGCCAACACGAACATTGCCTGAAATGTGTTATTCCCCCTATGGAGCTGGTCATTCACTGCACTGCATAGTCAAACTATTCATAGATTGTTCCCAGGAGAGAAAAATAGTTTTCCGGTATTTTTCAGGTTGTATGTTGGGAAAAAGGTACAAAACAGCATACCGATATGTTGGTATTATCCGGAAGCTATAACATACATCTTGAGAAAATTGATTAAACTTTTTATCTCAGACTGACTGAAACCAACCGCTGTTGTAAGAAAAAAAACTGACTGGATCATCCTGTTGGAGATGTGCCACCCATTTGCTAATCACATCATCGGGATCGTCGAGACCCATCTGCAACAGGTTCGCATCGTACAGAAAATAATGATTTTCCTTGCCACGATATCTCATATTCTAATTTCAACGTATTTTCCACTACAACTGAAATATATTTGACAGTTTGAAGCACACAACCGGTGACGACGAGACAGAATCTCACCTTCGCATAAACGGCACTCTTACTCCAATGTTTCTGGGATTGTAGATACTTGCATGCATCTGCACCAGCTCCCACAAGAAACAATAATTCGACTCCATCTGAATTGAAATCTAAGAAATAGAGATCAAACCATTTTTTTCCGGAAGGTAACCTGAGAACTGAAAACCTATCCTTTACTTCAACTCACAGCTTGGTTTTCAGTCTAATTTTAGTTTCAGCTTTTTTACTTCCGGGTGACCTACTCAGGACCCTAAAAGGTTGAATTACCTAAAAATCCGGTTATTTGTAGAACTATCCCAAACGTTACCTTCAATCATATCAGATGCAATCAGATTTGTAGCAATGAGTTTGATAAGAGACCTGGCCTGGTCATTTTCCTGACTGGAAACCAAAAGAGCAGCCTGCAAAAAACATTGCAGTGAGACTTTTTTAATGCACACTACATACTCTGTTCTATTCAAATTGAATATTGAACTATATAGTGAATGAGAAATTTCGGCTATGCACGTTAAAACCGTGAAAATAGAAATAATACTCTCTCACCTTCATGCTAGCATGTCGCAGATCGCTGGAACTTATCAGTCGATCCACAGCACGATCCTGAAATACCAATTGTAGCATTTCTACGAGCTGAACACATAGTGAATTCACTAAGAAATAGAGTGGTGAGATAGGTAACATGTGAACATAAAATACTATATCGTATGTTGTCGCAAAACCCCAGAACCATAACTTTCAACTAAGTTTCGTTAAATTATGTTAGTTATTTACTAGGAACGCTCATACAAGTGTTTGCAAACCTCTCTCATCTCAGAGACATTGGAGATGTGTGGCGAATAAAGTGACATAAAAACTAACTTTTGCCTTTCCACCGGCCACAACAGCTCGTTCAACCAATCTACTCTCGACTACGTGGGTGGAAACACAAGCTGCACAGGTTACTCGCAGTTCCCGCTCCTGAAAAATGCGGAAGTGGCATGTCCCAAAGATATTCAGGTCATTGAAAGCATGCAGCTTTGTGAATAATACAGAAACACAAGCTATCATTTTTGTGATAGAAACTATCATGTTGAAAAAGCTCATCATTATAAACGAGAAAGCCATATGGTGGACCCACCTTGAAGTTTTCCTTCGGCCAAAACATTTGCAACACCGGAGGTAATTGTTGCGAAGTAGGATTCAGCGTGTGTCGCACTATTTGCAGGAGGTGAAAAGCAAAAATATCCCCAAGTTGCCGCGACAAAATAGACTCATTATGTATTCCAGACAAATCGATTGTACCCTCATCGCATGATCCACCAGTCTCCTTAAATTGACAGATTTCCGAATTATTCTGTTTCATTTTCCTAGCGAATGTTTGTAATCACGCAGCACATAATGAGCATGACTAACTTTAACGGCACGATACATCCTAAACATGCCGTACGAGTTGAATCTAAGATCATAATTATCTATTCGTGAGCCACAATGTTACAAAAAAAACGGTCCAAAACAACATCAGACTTCTTGCGGCGTGAATAAGCCACGTCCCATATCGGTTTGCGTACCGTAAATAGGAAATTATCTTCACTATTGTGTACGAATTCCACTAATATTACCATTATTGTTAGAACGGAGCGTTGATATGGAGAGACAGAACAGATGAATTATAAAAGTGTACTTACCTTCATTTGCAGAACAGACCTTGTGAATTCAATTTCAGACGAACCAGCATCAAAATCATTAATAAATTCGACCACTTTCCGTTTGTTCATGAGAATCGGGATTTCTAGAATCAAAATAGAAGATCTGGGTAATTGTTAGCAGCTCGACCGGAGAATAATGAAGACAGCTGAATAAACGTACCTTTCTCAACCATTGCATTGTTTTTGGAGCCACCCGGCGAAAAGCGGAAGACGTTGTCATTAGTGATCATGATTGGCGAAATCCCACATAGGTCCATATCGAGGGCAGCTCGGGATGGATCTATTATAACCTGCTGCATACGGACGAGAGCCTCGGTATCCCAAAGAGACAACTCTCTGGAAGAAACCAAACATTGCACTCCTACTGGTCACACAGGTTGGGCACATATGAGTAATTGTCTGGTTTTATGATGGCGTACTTCTCACATACATCTACGTCGAGATTCGGACAGAATAGAAGGAAGGAAGCAAACCTCTGATGCAGCACTGCGAGAGTGTAATCGCCCGCTAATCTAGAGAAGCACATGCGGAGTACGGGAAGACGAGATGCTCGCACGTGGCGCGACTGTCGACGACCCAAGTCCCATACCTGATGATAAAGAGATTACTGTTATGACAGTATTCTATGTACCGTGGTCATATCAGGGCACTAAAATATCTACCGGGAGACATTACAGGACAGAAATAGTAGACTGGAGAGAGGGGCGCAGAAAATGAGCTTGTAATTGTAAACCAGTCTACTGGAATTTTATGCGGAACACATGGTTACCAAGAACTTACAGCAATACGACCATCGGCATCGCCCATAGCCAGCATATCATCCTTCCATGCCATATTCCGAATTGACCAACCACCGCTCTTCCACTGAAAGTACAACACTAATCACTCGGTCACTATAATGAAGTATCAGCGAACATCGAAAAGTACGCAACAAAACAGGAATTGCAACTTGTTACGAGGCGTTACTCTCTTACTCCCCCAAAAGCAGGCAATATGATCATCGGTACCTCAACTTGATATAAATTAGAAATATGCTACAAGCGATTACTGGAAATAATAGATTGACTACCCGCCACTGTTGAGTGAATGTTACGGTAGGAAACTAGGAAAATGTGAGCAACCTGTGTGTTGACCTCCTTGCCATCCTTCACATGTAAACCTTTCACCACCACATGGTACAGCCGATTGTCTGTAAATGAACGAGAAAAATAATAACAGAGACAATGTTGAGACGTATACACTCAAGTATTGGGCTGTTTCCGCAATGAACATCATTTCAAAGAATTATATGTAATTTATGTTCCGTTTGTCTAGGTAATGCTTTGACAGCAGATGAAGTGTTCATTGAACCACCATCTGTCCACTAAAGCTGACAACAGTGAGGGGGGAATGAATAACAATTGCACTGACCTGAGTCCAAAACAACCAGATTCTCTCTATATACACTTTGACCACTGTTCTCCGTTGTTTTCATGCCATGATGTTTACTCGACCAAGCCTGAACCATATTAGGTTACGCTAACAACATAATGTAAATGTAGTTGAAGTTATTCATAATGAACTTTGAATTATGGAGAACAAATTGTTAATTTCAGTGCGCAAAACAAGTAAATTTGAGAGTGATACATGAGGACAGGAAACACTAACCATATCAATAATGAGCGGACAAGTGCGACTCATTTTTCGTAATAAACGGAATCCTTTCAGATCCCAGATTTCGAGCGGCTCTCTATGGAAGGCTAGGGCCAGATAACAGCTGGAAGAAATATATGAAGATAACATCCAAAATACTGGATTTGACAAATAGACTTTATGCCATGTTCGGCAGAACTTGGCGATGAATTAATCCAATACGGAATGTCCATCAATGAACAAATATGTATACAGACGCAGTTAGACGAAACTTACTGATAGTAAGATACTCTCATTAGCGAAAGAGGAGACTCATCAGCTTCCGGGCGAATACGACGACTGATTCCTGAAACAGAGAGCATGTTTCTGACTACCTATACAACACAGTTACCCATAAAACATAACATCGTTGCACTAACCTGTTCTAATGTCTGTCGCAAAAATATCATTGCGTACTACATGCGTTGCGCTGAGAGCATGATTGTAACCGGCTGTCAGTACCGTATAGGCGCCACCCCATTCCAAGCTCCTGAAATGGTGATAAAACAAACATAAACAGCCTCATACTTTGGTATTCGCGTATATCTTCTGTTTCCGACAGCCTTGCTTCAGGTTTTGGTAGAAAATCCTGCCCACTTGCGAATAGGAAAAACTGGTTGGAATCCTACACGCTAGGCAAAAAACATGTCGAATACGAACGTTTGGGCTAGCATTACATATTTTATGTAATTTGTGAGATATATCTTCACCACGGCGGACGGCGAACAGTACTGATCCTGATTCCGTAATGAACTACTACTAAAAACTAAACGTTTGAACTAGGATTGTAAGCGATAGTAACACACTTGATGGGGGATGATTGTACGTTGAACTCCTTGAGTATTTGTGAAGAATAAACGTCGACCAAGTGTAGCATCCCGACGTGAGTACCGACTGCCGCGATGTGAGCAGCACCCAGGGAAGAATCCGCTGAAATTCGAACACAACCATGATAGCTATACGGAAGGACTGGTTTTCAAATTAAGTTGAAGACCAATTCGCCATTCTCTGATGGTAGGTCAGAGGCATATCTACAAAATACACTCATCCAGTTATCGAGAATGCCAGAAACAAACTAACCGAACAAGTCGCCATTCAGCTTTCCTATCTCGCTCATTGGTCGCATCCGCATACATGATACACCTGCCGTGAGCGCCCCGAGGTAGCCAGATTGATAGAGCCTGTAACATATGTATCTACCAGGGTGGATGAAGTTGCATTCAAAGATCTAAGTCAAGAACTCCATCAACAATCCCAGTGACTACTCAGACTGGCCACACGTAGGCTGTGAGATTAAAATCGTTTGTAAGATGTAAGATTGAGGTTTGAAATGCTGACCTGACTGGTTTTTCAACATAAGTTTTCAAAGAGCTATCAAACTGGCAGTAAGTATCAATGAAGGACTGCATGTACTTCGTAGACGAGTCGCCTGTAGCCTGCAATATCATCAGAAAGTTGATCCGCATGTGAATGGGCCGTTTTCACACTATATTAGTTCCAATGTATGTAATCAACAAACCCCCTTCATATGCACACTTCTCTGTGGGAAATCAAGAAAAGCTTATTCTACTATAGTACCTATGTTGCATAACGCAACGCATGTTGTAGTAACGCATGTTGTGGTCGAACACACATATGAAGGCCAATTACACGTGCAACCGGGTTGCATGCAACCAAAATGCGATCAGGTTGCATGTGTACGAAACCATTGGTTGCTTTCAAATGCAACTTGGTTGCATCTCCAATGCAACTTGGTTGCGTCTCCAATGCAACTTGGTTGCATCTCCAATGCAACTTGGTTGCATCTCCAATGCAACTTGGTTGCATCTCCAATGCAACTTGGTTGCATCTCCAATGCAACTTGGTTGCATCTCCAATGCAACTGGGTTTCATCTCCAATGCAACCGGGCTGCATCTTAAATGCAACCAAAATCACTTAAAATAACCAAAAAGATGAATTTGGTTGCTTTTTAAAAGCGACCCGGTTGCATTTGAAAGCAACCGGGTCGCTTTGTACACATGTTTTGTACACATGCAAGCGGGTTGCATTTTGGTTGCATGTGTAAACCGCCACATATGAAATGAAGTTGGACTGAACTTATATCATTCGGTGACTACTAGTCTTTGAAGAAAGCTCAAAGACGCCAAATGTCATGAAAGCTGGGTCTCGTTTAGAGTTAAAAACTGAGTAAAATGGTTGAGGTTCCTGAGGGTAATATATACAATATAACGTACCAACTGCCAGAACACTATCTTTCCACTGTTGTACAGCACTGCCAGTGTACATTGTGTAATTGGACACAAGCAGGCCGCAACCACCCGCTGTTGTGCTCCGTGGCGAAGAGTCTCCGAAACGCACACCTGAAAAAAATCAATCATCCTAGGAATCTCGATCACCTCATTCGATAAATCGCACTTAGAACGATTGCAAAGTGAAAAAGCGCAGCAAACGTTTTTAGATTCATATCAATACTACCACTACCGTTTTATCAATACAAAGTGGATTTCGACAATTCATGATTCGGAAATGCAAAAGTGGCTTCAGTTCAAGCTTACATCCAGTTTTGGAAAAGCGTTTAATCTGATTTCAACCAGAATGTTATAATATAAATATCGCAGCTTCAGTGAAGACCAACAACTGACCTTCTGCAGCCCGAAATGCGCGTCGGCTCTGTCGTCATTAGAACAATATGTTCCAATACGCATAGTGACCGTACCATTAGCTTGAACTGTGAATAGGGCGTCACGAAACGAGCAACAGTTTAAATTGACAAAGTTCGGCTCCAACTGAACGACGCTCAGTATTGCACACAAATCCGTGTCGAACAAATACAACTGGAAGAGGAATACTTTGTAATAAATGCAAAAATACAGTCAAGGGGAAGGGGCTGAATAGATTGAGATTGAAAATTGCCACTTCGCAAGATAGATTTTTATATATTCATTCCGCCAATGGGCGAAATGAGTACATTGTAGATGTGCACTCTTCGGAAACCTACATGAAGTCTTCTCTATACTGGCAGAATTCGAAAACAAGGTGAGTAACTAATCCCTTCTCAGCTGCTGGTGGATTATGTTAAATAGTCAGAATTTACTTATCCCCTCACCTGTCGTCGCATAGTACCACTTTGGTCAATATGATTTATATCGGATGGGGTGTACGTACTACGCGGGGGATTAAGGAATGACTATTATGTGCTCCAATCTCAACGCTTCAGTCCTTTAAACTGCAATACATTTTTCGATTTCAGTTTAAAGGACTAACGCGACGAGATTGGCGCACATAATAGTCCTACTTTAAGTGAAGTTTTCCACTGAGAACTTACGTGGCCGGGTCGATGGTGTGACTAACCTGATCTTGAAAAACAGCTAGCAGTGTATTCCTATAAGCTTTATGATAGGATATACATTGAAGGCTGCCGCTCTTGTTGAAATCGCCGGTCAGAGATGTATGATATCCATTTGAAAAGGGTTCAGAGCTGAGATTGATATCTCTTACGAGTAGAAGAGAACTTCCTTTAGACGCGACTGGAAGAACAATTACTTACAGCACATTCCGACCGACTAAATCAAATTCCACGAAGACAAAGACAATGTAACTATATATGTGAAAAGAAGTAAAATTGTGAAAATAGGTCTGTGAACTAAATAAATAAAAATGCGTGTGGAGAAGCTCTACATTCTCAAACTTTTACTGAGTATGTATATCAATTTATTTATGAGAAATTAACCCAGCGAAAGAACTAGATTACTGACCGGTATAATCATAACATATCCCCCGAATATCAACCATTATGGAAGATAACCTGAAAATGAATACGGAATAAATTAAAACGTACGTGCCAGCTGTTCCGGGTTGAACGGATCAGTTGCCATGTGAAAGAGAGAGTGGGTGTAGGAGTGAGCCCACACCTTTTCCCCGCTTTCCGCATTCCAAAGTACGAGAGAATTGGTAGAATGAAGTGCAAGTATAAAATCTCCCGGAGTGTTCTTCCAAACGAACCATTGAAGTGCTGAATACGACAATTCACACTTCAACTATAATGTCTTTTTAATAGTGTATTGTTCATAGTTCATAACGCCGTCACAACCAGCACAGTGCATCGGTATGAACATACATGTCCCAAGCAAACTTTTTGGTATCGATTCGGCAGTTCGTACTATACAGTATTGCAGCTATTACAAAAGAACTGACCCAGAACACTTGTGCCCGTTAACGAGAACTGGCTTTTTTTGAAGGCGGTGATTGCTTCAGTGACAATTATCTGCCCGCTGATATCAGAGGAGGCAATCAGATGCACGTCTTCTTTCTCAGGAACGACGATTGATGATGACGGAGCCCAGCAGACCTGAGTTACACGGATTATAGAGTAGGCCTCAAACTAACTATGGTACAACCTTTAATTTTGTAACTAGACAGTGCGTATCTTATATACAGAGAACTTCAGCACCTTATATCAAAACGTACATGTTGGACAGCCGAGGTATGATGATCGATTGTTTGAACCCGTCTATAAGTGAATGCATCCACGATCACCACAGCATTGTGCGACCCATAGGCGATTGCACCGAAGCTACTCCTGAAGTAATATAGTCGTATATATTATTTATATTCCTTTCTCTAGCTGACAATAGATACATAAGCATTAACACCAAACAATCTATTTGTAACAACCAATTCATCGAGATGGCGGGGAGGTCATGCAACATCAGGGGAAACGGATTGGAATAGACTGCATGTAATCGTGTACAATTTTTCGAACAGAAAGAACAGAGGTGCTGATTTCATTTACTTAGAGCAACAAGTGATTTTGTTTGCAAATAACTTGATGACTGGTTCAGCTGGAAAACTTTAGTCTTCACAATATAGCAATGACGAACCCACGTAAAGTAACTGACCAATCTAAACAACTTCTGTTACTTGGATGAAGGGCTCCTGGCAAATATATCGGCATGTCTTACTCGTCCACGCTGCTTTGCTCGAACCTCATGAACCTAAACAATATATTTTGGGTGAATAAACAGTAGCTGAGATCAAGCCTGCAGCACAACTTTTGTCGTCCACCATTGTTTCTCAATGTATGTGTATTGATCGTTATATATATATATATTCATTTGTTCATCACTCTCATTGTTATCGTTCGTTTTCACTTTCCCGGTTACACTTCTATGGAATAAAGCCTTGACATAATATACACCATATATATTCAAGAAGCAACCATGAGTGATTGAAAATGAGTAATTCAAAAGTATGATGAGAAGTTAATATTCGTTATTATGATAGTTACCGATTTTCTAAGGGATAAAGTATAGTATTCATAAAAGCGTGAAGATATAAATAAGTGCAGCTTTGAAAACACCGTACTCTGGGAATTTCGACATTGAAACATGAACGACTGAACGAATATGAATTAATGAAATGTGAATTAGTGTTACTATATGAGAAAACTATCTATATAGTTGAAGAATAATGGAGTTTGGTTTGGATCATTATTATTATTTCTGTTCCCTCGTAATAACGAGATGAATGGTCTATATTTACTTCCGTAGTTTTAAATGTCACGTAGTGCATATTTCTTGAAATGGGTGATCGCCCGCCCTTATTAAAAATTCACCAACAAATTTAATTTTTTTATATATATGTATAATATATATATATAGATTTATTTACAATTTTTGAGCTCTGTTTTTAGGGTCTTTCACACTGTACTTGTCAACACAAATATACTAAAATTATGCTGGATTTCCGAATATGTCCCAATGTTTTTCTAACTTTCTAATTCTTTTGGAATATTAGGCATAGAACTATAATGGGCACACTATTGCTCTATTTTTCGGTATTCAAAGTTACACTATAGTAGGGTATATTTAGGTTTTTACCACGTTTTTCCGTTTCTGTCTCTCATAACTGTATGTCTCTCTCATAACTATCATTCTGTATTTTACAGAATATGAGTCTGTATCTAGTCACATACATGTGTCTGTATAGTTTGGGACCTAATTTCCTCCATTTTCTGACTGTAGAATTAACTAGTACTAGTACTTCCATGCAGGACGCAGGCGTCGTCGAATTTCCTGCAGGGTTTTCTCATTGACCTCTGAGGTAACGAACAAACGAACCTGGAAAAAGCTCCCCAAAAAGGGTCAGCGTTAGATTACGGAAGAACCAGACTGGATGAAGAATTCATAAATTTAACTCTGCCACACTTAGCATGAACGATCTTGATAAATGTAAATAGGGCAAATTACAAAATTTTGCCTGAAAATTGCCCACATTTTCTCCCGCGCGAGAATAAGCCCGTTTTTAAATTTTTTTTCTAGATCCTGGTAATTCATCTCACGTTGCTATGTATATTCCCTCTTGATACGTGATATTGAAATGTTCGTAGTTGTTTGTTTACTGTTCACATAGAAAAATTTACAAGGGTGCATAGGTGAAAGATTATTTGATTCCGTTAATACAAGCTGAAACGTTCATTTTCGTCCTGGTAACCTCTTATCGCCATTTGACCGCCAAGGGTCTCAGATTGGTTTTGAAATCCCGGGACCCCTCTATCTTTTTTCGAGCCGCGACTCTCCGAAACTGCGATTTTCGCTTGTAATTTGCTTTATTCGCTGCCAATTATCCAGAAATTTGCCAATTTTCAACTCACGACCCCTACTTTTCATATGAGTTTGTTCGTGACCCCCTATCCCATAAGAGGACTTGGCGGTGTATGCTCTGTGTTCACGATTCGGTATGCGTTGTTAGGTTCTATTTTAACCCATTAATTATTCATGTTAGTGTAATGTCAACATATTTTATTTTCCCCTTCCTTTGTTTCATAGGTGGGATGCCACGGTCCGCTGACCGGGGGACCCTTTACTACTTGACAGACTGGACGAGGGGACCTATAACTATTTAACAAAATACCCATTTTTGTCTTTGTGGCGCCACTGAGTTGGGGAGGGACCCATAACTTTTCGTGTTTTCCGCAGGAGGGATCATTAACTCTTCAGACCCGTAACCAGGACCATCCCACATATGCTTTGTTTTGCATTCTCGGTAAAGTTGCAGTTTGCAGTTGGGTCCCCGTTACCCCCGTGGCACTTCAGCTGAACCTTAAAAAACCAAGCTAACCATTACAAAACCAAGAAGAAGGGAAAGACTCAGAATTCAACTTCGACGTTTACAACCCCCACCTTTGTAGGTTAAAACTTCATGTTACCTCATTCACTCTTATTGCACAAACATTCATTAAGAATTTCGTAAATTAAGAATCGAGGGCTTGTATTGGCGTTTCATATTGAAGTGGAAATCATGTTTTTTTTCAGAAATCGACTCAGTTAACCACTTTTTTATAGGAACGTATACGACCCACCAACCACTTCAGAAACGTTTGCAGGGCACGCCTTAAGCACTTGGTTAACGGAACCGTTCCCCATGAATCCAATCCTTTCAAACATCTAAGTTCACGGAAAACCCGGTTGTATGAAGAATTAGCTAGTTTTGCTGATTTGAAAACAAATGCTCAGCTTTTCATTACCATTACTTACTATTTTTTGTCATCGTTTCACGGGATACGTTTGTTTGGTTTGCTCTCTTTCTCGACCAACCCTGAAAATCGGATTGTCAATACAATGTGTTCCTGCTGATTTTGTGTAGACTGTACCTTCCTTCATTGTACTCTGCTGGTCATGAGAAGTTGAATGACATCCATTTTGCCATAGTTTCCTGAAATGTGTCGCTTAGTAGATTCCAAGTTTCCACAGGGCCAGGCTGCGGGGCGCCGATAATCATACAAATTCTTCTCCAACCAACATTGAGAGCACACCCGGCCAGTCGAAAATCGATAATTCGGTGTGTTGCCCCTTCATAGTGTGCCGACTCACGCATTCCCTGGCCCGCCGCTCATTAACATCCAATCTGCTACTGGCACTTATCCACTAATGTCCTGATTGTTAACTTAGTGCACTAATCATGTTTTCTAATATATTCTATTCTCTCACGACCTTTTTCTGACATGCTGGTTATTTCTACTTCAGTTACTTGTTGTTTTGTTGATGGTTCGTGATCTGAAATATGAATCACGAAGTCAACAAACAGCAAAAAAATCTTGGTGATCTGCGGTAAAATACAAAATCTCGACCAGTGATTCAACTTTTGTATTAGATCATGCTCCAGACATATGTGTTTTGAGGGGTTGGGTGTATTCATGGCGGGGGGGGGGGGGGGGGGCACTTGACTGAAAATATATCAAGATCAGTGAACTCTGTCTTCTATCTTTGGCCAATACGTTCAAATTAATTGCTTCGTTTGATGATTTGTTAAATGAAAGAAACCTCACTCTGTATCAGTTATTACAACATAGTAACCGGATTTGTTCCGACTATGTGGATAAGCTTCGAAAAGTGCGCGTAACAGGTTCCAACCGAACAGTCTATGCATCAATTTTGTTATCTCAAAGCCGTGAAACTTCCCAATCCCTGTTAGTTGATAACTCAGTAATGTGCTCTTACGTTGATCATTGAGAAACTTAGCTACATAGTAAAAAAATCTAGTTCTTCATCTGCGAACATTTATCTTGAATTCAAGAAATTCAAAGGTTTAACCAAAATTCAACATACGGGTTTCCTGCTGCAAGAATAGTGGGGCCTTACTGATGTGAGGATGTCCTCGTGTACGTGTGCCATGAGCCCTGTCACAGAATACCAAGGTGAAAAGTTAAAAAGTGTTAATTTTATTCTGCGATTCTGCCTACCCCTGACCTTAATCTGGGGAATGGTCGAGAGCTCAAGAGATGGAAATAGCTCACTTCTCTTGGTTATGTTGTCGTTTCAGGATGGATCTTGATTGTAGGTCTACTCTTTACATAATACATATAATACTGCTGTCATCTTTCAACTGGGTGTCTACAGAGTTTATTGGGAATTTACAAATATAAGGTGTTAACATTTTCCGTACCGCTTCACTTGAGATTTCAATACGAGATTTTTATTGAAAACTTTACCGCCCCTTTACATGCAAGATCTCGATCTAACCGCTAGTTTCTAATTTGCGATATTGTGCTTGGTCTTATGAGTTAAAGAACAGATGGGGAAGTATTGTAGAATCGAACTGCTAGTATTAATTATAGAATGTATGACTAAGACGCTAATGTTTAGTGAGTAGGGAGTAGCTAACTCGAAGTGACCCATTTTTAGACGTATTGATTGAGTTAGTCCCACGGACAATGCATAACAACACAATGCGAATGACCGGACACATACACAGATATGGCACCGCCTACCTTCTCTATGCTTCCAACTCATAGATGAGGGTGCCTTATTCGTCTTCTCTTTCTTCTGTCTTATACTCAATCCATTTCAATAAATTAATTGAACTGACACGTTTTGGTGGTTAAATCTGTTAATAATTGTGTTCATGTTAGTTTTGTGCTCTCTCCTAATGGCTTTTTCGGTTCATAAACACCTATTCCTCTCTGTTTGGTTTGGTTTAATCCCACTCATTTAAACATCTTGTTTTTTCTTCTTGAACCTCACACTGATTTCAGCTCAAACATCGTTTGATAGACAGTTAGAAGATTTTTTTTTCCAAATATTTGAAGATTAACAGTATGCTGATAAGTTATATATGCGCTCACGAACATACCAAATAGTATCGAAGGTTGTGAATAGTGAATTCCATATTTTAACTTGTACTCTGACAAGCTTCACTGCATAGAGCATAGCTTATTAGATTAATTGAAACAAGTTTTTTTTTGAAACTAGCCTTTCAACCTGGAATCTACTTAGTCTGGGAAAACTTGCAATTTTTCAATATTAGTCTCGTATTACTTGTGCTAATAGTTACATTCAGTCTCAGCTGTTGTATGTGTGTTTCATGGTGTTCTTCTAACTGTGATGACATGGCATAACTGAAAGGTTATTGCTAACTGTTTGTTTACTTTGGGCAGGTTGAGTATGTCAGGCTGAACGCCAGTTCATGTCGCGTCGCATAGCCTGAGTGTAGGCCTACTATGGACGGCCCTTGATTATACCTGCTACGTGTTTTGGTGGATTAATGTATTGCAAAATGCAAACATCATAAGACGCAGTCGATAATGTCTCACCTGGCCCAATATGCCAATAGCAAAGTTCGTCAGTGGCCAACAACCACACATCTACATTTAGCATCTCTGAATAGTCCGTGGGCTGATTTTGTTGGATGCTTGCATGTATGACTCACTTGAAAACCAGCTTATTCGATACTAGGGATTTAATGAGCCAACTGACTTTCAGTAAGTAATAGTAGAACATAGAAGCATTTGTTAACCTATAATGATGGTATCAAAGTTCACTCAATTACACTTTTGTGTGGTCAGCCGAACGATATGATATTCAACGATTGTGAAGTCATCAAAAATCAAAACCAACCATCTTTCGGGGCTATTATTATGGTTTTTGTGTACAGCAATGATGATTTTTCTTTCCGTTCTTCGATCCCTAATTTAATTACAAATCAATTAAAAAATTATAGGATCCGTAAAATATGATGAGAGAGTATTGTTTATTCATGGTTGAAAAATGTTTTTCAATCTCACCTCAAGTGAGCAATATGAATATGAAAGTGAGTGCTATTCAATAGCCCCTTCTCTCGGATTCCTTTAGAAACGGACCAATTTGAGTATTTTCTCCATCTTTGTTCTTTGCACTTATTCATACCCTATTTTGAACTTAATTTATGAAATTTGTCATCAAGTTGTACACATTCGTTATGTATTGTTTCAGGCATAACCGTTTATCAGTGAGAATCTCAAATCAATGGTCCTATAAATTCGTTTTCTTTTTTGTCGAAAGGATTCCTATGACTATGTCACAAGTCGTCACGGACTCTCAGCAGGTATAGTGGTCGCTATTGGTGAAAAGGAAAATATTCTCCTCCGTAGGGTGTGTGATCCTGATCATTCATTATTTTGTTTTTGAGCCGAGTTGCATGTTTTAAGGCCGGTCCCATGACAAACGGTTGCGATGGGGGCGGTGATCTGGTTATCGAGCCAATGGATCTCAGCGGTACCCCGGTCAGTCAATTCAACTTGTAAACGTTCATGCTTAGGTAGTAATATTTTGTTTTTCGCAGTTTGTGCAGTTCACTTCCAAAAATTCATTCGTAATGTGAGCGGAAGTGCGGATGATTGTTATTAGTTGGTTTCATGGGATGATCGTTTGTTTATTGTACGATTATTAAAGTTAAGTGAATCCCATCTATGTTGGATGTTTCCCATATTCGTACTTAGACCTAACGGGACCGTATGTCCAGCTAAGTGCTGAATAGATGAATAATATGTCGCTTACGACAGTTGACCGTTCACGTATGTATGGTTGAAGGTTTCGAATGGAACGACGACCCCAACCAAGATGTCTTCGGACGAGTTGGCGCCTGGCCAATTGTCGCCCGCCTCGGCCCGCCGTCGGAGTACGCGAGCCTCCGCCCTCAAGGCTCAGGAGAAGATCAAGTTGAAGGACGACGGGCAGCCATCCTGCCATGTTGCCAGTCTTCCTCACGAGGTACGTTTTTGTCAAGAAATGAGAAGGTAAATTCTCTACCCCGCACCTCAAAAATACATGGATACGGCCACAGTTTTCTTGATTGGTGCAGATTTTATAGCTATTGTTATGTTGTCTGGAGTTTCATCTTAATTCGTGTTCTCAAACAATGTTTATTCCATCTAATCATTGATTTGCAGAACAGCGACGATTTGGATGAAGTGTGTGCCATTAAGAAGCGCCGACTAATGAGTGGGACTCGCTTGGACCAATACAGTCACACCTTCTACATAAAGGTTTGTTCTATCCAGCGATGGTTATTTTGGTTCTCTTCCGGTGGTCTCAAATGTACTTGTGATACTTGTTGAAATACTTGTTTTATGACAACCTTCAGTTTTCGGTTCTATTTCTGGGTATATCTTTGAGTGAAGGTGTCGAAACGGCATTGAGAGTAGAGAAAACATACACTTCTAGAAAGAAAACGAGTATTCTCCGAGACGCACCAGGGCAAGCCACAAAACGTCTGTTGACATTTGGGTCGAAAGGAGATTAAGTTGGTATATTCCCACATGAATGATCTATTCTTTGTTCTATTCTTTGTATTCCAGGAAGGTGAAGATGGGGAAGTGTGTGAAGTTTCTGATGAGAGTGAGATTTCTTCATTACATTCCGGCGATGTGTCATTATTGCGGACTGGTTACGAAAAGGTTAGTTTTTATTACAAGTAAAGAATCATTATGATTCATGAATTGATGCTATTAGAGTGCAGCTGTGGTTTTTATCATCTTTATCATTTAACTTTTTTAAACTGTATTCTTTACACCGCTTTTTTAGCTGATCGTTGTTATTTTCAGTTGGTCAGCAAAGAGTTGAGCTCTGAGCAGAAGCAAGTCCGTCATGACATGATCAAAAGATGTGAATCGGAGCTGCGGTTGGTTTTCATCTGTTTTCAGTTCTGTTATGTGTTTGTCATCTAACTTCAAATTTTGGTGTTTAATACCAATAACTTGATTTATTATGCTTTTCAGATTAGAGGAGGCTCGACTGATTTTGATGAAAAAGATAAATTCCAGTCAGATGATTGCTGCTCAGAAGGCGAGTTAATTATGTTGTATTCCTCCCGATACCGTATCTTTGTCTTCTCAGGCATTATCAAGTGGGAATGTAGGGAATTTTCGGATATTTTTAGTTTAGTACTAGTTTTAAGTGAAGTAGATAACCTAATATTTGTTGAAGATGACATTTTCGTCCAGGAGTCCAATATAGGCCAATCCTTCGATTGTGAATATTTTTCAGGCGATCGAGGCAAAGAAGCACACTCCCAACATAGTTTTGAACAATGCGGGAGGGGCCTACGAACCCACTATGGCGCTGCCAAAATCCAGTTCAACTTCGAACAATAAACGTCAGTGATAGAACGCCATGTTTCACATATTTGAGAACTAGCTGCTCAGATCAAACTGATCAACTCATCTCCGAACTATTTTCGTTAGCGAACCCTTAGTGACCTTTGTGTTCAATATATCAGCTATATTCGAGAATCGTGTTTGTGATTCCAAGTGAATCTTATCTTATCTCATGGGTTTTTCAGCTTCGAACTCATCAATGCGGAATAATCCACTGGCTGCTCTAGCTGGGTTAACATCTGCCCAACAGCAGGAGGTATGTTTTCGTTTTTTCACATTGCTTCAATTACACTATTGCACTTATTCGTTGAAATTTGAAATCATTTGAATGTGCGCATGTACAAAAAGACAAGCTAACCATAGTTCTGGTATTACCATCGTAGTGTTAGTTTCCTAGTTTTTCTTATTCTAAAGTACTTTATTTGGTATTCATATCTTCATGGAGTATATTTCGAGTTATTGGGCAAGAACCATTCGGACAGGTTCAAAAAACCGTTTAAGGTTTGTGTGGAGTACAAAACGTATACATACGTAGTGTCTCTATTGTTTCATTCAAAGCAGGTTTAACCAATTGTTTTCAGTTCCTCGCCCGTGCTTCCAGTTCGAATCCACAACTCGCCGCACAACTTCTTCAGTTAATAGCCAAGACGCCCGGGGGTACTAATCAGGTGAACAACAAATCACGTTGGGTCATAAGTACAGTGGGTAAATTCAAACTTTTGAAATATTGCGAAGCACACCTCGAAAACTGTCTAACGAACCCAGGAAAGAAACAGGAAAACATCTTTCTTGATGTTTTACGCCCTTTATAGCAAAAAAAAAATAACATTCGGCGAAAACTGAGTCTACGCCAGTGCCAGAGTGATTTCACCTCAGCATTTCACCTGAATAGTGAACATGATAGCTTTATATTTGATATGAAAAATGATTACCATGCAACATAACCAAGTGAAACAGTAAACCGCTTCTTTTCGGGGGCTAGTTTTTTTGCCGGTTTCTGCAATAACATGGTGATTTGCAGGCGAACATTGCCAACCTGGTCGCCGCTCTATCGCAACAGCAACAGCAGCAGTCACAGAAAGAGCAAGTGAAGGAAAATCAAGTCAAGGACGCTCCGCAAAGCAGTCACCAATCAGCGGTTAGTTCAACTGATTTCCAACTCTTCAACGTTGCGCTTTCACCCCAAATGTGATCACCTGTGACATTCTTGTTATGTATAATGTGTTTCATATTTTATTGGAATTCATCATGTTTGCAGGCAAAGGCGTATGCAGCCTTGACACCCCAACAAAGGGCGGCCAATGCTAGAAACGCATTTCGACAGCAGGCAGACAAGCAGTTGACTCAGGTTTATATTACTCATTTATCACAGGGGTTATTACCTATGGAGAAGCGAGATCAGGCTCAGAATAGAATAGTTCAACGTTTTCTTCTATAGTGAGACACATAATGCTGCTCAAATCGTAGTGTTCGCTGTATAAACTTATGCTTAGTTGTTACTAACTTTTTTGACAGGTTTCTCGGTACATATTACTTTTTCAGATTGCGACCCCAAAATCGCAGCCTACCAGTCTGTCTTTCATTCCGAATCCGAACCAGCCGGATTTCTGTTATCTGGTGGGCCTTGATCTGATGGTACAGAGAATACTCCGGGATCGATCTGCCAATGCGTACGTTGTCTCTTGAAGCACCCTGTCTCATTGTACCAATTGATCTATTTGTGTATTGTAGCGGCTGAAGTGAACATTATTCCCCTTTCAGCAATGTCAACGAGCAACCCTATGAATGTGAGGAATGCCACACTGATTTCACACCATCTTGGAAGGCCATTGGTAAGAGACATGTATCTTGTACGCGAAGGGGTTTGAACAATTTTGTTGAAAAAGTAGACGGGTATTAATAAGCACATTCTTGCGAAATTGATTAACAATACATGTGAAAACACGCGGAAGAACGATTTTGATGAATTTGCAACTTACTGGAGCAGTTTGTTTCATGATACCTCATTTTCTTTGTTGTCCAGCTATTATTTTTCGCGTTTTAGGTACCCCGGATGATCTGCACTTGTATTGTGAGCAATGCGTTCATGAAACACAGAAAAAGAAAATACAGAAAGATCATTTGTTATTCCTCAGGAAAGCCTTCAACAAAGTGAACACTCAGGAAAAGGTTGGTTCTTTTATTAGGCTCTATTGGTTTGAAGCGCATCCATGCTTCTGTTTTGGGTGTGCGTATTCTCAGTAATTCGAGCAAGTGCAAGGTCTATGTTGATATTGTATTTACTGTAATAATGTCGTTCATTCAGGAGTTTGAAAAACAAATAGCAGATGGAAAGCTGGATGCCGTGATGGCCGCCGCTGCAGCACAGGCCGCCCAAGCAGCACAATGTGGGTGGTCTATGTTGATTGCATTTCCTTTGTCTAGATGCTTTTTTATTCGTACCTCGCGGATTAGGTTACCAAAACATCCGGTTAGATATATAATTCACCAGGTCATAATGTTTTTGATATGCGCTTTGTGACCGATATTGACTGACTTTGGTGCGGACAGTTGTGTATTTTTCAGCGTCATCCACTGCAACTACGAGTCAAACGCAACCTCAAAACCTCTCAACAAAGCCTAACGGAACGAGTACGCCTACTGCGCCAAAGAGTGCCACACCGGTACGTTGTCTCCGGTTTTCTGCGGATAACACTTTTTAGTTCCAGATATTTTTTTGCTCTGATTTTCTTCAAGTAAGTGTATGTCTCTGCTGGGTTAAACTAGTAAATTTGGCTATTTCCAGATTCCCTCTTCCACTACAAAATCATCGGCTGTTAATGGGTCCACACAGTCGCAACTTGGGAAGAAAATGAGCAACAGTATGAATATGGTGAGTCTGATTTGATCTTGACGGTTCTGTTAACACTTTTGCACATTTGATAAGGACGGGAATCGTTTCATTATATTCGTGTTCGTATTGAGTTCTTTACATAGATAGTCATATTGCCTTTCCAAGATAAACCTCTGATTGTAAACGTGTTTCGTTTCTGAAAAAAATGAAAGTATCAAAGCAGGTCTGCAAACGTATCGAAAATGAAAGTATCAAAGCAGGTCTGCAAACGTATCGAAAATGAAAGTATCAAAGCAGGTCTGCAAACGTGCAGGTCTGCAAACGTGCAGGTCTGCAAACGTATAGTGTGTGTTCATGATTGTAAGAGTAGTGTTTCAGAATCAGATGCAGCAACAGATGGCGATGATGCAGCAGTTGATGCGTGCCAATCCGATGATGGCGGCCATGATGGGGGCGGGGGGCGCCAACTCGCAGGCCAATGGAACTGCCGCCATGGCCAACATGATACAGGTACCTACCGGACTGCGGCTCATCATTCTGAGGCCGAAGACCCCGCTCACAACTCTCAATACCCATCATACCAGAAAATATTTCGTTTTCGCCTAGTTTTGAGAAAAACCTAATATTGGCGTGTGAAACTTGCAGCCGGGACACCACTGTTTCTCATTGCCGAATCGCAATACCTCTGCCAGAACTAGGCTTTGTGAGTGTGATTCAGGCGCAGGCTCGATTCTTTCACTTGATGTGTGGGTGACCAAAATGTTAATCAACGAAAATCATTTTCAAGTAGGAGTGAAGGTCACTAAAGTGATTCTTGTTGACGGATATTTATGCCAATTAGGGACTATAATAGTGCAGAAAACTCGGCTGCATGTGCAGAAACTTAGGAAACAGGATCTTTTTTTGGAAAAATGAATGTTCCATCAATACGAATGCTTCAACGACTGCCTGTTTTTTTGCTCCCCACTAGAGGGTGTACCTGGATATTGTGTATCAAATGATTGAGTTTCGTTATATTTTGTGGCTCTTGATTTTACTTTGTTCTTTATAGATGTATAACCCGATGATGATGCAGATGTTTGCGGCGGCCCATGCGCAGTCCCGAGCTCAGCAACAGGTGAGTACACATTCTCACCCTGTCTCTCGAAGTTTATTTCAAGCTCCAAAATGAATATTTGGACAGATGAATCGTAGTTTGCAAGAGTATTCACACCATACGAAACATCTCACGCTTATTGTGACAAGTATTGAAGTTCTCCTTAAGCTTTGCACACTCACTGTGAACCTACAATATAGGAACCAAATTTCCATGAAATGAATCATTATTCTTTGAATGACTTCGCAGGACGTTTAGTCCTCTCTTTTGAATTGCTCTTCAACCGTTTTCTGCAGAGTCAACCGAATGTGGCAGCCATGGCTCTGCTGGCTCAGGCAGCAGCACAGAGTGCCCAAGCTCAAGGCAGTGGAAATTCTACTTCGGCAGCGCAGATAGCACAACTAGGTTTGTTTCATCGCTCCCCATCCTATTATTCTGATATTTCCCTTTCAGAGATCATAAACTACGTTTTTGATTCGTAGTTTGTGCCCCAATTTTCATCCGTAATAATAGTGAATGTTATTTCCAGCTGCCATGAATCCAGCTGCAAATCCACAATTGATGAGGCAGTTGCAAGAAAGATTTGCAGAACAATGTAAGCGAAACGGAAAGAAATGAGTGATGTATTCTAGTGGTTCCAGAATAGTTCTGATCTCAGTTTAGTAGTTATATTCTTATTGGTAGTGGGTACAAATTGCCTTTACGGTTGTTTAAACATTATTTTAAACGGTTTTGGTCGGGAGCAAGTAGGCTTGTGTTCAATGTTCTCTTTACAAGAAACTAGTTTTTTCCACTCGCTCTGCATATTATCTATTCGTTATAGCTTGACTCACAATTTGATCTGTTTCTAAAAGTACGCGTAGAGTCAGGTGACACCAGCACCATTCAGCCTTCGCTTCTCTCTTTCTATTAGTTTGTATTCTACATTTTGTTTTGTCCGGTGTTTCACTCATTTTTCAAATTTTCATACATTGTATACGCTCCCAAGCTTCACTTAATCATACATTTTCATTGTAGTTTACCGTATCACTCGGACGTGTATTTCATAGTTGCGTACATGTATATTCTGTACTAAGGGCTAAATGTTTTTTTACTCCATATTTTTTTGGTTAGAAGTTCACTTTGTTGTGGCAAGCGTAGTATGGTAGAATCACAATTATTTACGAATTGGGTGTATTTCGGAGGGGAACGTATGTATAGTACAGGTTTGTCTTTTGTTCATGCTGCTCTCCCCCCTCTCAGCACTTGTAAGTATTCTTCTATCATTGGTTCACATCTACTCTTAGCACTGTTTATACATTTCGTGTACCATATTCTCGTGTTTTGTTTTACTTGTTGTCGGGGGATATGTGGTATGTTTCGCTTTCTATTCATTTGTATGAGAAAGAGTTTGACTGATAGCAATCATTTCACCACAAAATCCTCTTCAATTGTGATTGATCGTATACTTTCAAGTGTACGTATTTATTAAGAAAGTTTTTTTTATAAATTATGATGCGAAGTAATAAAGTATAAAACAATAGTTTATTTCACCCATATTTCCTGACACTAATATAGTTTCTACTATCATACAAGAGTTTCGTGTACATGCAGAAATCTCTTATTATTAAATGGATCAAGTCCTATGCTCTCCTTCATATAGTAGTAGAACAGCTCCAGCTTCGACGTTTCATCTTTCGTTTGTGCCTGTTTAACCTCGGGAAGGGCTTCATAGACGGAATTCCTGAAATGCTTTTTTCCACCATGTATCAGGCAGCCATAACATAGCTGTAGTTTACCCAGCACTCAAATTTGAGCTACAATTACAATTCAGCTGGATCAAACTACAAACACTACAAATCCTCTTGTACAGTAATTATTATCATGTGCTGAAAATGGTGATAGTAAATGTAAACCTGATGTGTGCCACAGCGGTAGCATTACAAGTGCCGTCGTCTTCCCGGAATATGAAATTATTCTCCCGGAATAAGTCCAATTTACTTAGTTTCGATTGGTGGTCGATCTGGAAACAAGTGATACGCCCAGAATTCGGAGAAATGATCAATGACCCCCAGACAGTCTACGTCTATTTGACCTGCAGGGCTGCTACAAAAGTGGCTGGGAAATGTCTGTGCTCCGACCATTCACAGCCACTTTTGTAATGACCTCGACGAGAGTGCGCAGGTCTAACAGATGTCTACGTCTCATTGACCTCCACACTCTCTCGCTTTTGTAGGTGATCAATCGCGGAAATTGGCGCGAATCGTTCTGAGAAGAAGAGCTACGAAGAATAACAGTTCAGAATTATCGCGACCGTTAGATACCAACCTACACCTTGTCAAAAATACGCGTTTCATGGGCCCTGTCTCTGGACAAATGTCACGAAATAGTGGGCAAAGTGAAGGACGCAGGTTGGGTGTCAAAGTGTCTGAATAATCTAGCATACGTACTCCATGATCCTAAGAAAGATCCTTTCTCCATGACTGAATACGCTTGCGTTCCCTTACTTTGTAATCATTACTCTTGTAACTTCCAACGTTTATCAGGTTTAGTCGGATTTGCGGAAACTGATAAAGCTCCCGGGAGATCTCGTGAATTCCATAGAGATTACTACAACACCAAGAGTTCACGCCTCCAAAGGATAGTATACACTCCATACAAAAGAGTCGACGAAAGAATGTAACTCCCCTCTACATATTTCTTGAACCGGACTAAAAAGTACCTGAATCATGGCTGGTGTCTCATTCCGATTGCCCATGAAGAAATTGGATGAAGAAACGATACTGTAATGTAGTTGTTTTATCCCTCTTGATTCTTAGGACCTCATACTTTTTGTCTGCGACAGATACAACTCTGAGAAATCACTGACTCGGCCTCCGTCGACTGAGTCCAAACTGAAACGGCAACGACATTGTCGCTGCCGTGACAAGTTTTACTCATGAAGATAGCATATGTCTTGAGGAGACACAGGCTGATAAACAACAGTTAAAACTGAGACGGCAACGACATTGTCGCGCCTGTCTCACGTTTTACTCATAGAAAGTATGATCTTTGACATCATTGAACGGTAAACAACCTAGGTGCATATGAGAACAGACAACTTTTGTCTGATTTCAGAGAGCTACTCAGGTTTCAACATTCGAGTTTGGCTTTCTAACGACCCTCGCAAATATTTGGATTTGAATTTTTGATTGGTTGGCAGAAAAATGTCTCAATTGTTGGTGAGACCAACTGTGGCCTTTGACTCGAATCCTCGCAATAATTCCCAAAGAATGGCATCGAATACGAAAAAAAAACTATCAATCGAAGAGGAGAGGTGGAGAGTTCGAGTATCACGTGATATTTTGTGAGCTTCCAACACGTTTTTATCCCGCAATGTTATCGAAATATGTACATTACGCTCTACGTTCTCTCACCATTCAGAGTGGCAAACAATATTTCCGTAGAGAATCTTTGCTGTTCGAGTTGGATTGAGTGTATAACTCACTGTTTTGGTAGTTTCACACATTTATAGTAGTTGGCTCCACACAGGTATGTCATAATTGCAGAATCGGGTGAAACTCTGTTTCTCATCAACAGAGTTACCTATAATATCGAATATACCAAACTCTGTTCAATTGGTAAAATTAGTCATTTAAACGATGTTATGACTAAAGAAAATGCACATTCCTCAGCTAATTGACCGTGTAGATCAGAGATTATTGAGTGGCTTCTTCTTTCTGATCTTCACGCTCTCTCATTCCTGCTACTGGCTGAAGACAGAGGATTGGCGCTAACGTTTCTGTGTTAAAGAAGGACGATTATGTGGTCCAATCCCAACGTTTCAATCCTCTAAACTGCAATACATTTTTCAATTGCAGTTTAAAGGACCGTTGACACAGGATTGGTCCACATAATCGTCCTACTTTAAGACTTTGTATCCTTCCAGTACGGTGGCACCTATCTACATAAGTTCTCTCAGGAACATTTGCGCCAATCCACTGGATCTGGCCAGCTACAAAATTGTCTGCGTCTGTCTGACCTGCATGCTCTATCGTCGCGGATTCGCCGGCTAAATATTAATAAAATACACTGTTTCACGTCCTCATAGAGACTCATGAGTTAGCTGCTTCCTTGCCGGTTTTTGAGATGTAGACGTTTGAAAATGGTTCGCATTCCAGATTTGTACCCTACTTTATACAAATCCTAAGCTATTTCTGTGTCTTCCTTAGAAACAGTCATTAAAACATGTGAACTAATGATTGTAGGTGTCCACGATGGGATAAAGTAGAGTATAACCTTGTAGAAGAAGTCGGCGGTAATCTGACTTCCTCGCACAAAGAACGTCGACCCACAAATCCATCCCTTCATCCGGTCATAGATGGCAAACTGCAACCATTTCCATTATAGACGGCGCCAATATTTCCAGTTGCCTCGAAATCGCATCTTTCTTTCAGAACTACCATTTTCTCTACCGTGTGTAGGACTCAAACACTAAATAAACTTTTGTTACCCACGCAGTTCTGCGCTGTCAAAACGAATTTATCATACATCATAATTCTGGCACACAGTTTAGCTTTCGCCCCTCTCTACAGCACTGTACACTCAGTGTCAGTAGTTCATCGCACCTGATCATTTCCAACGGTGTCAAACAATACATGAGCATCTGAGTATCTTTCTTCGACTCCCATATCAGCAAAATTCGTTGTCCAAATGGAGTCCTGAAATAAATGTGACAAATTACATATCTGTGAAGAAAACTTATTTACAGAACTAGCAGTTCGCTTCTAGTTCATGAGCGGTTCATGAAGTTTTCATGACAAAGATCACGGGAACTTCTCATGGGAGGGGTCATGGGAACTTCTCATGAGAAAGGGATTGACCTGTTGCATGGCCCAGAAGTCGATGCCTTCGGAGGCGAGGGCGGCGGCCACTCGCGACCTGAGCAGCAGCACCAGCTGATAGGTTATGTACTTCCTGTTCTCGAGGGAGGGCGACAGCAGGGCCTGCAAATGGGTGCAATTGGGGCCATCGGGGGGAATGGGTACAATTGGGGCCATCGGGGGGACTGGGTACAATTGGGGCCAACTGGCATAGTTCCCAAAAAGATTTTCGTCTCCGTGTTGTGTTGCGTGTTTGGAAAAACTCTTTAAGATTGAAACACATCCTGAACTTTGAAAAAGCCACTTTAGACGGAAAAGATCACGCTAACATTGAAAATGAGAATAGATTCGAACTTATTCAATGTCTACTACTTCACCAAAACTGTGTACAGTATGATGATCGTTGCTTTCCTCTAGTGAAACTGGAGTGCACCTCCTTTTCAAACAAGGATGGTTATCTCTAAGCAGCTTAGATAGATTAATTAGGATTTATGATCTTAATAATAGCGCGTATCAAAGACAAATTAAGACTGCTGTGCTAGAGATTGTCTGTTGAAATTTATCAGAATAACATAGTTGAAATATTGATTGATATGACCAACTCTGACAACTGAGAAGTCAATAGTGACGGTGGGAACGTGTGGTGCGGCCGCGTTCAACTGTCGCTCGGCCTCGTAATCGAAGGAAACCGCGACCAGTCTGAAACCTTAGAAATCTACTTGAAACCCCCAGGCTCTTTTAGAAACGAACTTTTCTATATTAGTTTTCACACAGACTCACACAAATGTAACAGCCATAGTTGAGAAGTTGTTACAGTCTTTGAAGTTGGGTTCAAACTTAAAAACAGTGAGTGAAGCGTGATACGAGAATGAGCCTCGTAAAGGCACCTTCGTGGTACGCGTTCTCAATCTATGATGTCTCGACACTTTTCACGCCACTCTAGTCTCTGTTTTCGCTAGATTTTAGCGGCGATTTTACCGTATATGCACTCTCGCTGAAACAGGACCTACTGAAACCTGTTTTCGAGATCCAAAAAAACATGATTCTAGCCTATTTTCAAACGCTTTTCATGCTAGAAGCACATCGGTCGAGGTTTAATCCCACGTGGGAACATCATGTTGTACAAACTTAAACTTGTAGAAGGTTGGGAGCATGGGGAAAATCGTATTTACTGGTAAAATTCGCCCGAGTTACAATGGTCATTGCGGAACTGACCCACCTCTCTACAGCTCCGGCGAAGTATTGAAGATTGCAAATATGATTCAACGTTACATTAATATTTGAAAGGTCGAACTGCAACAAACTGGTACACTTTTGTTTTGTTATTCGTCTTTCATCAATGCAAAATATTCATATAGTCTGTGTCATTCACACGTACACACTTGAAGTATGCAGCTAAACTCTCTACTCATGAAAAATATGACTCACATTCATAATGATGAATGACCACATTTAAAAGTCATGATAGTTTTCGAAAGTCTGGGAGTCGACGGGTGGATGAAGCATGTTACATGGTTGGAAACTGATATAAAAACAAAGCAAAACATCTGATTGAAAAGACGATTTGTTGCACAACTCACAAATATAACATAGGGTGGACGGGGCATATTCTTCAGAGTTGCCACGAAGTTTCTGAACTGGGAACTAGCCTCGAATCCGGTCAACGGCAGCTGGAGAATCATTCACACAATATCAATTGTAATATTCCAAGTTCACTAGTATCACAACACTTATGTACCGCGAGAAGGGTTTAAATGGATTGGTAACCGAATTTTTGGTTATCAGGTTACCAGCCTACGAAGGTAACCTGAAAAAGGAGATAGGCTATCAACAAATGCAATTTAGATATATATTTTGCCAAGTGGACGCTGTTCCCGTGTGAAAACCAAATCAAGAATACAAAATCAAGAAGAGTAGCCATAATGGCCAGGTGATTATATCACCTCAATGGTTCAACTTGACTATTCATAGTTAGCAGAAACGTGCATTTCAGCTAGAAACGTACCATTTTCGAGTATTTGTCTACATTATCCACCAGTCTTCCCATGCGTTTGTAATGAGGAAAGCTGGGCTTTATCTGTAATAATAAACTCGTATGTCCGGCTATACTCCTCTCTCAGAACGATTGGCGCCAATTTTTTTCGATTAGTTAACTGCAAAAGCGAAAGAGCACGCAGGTCAATGAGGACGCAGACAGGCGGAGACCGTCTGCGTCTCTCTGGGCTACACACTCTCTCGTCAAGGCCGCTACAAATTAGTTTTCTGAGCTAATCTAATAGACTGGATTCTCAGGAAGAGTTGCGCCAATCGTCTGCTCATAGCCAACTACAAATGTGAGAGAGGATCAAGGTCGAGAAGACGCAGGCAGTCCGAGTTTCTCTAACCTGTCTGCTCTTAACGTATTGGATTGGTCCAGGCGGATACGTACCAAACATATGTATCAATTGTATGCTCGTTGTCGATCACATTCCGTCAACATATGACCTATACAAATCTGGCAAGAGCAGACGTCGTATCTCTGGTTTATCTTCAGTTTAGTTTTGTCCCGAACGAGCATACAGAAATATCCCAAAAAGCAGTTCGCGATCTTCGTCTTGTCGAACATGTACTATCTCAACGTACTCAAATAGCGACAAAACGAGCGCTACTCAATAATGTAGAGAGCGAGAGACGCAGGATGGGATCTGTCATCGACATATTCGCGGTGTAGCAATCCCTCAAAAATCTCATGAGATACCTCAGAGCTATCACCGTGAGCTTCTCATGAGATTCTATTGATTGCTATGCTACAACATTGTTCACGAGTAGCTCATAGGGTATCTCATGAGAAGCTCATATGAATTTCTCATGAGGTTGGACGATTTGCTATGCTGCCAGCTCTCAATAACGCTCGATTCTCCCTGAACTTACAGCGTTGATTTGCAGAAGTACATGGGTGATGGCCATGAAAACCGCGAGAGGAACGAGTTTGTTGTTGAGGTTAGTGAGATTCGTCCAACGACGATGATGCTTCGGAAGAATAGCACACCACATCTGAATGCACGAGTATTGCGCACTAATTGAAACACCATTTGACTTGTGTAGAGGTCAGCCAATTCTTGGGTACACCGTGCACCCGTTTTCTTGGTTTGACTCTTTGTTATTACGAACGATCATAACGATTTGCAGTATAGTTGACATTTTTAGTATTTACAGTAACTTGACAAATAGGTAAAACGAAGTATAAGTTTACTGTGGACTTTCTCATTGCTTTCACAGTTCAGTTTGAAAGTGGTTGTACTGTCTTCAACTCCGAAAGAATGTATGTTAGAGCGATTGAATCGGTGCAGAATGACTTTACTAGAAAGTTGTTCATGCGACAAGGAGGTTATAGCTACTGCAAAATACCGTCCGCTGAGTTTAGAAACCGAAAGTTAGGTCTTCATTCACTTGAAAAACGACGCAAAGTTTTTGACTTGATCATGGTACACAAAATTGTTAACGAACAATCAGGCCTCACTGCATCAAACTTCTACAACTTCGATAATTCGCGCACAAGGGGTGCGAGTTTGAAATTACGTTTCAGTGCGCCGAAATTCAAAACTAGAGCACAGTTTTTCACTATAAGAGCTGGCTCGAAATACTTAAAGATAACCAAGAATAAAACAATGCCGCTATGTGTCAAGAGCATGAAAAGGTACTTGCTGGAAACCGTTAACTAGGTTTAGAATTGAACGTATCTGTTAGTTCCCATTATTCGTAGTCTAATGCATTGTGTTACACCTTGTTCAGTTTCTGATTATACTTTTGTGACAACTTTTATATATACATCGTGTTACTGTACTCGTTACTGCATTGTGTTCATATTTCATTCTGTGACTGTATTATCCAATGTTGTATCTCAACTTCTGGTTTCTTCTTACTTTTTCATTCCTATTCTTCATATTTTTCACGCTTTCATTTGCGTAATAAATCATCATCATCAACTACCAACTACTGTAATGCAAAACAACAAATGTCTGCTCTCATGCTAGATAGTGGTGGACAAGAAAGGAAGTTAATAAAGATTGTACTTTCAATAACTTCACAATAGCCCAAGATTCTCGGAATCTAATACGGTTGTTAGATCAAAAAAGATCCTTAGATTTGTTAACATATGATCACTGTATCGCAATGGTTTTTTGTAGGAGTCGGTAGTGTGGACAGACTTGGAGAAAAACACAAAGTAACATTGTTTTTGGTGCGAGCGTTGAAAAGAAACGAGTTGAAAAGGAGCGATGAGACAGAAAGGGAATGAAGAAGATTATTAGAGATGTTCTGGTCGGGAACATCAGCAGATAACATCTGAAACATCCTTAAACAAGAACGAAATCGAAGCGGCTTGTTTGGAAACGTTTCCTCATCAAATACAAACTATGAGAAGAATTCATTGGAACTTTTAAAAATATAAAAATTTTACTTAGTTCCATTTACAATGCTCAATATGTTTGAGTAACTAACCAGTATAAGAAATGAAAATGTTTCGAGAATCATGAAACTATCATGAAATTAATACGTCAACGGTATTTTCTTCTATGTTCGGTTCCAACATACTTACAATAACTTCCAGTGGGCTCTTCTGTAAAAAATGATTGTCCAAACTATTTCGTGAAATTTTAGGTCATAATAATAGGTTTATGCCACAAAAATGACACACATGTATATCTGCTATTGTTCGTGTTGGGAGGTGAGTGAAACTGAAAGGTTATGCTTGACTTTGAATATCTTCTTTCCCGAAATACTCTGAAAATAAATGTTGATATGTGGACTGCGGTCAGTTCTCTGTGTTGAGTCAAGATAGCATGGACCTGTACCTGTAAGTACGTGCATTCTGAATCAGTCCAAACCTTCAATTGATTTGGCGAATTCTTTATTTAACCCGGTAGTTCGTTAACCCTAGCCGTCAACCATTAACCGGGTTACCTGGTTAACCCTTTTGTTAACCACTTGGTAACCCTAAATTTGTCCCAAAACACATTGTAAAAGAGGGTTAACAAGTGGTTAACAAAAGGGTTAACCAGGTAACCCGGTTAAGGTTACCTGGTAGGGTTAACGAAATACCGGGTTCCTTGTGGAATTGGCCAATTGATTTACGGCGATTCGGTCATTTCTTCCGAAAATTTAAACAAAAAATTTCAAAGTGTGGGTTATTTGTTGTAAAAGTAAAATTGGCTGCTGTGGTGGTAGCTTTGGCCTTCTGAGCTAGTAATAGTCGGTTGAAGCAATTTTACGGAAACTCTTTACAGTACACAAATGTTTCAACCCTCTTTGAATTGCAAACTGTGCTGGGCTGCTCATTAATAATGAGACCGAAATCAATAACCAAGTTAAGAGATTTCGGAAGCGATGGGATTTTCTCTGCGATTTTGTACCCGTCCACCATCAATCAATCAATAAATGATATTTTAATCGTGTGTTTGTTCGTGAAACAACCATGTTGGGTCCCGATTCCTCACTGCACGTAGAAATGACGAGGACTATATAGCTATCAGTAGGTGTTCCTAAACGTTTTTGTACTTTGTTGCAAGTGTTCTTCCCAAGATTAAATCTGCGCGGAACGATCCGCTTTTTGACGGTAAACGAACACAACAGATACACACACCACAGGCAATGAAACCTTCATTCGAATTTTTTCTCCGTATTTTTTAGCGGTGAATGAGTTGTCGGGATCTACTTTTACAAAAACAAGTTGTTTGACTACTGAAATAATTTAATATCAACGTTTACCCTATATTATCAAAACCAAATTTCAAAATTGTCCTAAAAATGAAACATTAATTGATGGGTCTCCCTTTTCTCCTGATTAGGGCATATGAGCCCCTTCGATTATATTTTTCCTTTAGGCGGGGGCTCCGATTTAGTTATGTGCGGGATATGGGTCGTCAACTCAAACATAACACAGATATATACACAGAGAATTAATACTCGGGGATTTTTCAGGATCCGTTCGGGGTACCGTCATCAATCGTTCGGGGTACGATTCATGAAACGTTCACCGAACGATTGATGACGGGACGGTGAACAAACCCTAAAAAAACCCTGAAATTTCCCGGTTGTCATCTAACAATTACTCAGTAGAAATTAATAGGATTTTTTCATGTTAAAAGTATTTTCCGCAAATATTATCAAAAAAATATTTTTAGAAAAAAATATTTTCCTAAAAAAATATTTTTTAAAATATTATAAAATATTGAGACAGTAAAGTTCATCAAAGTAAAAGTTCAGAACTTCATTATGTCTTTCCTGTCCAACTTCAGACTTTGAAGTGGAGCTGGCATTTTGCAAATATCAAATCAGGGCACCCCTGGCCGCGCCGTATCTAGTACGGGTTACGCGATTGCCGCGGCAAAGGGCTTCTTCAGGATTCCCACCCAGTTTTAACCCTGACAAAGTACCGTCAGTTCACCGTCCGTTCAATGTCTTGACACCGAACATTATTTCGGCGTTTTATCAGCGTCAAACTTCTGAAATTTCCGTGTTTTTTCATTGATTTTACCCTGAATTTTCCCTGAACCTCCGTTCATTGAAACATAACTGCTTTTTTGAGGTTCGTTCAGGAAGAATTCAGCGAATTGTCAGTGTTCGTTCGCTGTTTTAATCTTGAAATATTCCTGAAAGATCCCTGAACAAGGCGTTCCCTGAACGTACGGTGATTTTTCACCAACCCAAGATTTCCTATGTATATATATAGAAAATAATACACTCTGTGTCGATGCCGCAAAAACTATTTATGTCAAAAAACAAATGATACAGTAACCAATAAGGATAACTTAACTAGGCTATAAATAGAACAGCAAACAAGCAATAAATTAAAACCTAGAAAATAACAACACATAATAAATTAAACAAGGGGTTGTGCGAAACTTGAAAGGCTACCAGCAAAATTTCGCACAAGCTCGAATCACATTCGAAAAACAACAGTTGGTTGAACCAAAACATGATAGGGGAAGGGACATATTAAGAATATTCAAGAATAATTAAAAAGAAGATGCTCGGGATAGCGAAACCGGTTTTGCCGGCTGCACGACGGACGTAGGTGGGGGCTGAAAGAACGTAAATAAACAAAAGTTCTACCATTTCGCACTCAAATAACCGTTTTCAGAGGTTTTACTCGCGGGTTTACCACCATTTTTAGATTTCATGTTTTTTTAATAGCCATGTGCAGCACATTATCTAAATAGTTAGACCTTCACATCAGCTGGGAAGGAAACTCAGAAATTTACAGTTCATCCGCTGATCATCAATGTCAATCAGGCGACTGGTCTCCCAAATGTTCGATGTGTAGCTATAGAAACTGAATAGTATGACCATACCTGACTTGTCTGATAGTGACGAACAAAAGACCGTGCTTGTTGCGCGTCCTCGCCGAGCATCCATGGATATGCGAGCAACTCCGTCGCTGACGGCCTCACACATTGCTGAAAACGTTCCATCAGTTATTTATTTATCCGTAGAAGGTCAATTATATACCAGCAGCCCCACACCGCTTTCGTGGACGTTAACCGCGGGCGACAATGGTGAAGGCAACATGCGTATCGACTAAGTTGTTGTTACTGATGAAACGAATCAATAAGCAAAACGCCTGTTTTCTTGTTTTAGTGCCACCCAGTATAGTACCAACTGATATCCATATCAGGCAACATGTATCTGGCACAAAGGAAAAAATCGACTACCGACAGCGCAAATTAACCCTCACATTGACATGTAACATCTCTTTGATGGCGTAGCGGGTCTCTTCCGAGATGTTGTTCCAACGGTCCAAGAAAACGAGACGACCTAAAAAATACTACCGTATCAAATGTTCAACTTTTATCGGAACTTACGAAAACAAGACATTAAAATCATGCAAGAGTGGTTGAATAATGATGCTATGAATATGATTAGTAGAACTCACTTCTTGCAATGAACAGCGCTTTGATATTACGCACGCTAACATCTACGCAAAATGCTGGATCAACACTAACCCATGTACCTATCCTACTATCCATGAATTGTAGAAATGCACAGAACAGTGTGTATCTGTCAAGAATGTGGAATTGTCAGCTAAATTTTTATATCACACACTTTTTGTGCTCGCCCAACAGACAATGCTTATATAAACTATCGGACTGAAAATGATACGTCTGAACAGCATGCACACTCATAACTGATTGTCGGGTTCGACAATAGATAAATTCACCTGTTCGAATCTGCTTCTTCAAATCCATGTCCGTGAACTCTTCGTTGAACGGAGAATATCCTACGAACGTCACGAAGAGGAGAACTCCCAGACTCCATCTGGAAAAAAGTGAATGTTGTCACTAACAGACACAGTGAGCGTGACCCATATCTACTAATAGTCCTCAAACGTGACCGATATCTACTAATAGTGCAGAGGAAAAATACTCGGTTGTAGGTAAGGCACAACATCAATAAGGCCTTCAAATATTCGCCGGTTCGTAACATGTTGGTGAAACATGCTCACGAAATGTCACAAGTGCAAAAAAGACTGAATTATGCTCATACGTAAAATAGCTCCTTATTTTGATATTGACTGAAGCTCATTTTTGTCCGATTTCGATCGAGGCACGATCACTTTTCGAGATAATGTTGACGATTATAAGCGAAAATAGAACTACTTTATGATTTTCATCCCAAATGTTCACTTGATTCCGCGCCGGTCTGGAATTATTTCACCTATGACTTTCCCTGCGAACAACTGTAATTCAAGTGAACGATGAAGAGAAACCCACATGTCTATTTTGTCCTGATAGGGGGAACCACCTCCATCGAGAACCTCCGGGGCGATGTAAATGGGGGTACCGCAGAACGTTTTCATCGCAGATCGGGTACGCGGCTTGGCCATGCCGAAATCGGTCAGCTGAATAAAAAGATTCCTAAATCAGAGTAACACAACAACATCAAGGATGCTAAAACTATTATGGTTCCACATGATTCTGATAATCACCGACTACAATAGAAGAGAATCTGTCTGAACTTCTAAACTATCACTTAATGCCAGCTGATGTCCTCCTTCTTCTATGGCGAACTGCTGTTTGGTTTCACGTCGCGTTAGACTGACCAGCGGACATATTCACTTTTTATTAACAATAAGAGCGAAAGGAATGAACTAATATTTTTAAAACTGGGAGTATTTCTGAATAACAACCGCCCCAAAATATGAATGACTCCGATACCTTGACAATTGTGAAGTCATCCTTAGTGAGCAGAAGCACATTCTCGGGCTTGATGTCTCTGTGACATACCTTATTCGCATGCATATACTGTAAAAACAGAAGAGTCTAAATATTACTTGAATAGGATTTCAGAACACGTTTTAGCATTCCACTCGGCTAAGAAACCGACCTAATCAGTTGCGTTAAGGACATTACCATAATAAATTTTGAGAGTTGTGCCTGAATAATTTTTGATCTATTTTACCAATTACAACTTACAACATAATAGCTCAACTACAAGAACTGAGATGATTAACGAGATCAAATTACTTTCTATAAAAATTTTGGGTATAGAAACGTACCGCCACTGCGCTCAATAATTGGTAGGCGTAAAAGCGGCCCATAGAGTCTCCCAAGCCCTGGAAAAATGTCGATGACCAGAACTGTTTACCAGAACAGAGAAAAACAAGTTTTTGTAAACGCCGTCAAGTTAATGCACTGGTACAGTAGCCGTACTCACGAGAATGGCTGTAGCTTTAGCCCTGTTCTGTGTTAGAATAAGAACTGTTAGTCGGAATATCACAAACCTTTCCCTCCCAACGTTCTTCAACAATTCGGCTGAAGAACTCTCCGCCTCCAACGTATTCGAGAACAATGAATGCGGCCGTATCTGTTTGAATCCAGTCCTCAAAACGAACGATATTGGGCTGTAAACAATTGCCTTGAGCTGAGTAGAAAAGTAAGAATTTGACACATTTGATTTCCCAAATTAATTTTTACCCAGATTCACAACTTTAGACTAGAGTTTTTCCTTTTCAGGTTTCCCGGAAATGCGAAGCAAAGGGAGGAGCGAAAAAAATGTACATGATTAAGCCGCAGCATAATCTCCAGTTCATTCTTGAGATCCTTACTGAGAGCCCTTCTGAACCTGTCGTTCATTCTGTTCTTCTCGAATATCTTGACGGCAAACTTCAAGTTGCAGTTGGTGCGAAGTCGTGCCAACATTACCTGAAAATGGAGGCATTAATGAAAAACTAATATTTACAATAAATGTTGTTTATCAAGTTATTTGATTTTCTCTAATCGTGAGTTTCAATAATAACTAATTGCAATGAACTTACCCGCCCGTATTCACCCCTGCCTAATTCCACACACATGACGAACCGTTCTGTCAACTGGGGAGGATAATCAGTCTTCGCGCCCTCGTTGTAGATAAAGGCTGAACCGAGATAATTAATAGTTGGCGGCAAAATAAGTTAAAACCAGTTCACCAGTAGACTAAATCTAGGATTTCTACAAAAACTGCATGTTTTCGTGCGGTATATGACAGGATAAAATTATTTAATTTGAATATATTTACGTATAAAACTGTGTAGGTGGAAAAATTGCATAATTCTCCAGTACCCTAATGACACGAGATAGAGTGAATATATTGCACCTAACATAAAAAAGACGGTTGACTACGGGATATCTGATATAAAAAAAGAAATCATACCGAGAAGGTTGGCGGCACCAAGACTGATAACATCCCCATTATTCAACTTCTTTGGAATACTTCGGGTTAACCTAGTGTTGTTTACGAAGGTTCCATTGGTTGACAAATCCTTGATGAAAGTGACGCCAGCCCCACCAACCTGAAATAATGATATAACCTGCAACATATAAAGCACCTAAATGAACAATATTTTGAACAAACTCGTCGCAAACATTATTTGTCCGTGAATGAAAAACCTGAAGAAAACCCCAGTTAGCTCGTTAGCTGTTTTCTAATTGAATCTAGAGGAAAGGGGTACAGTGTTTTTCATCTATCAATCTAAACTAGACAAATTGGACCCGAACAGTAAAGTATGAGCTGGTCCTGGGGATGGTTGTGGTCAATACAATCCCCACCGTGAAAATTGACAGCAAACTATCGTGAGATAGGGGAAAATCTGAATCAAATTCTTTGGGAGCAGGGTTCCGATTAAGAACTGACCCGGTGGAATTCCACATGTCGTTTACTGACAATATTTGCCCAGTTCGGACATTGTCTCTCCAATCTATCCAATCTGAGGGCAACATTATCATCTCTTCCACAAGTGATACGTACATCAACCAGATCTGAAACATTGAAAAAAATGAGCGTCAATGTTTCTCAGAAAATATAACATAGTACAACAAAATATCAGTCATCCGATTGGATGACAGGCGCTTAGTTTACTTATTCACGAACCGAAGCTGTCAACGAATGGAGAGAGAGATTTTAGTCTGCCATATACCCTTCGACTATTGAAGCACGGAGCGACCGTTGACTCGGACATGTAGGGATCATCTGGACGTGTGCCATCTCTGAAATTTACAATAGTGTCACAATTTATACCGAACACCAGCTATCTTGATGGGAACTACAGCTCAATCCGGAATCGACGACACCCTTGACTGGTTTAGCGTAGATGTTGAGAAAATAGAACACTCTATAATATATTCTCAATAACGATTTGAATGCCTGCAAATAGGCTGGTGCTACTTCTACCGCAGAATATCTGTCGTTACCCCACAGCTTTGCAGACGACGGGGAATAAAACACAATTCGAGTGTGATGGTTGGTTGTGATGTACTGAATGCTGTGATAAACTATCCTAAATACTAGATAAACCGCCTAATCTAAATGATTCATTCGTAGCGCTGTAAGTACCCATTACCCATATCCAACCAACTGGAAATGAGATTGACGCGCAGTATCATGCGACGAGAGATCGCCTTCTACAGAAACTCACAGTGATCTTGTAGTACGTAGTTTCCTACTCGGAGAAGTCATGTGGCGCACGAGCGAGCCGGACCAAGAGTAGTTTTACACTGAAAATACAGCAATCTTTAATTTGAGAAAACTGAGGGAGATCAACAAGAACGCAAACTGGGACAACAACGAAACTTTCTCGCACTTTTTTAGGTAACAGTTTACGGTATTACCGTACCAATAAAAGACGCGTGTGGACGAAAAGCTCTTGCGTACAAGGTGTTTCGTCTCACATGAATAATGTTGTTATTTCAGCTTTGTCTGTCTGAGATGTATCTACTGTGCGTGTACAAAACGACACACCAATTCGCGCCTTCAATCAAAAATATTTGGGCGCGAAAACACCGTAATTCAAATATTTAACTACGGTATCTAAGAACATTTCGTTTTTGGAATCTTTTGGTTGGTTTTACCAATTATTGAATGATTTTGATGGATTTGGTGATGATTCCCACAATTTCAATTTCAATGGAAGTACTTCGAAAAATCAAACATATTCATACGAATGAGAAACGATGGGATCATTGATGAGTTTCTCACAGCTCACTATGGGGTATTTAGATTGTAAAGCCTCAGAGCTTTACGTCACCAATATACGATTACTCTAAATATGTTTTTGGCTTGTTGCATTTTAGAGAGAATGTCGAGTTTCTGGGAGCTGTATTGGAAATGAACAAAATCGATTTACACATATTAGAAACGAACAAAATCGATTTAATGTATTGAACAATTAAGTTTAGCACTTTCGTTTTGCATCTAACTCCTCTTCTGTACTGGGAACTACAGAGCCAGTAATATCCGCAAATTCATCAAGCGTTCGAAGCAAACATAGTTTCGTTTACCGACAACACGGGGCAATGTTCAGTTGAAATTTTCAGCCATTGTTGAAAGATTCTCGTAGAATTGTTGACTCGGAAATGTTTTGACTCAACCAAAGTTGCGGCAATGAGGGCGAAGATTCAAAAGCTTTTCAGTGATTGGAAGACGAGTACAAACCAGATTCAACAAGCCAGCAGAGGTTTTCTTGTTGTAAACAAAGACAATGTGAAACTTAGGTGGTGGAGGTGCGTGTAGATTCTTGATTATTTGCCAAATTTGACAGAAGAAATATCCGCCAATTCCACAAGGAACCCGGTATTTCGTTAACCCTCTCAGTTAACCATTAACCATTAACCGGGTTAATCCTTTTGATAACCACTTGGTAACCCTTTTTTAAAATGTATTCAGGGGGAAATTTTGGGTTACTTAGTGGTTAACAAAGGGGTTAACCAGGTAACCCGGTTAATGGTTAACTGCTAGGGTTAACGAAATACCGGGTTAAATGAAGAATTCGCTAGTTCAATTACGCTTTGAAATGATTGAAAGTAGACGAGGTACTAATTTTTTTGAAGGAGGGCGCAAACTCAGAGTGTCGTATTTTGTACACGCACAATCTACCCCCCCCCCCCCCCCCCCCCCCCCTCCGCATCTGACATATGACTTATGCAAAATCAAGATTTGAGTTTTGAACAAAATCAATTTTATGCAACTTCAACAACCATGTTCCGTTCGATATGCCTAAGAACTCACAAATAAACAGCTGATCAATGGTTGCTATTTCTTCGAAAGTACCGTACCGCGGTGATGAAAATAGATATATATATATATATATATATATATATATATATGACTTTTGTACGGTGCCAGATGGTTCTTTCGACGATTTATTCACAAAAAATATTATCTTTTCAGGTGGCCGAACAACTGCGAAAATGATCTTGTGGTGATCAATATCAGTTGTAGTCTGTTCTATCCAATACATCGTTAAACTACAACATCGAACATCATTGACTTTTCTGTATGCGATCAAAAAATCCGTTATCGTACAAGCATTTTCTTCCACCATGCTTCAGATATGCTGCAGATTATGCAAGATTCCTTGGGAATATTTTAATATACATTTGATTACAACTTTGCCTGATTCGGAAGTTGATTTTAAATCTTGTGTTGCGAATTGTTCTGAGGTATACTCTACAAAACTGTAACACCCGGTATGTCAAAAAGCTGTAGATTGATCTGACTCAGAACGTGCCTGGTTGTGTTACAGTATTTTACTGTACTTACAGTAAAATACAGCATGGTGGGATTACAAATCCATTTTTTGGCGTTTCGAATAAAAATACAGTATTCTTCCGAACCGTTCGGTTCTTGAACTGTTTCGACTAAACGCGATTTCGTAAAATACAGGGAATGTTCGGAGTAGACATATGTGACACATTTCGAATCAAACCTGAAACGCAAGAGCAGCAAACTACAAACACATCAGATTAGACCATTATTCAGTTCTACCGTCTTTCCTTTAGCGAACCCTATAACCTGTCTAACCTGTCACTTTGGAACAATTAACGCAAATTCTAGTCAGTTTCTGATGCGAATCCCTTGAAATATTTTGATTACCCGTAGTGAAAGTGTTCATTCGCGGATTTGAACCAAATTCGGCCGCAATTAGATGTTCGGTTCTGCTGTGTTGTGGTTTGATTCCGCTGAATTTGAGCCAACGCTAGAAAGTACTGTTCAGCATTCAGATCAAACTACAACTCCACTGAGGTGATCATACAAAACTTGTGGTGGATCGAAGGTTGTTGTTTGCTCGATTCTATTCTCGAAACTAGCTCTGCTTTCGTGAGACTTCTCAAGCTTTTGCACAATCCTGTTGGAACGCGTTTTCATGGGACGGGGTTTCTGACAAACAGTACGTGTCCTTTCTGTCAAGGCAACTCTTCCATGCCCGAATGTCCTTTTTGTCGAGTATTTCCCGATTTCTCAACGGAAAAAGACCTTTTATCCATGAAAATGGGTATAAAAGACGGTTCCGGGGGACGGAAGTCACATCGCAGCAGCAATGGCCCAATCTGTCCCTCCCGGAGATATCCTCACCCAGCCCGGCACGAAGATCGTCTTCAACGCCCCCTACGATGACAAGCACACCTACCACATCAAGGTAATACATCTCTCTATCTCTCTCTCTTCTCTGTCTTCTCTGTCTCTCTCTCCCGATCTCTCCCGGTCTCTTTCTCTTTTTTACGTTCACTGATCTCTATTTTTAAGATTGTCAACTCTTCTGCTCGCCGTATCGGATGGGCCATCAAGACGACCAACATGAAGCGTCTTGGTGTTGACCCCGGAAGCGGAGTTCTCGACCCCAAGGAGGCCATCCTCATGGCTGTGTCTTGCGACGCCTTCGCCTACGGACAAGAGGACACCAACAACGACCGTATCACCATCGAGTGGACCAACACCCCCGATGGAGCTGCCAAGCAGTTCCGCAGGGAATGGTTCCAGGGAGACGGAATGGTCCGCAGAAAGAACCTCCCCATCGAGTACAATCCTTGAATAAACGATTTGTATCTCAATTTTTCGTTCTGTACTGTATTTGTTTGGCTATTTGTGTGTAGAGGAAATCAAGAACGATCTGGTGGGAACGTAACAAACTCTACATTTTCTTTTCACAATCTTAGATTTTTTTTTATTCGTTTAATACCAACTAGAAACGTTGGCTATTTCGGGTTTTGGATCAATCGCTTGGATTTTTGGTTTCGGATTGCTCGTTCGGTTTTGATTGAATACAAGGGAACAGAAAAATGCTGCTGGAAAACCGAAAGCCACATACTGGAAACTCTGTGAAATGACTTGAATTGAAGTGAAAGGAACAATAAATAGGTATAAATGCGAAACTGGAACGGAAACGACTAGAAATCAAATCAGAAATAAATTGATTTTATCTGATTTTTTTGTATTCGTGCTGTGGAAGTTTCGAACTAATTGAAGAAAACAAAAAAATCTGGAAAGATTTGACAATGGTACAAAGAAAGACAATTACGATTGAACAAAGGTGATAAATTGAAAATTGTAGTTGTAGATGTAGAGCTGATAGTTTTCGCTCTTTCTTTTTCGTTCCATGTTATTATCCAACCAGTGTAATTCCTCCATATGGGGGTTTAGTAGATTTGCCTCGATACACGTCATGATTCAAGACTGAAGGCAGAAAACTCAGACATCAGGCAGAAACAGAAAACGAAATGCAACTACAAACACAGCGCAATATGTCAATTACAGAAAACAGCCGTTTGAAGAGGCAATATATGATAGGGGTGGTTCTGGAAGGAATTTCCTGCTAATTAGCATACCCCATCCCGTTAAAGGGACCGTTCCTCTTTAATTTGGAGGTTTGAGCTGATTAGTCGATATTGTTCACATGAAAAAACCAAAATCATTTATATAGGTGTCAACTTCCTGTCTTTCTCCGTGTTCTCAAAAATGCGGCGCGACCACGCGCACGTACATACACCGCCGAGTTCACCTACGTACAAAATTTTCAAAATGCCTACAAAATTACAAAACCATATTCAAAACATGGCCAAAATAACCGATATGAAATCTGTGAATAAAAACATGTTAATATCATGGAAACTAAAAAGCAGTGATAGATTAAGGATTACTGCATTACAGTAACCCAAATCCTGTTCGCTTCTATTTTGCTCCGTAATAATGGAGTTCTTTCCACTCTCTGTACGTAGAGTATGAACTTTCATTTAAAAACAGAACAAATGATTTTTTTCATTTTTCCAAAATTACCTACATTGCACATTAAAGAGGAACGGTCCCTTTAACATGTTGCGTGCAACACTGTTGTTAGGTACGTGTAAACAAGTGAAGAAACGAAGAAGCCCGGTTCATTATCATTCCATTCCACCTACCGTGCGGTTCTCCCAACTCCCTCTCCAAAATGAGACCGGAAAGTACCGAGTTGGTTTTTTTTTTGATAATTCTTCTTCATGATTGATTGCACATAGTCCTCACATAACATATCAAATTACTGTTTTCACATAAAAACATTAGTTTTGAAAAAAGTTGTTCTGATAAGAGGCCATAATAAGGGTTGAGAACCGTGGAAAACCGTCAAAAACTGTATTCGTTTGTGAAAATCAGCGTGTCCAATGCCGATTCTATTGCATAGTGATCTCCCGTCTAGAACCTGTGACATCTCATGGGAACTAACGACAGGTTCTCACTCATCGGGTAACTGGTGACATCATAACATGACAGTGTTGAGTATTACTAGCGGGCCCTGATGAGTTTGAACTTTGTAATGTTTATTTTACAAACCAATGTTTAGCCGTCCAACGCCTGGAAATGGAGCCCCCAATGCGCAGTCAACCACTCCTCCCATCGAGAAGAAGACCGTGAAAAGTGGGTAGAGCACCTTGTTATGTTATGTTTCATTGATTAATTCGTTATTGATTTGCAGACCAATACGATTGTCTTACATAATATTGATGGACTCATTATTAGTATATCGAACTGACGATATTATCGTTGTTGGATTCATACTGCCTTGTATTGTCTTGTTCGCTGACAGTATTGTACAATTGCCCCCCACTCTGACCGAAATTGGGTTGAAATGAACCTGTAGTACAGTCGCTCCCCACCTTTGGGAGTGATTGTACACTATACTTGTTCACTGCTGGCTTGGGTTGAGTGGGATTTTACTAAAGTTCGGGTTTGTACTTTCACCCCAATATTATAGTGTGCGTGGTTATAGTTTCATGTTGAAGCTGTGAAATGTTCTTCACCCCACGCTCTCACCATTTTCCGGGATTTCAATTCGGTGGGGGAGATAGTACTACAATGGAAGTAAATTGAATAGTCACGTAAAGTGAGCATTCTAATGAGGAATCGTGCACTTTTTCATAGCATGTTACCAAGTTCTGCTGTGTTTAACATGTTTCACGTGTTGTTACGTGTTACGGGGACGATTTTTTAGGTAGGAGGCGAATGTACATTTTCACCGTCACTTTGTTTTCAGGGCAGGAGAAACTGACTCCTGAGGTGGCTGCTCAGACGACCACGGCATATCCGACGGAACCCGACACAGACGGGAATGGTTAGGTTTACTGCAACTACTTGGGAGGAGGAGGGAAGAGAGAGAGAGAGAGAGAGAGAGAGAGAGAGAGAGAGAGAGAGAGAGAGAGAGAGAGAGAGAGAGAGAGAGAGAGAGAGAGAGAGAGAGAGAGAAAGAGAGAGAGAGAGCGAGAGAGAGAAAGAGAGAGCAAGAGAGAGAGAGAGAGAGAGAGAGAGAGAGAGAGAGAGGGGGGGGGGAGAGGACGTTGTAACTAACACTTTCAGCTAAACAGCTAAACCAGTCAAACCAGTTATGAATAATGTGATTCAGGAGATATGCGGTATCTGATCTACACCACCCCCGATGGAAGAAAAATGAAGTTCCGCTACTACAGAACTCTGAAAGAATGGGGACTCAAGGGAGTGCGATGCTACCAGTGCACTGATTGTTTCAGTATCGCTCACGGACGCCACAGTAAAACCGTTCACACGACTGTGAGAAACTTTGATTATTAATCGTATTCTTATTATTATTTATATTACTCTCATCATTCGATTTATGTGACAAAGTGTTTCCGAATGAGCTCTGGGAAGCCCTGCCTTCCACCTCACCAACTCACTCTATCATGGTGCATTTTCATGTCTTTAGGGCTAGTGATAGACACTGGATACTACTTGTTATTATGAGATGAAGTTATCTTTGATTTCGGGAATAAATTCCATTTGAACTCGCTCGATTTGTCCTATTTACACAAACTCTTTATTAGACAGAAAGTGTGATGTGAAATCTACATAAGCTGATGTAAACTGATGATGATGTACATAAACTGTAACTAGTTCGATTTTTCGTACCCGTAGAGCGATGAGCGACGGTCTAAAAATTTTATTTCTATTTTGTTATATAAATATAAACCACAGGAATAGCTCATCTACGATTATTACTGTACATAGACTTATTTAGATAATGTGAATATTCTCAGGTGGATGGCAAGTATTTTCTGATGGACCCGATTTTGGCGAACCACGTGTGTCTCGATCCCGCTGACACTGTCGTTGGGTTGGTTTTCTTCATTATAATACTAACTATAAGGGTGGTCACAACAAAGTTTCAGTCTTATCTGTATAAGACTACAAACGCAGCAGAATTAGACAACACATACAGTTCCAGCCAACCTATTTCTCAACACCCATGATTTTTTATAATTTGTTGTTGATCAAATACAGAACATTGAAGCACAGCAGACGGTTTTGTCCCACTTCATTTGTCGAGGAGCAATCTATGAAAACAGTTATGGGGATCGTAAATAAAAGAGAATTGTAGTTTGATCCGCGTACAAAATCCAGCACTTTGCTGTGACCGCTCATCAGACTACAAATGAATTAGGGAACAGAAGGTTGAAATTAACAGAATTTGCTTTTCCCAGCTGGTGTGTTTTTTAGTTGGAGCTCCCTAATCGCGATTCGCAACGCTGAGATGTGTTTCCAGTTCAAACTACAACCTAGTTGTGTTCATTACTTAATTGAATATATTTAATAATATATCAACATACTCCGTTTCATATTCCAGACAAGCCGATGGTCGTCCAGCCCCCGTCGTCCAGGGAGACGAGCCCGAGTCTCGTGACGAGAGGGACCAGTCCCCCGAAGATGGCTCGCAAGGTACAGTTGTGGCCTACCCCAAAGCAGACTGTAATCCTGAACATAGATCCGTAAAAGCGCCCCATTGTTGTCTTGTGATTACTATTTCCTTCATCTACTTTTCTATCTAGAGTGTTCCACCTTCTATCTTTCTTCACCCCATGCTCAACATTGCTATTCGGCCAAAATTTCTGCCAGCCTGGCGGATAAGCTTGCAGCACTTTTTGTACAATTACTCTGTCCTACGATATTGATAAACTTTCTGTTGAACAACAAGATAACGGTTTGGAATCATCTTGCTATTGAGTTGTGAATAAGACCGAACTTTCAAGCAATTTTTTCCTTTCATAATGTTCATAAAAAGCGACTGGAGGGGAATTGTGGAACGATCACTTTGAGTGTTTTCGTTAAATTTTTGGAGTACCTTAGTACTCATGTTTACATTTCTGCATTTTAATCGGGGAGTTTAGCTAGCAGCTGGTACCAGTTGAATCTGACCTTTAACCTCTGTCACCTTGCAGCCACCCCCGAGAACGAGGACGATACTACCACCCATTCGGGACAGGAACCCAACGGAAATGCGGTAAGTATACGGTTCCTCCAAGAGAATATCTCGACATGATCTTTTTCGCGTTCTGAGGTCGTATGTGGGAATTTTCCGGCGTATCAGTTCCTGCTTTTTCCACAATGTTTTGAAGTACTTTGTAAACGAGGAGGGCTTAAAGAAGGACGATTATGTGGTCCAATCGCAGCGGCTCAGTCCTTTAAACTGCAATACATTTTTCAATTGCAGTTTAAAGGACCGTTGACACGAGATTGGTCCACATAATCGTCCTTCTTTAATCATGACGTAGAAATGACGCAATTTCAAAATATCGTACATGAATAACAACCAAATGGAATTTTAACGACTAGGTTTTTGCTGTCTTTTATCAGTCGATCTTGGTGTTTTTGGCTACCTTGCAAAGGAGTTTTCAGTCAAAAGAAATCATTTACTGGTTCGTCACAAAAGTGTGAACGATTATATGAAACAATGTCTGACCATAGTTTGTTTTTAGGGAGACGCCGCTGTCAACGTCCCGCCCCCTCTGAACGCACCACCATCGTCCTATTCTGCGGTTGAACCCTCCGCTTCGAGCTCCCCGGTCCAGGACCCATTTCCTCTTGTCCAGCGGGCCCTCGCTGAACTGGACCCGGCCTTTGCCGGGGACATTCAATACGAGATCCTTGAATTCGTGCACACTGAGCTGATGCCAAAATTCGGCCGCGGACCACATAAAAATTAGATTGTATGTGATCAATTGATTGTATGTGATAGTGTGGTTACTGATAAACTTTTGTGATTTTTGTTGCTCTAAGAATCTTGATTATGCATTGTCCAGTATAACGTTTTTCGCTCTGTAACTCGTATTTTTCAGCTGTATGTAATACTCTTTCCGAAATCATGGAAATGAGGAAATCCGAATATGTGTTTGTAATTCGGAACCTATATATTCGTTATCACTTCAATATCAGTGGAACTTTCAATCGTTTTTTACAAAGCGTTTACACTAGTGAAAATATAGTACGCTCCCAAAAACTCATACTTTGCTAAATGGAAACGAAAGTTAAGAGTAGATTTAAAACACTTACTACTGAATGTTTGGATTGCAAAGTTACGATGCATACAAATACACCCACCACAGTGAAATACAGCCGATTCTGTGATCTCATTTTTCAGACTCTTATAAAACAAAAAGCTTTATGTACAAAGTGTTGAATATTCACTTTGCGTATACCCAAATCATGTGAATACTGTACAACACAGTGATTTGCCCTCAGGCGATGTGGTTGACGGTGACTTTTCTCTTGTCGAACACCTCATCTCGGGGAAGGAGGTCTCCGGCTTCGGTTGAGATGTGACCACAAGGCGCATCAACATCAACAACAAGGCGCATCAACAAACCAGACAACTGGTATGACTACATTTGGTGAGAGTTCACTGCTCTAGCTCACGTGAGACGCTGGAGGAGCAAGTTTCCTATCATGTAGACCCCGTAACTCTGGAAAATGAAGATTACCTGGAATCATGAAATAGTCTATTGCGCCCCATGTTGAGAAAAACGTGAGTTCGGCAAATAGGAAAAAGTGAAATTAAACAAATACTCATTGTAGCTCTCGCCGTCCTGGAATGAAAGGGAGGAGGAGGCGGCTTTCGCCGCCGGCGCATGAAGATATATCAGTTCCAGTTGGCGAAGGAGTACTACACTCAGTAGATCAGAGCCATGTTCGGTACTCATTTCCCCGACGAGATCCCAGTCCACATCAATCTTGTCTTCGGGAAGTAGGTATAGTGGGTGCCAAATAAACCTTTGCCTCTCACCGAAATCGAACCTGCGAGCATAAGATTCGTAGCTGTGCACTAACAACTGCGCTACGAGAGTACATAATTCACAAGCTTTCTAATCGAGGATGTGTTCGTACACGTCTAAAAATAAGATAATATACAGTATCCTCCCGCCTTTCCGTTTGTGGATTGAATTTTCAGATTTAAAAAAGGCAGCAGTACTGGATGAAAAATAATGTTTCAAGTAATATAATTCATTTATGCCTTCAGTTGAGTGGTTCAGCTGGTTTAGTTAGCAATAAAGCAGTACGATTATGTGGACCAATACCGTGTCAACGGTCTTTTAAACTGCAACTAAACAATGTATTGCAGTTTAAAGAACTGATGCGTTGCGATTGGACCACATAATCGTCCTTCTTTAACTTGTATCTTTCCGAATCAAGACCATACCGTGTATATCTTCATACCCCGCTGTCTTGTCGTTTGATCCCGTGGGACAAAAGTTGTACTTGCGAATAATGTGATCAAACTACAGCAAAGGTTCGATCACTTACTGTGTTTCTGTCCCTACCCCGCCTCCTAGGTAAATTTCATAATAATATTTTTTCATCTACGGAAGGCGTTCTGGATTGAAACACCAGTCAGATTGCAGCCGTCTATTGTTCCTATTTGATCGATTCCGAGAAAGAAGGTGATGGATCCATTTCTTCAAAACTAAACTCGCTCCTCACCCACATTGATGCTGCTTCTGAATCATGGCGAAGATCTCGCAGAAAAAAATTAATTCGTTTTTGATAGATCCGGTGAGGTATTATCTAACTCAGTACGTTTTTGGTTAGCGAAACAAAATAACCAATGAATACATTTCACGGTTGTAGGTATGCTTTTGACAATATAAGGAGAGAGAAAGAGAATTTTATGATTGAATTTTATGATGAGAGTTATCTACTGACCACTGGGTGAATTACAATGACGACATTTTGTTGACTCATAGGATTCGATCTAGCCAACATTTTCATGCTTTTCGCTCTGCCGAAAAATGAGGTGTTGTACGTTGACACTACAACAAAAATGTGTTCGCTCCCTACTGTATCACACCCATATATACCAGGCATTCTCGAGATCCACCACACATTTTCATTCTGCTGGGTTTTTCGTTTGATTTGCTTTCGGTTTCCGCCGTTATTTGACGACGTAAAACAGATATTTATATTAAAAGGCCTGATTGAATTTTGTGTTTAGTGAAAAAAGTGCCACTGAGAAGTGTATGTACGATATGACATTCGACTTTCACTACAGAGTACATTTAATACTTGTTTTTCTGTAGTGTGCAGGAGGGAAACGGTGCAAGTTCCGAATTCGATGATTTTCTGTGTGATTCAATATTTGATTCAATAGTCTAACAAATAAATAGTTATAAATAGGTTGATAGCATAGAAGTTATTGGTGAGAATTCACTAAACTTAGTATAAAATGCTTACCTATTATATAAACTATAAACTGTCATCGAACTGCGCTGCGCTTCGCGCTGCACGCGATTACAACATTATCGCGTAAGTACAGTATAGTACGAGTGTGCAACACACAAGTGTTCTATTGTGTTTAATTTGTTCTTGTTCAACTCAAACACGTATGTTATCCAATATTAGTGCGTTGAGCAACAATTGGACAAGATATTTGAGTTCAGAAACACATGGGAAGTCTGAAAAATGCACATATGTTTGCGCCACTTCTTATTTGTCTTGCCTGTGTCATTTCAAATGCAGTATTAGCAAAAGTATCGGTTGGTAAGCAACAACAGTGTCCTTTGGTCTGTTTTGTTGTTAGTGTAGTTTGGTTCCGGTGTATCTGAGTGTCGGTTCACAGTTTCTGCTGTGTCTGCAGGTCAGACTACAACTGAGAGACGTTGTGTCCCTATAGCGGCTATTGGATGGAGTGTAGAGAAAACGGGTTGATGTCGTCCAGTCGCGCGGAGTGTTAGCCGTCAACCGATGCTTGTAAAAGAGAGAAAGAAATACAGGAAGTCTAATAAACAAGATCACCCCGCTATACACACTGATCGTTGCAATTGGTTATAAGGTTTACCTAGTTTAGAAAAAAAGAATTCGAAATACTACTCGTTTGGTATTGATCGAAAGGCTAGTAAAATACATTTTTTCTGCGAGATCTTTTGAATCAATCAAATCCATCGTGCAATGGTTCACGATCAATGATGTGTCTGTACATTTTACATGACTATACGATTATCCCATTCACTTCTTGTGAAGTATGTGAAGTGTGCATTGAGTATGATAAAACAGCAGTTTTCCTTTTCGGAGCTGTTTCGTTTCGTAAATTTGTGATCAATTGGCCTAAGTGTTAATGAGGTTTGTGACTGTTCACAATTTTAATGGACGCACTTCGATTTCACCTCATCAGGCCATCACGGTCGACATATTGTGTTTGCTATACAGTGTTTCACCATCCCGTGCACACCTACAGTATCCAGCTAAACTCTCTGTTGACCAAAGTCAATCAACACATATTATTTTTTGGAATGAAACTTCGATATAACTGGAAAATTTCGCGTTGATAAGCTATCCATGAAATTTTTTCTCATATCTATTTAGTTCGATTTGTCAAAGTGAGAATTTCTTGATTCAATTGAGAGAGGGATCGACAGTTGTGAAATATTTCCAACACATCTACGTCTGAAAAATAGTCTGAAAGTTTTGGACAAAACAGTTTTCATTCAAGTTTCACATTAACAATCTACTTTCGTAATCTCTGAAGCAGAGAATGAGACAACGTTCGGGTACTGAGTGGGATGTTCGGTGTAAAGTTTTATATATCGTTTACTAATCAAAAACTGTTTTCAGGGCGAGAGCGAAAAGCGCATGTGACTTAGTTCAATGAATACATGCTATATAAGTTTATGTCAAAAAGTGCTACGAACAAGTTATAGTCTGTTTCACTCGCACGCGAACATATGATTTCAAAAGCTCCGAAGCATTTTAGGCGGGTTACTACTACATAACAACCTTAATCTATATGTGCTCCGATCAGTAGTGTTATCAGAACTAGTACATGACGGTTTGTTCTCCCTTGTCAAAGTTTTCAATAGAAAAAACATTGGGAAGTTTAGTTGAAGACTGTAGTACGTTACGTAGTAATTACAAAGACTATAAGTACGTACGGCAGCCTATCCAACTGAAAAACTATATAACTATATTATACCATTGAGCTAAGGATCATTAAATCAGTAAATTGAGTGAGAAACTCTTTAGAGTTGGAAACTTGAACAAGAAATTATATCCAGTGTACGAAACCGAAAATACAATAATTGTAGACGAAAAATGCATAAACAATATTGTGCGGCTTGCAATATGAAGTGATACGTCGAACTAATTGTTGTTTCAAGAATATAACGCAATCGAGGGTGCGAATATTATTCAATGGTTGTTCGATTCCCGATTTTTCCGTTGCCGTCCGCAGTCGACCGGCACGTGTCCGTAAACGGTCAGGAAAGACGGCGGAACAGTATTAGATGGGGCGGCTGCGGGCGACTCTTACTTTTTTGTATTGTTCGTATCTGAGAATAAGCCGTAGGAAACTGCTTAGGGGAGGAGCCAAACCGGCCTGCCTTAGCAAGAGAGTACTTAGGCTGCACCGGCTAACACGAAGATACGATTCACAACATTGCACCGTCACATCTAGACGCGCTCTATTCTATTCCAGTCTAACCCTTTCATCCACTCTGTACCTTCTATTCATCTTTTCCTAGGTAGTGAACACTTCATTGGCAGGCGATAGTGATATTGTAGTAGCCGACTAGTTTCATCTTTAAATTATACACAACTTTCATTCGCGAAATGAATATGCTAGAAGGTTTAAACTGACCAGAACTTAGAAACCAGTGCGTCAAAACCCCATGAGCTTCCCCTGATAGGATATTGATCTTTTTCGGTAATGCTTAGGGATACCTAGCTAATGTGATGTTCATGGGTTTCTCATGAGAACATCGAGTTAACTTATAATGATTTGGTAGGAATCGCTACGGCGCCTCGTAGAATGCAACTGCTCATTTGACCTTTGCGAACCGAGTTGTCGGTCTCAGTTTCATATTAGGTTTCGTCTTGCACAGGCAAAGCTGCGCATTAGGTGAAAAAGTGTCATGTTTCGGGAGGAAACCAGTTTCAAGGTCGTTGTTCCTTTCCGAAACATTTCTGGCCACAGTCCTGGATGGGATAGACGAAAGTACACGCGACAACTCAAACCGGTCCCCCCCCCCCCCCCTCCCCTATTTGGGCCTACATGCGAGTTAACAGGACCACCCATCTCGCTTTTCAGGTCAAGACTCAATAAACGTTCTTCCCCAAATTCCGACTGTTCTCCGTTAGGCCAGGCCGACTGCCATGTTCTATCCAGACAATATTGCACTCGCCCCGGCCTGATAGCGACAGTCACAATATAGGTGTTCCTCCTATAGTCCTCACCATTCAAATGTCAAACATACTGTACACCAAAGAGCCCGATCACAAGTAGTTTTGTTCATTTTCCGAACCCAGTCTTCATTGAACCAGGTTATTCAACATATGTATTACAGTTCTTTGAAGAACTTTGCAATTCTAAGTGAGATAGTGCAATTCCGAAAGAATTTGTTTTTCTACGTTTTTTCCTAATATTGAGCTACTTTCAGTCAGATGAATAACATTTCACTTTGTACAACAGAGCTACGCAGTAAACAGAGATAGTACTACTAGAAAGTACTAATAGTGTTTAATGAAGAATGTTCAAATAGGCTTACATGAATTCGTGCTAATTTTGTAAGAAAGTCGAAAATATCTAGAAGGTCTGTTTAGCAATACTTTCGCACTGACCGGATTGGCACTTTTCTACGCAAGGTGTGAGTTGAACCAGTTTCACAAGTACCCAAACTTCAACAGTAGTTTGTTGCGATCAATCTTTGATATGTATACGCTTTCGCAAAGCTACTCAATTTGTTCAGCATGCTCCGTGCCATTCTTTCCATCACATAATCAAATCAGAATTATTTAAAACCTGATATCGTAAGAATCGATGAAAGGCTTGAGTACACTGCAGTCGTAGGAACTATTCCAGAACTATTGCAGTTCTAACCTCGTTTTATTGCTTGAACAACAACCGCGCGGAATGTATTGGAAGCTGAACAAAGATGAGAACTATCTTATACGAGCAAACATATGTGGAATGTTTTCAAATGAGAACGTTTTGGTGAATAAACACTTTATTGAAATCGATGAATAATAAGGTAATTCAATTCAGAAAAGTTTTACGCTTTACACCAGTTGGCTTGCCTTTTTCCTGCACGTGGATGAAGAATGAGAGTGGAGCTGCATGAATGTCGGAGAGAGTGTGCGAATATTGGAGGGTGGCAGAGAAAAGAGAATGGCAGAGGTCACAAAGTGTAAGGAGTGTCTGGTAGAAAAGGTCAGTTGTTCGTTTATCTCAGCTTTTCATTGTTTCATGGTTCATTGAGAAGCTATTATCAAATACAAAGTCAAATGGTTTTGATTCGAGATAAACGTGAACTTTTTACCCTCCAAACAGAAATTGATGACCATAGTATAAAACTTTGTTGCTTTGAACTCCAAATATATCTGATGCTAACTGAGTAGTGGAGACTATCTACTAGCTTTTTGTTTATTAGTATTTTTCGACCAACTCAATGACCAACTAGCTGGTAATAAACAGTTTATCGCGAACGTTGAAAATATATTGCGCAGCTTCTCGGGAAAATAGAAGCCAATAGAAAAAGCGTGAAACTGTAACAGTTGAGAGAAAAACGAACCACTTAGGGTTATCTCAGAAACCGTTGTTTCTTATCATCACTTGCCAGACCAGAAGGTCATTTCGGTCAATTCTAAGTGAAAATGGATATTTTTGAGCTTTCTTTATTTTACAACAAAATTAATGGTTACAAGCATATTCATAGCAATGAGATTCCCTATTTCTTGCTGACTGTTTTCATGTATTTAAAACAGTTGAAATTTGTTCATTTTCATCTATTCATTGTTCGAAACGAACGATTTCCACGTGGGCAACTAGTTTGAATACTGACTTGAAAACGTGGAACAGCTTTGTCTTTGCCAGTTAGCACTGATCATGTGTCCAAGTATTTCATTCTTTTCCGAAATTCGGTTCATTCCTGATTCTTCTGTTTATTGACTTTTGTGATTCACTTGTTTGTCTTTGTTTCTTGTTCCTTTTTACAAAGTATAAATATATCGCTGAAATTGATTGTCGTAATAATATTCAGCATATCATATAAACTGCTCGGTGACTATCAAGATGCTTTTACTTCGCGGAAGCTCAAATTTCACGAAACAATAGCTCTTTAATTGATAAATAACTTGATAGTTATCTCGCAGTTTACATAATACATTTTATACTACAATACATTTGCATAATGTTCTATAAGGTTGATTTTAGTATGGAACGGGTAGCCAGTCTTCGCCCGCTGCTGCCCAAGTCGTTGGTCACTTTCTATAAACAGCCCCTATTGATTACCAGAGGACAACAACAGTTTCTGTTCGACAGCAATGGCAAGAAGTATCTGGACATGTTCGGCGGCATCGTCACCGTCTCCGTGGGACATTGTCATCCGTGAGCAGCTCTATCCCCTTTCCCTGTCACGTCACGTGAAACTCAACTGCAAGCACTTTTCCTGGAACGTTCTCCAATTCTGCTGTGTTTCCCGCTCTATGTTTAGCTATAGTTTTATCAAACTGAGATCAAATTGTTCTACTTTCCTAGAGTGTTTTTTCAACTTGATTGCAAAACTTCAGCAACATTATAACAATATCGTGACCAATCTCGTTGTTTCGATGATTTATCGACTTTCAGAAAAGTGAATGCCGCATTGAAAGAACAACTGGACAAGTTATGGCACACCACATCTATATACTATACCGAACCAGTATTCGAATATGCACAGAAACTAACCAGCACTCTGCCGGAACATCTTAAGGTGAGATGGAGGTTAATGTCTCCAACCATTGACTGATCAGCTATGAATTTTCATCTCGTATACTACGTGTACATATTGAGTAGCACATTAGAAAATCGTACCGATTTGGCTTTTTACTCGTCGGATTCCAATGCGCTTCGCACGCTCAAACAGAACCTGGGGTAGTTAGAGGGGTACATAAGAGGGCGTGGCTTACTGGCTCAGGTCTGGCTCGAAGAATCTATGTCATCCTCCAGTTTTTAAGTCTTCAGTGCGGCAAAACTGCGGATTTGAGTTTATAGAATTAAATTTGGAGTGAAGAAATGAAAACTAGTGAAAAAATTTGATCTAAATACATTTATGTCCTCATATTTTGTTGAAGAATAAAGAAGTTACGTTTTTAGAATGTGGGACTTAGGGGGGTACTTAGTCCGAAGTTCGTTACCGCAAGAATTGGTACCAGGTTTTTCACGGCTAAGTCCCATGAGATTGGTCATTGCGTGTCACATCGTTTGCACAAGTCACTAACAGTGAATGATCCAGGTTGTATATCTATTCTGTTTTTTAGGTATGTTTTTTCGTGAACTCCGGTTCTGAAGCCAACGATTTGGCGTTGGCGTTGGCGAGAGTGCACACTGGCAGATTCGATGTTCTCTCCATGCGAAACGGGTATCATGGAATGACGCAGTCGGTGCTGGGAGCGACCAATCTAGGTTCGACCACCACACTTCTAGAAGGGGACTGTGAACGTCGAAAGAGTTTCTAGCTTGATCTAACCAACACCTACACATCATATGGGATTGCTAAACGGAGTCCATCCCCTACCGGCATATAGATGTTAAAAGCCCGAAATGCCTAGGTAACATGACTTCACACACGTGGATTCTAGGTTTTCTTTATTTTTATTTACTTTTACCTATACATACTACGATAAATCTTTATTTATCCTCATTTTACTATGTCTTCTTTATATTTCCATCCGAAGTTCATGTCGATCTGGGGGCAATTGTACATATGTCTTGATTAACTCACTCTGCGTCATCGTTTCAAAAATCTCATAGGCACATCATACTATACAGCCACTTCTAATCCCATTTTGCGGGGCCCCCAAATGAGGGTTGTGTCGTACGTATATCTGATAAACGGTCAGTTCATGGGATCGTACGCAGAAACATCCCACTTCCCACCCGCTTCTCCTTAAGCAAAACCTTCCTGCTTTTACATATCGTCGTGAGTCTCGCGAAATAGTGTGCTTATCAAGAGACGCAGGAAGAATCAAAGTAGTCTAGCACATCTCTGGTTGATTTGTGTCCTTGAAGGTACCTGGAAGCAGCCGATGCCGTGTGGGTTCGGTGTACTGAAGGCGATGAACGCCGACCCCTACGCGGGTCCCTGGGGAGGCAGCAACTGCAGAGATTCCCCCGTGCAGGTACACTTATCACCCCTATCAGTTTCCCAGTTGCTCTCATTGTCAATTTCCCACACGTCTTTCCGAGTTTGAATGTTTTTGTATATTACTGTCATTATTTTCTCTTGTTATAGCTTGTACGTAAATCAATCAATCAAAACACCCTCTCAGTAACTGAACAACCATGCATACTTTCCACATATTATAGTTCGCGGAACGGTTTTGAACCTTGAGAGAGAATATAGCTATACGAGAAGTGAAACTCACAAAGACGTGGAGAAACAATCGTGCACTTCATTATATCACGTTCTTGGCACGTGTTGCATAGGTTTTGTGTGACTATGCGTTTGACTACCGGTATGAAAGTCGGTATAGAAGTAGACACGTTGAAATCTTCTTGATGTGTTGATATATTCATTGATTGATTTGTTTATACAAGAATCTCGCTTCCAGAACAGCTTTTCGTTTTCCGTTCATAACGTCACGATTGATGTTTTTCTATGTGATGGTTGTTATGGAATCTTATTTTTAGGCAAAGAGAAGTTGTTCGTGCGCACCTGGCAGCTGCGACGCCACCGACAAGTATGTTGTACCTAATTAGATGTAGTTTGATTCTCTATCTCTCTCTCTCTCTCTCTCTCTCTCTCTCTCTCTCTCTCTCTCTCTCTCTCTCTCTCTCTTTCTACTTCTCTCTCCTTCTACTTTTCTCTTTTTACCTCCCTCCCTCTTTCTCTCTGTCCCCCCTTCTGTCGCGATCCATTTATTCTAAAATTAATAGAATTTCTGTAATTAATATCAATGTTAATACTCGGAACATTTCAGATACATGAACCAGTTTGAGGAGACCCTGAAGCACGACTTCCCGTCCTCTTCTGGTCCCGCTGCCTTCCTAGCCGAGTCAATCCAAGGAGTCGGAGGAACCACTCAGTACCCGAATGGGTACGTCCTTTACTAACTGCTACGGTCATCTATAAGTTTCATAACACAATCTGTTTCATGAACTTATGTTATGTACACTTAGGCTTCATAGAAAGTAAAGAAGAAACTTTGCCAAGTATTTCACATCCACGAAACTGCTAAGACGTTCCTAATGTAGGTACTATAAATTGCGCGGGGAACAGACTATAGTGAGAAGTGATGCCCGCTTAGAAGACTCCGAAAAAGGTCAATTTTACGACTTCGGGGGGGGGGGTGAAAGTACAATGTTCTCTTAGCATAGTTCTATATTGAGTTTCAGATTCCTGAAGAAATCGTTCGAGGCCGTGCAGAAGAGGGGAGGTTTGACCATAAGCGATGAGGTGCAAACCGGATTTGGCCGAGTCGGATCGCACTTTTGGGGATTTGAAAGTGAGATTTCTCGAATGGACACCTGGCGCGCTAGTAATCTTCAGATAACTCGTGAGATGATCTCACGAGAGACCTCGTGAGAATGGATATTGTTATTTTTCGCACATAATATGCATAACCAAATGGTTGTTGGAAAAAGCAATCTGTTAGCAAGACATGGCTCACGCGAGATCTCGCAGGTTTTGTGGAGATTACTACGCCACCAGTTCTGAAATTGGTACACTTACAGTTTGTATAAACCTTCATGGGAAGTAGTTATATGTGGTTTGACCTCGCAACACAGCCCAATTCTCGTATTGCGCGTTTAAAAACTCCGAGTTCAGCTACTATCACAGTAGAACAACTAGATGAGTCTCGTTTTCCGTGTTTCCTTTAACAAGGACCAGCAAACCAAGTTTTCTAATTCAATACAAACTAACTTCGATGAAATTTATTCTGACATTTGGTTTTAACGGAGGAGTATCAACAAGCAGGTAAGGAGTTCAGGCGGCAAAAGTTGTTTCACGCGGCAATAAAGTTCTGAATGTAGTTGGGTTTTTTAATCATTGTAAACGAAGGCATGTGAGAAGATTCAGCAGCTATTAAAAGGTAACTCTGATTTTAGGCCAAGATGCAAAACCAGACCTCGTGACGATGGCCAAGGGTATTGGCAACGGATTCCCTATGGGTGAGCTAGTCGTTTGAAAGCCGTATTTATTTTCTATCTTTTTTTCTTGGGTTCACTCTCTTCTACCATTTCGTCTATGATCCTTATGTTTGCTCTAACTATAGTGTGCCGAGTTTCCTGGATATTGCTACATACGGCCTCATTAGATTCAATGTCTTGCAGGTGCGGTGGTCACCACTGAAGAGATAGCCAATTCATTCGGAAAAGCCCTCTACTTCAATACCTATGGTGGAAATCCGATGGCCTCTGTGGTGGGAAAAGCTGTTCTCGAAGTGAGTTGTTTCTGACCGACTCAAAAAACTGCCGCATTGAATACCATAACTGTCCGATTAATCCCTGTGTCACCTCAAACGTTTCTAAGCGAGAGTGTAGTTTTGTTAGTGTTTCATGAAAATGAATCCGCAAAAATCACACCAGTGGTCAATCCTCGGGAAAACTGCCAGAAAGTGTGTTTTGATCGAAACGATCATTAGAGTTCTCTAATCACGTAGAGCAGAGACATGAAAAAAGTATACGAATCGCATTTCCTCAATACTGTGACGAACATCGATTCATTGTAGTGCGGCGTATTCTGCGGAAATCCACTGTTACGTCGTGACACTTTTTTATTAGCAGAGAAGTGTTGTAGGAAACCGGACTGGCGCTGAGATGCTATATTCTGGATGTGTTTAAAGCGTCAGATGGGCGCGTCAGAGAACGAGTTTCGAAACCGGCTCCCTGGCAGTTTAGATTAGATCTTTTAGCCATCCACACCGGCTAACGCGAAAACATCCATAGACGAGAGAACATTCGGGGTTTGAAACGTCTGAGGAATTAAATGTAGAAGAAGTCTTCAAACATTATTCTTTCTTCTATGCGTAGAGACCTACAGTAGTCTGAAAACACTCTAAGGATGGAATGGTTTCTAATGAAGATACAGTTTTCAGTAAATGGTTTTTATTGTTTGTAGTAACAGAAGTGTAGTACAGCTCTAGCGAACGATAGATGTTTAACGTAATAAACTAGGTCCGAGCCATTTTTCTATAGTGGGCGACATCATATCTTGGTTGTATCTTTATTTGACTACAGAACTCATATTCTGTATCACAATTGAAACGGAACCGGATCAATCTACATCAACAGCAGAAGAGTTGTTTTAGCCTACTTTTCTAGAACTACCCCTATAGGCCCAATCCGTTTCGATAATTTTTTTGTTTCGATATACTTGTACAGGGAGTAACCAAATTCTGCAGAAGTTTGATCACGAAATGCGCTGTAACTCACTAATTTCAACTTAGAAGCAACGAGAGTAAACTACAAACACAGCGAAATGGGAACATATATCCCGTAGAGCCCTTGTTTGAAAAGAATGTATAGAAGTTGTGTTCTATAGTCGTCGTCAACGGAAAGACGGACGGGTACTGTATATCTCACTTTCCGCTGTGTACGCACACAGAACTTCGATTTCATGTCGGCTATGTGCAGTAACAGCGTAGTGGTTAACGCCCTGCTGCAAATATTTTGCTCGCAAGTTCGATTTCGGCGAGAGACAGAAATTCATACATTTGGCACCCACTATAGTTGTATTCCCTCTGCAGGTAATTGAGGAGGAGAAGCTGCAGGAGAACTGCGCCACCGTGGGAACCTATTTTATGGAACAACTGGCCTCAATTGACAGTAAACTCATCGGAGACGTCAGAGGAAAGGTACAGTACCCACATTTCCTAATTGGGGTTCTTGGCAGCATGCTAATGAAGTTTCCAGACATTATCCACTTGTTAGATCTATTCAGAAGAAGCATATATTTCAGCTGTTCTCCATATTACAGTACCCCCTATTACAGTACGTAATTAAATAATCGAAAAACTGTTTTATCTCAAGAACACAGTCATTCTAAAATTGTGGCACTCAAAATGAGTCCTGTTGTGATGTGTGCATGAAATATGTATACGGGTCATTGAATACTTGATCCGTAATCAATTGTGCTGTGCTTCATAGGTTACACGTGAGTTGCACTATACATTCTCACTTTTCACGTGAATAGTGATACACATTTTGAACTGTGAACTGAGGTATATTTTCGGTTGTAGGGTTTGATGATCGGGGTGGAACTGAATGACGAAGCAGGAAAACCATTGAGTGGAGAGCGGGTCGCTCGTATCTTCGAGGAGACCAAGGTACTATTTATACTATTTACACGTTTATCTCACGTAATCACACGTTACACTTGATCTATGCCATGAATCCACACGTTTTTCTCATTCTACCACAAAGCGTGAGCGAAATTCTTATTCTCTCTTGAGCTATGGACAGTTTTCCATCTATATAATCAATACATTTATATACGAAAGCGGTCTTCTTTAAGTGGGTGGGGGCGTTATGTTAAAAAGGAAGATTGAAAAGAATGTACTCTATCATTGCACATTTTCAAATACAAACCTTTTCCCCATGTCATTGATTGAACTACGTGATGAACCTTTCCAAACTTTTTCGTAATCTCTTTCCACTCGAAAATGTTATTTGAACCTACAATGTAGTTTTATATGCTTATCCACTAAGGAAATCTGAAGATTAATTTAGCGCCCGGCTGAAATATCGTTATTTAGGAGGTTTGAAACGAGAATAGCTAGATTCGAACGACTTGCTTTTTATGTAATCTTGTGTATATAATATATCTACAGGATAATGGAGTTCTTCTGGGAAAGGGTGGTATCAACGGAAATGTTCTTCGTATAAAACCACCCATGTGCATCAATAAGAAGGACGTGGATCAAGCTGTATCAGTCATCGCTCAGGCCCTCAAGGAACAACACTAATTGATCTTCCACAATAAATATAATTCGTATTGGTGAATTGATGTCATGGCAATAATAACCACTTCGTTTGGCAACGTTCGCAGACTTGAATGTGTTCATTTTTGGAACCCTAAAACTCAAACCGTGTTTATATCCAAATATACCGGATAATCATTGTCCTTTCAGTGTTGAGCTTGTCTGTTTTAAAATTTATTGGTTCAAAAAACAAAAAAGGTGTGGAAACTTAGTTGTTTGGTTCGCACCCACAGAGTAACAGTTGCCAACCTCAGTACCCTGACAATTACCAGAATTATACACTACTAACATAGCAGAACGAAATATAAAGGTATTTTTGACCTGCATTCCCTAAATGGGTATTTTCGTGAATAGTAGCATAGGTGATAATCAAACTTGTGTTGTAGTTTGAACCTGAACATAAAACTACAAAAACATCGTAGAAGACCAACAAACAGTAATTTAGCCTGCGATTTCCCTAAAGCGACGACTCCTATACTACTTGAGTTTCACGGAAAACATTTCTTTCTTTTCCATACATACATCGAAGAGAGCAGCAGTTTAACACACAAACTTTATTTAGATGAAGTATTCAAAACACAATCAAAATTAAAAACTAACATATAATTACCGCCTAATAGATAGACAATTTAAAACAAAATTAATTATATGAAAAACTTTAACATAGCTCAGTTTTGGCTGATTACTCACTCAGTTCTCTGAGATCGATTATATGGTATAAACTTATGATAGAGAAAGAAGGGGGTGGAATAAATGAATAAATGTATGGTTAGACCATGAATCCTGCTACCGGCTAGCCGTCTACAACGTGAAAAATCAATAAAAGGGAAACTTGTAGATGAAACTTACCTGGTTAGAGCGAGAGTTGGAGCTGTCTCTTAGAGAAGTTGTTAGCATAGGAAAACACTACACATTCACGGGGTAACTGGACGATAACAACTCAAACTACACACTCTTCAAATCAGAGTAGATTGTGAGGTACGGTATGAGGTATGTACAAGGCATTTGGCAGTAGCAAACAGATTCGAAAACACGGAACATTATTAAAAACTGATAGGGAAATGGATGGTCACGTAAAGCGCATGGAACAAAGTGTTTACTTCGATATTGTCTATTTCTCGTGTGTTCCATGCACTTATTGTGTCCAACAGTTTCACTAAGAGTATAAAACATAAAACGACACTGACACGGTTGGCACGGAGATAGCACAAATGCAGTTGAATTGAGACCGAATGGATCAGTCAAAAGATGGACTAAGAGAAAAGCTGTGGAAAGTCATCGGAAAAGTTTAGTCCATCTTTCCTGATTTAATGCAACCTAGAAAAGTTGTCGCCGGTTATCAATTGGTAGAGAAATTATTAGATTGCGTGGTCGCACGAGCGACGCAGATACCAACATCGGTGCAACTTTTCCGGGTTGTATCGTCTATTTAATTCGGTCTATATCCGGGATAAGAATGAATATTTGGTACTACTGGGGTCAGAAACAGAGAGGGCTGTTACTCAATACATCTAGGGAGGGATGGAAGGGGGGACCTATTTGCGGATAGAGGAGTAGACGCCCTTGGCCCAGGTCTGTACCTTGGCGGGCATCGCCTGCAGCTGGGCCCGCAACTTGGCCGGGTCCTGGTAGAGAATGAAGTGGACCAGCACCGCGATAAACACCATCAGCAGCAGGGACACGAGGATGTCGCGACTGTTCCGCGAGAAGAAGCTGCAGGCCGCCTTCCCGTAGTCGCAGACCACGTTCGGGTACCACGGACACTTCGACTCTTTTCGCGCCTGCAACAAAACAATATACAACGTTGTCATTATAGTAGCTATCATACACTTTTCTATATGTTTGAAAAACTAGATGCGTGATAGAGGGTTTCTTATCTCTTGAGATATTATGAAATACTTGATGCGTAATAGAGGGCTTCTTATCTCTTGAGATATTTAAAGATATTAGTTTCTGAGAACTGGGCGATTACAAAGGGTTTCGAGTTTCGAACATTGCGAGATAGTTAGTAGAAAGTTCGTGTTCGATATGACGTGATCGATGGGAGATCAACACGCTCATAATGCTTAGTAGAGGCTGACCACATCGTAACAGAATAGTAGTTTGATGTGTAGACACCAGAGGTTGCTAATCAAGACTGAGACGCATCACGTGACAACTACAAAACCGAGAACAGGTATCATACTGGCCTATCCGTGAGCAGAACATATAGTAGTTTTCCCGCGTCCCAATTTATTAGGTCTAAAAATCACCTTGACGGGGGATCTGCTGGCACTGTCGTTTCTGAAGATGCGGAGGGGCGTGGAGGTTTCCACGACCTTTCTTCTTTCCACACTTCGCGAACTTCTCTGGTACGTGGACGGGGTGGAGAGGGTAACCTTGGCCGGAGTTTTCACCATTGGGGTCTTGGCGGGAGTCTTGGCGGGAGTCTTGGCGGGCGTTTTGGCAGGGGCTTTGGCGGGCGTTTTGGCGGGCGTTTTGGTTGCAGCTCTGGCGGGACTCTTCGACGGGCTTTTGGCCTTTGCCGGGCGACCACGAGAAGCAGATCTAGAATGAATACATGAGAATAAGTTTGAAACTGAATAAAAAACTGATTTGTATGAGTTACCAAAAAAAGGGTTTTGGTTCAAAATAGCTATAATCGTATACAAAGCAGACGCTTCATGGCATTATTTGACATAATGTTGTTTAGGAATGGAGTTAGGGGAATCAGGCAGACTTTAATGAGGTTAAAAACAAATACTAGCATACTACGGTGTAACTGAAATGTCTACTTCTTAAAACGGACTGCAAGTGTCCAATGGATACTGTAAATGGCCACGAGGGCACTGGACAAACTATACCTGCTGGGGCTCTTTTTCACTTGTTTGGGAGTTTGCTTGGCGGGTCTTCCACGACTCGCAGATCGAGAACGAGAGGCTGACTTCGGAGTAGCCTTGGCATTCTGAATAACAGATAAAATGAGTGTGGATATACACTGGTTTTATCATGACTACGCAGGGTAGTGAAACATAGTACACATGATAGTCCTCAAAAATGTCTTAATAAGGCGCAAAATGTAATGTTCTCGTTACAGTCTGCGTGACTTTCAAATTAGGCTCTAGAATGCTGTTCTCCCGTTCTCACAAGAACAAAAAGTTTTCTTAAAACAATTATTTTTCTGTGATTTAGTTATATTCAAAATGAACCTTCTTGGGCTCCGACTTGGGTGTCTTGGCGACAGCCTTCTTTCCTCCACGGGCGGGAGACTTAGATACACTCTTCCTGGTACGCGACTTTGACCGAGCCTGGAATCAAAATACACCGTATATGGGATGTTGGTTGGGATATGACTATCTATTCCGTCTATGGCGCATTGGGAACAGACTGTCCATCTATCAATCTGTAGCCGATGTAGTGACCCCGTAATTACCGGGGACTCAGATATACTGGGCAGGGTGCCAAAAAGTGAAAGGGAGAGATGGCGTCATCTGGGAGGACGCAGACAGGCAGAGAACAAGCGCGACAGTACACAAAAGATGGCGTCCGGTGCACCTAGAGAGGAGAGTGAGAGAGCGCAGACAGCCAAACAGTTTTTTGTGCGGACCTTGAAATGTCTTTTTGACTAGTGCTATATGAGTAATGGGCTCGTAAAGAAAAACCATGACCAGACCAGCCCTAACACCAGAAAGTACAGATTCACACTCTTTGGATGAAACGGAACGGAGAGGGGAAGGAAGTGATAGAATAAGCCGAAACGGTAAGGACAGGCACAGAAAAAAAGTGAAAGACGAGAAGAAAGAGTAGAGTGATGTCACCGGGGTATGAATTAACGTTAGGGTTAATCTCCAAAAAAGACCGGAAATCGGTAGAGTTAGCTATCTACCGGACATTGAAAATAGCATGGAGTCTTAATAATAAGGACTTAATCCCGAATTGGGCACCTGGATCTCGCGCGCCGAGATGACTTCCTCCGACGTGTAACTAGGATATTTGCCATAAGACAGAACCCTAATCATTACAAATTCCAATACAGTTCAATAAGGAATGCTGAACGTAAATTGATTCTCTAACTCGCCATGAAGTCCCAACTTGTTTTCAAGATTCGTAGAACATAAAACTTGAAGTCTCGGATCAGCAGTGAAAAGCCCAAACCTAGCTTGTTATCGGAATGGAACTTCAACTAATTGGGTTCAGCTCTGATAGTGTTTTCCGTTGTTCCTAGGTTTCAAATTAGTGCAACATAACACAGTTTCCACAGAAGTATTTTTCAGATGTACTGTAACTGGGGATGGGAGAGTGCGGCGGCATACGGTATGTATCACTAGCAGTCTCTCCGTTACGAGAGCAGTATTGTGAAGAGGCTCTGCGCATCACTCACCATGTTAGAAATGAAGTGTTTGTAGTTGGACGGGGCGAGAAGATGTCCACTAGATTGTCCGAAAAGACGCTGAACAGAAACAATTAGTCAGTCCAAGTACAACGAGTTCCAAACAGACAACACAGAATGTGCAGCAAACAACTGACCCCACTGATAAGTAGCGAGCAGAATTTGAAATTGAACTTAGATAAAAGGAAAACACGTTGATAGCAGTACGAATGTAGTACTAATAAAGATAAGAGAGGTGGAAAAAAGAACTAGCGAACGGTTTGTGACACCAACTATGTGTTGTTCAGGCTGTTGGTATATGAAACTAAGTAGGAGTACAGAAGTACTTTATGAAAAAAAACTCGGACCAACGATCTGAGAGAATGAAAAGACAATGTCCCCCTAAAGAAGACCTATCAGCAATAGACTGCGAGAGTGTGTGGCAAAAAGGACGCCATCGACACTGACCTCGACAGCTAGAGAGTGTGGAGAAGCGAGAGAGCTCACAGATGACCACTCGACGAAAGAGCAGGCAGAATGAGAGGGGTCAGACAAGAAGGACCATTTGGCACATATCCAACCAATGGCAGAGGGCGGAGGGCGGGGCCTGTTCATTCAAACATAGGTGGTCCCTACAATAGAATAACACGAGAAGTACACAAATAGGGTCTTACGTGGTACACACGAAAATTCGGACACGGGCTGTGAGAGAGCCCACTCGAGAGTGAGAGATAAAGTTTGTAGTTTGTAGGCTGATTGGCCGCATTTGTATGCAAAGAAACATGTACTTCTAACTCTATCAACATTCTGATTGACTGATTTATTTACATGCAAGCATGTGATATACAAGAGGAGAAACAAAAAATTACAGTAGGATACAAACACTCGGAAGCGGAAAAAAATGTCACTCTTCAATCTTGATTGGGAGAAAATCTGTGAGTTGTAGTCTGTCTGGCCCGTCAATAACTCAAGAACGCATCCCAAGATGCACCAGGGTCAAACTACATTCAGTGCGGAACGAAAAAACCGAACATCGTTATTGGCTGTCCTGTTCAGAGCTACCTCTGTAGTTATGCTGCAATTATGTGACTCTATTTTAAAAAGTGGTCTATTTAAAGCAGGACGATTATTTGGACCAATCCCGTGTCAACGGTCCGTTAAACTGCAATTGAAGAATGTATTACAGTTCAAAGGACTGAAGCGTTGGGATTGGACCACATTAGCGTCCTGCTTTAAAGACAACTTTTGGACTCGGTGAGGGAGATAAAGATGAATATCTAGTTTATTCTGCCGACAATTCATAAATCCGAAGCACATCGGAATCAGACTGCAAACACAGTGAAGTACAAAAAGTCAGCGTGTGTCAGTTGTGTCTTTCAGTAGATCCTGCCTGATTTTTTGAAACATCATGTAACCTATTTTTCGTTTTGCTCCCTCATTTCTCTCTTTTTTTTCCTGTCTCTCTCTTTCTCCTGCTTCTCTCTCTTTCTCTCTGTCCGTCAGTCGTTCCCACGCTTCGGTGTTGCAATGGTCACTATGTACCAGTAAAACGGCATATACACATCTATAGTACAACGTATAACCACCGTCTCTGAAACAGTGGATCGAAAATAACATCGATCGAGATGTAATGTAGAGTGTAGATCCATTTTCTGAAAGGAACAATCGTGTACGGAGTGGAAGAAAATTAACGTTTTTCGGAGCAGAGTCCCTACGAATCACGAACTATTATTGAAACTTCCATTTGCTCGAATCAAAAACTATTGTTTTTTTCCTTGTGCTTGAACATTTAAGGTCATATTCAAGGTTGAACATTTACTACGGTAGATTTGGTTTTCGGCTCGATGGAGCGCACGTGAATGCGCTACAGTTTTAGTACTTGAAAGCTTTTCTAGTCGAAAGAAAGCTTTTCTAGCCAAAACATACACGTTATTTAGCGAAACAAACAAACTTGTTAAACAGACTTGATTTTTTGAGTACGAAACTTCTACCAAACTGTGGATACGGTCGTAAAACGACTCTCTATTTTTATTTTTTCGCTTCAATTTAGTTTCGATAATAACACCTAACCAAGCCGAGTGCTACTATGGAGGTTCCACCTCAAAAGAATATCCAATTGTGAACTTGAATAGATAACGTGTGTGAATCAGGAACAAGCAGAATTTCTGCAAGTCCACCACCACCGTGCTACAAGTTTGATGCTACAATTTCGAAACATTTTTGACAGTAGATCAAAATAGTACTATATGTTTGTTTCCACTCGTTTGTTCTCTGGGAAGTTGAGTATAGAACAATCGTACCACTCGATTCATTAGCAATGTAACTAAATGACTTCACTACGACGATAAGATGTGTTGCGGTGGAACGAATTCCCATCAATTAGCGTGGATATTTCTCGCACGCATCAACCGCTAACCCCCTAAATACCATGCAGGTAACTACTGTAGGCCAATAGGTCCCCCATTGGCATAATTGCACTATGACCGACAGACACCAATCTCATGACATTTCGGATTAGAGTACAGAGATGCGGGAGCAGAGACTAGGATAGACAAAGTCTCCAACTGAATTTCTAGGAATACTACAAATTCCCGAACAACAGGCCTCCTAACAAGTAAACTACGAAAAACCTCATCACTCAACAATTACACTCTTTAAAAGGTGAGTTCCTAGGAAGAACTAAACAACTAAACTCTATGAAACTTTAGTTCCAATAAAGAAAACCGATTTCCGAACAATTTTTTACCATTGGTGATAGTTTTCGGACATCATGCATGCAGGGTCTTCAAAAACACTTGAAATGTGCTGTGCGAAGTACCGTACTCCTATCATACCTGCGACCCAACTGGTCAGGTGGTGGCCAGCTAGTCTAGCTTAAAAAGTTTACCTTTTATGGCATTTTGCTACGGTCACTCATGCCGTTTTCGGTATGAGAAATCGTCACCCTAACGAAATAGGATTGATGGATCGAAAATGATAGCGATCAGTGAAATTAAGTGGTGAGTTGAGTGATTGATGTGAAACTGCCAGCTGACCTCAATACTCAACAAATTCACGCTAACTAATTAATGAATAAAGCAGTATCAATTTAGATCGAATGCATACTATGTTCCATTCTTATGTGGACTCGTACTGTCAACACACAAATATAACATAAAATGACACTTGAAAAGACGTTGGTTCACGGAGGGATAACAAATTTTCTCTTATTATGTTTCCAACCTCATTACAAACCAAGTTTATATTTACTTATAGCCCTGATAAAAATAAAAATGAACTATCGAGTTTGAAGATATAAGAATGGCTTTCAAAATATTTAGCATTGAGATAGTAATCTCAAATAAATCCAACCGGTATTACTTGGTCTGGTATTATTAGTATCTTACAACTTCAAGGGAAATTTATTAGCTTTGGACGAATCTCCCTGTCATTTAATGCACCTCATAATACCGACCAACAAATTGCCCACCGTTGATATAAGGCACTTACAAGTTTCCGATTTAATCCTATTTGAATTCCGTACAGATATGACAAAATATGCTGTTTTTCTGTCATAGAAAGTGGACAAATTCAAACAACACCGTCAGTGAAACATTTATCACATCACATCACCAGACGGCGAGATAAAAGTTATACCACAATCAGCAAATGTTCCTCACCGCAAATCATACAAAAATCAGTATTTTCGAGTGGATAGGAGGTGTGGATAAGTTAGAAAAGGAGATGAAGTCTCACACGTAATCGGGAAAATAAATTACACATACACATCACTAAAACCGGCAGAGAACAAATGTTTTCTCTTAGTTATGAGTCAAATATCTCGGAGTGGCGCTGAACTTGGCGTATCCCTTAATGACCTGAAAACAACACCATGTATAGATTGTTCCACGCGCCAGTGAACTAATACAGTAACACTTTGACAATTTCCAGGCCTTTTAACATGCTAAATAGTCCAGAAGTATCTGGTTAGCTACCCTGATTACTACAATGTTCCGAAACTCCTTTAATAACTATCGAAAAGTTTGCCTGATTACTTTGTGACTACGGGTTGGTGCGAGTAAAATGCATTCATACGGTATCGATATGACAAATCTCGGAGAAAAGATATACCTTGTTGATGGCTTCCAGGAAATCCTTCTCCGTTGCAACCTTACGACGCGCACGGATAGCGAACATTCCAGCTTCTGTACAAACCGATCGAATCTCAGCACCTTAACAGAAATTAGTGTAGAATCTTGAAAAAAAACACGAAACCAAGCATGTTGCATAACTTTAGGCAATATGAGCTGGGACATTCGCCTGGCAGTACAGAACCACGTTTTGCCAACTAGCGCCCTTTGACCATATTTGCAGACAACCGTCGGCAACCGAACAAGAGGTCACGGGAAATGACGCTACCAGTGTTATTTGCACAAATACACATAACTTCCCCAACCGCCAGCCGCATGCTGATGAGAGCTTCTCATGAGAATGTCCAAGCAACAAATGAGGAACTCACCGGTACTATTGGGGCATAAGCGGGCGAGGAGATCATATCGAATGTCTCTCTCAACACTCATTTGCTTGGCATGAATTTTCAGGATATGGGCACGACCTGAAATGAACACTCGAATATACATGATACTGAAATGAGCACATTAGAGAAGATGAATAGAACGTACCAGCGAGATCAGGAAGGGCGAATTCAATTTTACGATCGAGACGACCGGGGCGCATCAAAGCGGGATCGAGGGTGTCGGGACGATTGGTGGCCATGAGAACCTAAAAAAAAATAGACAAAGCCGTGAAAAACTGATCTTTTAGTTTACACTCATCCATCTAACGCAATTATTATACCTTGATATTTCCTCGAGGGTCAAAACCATCCAACTGGTTGATCAACTCCAACATTGTACGCTGCACCTCGTTGTCACCACCCTGGCCGTCATCGAATCTGCACGAACAAAATTACTTCGAAGCAATGGATCGGTTACAAAACTCGTATTACAGATGAGAAAGGACCTTTGAATAAGTACAATTGTTGCTCAGCGAACCAAGACACCAGTTGTTTACATGTCTTAGGTAACCGTTAGGTGTTACACTTCAATTACAATGCAGAAGATTTACTAGAGAAGCCATTAATAACAATTTGGTAATATTGAGTATGCACAAAAATGTCATCCTTAATGAACAAAGGTGATCATAATAATCCACAAACGAATACCTTGCACCTCCAACGGCGTCAATCTCATCGAAGAAAATGAGACAGGCCTTCTTTGTGCGAGCCATCTCGAACAACTCCCTGACCATACGAGCTCCCTCTCCTACATACTTCTGTACAAGCTCAGATCCAATGACACGGATAAAACAAGCATCGGTTCTAGAAAACAACAAATAGGCAAATACGGGAGCCGAAATCGCAATTTTACTGTAATTGTACACAAGAGTACTACAAGTTTTTTCACGCCTGTGTTTGGAATGAGAAATCAAGATAACGTACCTATTGGCAACTGCTCGAGCGCATAGGGTCTTTCCGGTTCCCGGTGGGCCGTAGAGAAGAACTCCCTTCGGGGGTTCGATACCGAGGTTGACAAACCGTTCGGGCTAAAACAACTCATATTACAAGTATAGACGCCAAAGGTCCTAATTTCGACGGAATCTGAGAGAACTGTTAGAAATCATGAACATGTTCATGCTAAATGGCGGTAAGAATGATCAATAGACAAACTAAATATTTTCACGTACATGAAGAAGGGGAGTTTCCACAACTTCCCGCAGTTTTTCGATCTGTTCTTTACATCCACCAACATCAGCGTAGGTCACGTCAGGTTTCTCCTCTACCTGAAATAAGGTTGATTTTAGACTTCCACTAACGTATCCAAGGTGACTTGTTGTTATAAATATCAAGTTTTTGTGTGTCATATCATAGGCAACGAGTAATATGCATTATCCTGTGAACATGGCAAAATATACGTCAATTCGGAGCGAAAGTGAGGCGATTTGTTCGGCAGCCCCACAGTCGAACACCGACGTACTCGGATTGTGAAAATTGGAAGAACGTGTATGTATTGAGTTGTGTAAATTTGAAAGGTCTCGAATCAAAGAAAAGGGAACCATACCTGCATCATGGTAACAGTTGGGTCGATTTTGGCAGGTAGAGGAAGATGAATCTGATACTTGTTGCGATCAACACCAACACGCATTCCTTCCTGCAACAACGAAATAACAATTTTAAATGATATTGACAAATATTTTAAACAATTCACACGGAACACTGACGACAGAAATGAATTTCTTGCTGAAATTCCCCGAGTTCAACAAGAGAGGCAATGCATTTGAACACACCTCGATATCAGTGGGTGCAACGGTATCGGCGAGGTCCACCACAAACTTAGCGAACTGCTTCACATTAATCATGTACCGAGCATCCTGTCCTTCAGCGGTGATGATTTTTGTACATCTAGCCACCTTAAAAAATAGATGTTAGCATAGCATCACATGTGTCCGAAGGGTGACAAACTACCAACACTAGGTTATGTTTATTTGACCAACTTATATTTTTGTCACTAGGATCACACTATCTTCCTCAAATGCCCCAACTATTGAGAAATTTAAAATCGTTTTGAATCAGGGTCGAAATTATTTTGAGTACATCTTTAAAAAGCACATCGATTTACCTAAACAGTTGATTAGAAAATCAAACTGAGGGTGTGAAATATCAATCTCTATGTATCCGGTGAAAACTATACCTGAAGCGGCTGTTCCTGCTGCATGGCTACCTTGTCACCGGGAATATCCCAAAGCGCCGGAGGAGCCAAGCCAGTATCCGATTCCTTCACGCCAGATAATTCATTTACCTGCAACGTTACCAATAGTTTCACAGAAGGTTCTACAGGAGAGTACACGATTAATGAGATCATAGACCTCAGCATACACCGCCAAGGTCCCTTATAAAAGGGGGAGTCGCGAACAAATCCTGGTAAAAAGGAAGGGTCGCGAGCTGTTAACTATCGGATTTCATGCAAAATCACCTATAATCTTACGTAAAATGGTTGAATGTCGCCGTTTTGGAGGGTCGCGACACGAGAAAACACGGAGGGGTCGCGAGAATTTTGAAGGAATAAGAGGCCCTTGGCGATGTATGGACCTCAGTGTAGTCACAAGAAACTTATTGATCGCTAAAATATTCGTACCATTGAGAACATAAAAAAAGCTGCCAAATGCCCATTATACAATAGGGATGTGAAAAAGTGCATAGTAGTTACGTGTATCCAATTGCTTGTGTGAACTAGTTGTTATATGAAGAATTATATAGCTTATTACCTTTTTCACGCAATCTTCTATGTCCGTTTCCACCTTCTTCAGCTGCTCTGCATACGGACCCTGTCCATACCGCTTGAGAACGGCAATATCTCCTTCGTCCAAGGCTGAAACAGTATTAAATGAGAAGGAAATGATGAACACACCTCATGTTAACGTCACAGCAAGGTTATTGGCGAAAAGATACCCCCAACATTAAGCGTAATCCATTCTTATTCATTTAAATCGAATACTCTTCCTAGCAGAAGCGCGAAAAGTCCGACAGATATCTCAGAACGGCGAAATTTATCGAAATTTATCTAGTAAATAAATAATGCAGAACCTTGGAAAGTCTTTTCCTCCTCGGCTCCCACGTCCTTTTTCTGTTTGCGCATATCATCTCCAAGGTGGTCAGGCATACTGAGACCTGAAAAGCTGATGATGGCATAGCCTACTTGAGGAAAACCGGTAAAAACCATTTTCAAATCCCGATTGAGGCCTCAATTGGAACTGACAGGTTTTGATTTAACGGTTACTGATTGAAAATTATATTTAATGGATTAAGAAAATTAATCAGAAGACAAGGATGACAATAACACCAGAACCAGTATGAATCTAGAAATTACTATTTATATCAACATTATTGTTAACGAGAAAGTTGTGGTTCACGAATGAAATACAAAAAACGGTTCAGATACTAAGCAAGTTCAAGCAAGTACACGCTACATCAACAAAGAACCAATAGTTCTCTGAAGCTCCCCGAAAAAAAATTCATAAAGAGAGAGGGAAACAGCTCTAACATGTAAGCAAACCACGAGTAGAGCCGTATAAATTTGAAGAGGTAAAGTGATGACAAAATGAATACCCCCCAATTATGGCGGTCGCGAGCGGTCGTAGAACTACGGTAGTATCGACTGATATTCGCGCCAGAGCAGTGTAGATGGTATTCTTGTACTGTAATATTCAGACCATCTAAGAGGTCCTTTCTGCTCACATAACTAGAGCATCGCTTGCATAAGCTTAAAATTAAGTTTACACCTATGATGTTATTTTTTCTCTCACTGAAAATGATGATTTTACATATAATTATTAAATTAGAAAAAGGATCAGATCGTCAAGCTTCATATACTCAGTTTCGGGAAACAATAATAATCCACATACATATGTTCATATTATAAAGTTTCATTAATTCGATGGTACAAACACATTATATATCTCTGATGAGTAAATATGAAATGTCGACTTTGATGTCAGCACAAAATCTATTTTGGTAAATTGGATATAGGGGAACATTTTCGAAAGATTCAGCGTTTATGAATCCTATTCATTGTCTGGTTCTAGAAAATATGCAAACATGATTATGGCATTCTTTTTGAAAGTAAATTTCCAAAAGCACATGTATTCCAAATAGTTATTGTCCTGATAATGGAAAGTGAAGGGGTGTTTTTCTTCAGAACACATCTAGTATTCTCGCAGATTCGAAGTTGCCAGCGAATGTCGGTTGCGGTAGGCGAAAAGAGCACTCAACGCGTAGAGGATGAACAGAATGAAACACATGAACTGAAATCAAAAAATTTAACAAATTCTCCACGGTAAATGGAAATGTTTAACTTCTCCATCACCATCTACAGTATGAACTTTGAACTTTCAAGCCGGTTATAGTGACTGTGAAACTAGTGAACATGTTAAGAGTGCTTCAACGTTTCTTGTGAGTAATATCTACGTTCAATTGCCTTCAACTTGTTGTGATATCTTTCCGCGTTTCAACCATACTGTCTTTGCAATCTCGACAATGTTTTCTGTTTTAGCAGTTTATCTTATCACACGCTTCATTTGCGTAATAAATTCATTCATTCATTCATTCAAGCATTCAGGTTTAGAACTGGTAACAATCTATATTCGCTCCGTTCCTCATTCGGTCATTTTCTATGTAATGACTTTAACTTAATAATGATTTTTGGGAAAAACGGATTAAACCAATTACCGCGGCGAAGGCCCATTCCCATACGATGCGGCAACCGTTGTGAATGATTCCATCTGATCCGATATCATTGCAATTGTTCGACCAGCTTCCGGTCGAGTAATATGCTTCTACTATGGAGAGAATGAAGAAGATCAAGGAAGCGGTGGCCGAAAACACCAGGTCCTGGAACAAACACAAAATGAATCACAATTACATCATAACATCTGTTCTACGTAACTGTAACCATTTGTAGCATGATGTTAGGTTCGAGGCAGTTTCCTGCGAATGATTCGTCGAATAACCGTCGTAAATTTGTATTTTTCTGAAAGTATCCGTGAGATCTCGCCAGTTTTGAAGGATTACCACGCCGCCTGCACTCACGCCGCTACAAAATGGCTGCATAGCGAAGAACTTCGTGAGAATTGCGTGTTATTGGTATAGTGTAGATAATTAATTACATGTTAAAGGTGACTCGAAAAGAATCCGGATGCGACTATGTGTGATCCAACACGCATACCAGGCATGAAATAGGTGTTTTACATAGAACAATCTCACAGACAACGTACGGTGATTCTCCACGGCCAGAAGTCGAGATGAGACTCATTGAGGGTGAAGAAGTAGACTATTAAGAAGATGAATGTCAGACACATGGCTACTCCCGCGAAGATCAGCAGCAGAGTTTGACCGAACAGCACACCTGCAGAATATTATTATACCATATCATCGGATCTGGGTTGTAGTTTGATCTTGGAACAGGAAGAAATTCTCGAATTTTCGAGCATAGCGCACCGAAATCCAACCATAAACACAGCATATTGGACAGACAGTGTCTGCCAGCTTCTACAGGATTTTCAACCCAAAAACATCTGTAGAGGAGAAAAAGTGCTTTATCTACAGAATTCAACCTGCATTGATTTTTCCGATGTCCGAAATACACTTCAGAACTGTGAAATGAACAAGTTTCATATGAGTTGCATAAAATAGTACGCTCTACTACGCATGAGTTTCTTATGTCGTCCTCAAGCTTAGGTGAACGCGTAGTATTGTCGTGAAAAACGTTGAGCAAGAACCTACAAAACGCCTGCTCAGATGTGCTTCTGTCAAGTGACTTTGGTTTTAAGGCTATTTGAAAATGTGGATTCTCCCACCTTTGAATGGCCCGGGGCCGAAAACAGAAGTCACCAAAGAGATCACGACCAGGCATAAGAACTGAAAGTAGCAACATTTTTTAACTCAACATGTCTCGAACGGTTTAGGATGCTGAGAATCTAACACTTGAAGATGGTGAAATTTGTTCCTTGAACTTCGGTAAAGTTAATACGGGCTATTCCGATTTTTCCTGACTTTCCGGTTTAATTTTTCGCTGAACCGGGTTTTCGTGAACTGAACCGTTTCGTCAACTATTTGGTATCCGCGTATACTGTGGCCGTATTCACCAATCTTCGAAAAGCTGAAATTCCTTCCCACGGGAAGGTAGAACGCGGAATGAGTGTGCTGATGGTCCAGAGGCGCGGGAAGCCTTTTATCTTCCCTAGACATTGTTGAATATGGCCCCTGTTCAATTTAAACCCGGTTGCTAGGCGAACTGTATGTTTGCGACTGGAAATGGTTTGTCTGAGATATCTCACAATTTCAATGATTCGAAGAATTCCGTGTGGTCCCATACAGTATTGCTTGTTCAGTTGTCCCGCCCCACAGCCGTATACTTCGTCCTCCTGCAAATTACTTATCTTGATTGAGCGAATGAATATGGAAGACTATAAAAATTCCAGGGCGTTTTGCATGTTGTCAGTTTGAATTTGGTGAAGTGTTAATGTGTTGAATTGTTGGCGGTTTGATTTTTTTACACACAAAGCTTGAACGTTGAATCTGATTTGTACTCTGCCAATGCCTATCTGGGAATGAGAGGACTACAACACTAAAACATTTGGAAAAATGTTACTAACTCTCTTGCAGTTTCTCCAAAAATAGTTCTTTAAAGTGTTAATTACATGCAACCACAAGAACGTTTATACTGCTAGGTGAACTCAAAAACAGCCGATCCATTTGAAAAATCAATTTAAATACGTGAAAAAGCGAGATGTGGAAAGATGAACTTCAGTCCTGATATTTTGGACTATGACTGTTCCATCTCCATATAGTTTACCTTGTAGTTGGTTTCTGTCTTGGTTGTAGTTGTGACGTAGGTCCCATCTGGCTGCTGCGTAGTGTATACATCTCGGCGAGGCTCCATTTCAGTATTCTAGCACTGAAAACATCTCTGTATACTCTATTCCACCCATCCGTAGCCACCTACAGTACGCGATATGTTTCTCATCTTATTGAAGAGAATTCACAATAGTTTGTAATAATGATGGTAGAGAACAAATAAGCAAGTCTTAAAAAGTTTCTAAATCTGTAACATGTACACTGCCTGAAGCTGTCTAATTCATACTGGATACTGTAAGTAGCCATGGATCGTCGAAAAGCAATGGAAATCAAACAAAAGAAAAAAAACTATGACTTTCGACATCGAACGAATGAGTGAGATAAGTGTGTTGCTTATTGAAAGTGAATCAACTGAAATTTACACAGTGAAGGAAAGATAACTAGATTAAGATTGTCAACAACAACCCTTCCAGCATAGAGTTGAGGTGTGAATGAAGTTCACTTTTTCAGCCCTAAGCCAGCTGGATTATGTGTTTAAAAAGTGACTTACTCGAAAATCGAATCAGAAATTACTTGAAACTTGCATCTATAAGGATCGCTCTAAAGAAACTACACAGACATGGCCTCTATTCTAAATGTTTGTGGTTTGATTTCTCTAAGTTTTAGCAAGAGCTTATCTGTTTCATGACCAAACTACAAATCACATTCGGTCATGCGCTATGGCATCTCAGAACACACCCAAAATAGCGACCATCTACTGCTGTGGGAAATGCACCCAAATCGTACCGAAATAAAGCATTTTGATGAGAACTGGTTTCGGCACATTCCAAAATGTAATTTGCAGCAGTTTCCTCTGACTCAGAAACGGGCGCTGGTTTTACTTCTCAACTTAATTTGAGGGGGCACCGTAGCAAAGTCGTGAAAGTGGTGAGTTCACCCTGATTGAGGACCTGATCACAGTCTGGCCACATAGTTGCTAACTGTTCGTGTTTAAGCATAGTGGGGGTGACCCAAATTTGGTTGAGGTAGTGTCGAGATAGCTCAGCTCGGAGCTGACCTTTTCAGGAGACTTTGCTACGGTGCGAGATGCGAGATGCGAAAGGTTGTCTGTTGGTGATTGTAGTTTGATCTGGTTTTGTGCGCTTTCTAGAATTTACGAAGGTTCGAACCACAATTCGATTTTGGCCATATTGAGTTCAAAATGGAATTGAGTTTTAAGTTAGCTAGGTTGAAAGCTGCGATAAAGAGTCTTATCACAAAAACATCACTCAGTGTATCATTCTAGCGCGGCAAGGTCAAATAAGGAAAAATAGTATGATAATATTCAGAGTAGTGGTGATAAATGACTTGGTTCACAATTTTGAGAAGAAAAACACAGTTATATTTGAGTAGCAAGAAGACGTTTCAACAATGAATAGTGCGTGAGTAGATTCAGATATTCTTGTTTTGAAGACACAACAGCCAGCCCCAGACGATGTCTCAGTAATATTCTATTTTCAGATATTCCAAGAGAACTGTTTGTATTGATACGAGAAAAGGGGGAGGATAGGTTTCAGTCCGAAACTGTCCAAGCATAGAAGTAGGGCTGTAAACGACGGACAAGTTAAACAGAGGTGACTCAGATGAACGGTTGCATTCAAGGCGAGACAGCCGTCCGATTACGAATACGGTTACGAATATGGGTATGGACTGAGTATAGTTTGTTTCATTCCCACTGAGACTCCTTGGCATCGTGCCAAGATTTTCGGATGACTATTTCTCAGAGCAGACATGAGAATTCCGAAAACGTTCTCGTTCACGTGTTCTCGTAAAACTGAACAAGCAATGACAGAAAATTACAGTTTTTTGAACAACTCCAAAGTGGTGAAAAATAGCCCGGACAATTCAATGGCACGCTGCCAAAGTCTCAGTGGGAATGACCGGAACTATATTTGTAGTTTGATCTCTCATACACAAAAGACATGTTTAATTCCAAACTACGTTCGCACAGCAGAAAAAGTAAATGATTTTTCATGTTAGATATTTCTAATGACAGCAATATATAAATTTTAGATGATTACTCCTTTGCGATAACACATTGATTGTATACATTGCAAATAAAATATGTGGTTTGTCAGTATATTATGATATTAGGAGCTTGAAAACTGATAAATAGAATAAATCAATCAAAAAGGTGTAGTAGTTTCTTAAATCAATAAGAACCACACCCTTTCTCGGGGGAAGAAACCTGTTCCAGATAACACATAGCAGGGTGTATTGCGGTGGCACGGCAAAACAAATCAAGCTACCAACAACAAACTCACAATACCTATGACTTCTGAAGGACATAGGGGGCGGGGCCAAATTTAATCAAAGCCCCTTGTGGCCACGCCCCTTTTGTCGTATCTTAACGCTTGATTGTTCCAATCGGACTTCAGGTACATTTTACTCAGATTGATTATGGTTGATTGATTGTCTGTTTGCTAGTGAAAATCATGTACAAACTGTTGCAGATACGGTAGCAGGTAGTCGTGACAGCTCCTATCAGTGCTGTTGAAATCCTCACCGCGGTATAGTTTCGGTCTTTCCCACTGAGACTTGGCAGCGTGCCAATGAACATTCAGCGCCACTTTGAAGTATTTCAAAGAAACATCTTTGTGTTTCTTCAGTCCCATTAGAATCTGAATATCGCATTTACTCCTAGTATATTTCGGTTTTGTGCTTTGCATATCCATAATTATATAAACTGCATGTTTCAATTGTGCAACAAAAACACATTATTCATTAATTTATTCCAGATTTGAACACAAATATGAAACAGTTGTAGTTTCACGTCTAACTGTATCCCTCCTTCTCGCTCCTCAGTTTCCCTTAGCGAACACCTCGTAGAGTTCGAGGGCGAGCAGTCCGAAGGAGCCCGCGGTGGTGAGCACAGAACAAATATAGAACACCGTATACACGACTCCGTTCTGCAGGGACACCATGCTCCAGATGCACAGACTGAGCACGGAGGCAGTCAACAGGGCTGAAACAATGTATTCGAGATGGAGGGAGACCATATAGAGTGTTCAGTTGAAATGGACTATAATAGCTTTATTTCACTTCTTTAGATGTGGCTAGCAGTCATCTGACTGTTTCCGTGTGAAGAAAGTCTACACAATATGAAATCAGGTCTGATTTGTTTATTTGTAACTACGAAGTAGGAACAAATGCGGAGCGACTGGGATTGACGAAGTGACATAATTTCGTTGTAGTTTGTTATCTCTCGATACACGCCATAACTTTCGAATTTAGACCGAAAAGCGACGGGACCATTAAAGGGGGGCTGCATTGAATGTTAAAATAAAAGATCGAACTGAGACAGTTCGATATATGTCCATTTCTTACTGAATTATCCAATTCAAAGTTCTATTTCCACAATTTCACCAATTTTTTGCGTACTGTCAGAGACGCAGAGGATGATTTGGAGTGAATGAATATTGATTGCGCGCACTTCTCTGACTCTCGTGCCTTTTCGGCTAACGCCGTTAGCCAAATTCGGCATTCAATGCAGCCCCCCTTTAAGTACAAACACAGGGCAATAGGGTAACACACGCCGTGTGGGAATGCTTTGGGAAGCGCGAGCCCTATATCTTCGAGCACTTAGAGATGGAGACGATGGGCGGGGCCAAATTATGTTTCCTATTTATGTCCGCTCACTCTTAACGTACTTATTGTTTCAACAGCCAGCCTTCGTGGTAATATTCTTCAAGACTGCGGGATCTACTATAACGCGTTCTTGGAGTCTAACTAATAATTTAGAGTGAAGTACATATGTATGTATTCAAGCTAGGTATAGTTCACACCATTCCTACTGAGACTCCTACAGTAACCTTACAAACTTTCCGAAGGCTGTTGTGAAGCTTAAAATGTAGATCATGGAAAACGGTCTCGTATATTTACTCTACGTGAGAAGGAGAATGTGGTACTGAACTCTTCAATTTCTCCGATCAAAAGTAAATGAGCAAAACGGTTTGGAAGTTTCGAAATCCTACTGTAGGAGTCTCAGTAGGAATGGAAAAGACTATATAGTCGCACTGAAACTTTGGCAACGTTCCAATGACTATTACTGGCTGGTTTTCATCATTTCAAAATACTTAAAATCTCTGTCAGCGGTGATTCAATTTCATTCGAACATGTGGGAAACAGTCATCCGAAAATCGTGGCACGATGCCAATGAGTCTAAGTTGGAATGGAACGAATACTATAGTCGCCATTTTCCCCATAAATACAGCAGAGGGTTCAATTGATTGAGCAATGCAAGGCGAGCGGTCGTTGATTACTTGCCAGCAGACGAGAGTGTGTGTAGGTCAATGATACGCAGACTGGCTGGCCCCTCGCCAAACTCCGCCCCTCACAACTCAGACAATTCCCAGCCAATTGGCCAGCCACTTTTTTATTGGCTGAACGAGAGAGTGTGCAGGTCAGAGAGACACAGACTGTCTTAGCCTGTCTGCGCGTCATTGACCTGCATGCTCTCTCGTTTTTGTAGCTGGCCAATTGCAGAATATTGGCGCTAATCGTTCTGAGAAAATCGATGGTACGGTGTCCACAACGGTTTGACAAATCCTATATATGCACATAGTAACCCACCAATAGCGTACTGCAACTTGGCCGTGTTCTGCGGTTCGCGCATCAGTTGTCGTGTGTCGTAACGACCGTCAATGTTGAAGTACCTAAAACACAAACAAAAATACAAACAGTTTGTAAGTTTTAAGACAAGTAGATATGAGCGAGAAGAAATCAATCAGTAACCTACTGGTTTTTTTCTTTCATGCTCAGAGACTGAGACTGTAAGAAAACAATTACAGACACAGTACGGTGATGTTTTCTCTCGAATTGTACATATCAAATGTTGCGTTGAAACTTTCAGTCAATTTACAAGGGTAGATTTCAGTTGTCAACTCTTATGCTTGTAGGTCTACCGTATCAAGAGATTATGCATCGACTTGACGCATCGCGATCGGTCACGACACCTAGGAAAACAGTCTGAAGTCGGACTTCACAGAAGCCGACGGTAGTTCTGGTTGCAGGTTATCTGGGGAGTAGGAACTGACCAGCGTCTGCCGACATGCCAAAGATAGACTCCGAGTAGAGTCATGTAGAAGATGAAGGCCCCGTAGGATAGGTTGGCCGACTCGGAGTAGACCAAGACAATCTGTGAAGTAGGGGAGATAGGAGCACTGTTACAGAAAGAGGGAGAAATAAAGCATGACCCCCCCCCCCTTACTGCAATCCCCCCCCCCACCCCACCCAAGCTGAAAGCCTAATAAAAACTAGGCGGGGGTGGGGTTAAAATTCAACTTCGACATTTATACCCCCCCCCCCCCCCCCCTCGGTCGGCGGGGGTTATAACTTCAACACTAGAAAGGTGTAGTGATGAACTGAATTTTCACCCGGAAGGGGGGGGGGTCAAATTTCAATTCCCTAAACGCAATATGAACTCAGAAAGGTGGATGTGGGCAGTAAAAAGTCAATGTTCCCCTAACAATGATAATACTACCCCCTCCCAACAAATATAATTGGTGATTTGATGTTTGTTGCTTTTCTCTGATGATTTAGTGTTATTTCCGTTGAACGCTATACTCGAACGATAAATGCTGTGAGAATGTTTTCTCACTGACTTATTAGACTAAAAGTTAGAACTCAACTAAGGCTGTTTGGTTAGCTGTACAATTGACAATAACAGAAATCTACAGTAACGATACTGATTGCTGAAATATGATTCCAAAGGCGGAGAGCTTACCTGGAGTGCCAGACATATCACTTGAACTAATCTGCTTGTGTTGCAAAACTTGACAAAATCATATTCGGAGGAGAGGGAGACTTCTTGAACCATCTGAAACAGCTACGAATTCCAGTCACACAATTGCAACCGAAATGCCGGAGGAAAAAAGAGTGACAACCGACTTACGTCCGGGAAGAAATGAAATGAGACTGAAACGAAATGAGTCTGTTTACTGTTTGCATGGCGCTGTTTATGTGCACTTTCACGCGTCAAATGCACTGACTCACGTGCATTTAACGGGTTGAGAAAACACATGAAAATTATCGACTAAGGTCTTCGCATTTGTAGTTTGTAGCACATATTTCAGGGCCGCCACGTTGTATTTAAGTTTATTCTATGTTTTATTGCTGTGATAAATACAGCGACTGATGGGAAGTAGACCGAATGTCAGTTGTAGTTTGAACTCGATATATGCCATCATTCACGGAAATTAACCCAAAAGTAATGGGATCAAACTACAAATATGAACGAGATCGGATGGTATACACCCTACTCCAAACATGCCGTGTATTTTATGAAATCGCGTTTAGTCGAAACAGTTCAAGAACCGAACGGTTCGGAAAAATACTGTATTTTTTAGTCGAGACGCCAAAAAATCGATTTGTATTCCCACCATGCTGTATTTTACTGTAAGTACAGTAAAATACTGTAACACAACCAGGCATGTTCTGAGATAGGCTTGCTTTGCAAACTCAGGACATGGGTTGTTGCTTTACTGTAACAGAACGTTGCGTACAGAACTTGTTGCAAAACTGTTCTGTTCTGTGTAGTACCGTTTTTCCAGTAATTTTCCAATGTCATTGAGAAATTTGAAAACTGTTATTTTCCAGCGTTACAGGTAATAACAGAAACAAGCGTGACAAATAATATATATCGTACTGCAACGAATGTGCAGCTTGAACAAAATTGTACGGTTCTTCAACTGTTTCGACTATAGGGCATTTCGTAAAATACAGAGCGTGTTCTAAGAAGTGCGCACATCAGAAGGGAAACTTACTGATTTGGACATGGTGCGGGCGCGTGAGTGTTGTTTGTGCGAGAAAAAGAGAAGAAAACAAGAGCAACTGTGCCACCAATCAAGAATCAATTGCACGCACCCACGCACACTCCACATAAACACATAAACAACAACACTTCACATAAATAGCCATCACCGTCGAGAAAAGACAACAATACATCACTATTCATGACTTTCAGATAAAGAAACACAATGAATCTTCCACTCCCTATTTCTACTAAACACCAGCATTTTTAATTGAATTGAACGTGAAAAATGAAGTAGATAATTGTGAGAATAGTATCCGCAGATCACTGCTGGATAGAGAACATATTATGAGGATTATTTTCGAAATGAGCTGTGCGGCTTTCAGTGGTCAGCTGTTCACAATGTTACAACCCAGCCATCAATTAAAAATCAACAAAAGTTGAGCCCCCTGCACTGTGAATTGCACTGCTGTACCTACCTACACCTTTTCATACAGCTCATGTTTAGGTTATCAAGTCCTAACTTGATTTTCACTGAACTCATGTGTTTCGTTCAATCTATCGCTGTGTTCATACAACTCAACTGAAAGACATGAAATACACTACCATTTCATAGTTCACAGAAATATGTTCACTTATGGGCGAAGTCTTGCCAAAACCATATATCATATTTCTTTACATTTATTGAGTGTACTTCTCATGGGAATATCCCATGAGGTGGCTGGTGAGTGTTTTATTATTCATTTTCATTGCAATTCACAGATTCGATAGAAGACACTTTATTTACAAGAACTGCTGTGTCAGTTTCGTAGTCATCCTGATGGTGGACATGGGCGTTGTTCCCAAACGACTTCCACTATTGATCGAAGGCTTCCGCTGGAAAATCAATACTATTCTGAGTGTTTTTGTTTGTTACTTCGAATTTGTGAGAAGATTAGAGATTAATCGTGAAAACATATTCCAGATTTGCAATCTTCAAATTGAATAGTTCTTTTCAGTTCGACATCCTGCAGTTAACAGTCAAACTTGTTCCAATGCCCGTTTTATGATGAACCGCTAGTCCAACTTGTAGGTTGGAAAAAGTATCCAAATGTAATCACGAGAACCAGTTTTAAACTCATACACATTATAACTACAGCATTTTCGCCAAAACATAATCAGTTACCATAGAAAATTCGATTCTGTCCTACATCCAAACTGCTATGTTTCTAGTTCGACGGGGTGCGTTGTATTGAAATGGAGTACAATTATGTGTTTTGAGACCGAACCACAATACTGATTTGGTCATTTCCTACATACTAGGAGTTAATTGAATAGTCACATAAAGTTAGCATTCCATTGAGACATCGTGCACTTTGTCATTGCACGTTTCTGAGTTGTGCTGTGTTCAACATGTTTCACGTGACTGTGCAGTTGACTAACAGTACCCACCTTGTCATTGCTAGGCATTGTTAACCGTCCAATGTCCATGTGAATAGTTAGCGTCTGGGGAAGGAGAAGAGGACAGGTCAAAATATCTACAAGAACAATAGAATACAACATATTCTTTCATAAATCTTCTTTCGTCCACCGTTCCACGGCTGCAACGAGTTCCGTTACTTTAGGTGAAAACCGTTTAGTTATTCATTTAGTAACCGTATACTTCGTTCAGAAAGCATTTTAAAACTGTGTTCAAGGATATCACTACAGGAGTGGTTAACTGGTATATCGGAACGCGGTCACTTCTACCATTTGGCTTCCAGGACCCGGTTTCACATTAAAGAAGGACGATTATGTGGACCAATCCCGTGTCAACGGTCCTTTAAACTGCAATTGAAAAATGTATTGCAGTTTAAAGGACTGAAGCGTTGCGATTGGACCACATAATCGTCCTACTTTACGCTCGCTGAGCTGAAAATGACCATGGTTGCTTCACCGTATGATTGGCGACGGATAACCCATGAGCAACGGAATACGTATTTTGGAACAAAGGAAGACATGAAAATGGGCGATATATTCTCTAACTTTTCGAGGTCAGAAAAACTTCTTCGAACGATCTTTTATGATAACCATACATACATAAAACCATACGAAAACTGTAGGCTATAGCGTATATGAAACGGAAATACTGCCAACCTTTAACCGTTGGCCTCTTTTTCTCGTTGAGATTGAGCAGACTGTCGACCAGCTGTTTCACTTCTATTTCCTCGTGTCGTTTCACAGGCTCATATTGACCCTAGAAACAAGTCTGTTTGAAAAATAATATCTTCTAGTCTTGGTCACAATTTGTGTACACAGCGAAAGCCGAAACCGTGCAATTTTTAATTATTCTCCACGTTTTATATGCGTTGCACTCAAGTTACTAACATTATTCTTTATACAATTGTCAACACAATCAGACAAGTCCAACAATCGTATACGTCACATTATTCGTACTGATACTCCTACAGTACACATCATTCCAACTCGACCACACTTTGTACTAGGGAAGTCGAATGCAACAATTGTCCACCTTTTCGATACTATTCAAGAAATTAAGTTTTTCTACTCATACTGTAGCATTTTCCGTTGCATGGAGAACTACTATTGTAAATAGACGTACTCGGGTTATTTTCATGACAATAGAGGGTAGATTCTCGCCGTCAAATGCTCGTTTCAGTTCGAGCAGCTCGTATAAAATGCATCCCAACGACCACACATCTGTCTTCTGGTTATAAGCTCGACCTGAAAATGATCTTTTCATTTTTTATTTGTTATTTGTTTATTCACATTTGAATCTGACTTATTTTAGTGTAATGATGGTACCCCACATACTTGGTCGAGATAGGTCAATATGGTTTCCGATAGGGCATAATGTTTATTACATTATTACAAAAATTTGAAGATAACTTCGAAAATATTACGATTTTCTATGTGATTCTGTATAACCGTGGTACAAAAGTGAAAAAGGCTTTCTTGTAGTCAGATTTGTAAACACATCATAGAAACAGTTACGCCTGTAGTAAATACATAATAGACGTATTTCATATCATTTTTCATGAAAATTTTCAAGTAATCTACAAGAATTAGAACTGCTAGGCGCCGCAGGCGACTAGTCCAACCCCAAATAAACAATGTAATAAAATCGAGCGACCCCTACAACTACAAACCTTCGCAAATCTCGGGACTCAGATAGTTGGGAGTTCCAATAACCGTGTTCGCCACACTTCTTGTATTCAGCTCTTTGGAAATACCAAAATCGGACAACTGCAAGTTGTTCTGTCAAAACTCTCAACTAGTGTTCACTGTTATTTTATTCTTTTCCCTAACAAAAACATTCCACAACCAAACTAATGAGTTGTAAAGTTCTCCGTTTTCTTCATCATTGACAAATGACAACACAATAAACTTTGAACAGACCGTGCATATTATGTATATTTTCTCAATTTCCGACCTTGGAAAACAATATTCGAACTAACTATGATTCGACTGTTCAACGCACCATAACCAGTGTTCTTTTTCGGTTCATCAGAATATTCTGCGTTTTCAGATCACGATGTACTACGTTTTTCGAGTGCATGTGGTCGAGGGCTATACTGATCTGGAAGAAATAATAATAATAATGTTTATCAGTATAATAATAGACCAATATGAAATCACAAAATGTAAACTATTCAAACTGACATTTGAGAAAACAAAAGAAAAACAGGTACATGAAGAAAGTTGCTAATACCATTTGTTGTTGATGTCAATGAGGCTCAGTTAGAAGACAGAGATGGAAGAGGTACCCAAGATTGATTGATGTTGAAACGGAAACCATAGCGATCAAAGTACGATGATATAAATGATGATATAAAGTACAGTAATATTGCTAATAATGATATAAACCTTGTTTCTGTTGACCTATTTGTTTATTAGTTTATTCAAGACGAAGGAAAACACATGATAAACGAATGCAACACTTACTACTCTACGAACTTCTACATTTCAAACTCTTTACCGATTCCAGCTATTTTCTTAAAATTCCAGAATTTCGTGACAGATGAAATCAATCCCATAAAAATACCTGTGTAAAATAGTTCAATGCCTGATTCAGTGGCAACTGCTGGTTGTTTTGATCTCTAATAAGCTTCTCCATCGTATCTCCTTCGGCGTATTTCATCACTACAAAAGTTTTTTTTTAACTTCATTTAATAGATAATAGAAACACAGTAAACTGGTTATGAAATGTATAGTCACGTTAGACGTGTGAAATACATAAGAAATCGAAATGTGCAATGATAAAATACCCACTTCCTGATGTTTTTCACGTTGCATTTGTCTGTTCATTATGACTTTCATACTTCTGATATCCCGTACCCATGTGGCATAGCTATAACTGATCATTGACCTTATGCAGGAAGATAGCAATTAACAGTTCCCGATCTGTGTCTCTCCAAACATGCGCTATTTCTTTCCCTCTTCCATTCCGCCAAGTCGGGAAGAAGAGGGTGAGAAAGAAGAAGGTAAGGTGGGATCTGGGATACTCTTCTATACCGCCTCTGGTTGTTCAGAATAACTAACCGATGGCCAACTGGTTCTCGGCGGGTAGCATGAACGAGTCATAATATCCAATTATCATCGGGTGAGTCAGTTTCTGTAGAAGTTTCACTTCGCCTGTCATATCATATTGTCTTCAAACGGTCGCGAAAATGAAATCACATATCAACAACTTATATTCTATTCGATACCACCTGATATAGTCTTCCTAATTGCTATTAACACTCTAAGTGCAGTCCAACGTCAATTATATGAAAAAAGTTATCAATTTTAGCATTCAATCTTATTCCCTATCAGAGTGTTAGAGAATATTTCCGACAAATTTGAAGGTTGCCTTGGGAAGCAGCCATTGAAAACTTCGAAGGTGTACTGTAGGATTCTAGGTAGGAACTATGTGGACTATGTTTAGCTAACAAAAACCAAGAACACCGCTTCTTGGTGCACAATGAGTTCAATTTGTTAGCGAAGGACCATACTTATAAAAAGACATGCCCAGAGTTCAAATATTAGCAAGAATTAGTAACAAATTACTACTATGGAAATAACAACTTTGGTACGTTTTAGCGAAAGTTTCAATTGTTTGTTCTAAACTGTTCAAATGCTAGTCGATGATGAGCACTCATTTCATTCTTCAATATATTTTTGAATTCAGCGTTCTTCAAGAAATGAAAAATTAACTAACTCATAATTTTTTGTTCGTCATCTGGTCCCAATGTTATTGTCTTAATGATAACCTGAAATGTATTTTTCATCAGAAAAGTTAGAATATGTTTGTATGACAACGTGTGCTTTCAGCACTTTATGTTCATAAGTGTAGTCTGAGTTGTTATTTGAGTTCTAGTTGGATCGGTGTGCATATAGCAAACGTCACATCATGACAGTAGCGCAAGATCGAACTGAACGAACAGCAAAGCGGCACCATCTTTAACATTCCACCCCACCTTTCTCAGAGCCATTTTACGGTAGTTTGCTCCATGCTTTTGGAACTCTTTGTCACTTTATTAGTTTGTGCGCCACCTTCAATCAAGCAGTACAAACCATCAAAAACTACTCCGATTCGCTCCACACTATATTTCCATACAAACTATCAAAAACTACTTTCAGAAATCTGATTTGCCCCAAAGTATACTTCAATATACGACCGCCTACATTATCGGGTAGCAGATGAGTTGAAGGGACCCTACCTTCTGTCCGAGAGGGTCACTCCGTCTCTTGCACAGCCAGCAGACCCCGAAAGCCCCCCGACCGACCACCCGCATCTTCTCATATTCATCCATGGGACTCGGCTCCGCCATTTGTCTTAAACTACATTATTATGTTTTTATTCGAACAAATCCTATATGTTTGTCATTGAAACATTACGTGGGTCAACACAGCCATTAAAGAAGGACGATTATGTGGTCCAATTCCAACGTTTCAGTCCTTTAATACATTTTTCATTTGCAGTTTAAAGGTCCGATGTCACGGAACACTTTTTTGTCACAAGGCTCTCGAATTACTGTTTATATCAGTCAAATTCAGTACTTCTGTAGTACCTGTTTTCAGTTTCAGCTAGTCACTTGGTCGCTCTCCACGTGAACGAAACGTGTCCTTCGAGAGTTGTAGATAGTTAAGAAGACAGAGGAAAGGGTTTCCTCACAACGATGCGTAGTGCTGCAATACAAACGGGGTTGGACATTCGGCTTACATAATAAACGGTTATCATAGTGATGAACTTGGAACTTGATAATATGGTTGAATAACTTTCAAAAGAGACAGAGAGAGAGAGAGAGTGAAAGAGAGAGAGAGAGAGAGAGCGAGAGAGAGAGAGAAAGAGTGGGAATGAGAGAGAACAAGAACGGGAAATCTTTGCATTTTTCAACTAAAGTGTCAACAAGCAAAGGTCCCGCTCATGGACACATACAGTAGGATATAGAAATGTGTTGATGTTTGAAAAATATTCGGAAAGACTTTCAAAGGAGAGGAAGGAGTTACCCAGTATTGTTCGCTTGCTGCCATTACTGCCCAGTTCATGTTATTATTGTATAATCTTCGAAAGGTCAACGGCATACTGTAAGCGTAGGCGGACAGGTGAAACCGAGTATAACACCGCATCTCAAAACGATGCGCAATATGAAACAGAGAAAACAAACCGACGGAATTCCAGAGTGTGATATTATCGATTTGGATGTTATCACTGTACAAACGATGGACAGATTGCAGTGAGAAACCTGTTTAACGGACAACTCGGAATTTATTGTAACATAGGTTTGTTACACGCGGCCCGATGAGACACTCGAGACGTCATGATCAGCCCAGATACCTAATCAGACAAATCCACTCTCGTTCTATCCGAAATTAGTAACTGGTTGGTCACTTAATTTTCGATATTTTCAAAGCATCTCAGAACGTGCCTGGTTGTGTTACAGTATTTTACTGTACTTACAGTAAAATACAGCATGGTGGGAATACAAATCGATTTTTTGGCGTCTCGACTAAAAAATACAGTATTTTTCCGAACCGTTCGGTTCTTGAACTGTTTCGACTAAACGCGATTTCGTAAAATACAGGGCATGTTCGGAGATCGGTCACAAAAGCATCGGTCACTTAATTTATACACTGATGGGTAAAAATAGTGGGGGAAAATACGTGAATAGTTTGATCTGAATTCACGCATCATTCGCTGACTCTGCCTGAAAATCAAGAAAATCAAACAACAGATCAAACAGGACGGGGCAGAATTAGGTTCGTCTAGTTGAAGTTCACGTAACACCTGCGAACACAGGAGAATTCGACGAAATGAAATGGGAATGAGCACTATTTCTGGCTTCTATCCAAAGCACATTTGATTCTACTCCATTCAGCTCTAGTTTACCGTATACGCAATTATCCAGCACGTAACTGTAGTGGATCATTTTCGCCTACCAAAGTTGTCTCAGACATCGCACGCGGCGCGTAGCACTGCGCACATTAGTTTCCGATCTTCTTGGTTGGCCAATGTGAAGCTACATCCATTTGTTCAAAGCGCATTTTGGGCAGGACTCTTGCAAAAGTTTAATTCTCGTTCTTTGACCGGGCATCGAATAGTTTCGCGTGCACATTCTCAAGTCGTGCTATAGTTCACACAATTCCTACTTAGACTCCTACAGTAACCTTACAAACTTTTCGAAGGCTCTTGTGAAGCTGAAAATGTAGTTCATGGAAGATGACCTCGTATATTTACTCTACCTGAGAAGGAGAATGAGGTATGAAAATCCTCAACTTCTCCGATCAAAAGTAAGTGATCAAAACGGCTTGGAAGTTTAGAAATCCTACTGTAGGAGTCTCAGTAGGAATGAAAACGATTATAGAAGATGATGACTACGCTGCATATATGCCACCAAACAAACGTGTTCACTACAGTATCTGTTCTGGAAGACGACGCTAAAGAGAACACAAACAGAGAGACGCAGACACCCTGTGCAATAATGTTCTGTTCCTCCGTCGATAAAAGCATGGGCTCATTTATGACAAATGTTTAGACAAACATAACAATGGAGTATGAAAATAGTGACCATGTGGTGAGATTCCAAGCGGCGTAGCAATCCGTCCAACTTCATGAGAAGTTCATATGAGTTTCTCATGAGATACCTCATGAGATACTCGTGAGCTCTCATTTTTGTAGCATATCAATCAATAGGATCTCATGAGAAGCTCATGCCCATAGCTCATGAGGTATGTCATGAGCTATTGGACCGATTGCTACGCCGGCAGTAGTCATCAGTTGACTGGTGTTCGATTGCACCTATCAATCTGACCGCGTGTTTCCGATCACATGGGATCATCACTGGAAATTGGAGAATCATACGTCATCTATATACTGAATTCCGTTCTATTTTATTGTGTTTACATCTTAACTTTAACTAGTTACATTATTCATACGTTATCATTGTTGTCAATGTATTCGCCACTCTTACGTGGACTCCTGCAGAAATCGGTAACATTTGCTGAAGCTTGTTACCTGTAAAGAGAAAAGCACTTTTACAAAGCAATAAACTTGATGGAAGAACTTGTATTATTGTACAGGGTGTCTGCGTCTCTCCTTTTAATGATGAAATAACCTTTACAAAGTAACGTCAACTTCATGTTAATTCTCGTCTTTCTGCACTCCGAATCTTGGAACTTTCTCGTTCTAATTCAGCACAGAAGCGGGAAGTGTGTTGAATAAATAGTAAAGATTAAATATAAAGTTTTGAAGTGAACTAAACCGTTTTGAAATGCTGTATTGTGTGTTGCAGAGAGGGTGCAGAACATAATACCCAAACTGAAGAGTTTCGAAATCTCATATCAATAAATTAACTAAAAGTGGCTACGTCATACTGTAAGAGTCGGGAAAAGTGTGCAAATGATACAGAGATGAATCAAAACAGTTGCTATAACTTGAGAACTATTACACAGAACCTAATTGAGGATAACTTGCGCATCTAACGCATTCTCTCCACTCTCTGCCTTCATTCAAATTACGGAAAAGTGCATTTTTCGAACTTTTCCAACGTTTGTACAGAATTGTTTGTAGGAAAAACTACTTGATCAGTTTTCTGATCGCTTCAAGATGCGTTCGTGTTTGAGAAAACACCTTTTCGTCTGTTTGTTGGTCGGATGAGCTGTATCGACATTTCGACTGACTGTCAATACCTTCCTTCATCTATTGCTGCCATACTTTCCCTCTAAAGTTCCTATTCAAAGTTTATAATGGGCTCTAAGAAAGGTACGCTATTCAGCCCATAATCTTTTTATTGGTAGAAAAGTCATTTTCATGAATTGTTTTCTAAACATTGTCCACCGTTCAGTCCTCTAACACTCTCTATTTGATAGCACGAGTTGATGGCTGAATTGTAGTCGAAATACAGTTGTTCAGAACAAGGCAACTTTTGAAGAAACTGATGAGAGTTTTCCTACTTTTACGTGCAACTGGAACTGATTTATGTACTCTCGAAAATAAATCTCATAGATGAATTTTGCAAACACCGTTATTTGTTCCAAACGTCTGTATATTTTAGTGCGACATTTTATGTGAAATACCGGATTCATGCTGTGTTTGCAGAATAAACTACAGAATAAACCACAAAAAAATCAGTATTATGTTGAAATAATGTAGAAACATTCGAGATTCAAACTCGTATCCCTCTTTGATAACGAGAACACAAGTCATGCAGCTCGAATATGACTTTGAAACGGGATCTCTCTAAGAGTAGCAGGCTAACACGCATTTGTTTGGCTTTTCGTAAATATATGTAAGCATCTAGATTAATTCGCTGTCAATCTATGTTCATTGGCAATATTTGGTAACCTCGAGCTGATTGAGCGAAATTCAAATGGGGTTCTACAGACTACTCAGGCATTTGATCTGATAATAAATTTGCTCGTGTGTGAAAAACCTACACTAGATTGATAACACATGGTATTAAATCATCGTAATCTCCGTTATAATTATTGAAATTTCTGAACTTACGAAATAGGTCCACAGATGTTCTTTCGAAGTATCTATTCAATCGGACATATTTGAAATATTTCCCCTACCACTGTGGACCCTTTGGGTAAAGGTATACTGCTTTTAAGTGGTTGCATCTGGGGTATAGGTGTACGTACCACCTTCTGATTTTATTGTTCCTCATCTTTCGGTCTTCTCTTTATATGTGGAGCTTTTTATTTATTTGCAGGCGCGCGAAAGTACTCGCTGGCCTCTGACATCACAGAGGAAAACCCGTTCACCGGTCGGGAGCTGTGCATCTTCGCCTCCATCTATTGGACCTGTGTGCTGTTCCTCATATTAGCATATGAACACCTGATGCCCGTCTTCAACAACCCCACCTACCCGTTTTACAATCATGTTCATGACTATTCCGCGTTTCCACCCAAAATCAACGCCACAGGTGTGTAAATAAACTTTTTGACTTTTTTTGGTTGGTTTTTCGATCTATAAGCAACGCGTTCTGATAACCCACACTGGTATGTTTGGCAAATGAAATTTGGGTACTGACAGGCTTGAATGAGAAATACTAAGCAAATGTTTTTAAATATTTATTTATAGACGTAACGAAGAACAACTTCCGTAGATTCTGATTTTCCAGTTCAGCGCGTTTAGACATGAGCACTTTCTATGGCAAAATCGATCTGAAAAGGGGAAGTTATATTATAAATTAACGAGAACAAACTACTCAATAGGGCAGCCAGTGTAGGAGAAGGTTTCAAAAATGTTAGCATTCATCACATTTATTTATTTTCAATTCTTTTTTTTATTAGATTTTTTACGACAAAAAGTTGAATCTATAAAACAAGTGCCTCGCTCGGTTGGAACCTAGCACAAGTCTCATGATTTTTAAGGGTCGAAAACTACTTTTACCTTTATTATAAGTTCGTATTATATTTTATCCTTTTATAACACACTTCAACTCACGGCGTTTTTAGAATAAGCCAGACAACCTCTTTTCTTCACAAATGGAAGCAACTTGTATTTATTCAAATGTTGTTTTACTGTAACAAAATGGAGAAAACTAACTTTGATGAGGGGGATACTTGGGATGGGCACCTCGTTTCCGCCCTCCCGCGAAGCCGACCGACGAGACTGCGGGGTCGCACACGGAACCTTCAACAAAACATGTATTTCAGAACATTCAGAGTATTTATAGTGCGTCCCAAATTCATGAAATATCCGCCTCATGTGAGATTCCAACCAGGACCAAAAGTTTGGGAGACGCGAACGTTAACCACTATACCAACTGAGATTATTACAAAATTGTCGACGAATCGTATTTATGTGTTCTTTCACAGCAAAAAGGGAGATATACAGTATACCTCGCCTTTTTTAGCGACAGACACATTCATGTATTTGAAACACATATCACATGTGTCTCAGAGTGCAATTGGATCTTCTGGTTTCTTGTGCGATTTGAAAGAAATATTGGTTAAAGGAGATACGAAAAAGAACGAAAATCTCCGACAATTCACAGCAATTTTGTAGTTGTAGCGTTTTTGACGAGACTGTGCAGGTCAGCATCTTTATACATGAAAACCAGGAATACTATGAGGAATGTCAATTTTGTTGTCGTTATTATTGTCTTCGATTAGATTCAGAAGTATTGAATAACTTACCATTCTCCTACTTTTCTTCGGCTGACAATAGGAGAAGACGGAAGATCGAAATGACTTGTTCATGAAGCAATAGGTGATTGGATTGGTCATCGATGATATGTATGTGAGTATTGTTAGAAAAGAGTTGAGACCCGAGTGCCAGAGATCGAGGCCCTGCAGGAACAAACACAAATTGGAAGCTGAATGAGTATCTAAATGTTATCCAGCAATTCGAATACTCCGAACGAACCTAATAAAAGAGTACGATCATCTACTACGTACCCAACGGCATATAGAGGCTGAGCCCGGAATGCCTAGGTAAACATAACTACATGCAGGTGGATTCTGAGTTTTCATTCATACTCACTGTTATTCACCTTTCCTGTTTTGATCTACTTCTCCTACTAATCACAACCTTTCTCTTCTACAGAAAACGCAACAAAAGAATATTTCGATGAAAATGACATGGAGTACAGACTCCTACATACCATTTAAAACTTTCAAATATCTGTGTTTCATGTAAACTCTGAGTAAAGATGAGGAATGCTGATGCTCACCAAGAGATCGGCAGTTCGAACGAGCAGCCACCAGGTATAGCTGGGCACCCAACAGGCGGCGAACACAATAACTATAGTTATCAACATTCTCGTCACTTTCCGCTTCGCCAGAAGGATTTTGTCCTTAAAAGCATATACATTCAATAATAATTGAGATATGTTATATCGGTGCTTGAACTAAATTAAACGAATCAACAAAAACTCAACTCAAGTACTCTCATAGCTTCTTTTTGCACCGTTCCCAAATTAGAATTGTGGGTTGGTTCACATGTTCACAAACACCGGAAAATAACAGAACTGTCTACTACCATCACGTTTTCCGCTTGTATTATTAAAATAGTTAATATTGCCAAAAATGGTATTCATTCATTCTTGTTAATTTCGCCTGCCCTACAGCACAAATTGTTACCTTTACAGTATATTACCACCTATCATCGGTCCAGTATTTGAAGTACATTTCTCTAAGGAACGAATCAGACTATGGAAAATGGGTTTTTATTGTGGTGCCCGTCTTCCATCTTACTGTGATGGTATCCAAGTAGATAGAAGGATACCTGATTGGTGCTCCTGAGCAACATGGTCGAGTCGAAACTGCTCCTAGGAGTGCCGAACAGCGTGTTCACGGAGCCGAGGCGAATACCGACTGAACTGGTTTGCCTCGAACTAGGAATCGTCAACGAGTTGTTCTCCTGAAATCAATTTCAGCGTTTCCACATTATGAAATTAGCATCAGTTTTACAGAAATTGAGGAACTGATTTGTATAAGTGCCAGAACAGTCAGTTTTTCGAAGGTTTCACTACAAGCGTGCGTAGTGTGCACTCTTCAAACGAGCAATAAATCGTGGAGATATGAGGGATAATTCGAATCCCATAGGGACGGAATCATAACTCGTTCATCCTCGGGTTATGTGAAGATCTCCACATTTCGGCCTTTTTGGTACGAATAGAAGATAATAGGACATATTATCGAATAATACATCAATACGATTGTTGTCTAATTGGGATTTTGAACGGATAGAAGACTCACCTTCTGACACTTGTCCGGTATCCTTGATACCGTATTGAACAACCAGTCGGTGAGAGATGGCTTGGTGGGACTTGCTGTAATACCAGAGTTAAGGGTGAAGATTGAGTCTTAATTGTAGTTTGATATTCAAAAACACCATGTTTCTCGAAGTGTGCTCGAAATGAACCGGAACACACTATACAAAGATTGGATTAACATGAGCGCATCTGCCACTTTCCCTATACTGTTAGTCAATTGCACAGTCACGTGAAACATGCTAAACACAGCAGAACTCAGAAACGTGCAATGAAAAAGTGGACGATTGTTCATTAGAATGTTAACGTTACGTGACTGTACAATTTACTTCTAGTATGAAGCGCCCTGTATCTTCTACAGCGCGCGATGACAAACTGAATACCTGTGTATATTTGTTCACGTTTCATATTTTACGTGTCTCTCTGATTCAGTGCGTCTCCCCTTCGGCCATTTCATTATGCACACACAGCTGAGAGGATAACTTTTGCTCCATCTCTAAATGTTTCCCTCGAGACAACTAGATTGATACATGTGTCACTTGTCCTACCGCGCCCACCCAATCAAATTACCGAGCACAACGGAATTCTCCCCATTCGGCACCATGCAAAAAGTATGACCTCAATAGGCCAGCGGCTATAGTTCGTTCCACCCATTTATAAGCCTCTACAGTAATATGCTCAAACTTCCAGGTCAAAGATTGCTATGTTGGCGTTTTTGTATTCTCTCCAAATTTTGGTAGTGTCTTCTGCACCTTTACTACTACAAACTTCGAAACCAAAATAATGATCGTTCGTTAGAAAAAAGACTTCTGAAAATTCAACGGGTTACTGTAGAAGGACATCGATCAGTGAAACAAAGTATATATTTGACTCCATACTCCGTGTCATCAGCACACTTCAACAGAGTCTCGAAGCTGAGATGTAGTTTGATCTACGAATCTACGTGTTATAACACTACAAACAGAGCAAAGCAACATAATTTGATCAGATGTGGTGGCAATTTCTCGTGAACGTCATAAGATCTCATCAATCTCACCAAATTCAGAATTCGTACCGCAACATCAAAGATTAGCAAATAACTCATGAGGTGTTCACGAACTTCTCACGAGGTGATAGGTATTGTTACCGCGACATCATTTCCCTCAGTGCCCCCATACTAACCATCGTTTAATATGGCTTGTTCCAATAGAGGATTGTCACTGTTGATTGCAATGTTGAGTGTGTAGATCACGTGTCCGTACAATCCGACCATCAGAGCCAAGGGAACGAACAGTAGAATCTACAAAACAAAACTCATATTACATAATAACTAAAAAGGTTTGTAATAGACGAACTGGGAGTTTGCTCAGAGCCAACCAGGTTTGATTTATTTCTCTACTTTTCATATCTTATATATCCTCTACGACACTTCAATAGTGTTTATGGAAATTCCGCAAACCAATGCTTTTCAAATCGCGTTACATTGTGAATAGAGCGCATAATTACGTTTGTTATGAACACGAGTTGTGAAAGCTAGTTGATGAGTTTGTTAGTTAGATGCATAATCACAAATAATCGTACAAATACTCGTGTAACACATCAGAATTTGTAAAATCTGAGCAAAGAGGGAAAAAATTCGTGAATGCTGAGGAAAGATCTCTTCACGTTTGTGTGACTGAACCACTCGAATTTGGTATGAGCAATGCAAAAAAATATGTTAAAACAGAAGTGATACAAACATAGTTCAGCTTTTGTTTTTTATCTGAAGACATCAACTTACGAAAGTGACGTATAGTTGGTAGACGAAGTCGACCGCCCGTCCCCTGGTGGTATCGCAGGTCCACTGCGATCGGTACGGGACCAAATCGAAAATGGCCAACGAACCGAGGTTGGCCATGAAGGACAGAAGCCACACCATGCTGATTGTCACCAGAGCACGTTTCTGTAAACAGACAGTTGAAGAAGAGCCTAATGGTAACCGAACTCAGCTGGCAGGTGGTAGTGTCACGGGAGGAAAGTATGCGGTGGTGTTCCTTCCGCAAGTTATGTGGTGTTCTCCCGCAGCCGACAATGATATGATATTGTGTTGTCGGAAAATAAGGAATGGTCTTGTGAACCGGAAAGAAACATCAACAATTGTGTATTTTATCAGTGGCGATAGATGACGCAATGTTTGACCGACAGTATACCTTCGTGTGCCAGTTGCGCGACTCCAACGGCTTACAGATGGCGTAATATCGTTCGACTGCTATCACCGCCAGGGTGTAGGCCGAGGCACACACTCCCACCGCTGAAATGGAGATTGAAAATAGGGAAAGGGATTTAATCGTGCGCAGCGCGGAGCGCTGCGCAGATTAGTCTTTGTTCTCAACTATGCAGACGTTTTGAAAAGTTTTTTGCCCGTTTCTTCGTTATTTGTGAACCATTTTCCGAGAAACCTGCCGTGGGCAACTAAAGGGCATACATCTACAATATTCGTGAGTTTGAGTTCAAAATGACCCAGTTGACGTGAGTTGGAAGGGTAAACGTCTCGCAAAAATGACTTCCGTAACCTAGCCATGGAACTGTTAAACGTTCGTGGTGAAATAAAGTTCATACAACTCGATGGTCCTACATTTTCACCGTTCACTATCAATCGTTGGACTTGTGTCTCGATCTTATTCTCCTAAGAGACTGGGACTCTTTTTTCTTTGACACGCTGCCGAGGTCCACTGGGGCATGACGAGAACTTGAGTTCACCCAAACGTCTGAAAGTTTGCTACCGCGCGTGGATAAAATCAGTCTGAGCTGGATTTCCCCGTGACGCTGGAGATGTGGTTTATTTTAATTATCCGCCTGCTCAACGCCTAACTACTTCCTGTTTTCACCTACTTTATTCTCTTCTGACACTTGTTGTTGCCACCTCCGCTTCTATATCCAAAACAATGTCGTGTTTTTCCCATCAGCGCAAATTAGTAACGTGAATTATTCAAATGTTAGCAAAATGCGAAATTGCTCACGTTGTAGATAGGCGACGATTTTGCACATGACCGGCCCGAGCAGCCAACAGTGGGTCAACTCGCTCAACAGAGTTGGGGGAATACAAACAACACTCCTGAAAATACAGAGTATTCTAGACAAAACACCCAAGTGCCGGTAGGATGAATCTTTCGTCCGTGTCATTAACCCAAAACGGGTAATGAAAGTATTATGTGTAGGAAGTGTACGGTAGGGCAAAGTTGTACTCTTGTGTAGATTTTTGAAACGGGACCATACAGCGTTTTGTTAAAAAAAAAGAGTCAAAACTATATGTTGCCTGCTCTTTTTAGAAGATCTTCTGAAGGAATCAATTTCTCCAGGCAAGCAGAGAAGGTACATGTTTTCTGATCGTGATTATACATCGGTTGCGGTGCATGTTAGCGGTGTTTGAAATCTGTCTGCATATAATGCAGATCAAACTACAACTCAGACATCAGGTTCATTCTTCGGTTTTGTATCCCCAACTACGTTTTCTCAAGCATGGACTGTTCTCCTGCTTTAACATCCCGCCCGGAAACAACTGTCACGAATTAGTGCGAGAGACGCAGGATGGGATAAAGATGGAGGGATATTCCAGAGGCCGTATGTATGAAACAGGCCAGGGTTGGGATGCCAACCCGAGCTCGATTCGGCTATTTCCCGGCCAATCGAGGTCGGGATAGCATCCCAACCCGGCCCGGGATGTTTTATGCATACGGCCTCTGCACGCGTACTACCACCATTCCACATCTATATAAACTGACCGCAACAAGTCGGCGACGGCCAGATTCAGGAGGTAGAAGTTGGTGATGGAGCGCGATCGATGCGTCTTGCACAGAATGGTGATGATGACGATCGTGTTTCCCAGGAGGGACAGCGAGAACACCAGGATGAACAACAGCGAGAGCAGACTGTTGTACGGATTCAGCACGAACGAACAATCTACCCCATTTCCCATTCTGCAATCGACACTTTATCAATCAATGACAGGTTCACAAGTTTTCGAGAAAGTAACCAGTTCTGAGAATACGCAACGATGTCAGCGAAATCAGTGAGAACCGTATACGGATCATTCTCCTGCCAAGCGGTAGGGTGGTGTAGTGGTGAAGGTGCTTTGTATGACTCGAATATTGGTTTACACGTTTTTGTGAAAGTTGTACAACCACTTTTGAGAATACGCAACTCTGTCAGAAAAATCAGTGACGGAACATTCTTCTGCCAAGTGGTGGAGGTGGTGTAGTGGGGGAAGGTGCTGCCTTCCACAGATAGGTCACGCGTTCGATCCCACCACAACCAATCCAAGCGATTACAGGGAACAGAGATAATGATAACACGCTCATTGGAAACGAACTATCGCATAAGTAATGAGTACCATCAAAAAGCACACATGAATAAACTCTGACGCATACGATATTGCCATAGTTCATCCATGTAGAAGGTTATACTGTCTTTCATCCAAAGATAGAAGATATCGAAAGTTCTAGGCAGTTTTGACATGTAGAAAACATCAAAGTTTGTTACTCGGTTTTTAGTTTGAGGGAATTAAAGCCTCTGTGAAGAATATTAGTTTACTTCTAAATTCGTTCTAGGCATTTTTTGTGCGAAATTAATCTCAGATTTTCAGATAACGTTCGAAGACAATCGAAAAAATGACTTAAAAAAATGACATGAAGAAAATTTGGATATTGTGGTACGAGCAAATCACCGGATCAGAGAAATTTCTGTACTTTTTTTCTCGAATGAATACAATGATAATGAATGTCTAATGATATGTGCTCAGTAATCATTTAGTATTGTTGATTCTCTTCTTGATTGCCAGCATTATTAGGTTGAGCAGCTCGGTAAAAAGAAAATATTTCTGAATAGCTAATTATTGTAAACACGAAATTTTCCAACAAGTTGACTCGCGAAGTTAAGTTCAAAGTCCAGAAAGACGGAAGACGAGGACATAGATAGAGAGAAAGAAAAGCGAATAGAAACAGACTGATCGAAAAGGGGAACCAGGGAGATATAGAGAGAGTGGGAGAAGATGAGAAAAAGAGAGGAAGAGGAGGAATAGGAGGATTACAGATGTGCAGAAAAAGAGAGACTGAAAGAGAAAATGAGTAGAGGGCGAAAAGTTAGAGAGCAATAAAAAGGGAGAGAAGTCAAGGGGAATTACCAAGATAGAGGTATTTGGTGGGTAGGTTGTGTCCCTATTCATCCTTTCACGACACGATTCCAAGGTTTTCTGCTCACTGACCACAAAAACACGGGAGGAAAACAATTTATGTAGATTAAGATGGTGCGTGATCATCAACAATAGGACACTACGTTCGCCGTTCAGCGAATTGCATGAAGGTAGAGTACAGAATCTTCACTATTCAAAACAAATCTGTGGTATAGTCTGTTCGAAGAATCAGTCCCCTTCTACAGTATGATCTTCAAACTTTTTGTCAGTTTTCGAGCCGACAGATAAATACAAATCGTTTCAGGAAGTTTTGCGAGTTTCGAGTTTCGTTCTCAATCACGTTCACTACAAACTAACTAAATGCCTAAACAGCACGTCATTGTGTTTGTTATAAAGAAACATTCGAATGCAGAATGAAGCGAAGTATATTAATTTAGTCACAGATCGCTGGTTTTCTTTAAGTTTGTTTCTCAGATCCAATGGAAGTTTGATTGAAAGTGAGCGATGAGTTGCGCTGAACACTCAAACCTTGTTTACAACTGGTTATGAAGAATCACGAGTGGCCATGGGTAAATTATTAATTGAATATCATGTTTCATCCGAAGCTGCAGCAGTTCGGAAATGAAGAGGAAAACAATATAGACCGCATCATTCCGACGGACACTTCTACAGTACACATTCCATCTTTTTAATAACTGTTTCTTGGCCAAAACGTAAATTTTGTCCAAAATATTTTCAAACACTCTTTCAGTAGTAAGGAATCAGAATAGAAGCGTGAACACCTGTCCGATATCATTTGGATGGTTGGAAACAGACTGAAAGTTTCGAAATCATACTGTTGGCGTCTCGTCATAACGAAAACGACTATATTAATTGGGGAACAATTAGTCGGTGAGAAAGACACATGGAGAAGGCACATTCCCATGCGAGTCACAAAATAATATAGCCCCGCCTCGAGCACAAACGGCTGCAAATAACTGATGAAAACAAGACCCAGAGAACATTTCATAAAGACGCGCTGACAAATTTCAAATTGGACCTCACCCGCAATCACGGAGAAAACAGGGGTATACGAGAGGTTGAGGGAGTTTCGTGGAAACTCCAACCAAATTTGCCCTGGCCCCTTTCGGTATTATTTGATAACTTTGGAAAAAAGGAATATGAACATTGCTTTTCAGTTATGTATCCTTATTCAGCGTGTAATCGGAAACTATTTGTGTAAGTTATAAGTTTTTATTACCAATCTTCAAAATGCACAATTAGAAGGTCGACTACTGTAGATGTTCACAAACGGGCGACACAGAGTATATTATGATTTTAACCATTATATCCTCTTTTTCTAATTCTAGTAGTCCGTTGAGGGGCAGCGGGAGCTTTTCTACAGCAAAGAATTACATGTGCAACAAAAAGGAAGGATCAAGGGATAGAGAGAACGCAACTATGAGGAGCTGTCAGATGTAACTATTTCTGCGGGATAACATGGAATGACGTAATGCCGAGGGTTGGGGGGGGGGGGGGGGGGGGGTGGAATTATGATAGGGCTAAAAGCACCACGCTCCACGAGGCTGACCTGATTTCAGTTGTAGTTTCGTCAGAGAACAGAGAGGTATGTCTTGATCTTGAGGGAGACCAAACTACAAACACAGCAAAACGCTTTTCTCGGAGCTAGTCTTTTGGCACACAAACAATCATTATGAACACTGCAGAGAAGTTTGAGTGTGAAATCACAATTACAACAGAGGTTAACGGAAATCATCTCACAGAGCATGATGTTACGTATAGTTCATATCATTCTTACGTGGATCCGTGCAGCGTGAAGTACATCCTACTGTAGGAGTACTCGTATGAGTACTGTAGGAGACGGCGAGCGTGTGAGACAGAGTATAGAACCTACTTTCTAAGCTGTGTTCCGCTATGTTTCAATGAGACGAGACAGCGACCATCATTGAAATGGAATACATGTTTTCGGCTATCCCCGTTTAATTCAAGCAGAAATGTACTCTCAAAATGAGAACTTGTTGTGGCCGGTTTGACATGCTGATGACGGAAAACTCTAGTCCTCGCCAAGCAGAAGGGACAGCATACTATACTTCTAATATTATACAAATCCATGTAAAATACAGCATTACAGGACGAGGGATTCGAACCCCGTAGCTTAAGATTGTATCTTTTCTGTGTAGTATAGTTATAGGCAGATGTGTGTGACGCATTGTTTACAAAAATCAACTGGGATCAAACTACAAAGACGATAGAACTCGTATACAAGTTTCTCAAGCGCAAATTAATCGAGAGTTGAAAATTTGAAATGGAGAAGGTTCAACGAGGCGTCGAAGGTGGTTAATGAAGCAATGAATGGGATATTTCGGGCCCGCCACAACTTGTGAAAATACTAGCAAATTGCATGTTGTCGACCACATTGCAATAACTTTGAACGCGGAACAACAGCCATATACGACACACGGAATGAAGTCTGGCAACAGAAGCATACTGCTAGACTGTTCTACACGTAGAACGTGTAAAACACATCAGAATTTAATGATGAAGTACGCATACCTTGACGTCTATTCATTTTGAATCTATTACGTGTTCTTTTAGTATAGATTCAGTCTACGGTGGACCCGAACACTATGTAATTATACTCTCAATTTGACGTTTTTTAATGAGAACATAGATTTTCGCTAAGAATAGTCTGAAAAGATGTAAGGAGAACCAATTAGAGAGCCTCGAAATGTACTACTACATTGTAAAATCGAGCTTAACCTATAGTTTCACACTGTGAGGGATACACACGACTGAAACAGACTATATGCAGGCAGTAATTACTATCAGTAATCACTCAGTCACGTGAAAAGTGAATGGACGTGAACGTTCGGGCACTTTAGCTCATCTATTTGCAGGTTTTGTTTAGCAGGTACACGCAACCAGACACAATTCTTCAATGAAGACAGCAGTACGTTTTCCTTTCACAAACAGAACCTGAAAGTAAGACTATCATCTTTACATTTCATGTTCGTCACCCTCAGAGCACCCAGTATAAACTATATCGCGAAAATAATATCTCATTCGGAAGTTTGTGCAACCCCCTAATAACATGGTCCGATGTGCATTATACTTGTGAGGGAAGCAGGTTGAGGCAACAATCAAATGCATACGTCATTCGTTTAATCTCTCCTAAATAGGCAATTAATGGTAACGTAAAGACTCTACTAGGAATGCATTAACCATAGGCATGTCGTTCGTTCGGTTTCATTCTGATCTCGGACTGGGGTGGTTACTGGTTGATCAGTTCCGTAGAAGCTTTTCATAAATAACCCTGTAGTTTTCTGGTTACCTAACGTACAGAAAAGCATACAAACGTTTCATTCAAGCTCCCACAGGTTAAAACTGCAAATTCAATTTCACCTACACCCTACCAAATGATTAGGATGACCGCAGGGCTTAAAAGTAGAAGTTTTGGTCAAAAACGCGTTGTTCTACTGCGCGTTCAACATTTACAGAGCTCCTGGCTAACAGTTATGTTCCCAGTATGAGAAAAACGAGTAAGTTCGATTTTGAATCCACGTACTGTTTTCTCTCAAGGCACAGCTGATCTCAAAGTTGCAATAAGGAAGCGCTTGAAGCTCCGATGACTCAGAATAAGAAGTTATTCAAATGTTTACATGAAATGATTTCAAAATGAATGATAAAATGATGGGGTACGTCTAGCATGGACAATTACGAACCTACTTCACAGAATACAGCGGGCTGTGATTAAAAGGGGGAAATTTATTGGCAGGGCGCTATTAGATGAGGAGGCAACGATAAACGGAAACCGGGAGGTCTAAGAAAAATATTGCTAAGTTTGCAAGCTTTGTAAAAAGCTGCAAAAAGTGTGCACATGATACAAACTATTGCAGGGATGCACACCTTCTCTGTAGAAGGGGAAAATCCTTCCAAAGTTTATATACATTCTCTAGTAAGAATCTCAACACAATGATGGACGTGCAATGTGGTAACACCATGTAAAACACATCGTTATGAATTCGTGAACTATTGTGCATTCTGTCAGCTGAAGTTATAGTTTAGATTTCAAAACTTCTACTGACTCTTCGTGATAGAAAATCAGAATCGAATGTAAAAACTATGAACCTTTCTATTGTCATTTGAGTGATTGAAACGGAAAGTTTTGCGGTCATACTGTAGAAGTCTGAGAAGGAGTGAAAAATACTCTAGATTGCCCGAGTCAAAGAGGTGTCCAACTGATTAGAATCATTTTCTTCTGAACAATACGTCTGAACGAAGCCGAGACTTAGCCCACCCACCATCACTACTCTAATCTCATATGTGAAAATGACACACTTAGATGATTTGCGACTATTGGGGATCTTTGTTTGACTCCTCACACAGAGTGCATTTCCATAGAAGAGAAAGTGGCACACCTTATGAAATGACCGAATTCGAGTTGTAATTTGATCAGTGCAACCGGCCTTGTTAGGGAAATACAGTCAGATTGCACCCGATCAAACTACAGACATCGCGGAAAATTTTCCATGAAGTCTATAAATAATACATATATCAGTATCTGATGTGTCATGGTGGCTGTATTGAAATAACGACAAACACAACAGCCATGAATTTGATATCGGCGAATGAATTTCTGCTTGAATTGAGCACTGTGTGAGTATTGTTCGTCTGCGTGTGCTATTTTCCATCACGACTCTCAGAAGAAAGGTAGGGGGACTTAGGGAAGGACATGAAGGGCGTGGCCAGTGTTCCGCGGAAGAGCAACCGCCCTCCTAAGAGCGGGTTATCTTACTGATCTGACTGAGTAAGTAAATAGTGGCTAATACTTAGTTTTTGCAAAAATCCGGCCATAAGATACTCATTGCCAAGTTCTCAAGATTCTCAGCTAGTTTTTGCTGAGTTTTAATAATTGTATTTTTGGTTACAATGAAAAAGTAAGAAGGCAAACGTCTGAGACGGAAGTGGTTTTCCATGGCTTGCTATTCAATTTTCCCCTCCGCTGATTTTTTCGCAAACATTGCAAACGCATTTATATATGGTTTTGTGGAATAAAGAATGACGTTCGCGCTAGTGTGAATATACGCCAAACAATTAATTGTTCTCTAGTCCAAAAAAAAAGTATCGGAAATGTGTTTTTTGGAATGTTTTTCGACTATACTGTTAGTCAATTGCACAGTAACGGGAAAAGTCGAACACAGCAGAATTCAGAAACGTGTAATTAAATAGTGCACGATTCCCTATTAGAATGGTAACTTTATGTGACTATTCAATTTACATCTAGTATATGTATTTTACTAACAGTATGAGAAAAGTTGGAGCAAACGAAACATGATGTGAAATGAACTTTTCCGGAAATGCGACAACAGACAGAGGATGGGAATGTAGCAATTTCCGGTGATCCGGTGATATCTCGTCTTGGACGGGGCTGAAGGTGCGCGATTGCTTCCGATTCATTACGGAAAGGAACACGCATGATTAGCGAGAGATTAGCGGCACAAAAACTGAACGGAAGAGTGCTGCGGCGAACACTTCTTGGGATCCGAATATTTCTTGGGTCGCTCGGGAGCCTGGCTAGAAATGTACAAGTTGTCTTGTTCTGCTGTATTTGTAGTTTGATTCCGTTGCGTTACAATTCGGAACACCGTCGAGGGCACGAGTCAAACTACAAATCGGTGGTGCTCGCCGGGAAAAGGGAAAATATAATTAAGAACAGAAAAACTGATTCCACTGGAATGTCACGAAGTGCTATTGCAGAGAGACAACCTCTTCTTTGTCTCTCTTCCTCCCTCTCAGTCTGTTATTCCTCTCTCTCTCCCTCTCTCTTGCACTTATAATATTTCTTATTATAGAGAAAGAGTGGGCGTTGTCGAAGTGTTCTGCAATAGCTAGTGGAGATTGTGCGTTGGTGGCTGCAACGGTGGAATGGTCAACATTTATAAATTCCCCCCTGAATCGTAATAATCGCCAGTTCTTCTGCCCGCGGGCATTCATGGCACCGACAAATTAAATACGAGTAAACAACACGGCAGACTAGTGCATGTCTCGTGTGCGGGCAAATGTGACCGGATGAACCCGGAACCTATATATACTAGAAGTAAACTGAATAGTCACGTAAAGTTAGCATTCTAATGAGGCATCGTGTACTTTTTCACTGTACGTTTCTGAGTTCTGCTGTGTTTAACATGTTTCACGTGATTGTGCAATTGACTAATAGTATACTTTCCGCGGTCACAGAAGAATCATTTAGCCCGAAAACCAGCATGGGGTGGCTCTTCAGAAAGCAAGTTCCAACGTTACATCTTGAACTATTTTGTAGTGGTTGCGGTTTGATCCGGCTGAGTTTGGGTCCTAATTCGGTATATGCCTTGTAAATAGATCTGACCGAAATCCTGAAACTGTTAGATAGTATGTTCCACGCGCGCCTAGTCACGTATAACACGAATTTGGAACTTGAGATTCGAAGAGTTGAATTCTTCAGAAAACGTTCAATAGGTTGTATTTCATTTTCGATTCATAGTACTTCGTAGTGCAACACAATCGTTCGAATTTTTGCTGGAACATTTGGTTTGGGAAACTAAACATTGGTCAGCAGCATTATAGGAGTCCGCAACTTTTGTAGCAGTTGACCAATCCTCGACGAGAGAGAGAGAGAGAGAGAGAGAGAGAGAGAGAGAGAGAGAGAGAGAGAGAGAGAGAGAGAGAGAGAGAGAGAGAGAGAGAGAGAGAGAGAGAGAGAGTGGGCAGGACAGAGAGATGCAGACTGTGTGCATCTTGTTCCTCTTGTAGCTGAACAATTGCAGGTAGTAATCTTGAATCAATTGGTTTCGTTCCTCTGCAGTTCTATCTCGGTACTGTTTTTGGCGCAATTTGAAAACTCTGCAATTCTAATAATTGTAGAAGGGGTTCCGAGAAGACGAGATGAGATCATAATCATAGATGACTGCGTGGGACTAATCTATGTCTGTCACGAATGGTGAAAGATCATCCGTTTTAGGGACTATCATGTACGTCAAACATCGCAACAAAATGAATCCATCCCAGTTAATATCGAGAAAGCTTTAAAGTAAAAGTGGGAGATCGTATTAGCTTACTATTTTAATATATTGGTGCGCTATTTCCCCTTAATCAAAGTAATCACTTTTAACTGTTCACTTCGAATTTATTTCTGTATGCCGATATTCGAAGAAACAGTTGACTGTGGGATGACACCTACCCATCACAACGGCTCGTTACTCGGGTTGAAAAAGCGACGGATCGAATGTGAAATACCAGTTTCCCTCAAATTTCAGAATGAATTTTGAGATTGCTTTAAAAAGTAAGTTTGTTTTCGTGAAATGCATACAACATCGAATCCAGTGTAATAGATTTATAACACCGAAATCCCATTGCTAATACTCTATAATGCATACACGAAGCGAATACTATTCAACTCGAAACTACTGTCCACTCGGAGGTTCACTGCAACTGAAATTCGGTTAAGGTCAAATGACCGTTCGGAGAATAACATTTGTTTGAGAACCGTTTTCCGAGCCACAAGTAGCTGCTCCTAGCAAATATGCATATTATAACTAATTCACTAGAAACTACTGTTCACCGCAAATTCCAGCACAACTAAAATTCAAAACAGGAATTCAAAGGTCGGTCAAATGACCGTTCTTACAATATCTGTTAGACTTTTTGAAAATAATTTCTAAGGTTACAAGTAGCTTCTCCTAGAAAATATGCATATTAGAACTATAGCATCGTGAACCATGAAAGCGGTTAAAACAACACAATAAATTAAATCACAGCGAAAAATCACAAGTATTTTAAAACATCATAGTGCATTATGTAAAAGAAGTAACTCTTCTGTGACCGATTCTTTGTCTAACCATGTGACCAGTTTCTCCATAGTCAATTAATTAATTGGTTAACACGCAACATGACCAAATTTTAAAGTTTGGGAAAAAAGCATATGAGTTATATCAACTAAACTGATCATGCGAACACGGTTAAACAAAGAACAGGTCACACAAACCCATACATTTCGGAATTGTAACATTAATCAAAACGTTTGACACAGACACACTATAAGAGCCTCTACCAGTGGTTAGTCCACCACCCTAACACAATAATTTACACACTAAACACACTCTGTGGCAGGCATGAAATGCGATTTAATCTACTTTTAACTTGGGAACATTCACGAACTCCTCTCCGTTCAAGAAAATGAACATCAGACAGAAGAAGAAGACGCATAACCAGAATAGAGTAGCTGAGATGTTTTCTGAAATGGGAGGAATTTCGTTAAGAAAAAGGTCCAACTTTTCTCTAAAAGTACACTTCAAACTTTTACAATTCGGCGTGAGAGTGAGCCAAATTCTCACAGACCTGATGTTAGGTAATCAGTTTTGTCAAATTATTTTGCTATGCCTGGTTGCATCTTAAAGACTCTGGTTTTGTCAATTGTCGGACCAGCACTGTCTCATATGCTATATACCGTAAGGTATTCCGAAATATTAGGGGGATTCTAAATGGTATCCTTCACAATATAATTATGGATATTCATTCAATGCTTTTGTGGAAATGATGAAAGAGGACCAACCAGCCACGAGAACGCAGAGAACAGTCATGGCCATTGCGAATAGGGCTGCCAGAAGCGCCACTCCATTCTGATCCAGAGCAATCAACGTAGTCTCCAGGGTAGCTGGCAGATTTGCCGGGTCCACTACGAAATTTCCCAAGAAAAGATCAATCGAATCCTAAAACAGAAGTAGAATGTTATTCGAAACACTGCCATGATCAGTAGATATTCAAATGCATGCATTATGATACACATGACCGGTAAACAAAGTGATGAACAAATAAACTAGGTCATACTAACTAGCATTCTTACCTGTCGGTAACCATCTCCAAAGTTATTCCGGAAGTATCTAGTGATGGCGTTTACTCCGTCATTCATGGCTCCTTGGTAGGTTCTCTTACCAAGGCGAGTGAAGTCGGCCTGCAAGTGTCTTATACTTCTACCTTTCTCATAAAAAAAGCTAATTCTGAAAGGAATCACTCGCCTGATATCTACTATTGGAATACTGTGAATAGCGAAAGTGGTTGAAACCCCACCTTCAGAGCTCCGGTTCCAGCGTACTGTCTACTACATTCGTCACCATTGTCAGCCCAAACTGAAATTTTGCCACAATATAATCGAACTCGAACAACAAGAAAAGACTAGAGAATTAGACTTGTGCACAGATTTGACTAGATAACTCATCTGGTGATAAATTAATAAGCTTTGAATAATTAGTTGTTACAGTTCGGGGGAAAAACTCACGATGCTTGAAGGCCGCTTCCAACTCCAACGTAGTTTCAACGCGCTGGCCAGGATATAATATTCCCAGACATTGCAACTGATCAGTTAGAGACTCTCTCGCCAACATGGCCTGTACCACATTTGTCCTGAAATTTGGAAAAAAAACTGGACAGGCGGGTGTGGGTATTAGCATTACAGTTATAATAGCTTAGAACTCACTTGCCAACTCGAAACAGAGGCTGGGAAAAGTAGTTTTCTCAGAACAAGTATATTATAGTGTATTCTAACTCCCCGGTATGAAAAAAGGAACCAACCTATCCAGGCAGTCCATACAATTTGTGCGGAAGTAGCCCGTCTGGTTCCTGCAGAATTCAGGATCGCTCAAGGAAGATGAGAAAAACCTGCAAAATCTATAATATGCAGAAAAGGTTGAAAGGAAAGCCACAATTAAATATTTGATTTTCAGAGTGGAAAATACTTCACCGACCTTAACATGTGCTCGTATTATTGAACCTATCCCACTGTCGACAGTAGCGATAGATGTAACCATTAATAGCGCCCATCATTATCTCAGTAGTCTGTGAAAAACCGCTGGCAACAATGTTGTCAGCCGTCTTTAAAATTTTAGTCTGCCTGGGACTTTTGTTCTAAAGAATGGTAGGCCAGTAATTTACAAGCAACGTCAGGGTTCATGAAGCATTGAACAAACTATAACATCCATTAAATTTCCATAATACTTACTTTCAGAATAGAAAAGAATCATGTCTCGCCTAGCAAGCATGCAATTCATGTTAGAAAGCTTAATATTATTTTAAACTACTATGTTGCAATAATGCTGGTAGTTGATAAAAATTAACCGACATACTACATCAGAAGATACTCGCTCGAAATAACAAAAATATTGGGGTTTTGTCTGCGTGTCCTACAGTAAGAAAGTCGGCATAGGATTGATTTCTAATATATTTTTCGACAAATGTAATGATTCGTACCCGAACTTGGTGATCTCCTCCCGAAGCTGTTCTTTGAGAAGAGATATTTTCTCCCACTGCATTGCATGACACTCCTTGTGGAAATCAAATGGGTTGTATCTACAAAATCAGAAATCAGTGAAGAGACACAAAAACGTGGAGTAAATAACAACAATTAAGTTGAGTGAGTGGGTTGTAAAATGATTGTGTACCTGACAAACGGAAGATTGGCTTGCTGAGCCACACGTTCCAGCTCGCCTCCTATTTTCTTTTCGCGTCCCTTCTGATTGACAAGGTTCACAATCACCTGAAATTATGCAAATACAAATATGCTCCAGCGTGTCACAGATATGCGAGTATCACCTGAAATAAATTCGATCTCGTCTACTAAGCAGTACAACCCCGAATTGAGAACATGTATCATGAATCATGATGCTTGTGCAAACCAACCGCATTGCAAATACTAGTATCAATGGAATATTGTTACACTCTCAAGGTTTACCAGTTACCAAGCAAATTGAAGTTGCTAGAAATGACTTACGTGGCTACCTCCATACAACTTTTTCTGAGTTTCGAAGTGGCGAACGTAGGCGAGTAGCTGATCATCAGTTGGTTTCATGAAAGGCACCGGTTGCCATTTCAAATTTGGCTTTTGAGACCAAAACAGAGGAATAGACCCACGAATCTGAGATTAAAAACATGTTATTTACAGAAAGATTCGACTGGAGTTACATTTTCTAGCAGTACTGAAAGTGAACAATTTCGAGCTTACTTGTTTCCAAAAGTTTGCAACTTCTTCTTAAGCAACTTCCAAAAGTTGCTTAAAAAGGTGAGAATGAAATTAACGCCCAACTCGCAAAACTATAATGAGACCGCTGTGAAAGAATTGTTCGGCTAGTTCTTGGTTCGGAAGAGGAGCATAAGCTATGGTGGGTCACCCAATATATTAACCAGTTGATAGTACACTGTTGAGAAAGCCCATCAAGAGGAAGACATACAAAGAAAACAAGTGAAGAAAAATATATAATGCTCACTTGAACGAAGGATGTCAGTTTAACATCGCCTGCTTTCTCCATTTCCACAATCTGCTCGGTTTCAACGAAATTGGCCGGATTACCATCGGGGCAAACACCTCTCTTATAAAATCGAACTCCGGCCCTAAATGACTAATGAAATGTATGTATACCCCAAAATAATACATGCTTTCCAATTAACTTTTGTTCCTATCAACTTTTCGAAAAACCTCAACTGAGCGATTTCCACTGGTCACATGTCGGAAAAAATAAAAACTCACCGTTGCATACTTCTTCTAGACAGGAGAGCCAATTTGAACGGTTGACCGTTGATACTATCAGTAACTTGTCCATAGAAGCCATGAATGACTGGGAGAGCATAACGCGCAGCCTGAATACAAAATGTATAGATGTACAATATTTAATATCTGATAATACAACAAAGGAAATTTTCCCTTGGGGGTAGAGAGTTAAGAAACACACATTATCTATATTAGGCACAAATAGCATCAATCGTATAAACTTACATTTGGTACTGATCTGATTTGCGAAAGGAGATGTCCATTCCATACGAATCGATCATCAGCCTGCAAAACTCGAATGAACAAGACTAGGTATACTAAATTGATTTGAATTAACTGAAAAATAGAAAAATTTGCTCACACGATCAATCATACTCATTTGGCGGAATGTCGGACTGGCATTCTCACTCAGCCACTGCAACGAACGAGAAATATCCAACGTATGCGAGAAATAGAAACCGCCGCCAGCCAAAACCGCGAGAATCATTTCTGTGAAATGCCGATTATACCAAATCTGAAAATAATAAATAATTAACAAGTACACGAATTAGAAAGCAAGACCCAAATAAACAAGAAAAGTATTGAACAGCCCAAAGCGTGAATTACATAACTCACCTGTTTTTCGGTGAGATGAAGTGTAGTCTTCTTGTACGGTATAATCTCGCTTTCCACTATTGTCCAAATGGCATGGCCATTCAATGTGCCCACTTGGCGTGCCTTCTTGATTATCACAAGCGCCATACCTTAAAAGCCGAAGAAAATAAAAGTAGACATGTTGTCCTAAAAGAGCAAGTCAAATCCCATTGATAACTGTTTGAGAATGCGATATGATTGATAAGTTGGGTTATGAGAGTTCCTCTCCACGCTAATCATTGCGAAGTAAGAGCGAATGAATACGATTTCCAAATGAATATATTCTCATTGGCAATACCTGAAACTAGCTGAATAGTTCCCAGGACACCATGAATGATTTGTTGTTCAGCGGACGCAGGAATCAGAAATTCGTCGGAGCCTGGAAATTTCTCAGTAGTGATCTACCATCTGTGATAATCACTGCCATCGGCGACGTTTCTAAGTAAGTCCTCGCAACTCTCCCACAGTTCAAGCATGCCCCGTTTCAAAGATCGATCACAGAAAAAGCGAACACTTTCAATAAGGTTCACACATCATGAAAAACTCATGACAAGTTTGCGATTCATACTGTAACAGCGCTTACTGTGTACCCAAGATAAATGAGAAAAAACACCAAACGTACCTCTGACTTTCATTTGACTACTATGTCGATCAATTTCTAGATAGTGTTGCGATAACCGATCCCCTTCTCTCCCACGTGGTTCAAGTATAAACTTCTCCGGGAGAATAGATCTGAGATAGAACATTTTTGTTAACTTGATACTTAAGTATCGTATGTCTATTTCAGGATCTGATGCAGCCAGTTACGTTTGTGGATAGGTGGTATTTGGTCCATAATATCTCGTTGCCTTTCCCATGATATTAAGCTGTTTTTTTTACTTCGGTTATCTTCGTAAACAACTTTACAACTGGATAGTTCAAAAATATTTTCAACAAGCTCCGATCGACATATCAGGAATCTAATTCCTTCGAAGAATTCATTGTTGGGGGATACTTGTTGTAGCTCCACAAAGAAAGGTACAACTCACAAATTAAAGCTCTCATATATGTCGGTAGAGAACTGCTCCATAGTTTATCCCTATAACAAGATTAATTGAATAACAACGCAGATGCATTTTAAAAACAAGTTCACGATGTTGATTAATAATTTGTCTAAAGCTCAGTGAATTCTCACTACAATAAATGAATTCAGTCAAAAGTGACTATGTAGGGGAGAAATCAAGAGCCGTATCTGTTGAGCAGGGTATTATTAAGAACGAACTTATTGAATAATATAATAAAAATAAGAATGGTAGCGTCTCCTTTAAAATGGGAGTCGCAGTCACATTTTCGGCGAAACGTCCATCTGTCCTCTTCTAATTTTTGTCGTTGTTGACAATACTAACTTTGTTATTACTATTCTTATCGTATCCACTAGCTGTTGTTCTGCTTGTTTCTACTGTTAATTTGATTCCTTGCAGGCAGTCAGGTATGGCTGATAGCAAGAATATACCACCAGGCTCTTATACCCTCGAGTTAGGTTCCACGTTTTCCGATCCCAAACGAGGAGAACAACCTCCACAATATCATACTCTCAGATGTCAGTTTATTTCCGGTTTCCGCTGCAATCTAACTTGGGTTTTCCTAACGAAATATCGAGGGCCAATTGTATCGGTAAAATAAACTCATCGGTTCACGTTAACCAAATGCTGGTTAGGAACAGTTAGGAAAGGTTGGGAGTGTTTGCCTTGTACTGTACTGTACTCGTACGTACTTGTTCAAAGTACTGTAAATCTGGTAAAACCTTTCAAAGGTGTACTTATGTATTGGTCCTTGTACCTGTAATTTCGTTCAGAGTACTGTAAATCTGGTGAACCTTTCAAAGGTGTGGTACTTATGTATTGGTTATGAGTTTGGAGTAACCTTTCGGGTATGAAAGAGTTTGTTCCAACAGGGTATCTTTTTTATAGAAACTCGTTACTTACAGATGATTTCAAGCCGAAGTCCGTGGCATCCAGTGAGTCTGAGACTTATCTGGCGTATGGTGCAAATGCCGACGTTCATGTGAGTCGCTTATCTGTGTGGTTTACCTCGATGCATATAAGATTGCCTAGATGGCTCGCAAGTGGGGGAGTGTGTGTAGAAAGGAGCTACAGATCGGGCACGTTGTTGGTTGTGCTTTCATATATGGATTGTTTTGAACTCTTCAATTCACCAAATCGTGGAATAGTTTGTTTTTAGTGTCCACTATGAGTCTGTATCGAACATGGATGCACTTTTTATATTATCATTCAGTCTGATATTTTGATTGAGGACATATCTAGAATGGCTAGAACAGTTTGATTCAGCTTCTCTGCACTACGATGAGCTTTCTCTTGTACAAAATTTATTTTCACGTTGTCAGGTTGCTGTGCCCACCGATGGAAACAATTTGACTGTATTCAAAGGCTCTAAAAAGGAAGCTAAGCCCAAGGAGTGTCTTCTTTTCTTCGACAAAAAGACTGGAGTCGTTCGGCTAGAAAAGATCAGCTCCAATATTCAAGTTAAAAAGACCAGGTGTGTTTATCTCTCAAGAAAACGATATTTAACATATTTCAAAAAAGTCGTGAAAACAGTTACCAACCCAACCTGTGTTGTGGTTGGGTGAAAACATTTAGCGATACGGAAAAGGCGCTATTGAAGATACCTTCTTTTTGTGAACTGTTTGTAATGAGATATATTCACTTATTTTCAAGAGACGTTGACCAACGCACAGAGGCTGTTCTTCGTAGCGAAATGGCGCGGTTACGCACTGTTGGAGTTGAAAAATCCAAACCAGGGTGAGTGAATGATCAAATAATTTTCCGATTTTCTTTCTCAATTCTTGCCAACCCTTCACAAACAAACCAGAAACGTTACCAGGCTTAGCAACGTTGTCCGCAAATGTAACCATTAAGGTACAATTTTGTTGAGGATAGAATTAAATAATCTCACTTTCGTCCACTCTTTCGACTGCTGCTAAAAAAAGAAACTAATTCTAATGAAGAAAATTATGGTAAGGTAACTGTCATTCTGTCAAAACTGGAGATACAACACTGTTGTAGTTATCAAATGACGTGTATATCAACAGTTGCGTTACAGAACGGCGATCACAGCTGAGGATGACAGTAGTTCGTCGAGCAGTGATAGTAGCGACAGTGACAGTGGTTCGGATGACGATGTAAGTTTCAGTTATCCACGTATTTCTGACATTTTGACTATCAAATTGATTTCATTTTAAAACTTCATGGTATGACAGCACGTGTCAACAGAATCGAGTGTTCAAATCGTATGAATGATCTTTATTTCCTCTTAGCGTATATTATATTATGTAAACCTTTGTGGCAAGTGGCATTCAAAAGCACCCTTCAATCTTTTGGGAGTGTCCTTCGTTGCAATCGTAAGTAATTTCAGAATTCCGATAAAAGATCCCGCAATGATTCCAATTCAAGTACCAGTGATATGGAAAGTGAGTGGGCAAATGGTTATCTCTACTTTCTTCCTATTTCCCCAAGTTCAACTATGTTATAACTATCTACTTGGTCCTTTCCGGTTTTCGTAAGCAATCAGTTATTCGACTTCATTCTTATTTCAGAACAACTTCTAGCCAGTGTCAATGCTATCAGTTCACCGCCTGCGAGCAAAAAACAGAATCTCAACCTGAGTTTCGATTCCGATATCGACATGCCGAACTTGGACACGCACACTCCTCAACCATCTCATATCAGCAGGTAAGTCCTGAATTTCTCCACATGGCATTCAGTTTGTAGACGTTTAACAATAAAAACCAACTAGACGCTCTAATTTGCCTGGTTCACGTTCACTTTATCCACAATGAATGTTGTTGACATTCTATGTAGCAACCTTTCTTGTACGGGCGATGAATGTTCAGAACACGACCCATAACCACTATGGCTTACAAGCATCATTATTCAATAAGTTAATTCAAATTCCATAGGATTCTACAAAAAAATGGTCGGAGAAGAAGCTAGTTTTCTGAGTTTCCTTTTCAAGTGTTCATACAAGGTTATGTTTGTGGATAAACTAAAGTTGTTACTTGTTATAGGCCACCACCACAACCTGTCGCTGCACCCGTCTCCCACGATGATTTTGGTTTGAATTTGAGTGAAAGTTCAGACGAAGATGATTAATAGCTATCACCATAATAAGATATGTTTTGGTTTCCGACCTTTGAATACAGATATGTATATTTAAACAGTCTACAAGCTTTCTTTCATATATTTCCTATGTGAAATCGAACAGTGCTGTTCTCTTTTCTCTCACAGCTGGCAATATCACTTTTGTTATTATTCGTATTATTCATTGAAATCCTTCTTGTATTGACAATGACTGTCAACATTTTTAGTGCCAGCACAGATATATTTATATCATCTTTATCATATCGTATTTATACATTTTTATCGGTACTTGAATAGGTTACGGTGGGAATAGGGTTCTATCTGGTCTTTCTCTCAAATTATTATTGTTAATAAATGTTTCTCATAGTAGGTTTTTATTCGTTCAGCATTTGTTTAGCAGTCATGTATCTTCTAGTTATTGAATAAATATACTCCTATGTGGTGGAATGTATACATTAACATTTTAGATGACTGTGCGGCATCCAATCCATTTAGAGAATTTACCCTTTCCGATTGAACTAAGGAAGTTACCCAAGAATTTGCAATCTGATCGTATATCTGTAGGGTTTCATCAATTTTCCCGGGTTAGTTGTTTGCATTTGAAAGAAAAAGTTAGTTATAATTCTTTTTTTGTGCATGATTTCTTCCTTCAGTAATGCGGCTTCCGGGACATTTGAAAATGGGTTTTTCTCGCATTGCGAGCTGAGCTCGTACAACTTCCGCACCATTCTACGTATCTTGTAGGTGATGACATTCGGAAGAATTGTCGCGTGTAAGGATGACTCTGAAATGGCCTGCTTCTGCTACAAAGTATGCGATCCGATTGATACTTCAGTGTCGATGGACATATTTGTATACAAAGGGGTGAGATCACAGCTTTAATCATATTATGAGCGGATACCAATTCCGTATGGTCGTAACAGAAAGAACTCATTTTATTACAATGTTTGGTGCGATTTAAACTAATAACTAAAAAGGTAGGTGTAGACCGACTGTTCAAAGCCACATATAACCGGGTGTGACAGATTCGTATTGCCAGCTGAACTTTTTGTAAATTGAACCAAGTTTCAGCTCAGCAATTCTACACAACCTCGATATTTTGATGATAAAGCTCTGGTATTTGTGGCAGGGAAACTTCGGCGGTTTCGATCTCAATTGGCAATTCAAGCATTCAAACTAAGAGAGGTGGGTTATCTATGAAGAGTTATTTCGTTGTGGAGAGATAATTTCAACTGTTTACAGACGGAAGATCAACAAGAATACGATTCCTTTGTCATGGAATCCCTTCTCGCTTGGGATTATCACGTCAAGGTGATTCACCATATTATTCTCGTTCGGCAGTATAACTTAGACCCTTATTATAATCATATCTTTCCACACTTGCATCAGAGAAACTAGTTTGAGATGTAGATGTACGTATTCCGATTAAGCGGTCGAGATCATTTCTCAAACAACTATTACGCTTTTCAGTGAAAAAGGGTTGTGAACCAACTTCTCCGTTGACATTACACGCGTTGAATATAAAATGATTCTCGCGCTGCGCTGGCTGCAACTGTTATGGGGTTTAAGTGTTTGCAGCCAGTTAGTTGACAGGACAGCTCTATTAGATTGCACAGAAGACCGCAGGGGAAATTGCCACTGTTAAACGGTTTGGGGGGACGAGAATGCAATGTTTAGTCGGATATCATCCCGTATTCTAGAAAACATCTTCTTCAAGTTCACATTTTCTTTGCCAATCTTGTGCATCGTGAGAACAGGGGCTACCGTTTGTTATTGATATGCAGAATGCAGTCCACTACTTTGCTTTCAGGTACCTGTTAATAAGAATAGATTGGGGGACACTTCCTCTCCAAGGACCCCTGCTCGAACCATGATGGGAGCAAGTTCACCGTCAGCTGGTTTTTCAACTTTGCCAGCCTCTCTCACAGCCTCGCCCCTAACTAGGACACCCACTTCCATAGTTGCTAAAAGATGTTTGCAAACGTTGGCTGGTATGTTTTCCCGATAAAACATTTATTTTCATAGTAGGTACATATACTTTTTGGTCGATCGAATAGCTACTTTTTTGTTTTGAGTTTTTGTCGGTGCAGCTATAACATTAGTGAAACATATTGCTATCCGCATCACTTTCGCGGTCATTTGAAAAATATTTGTCATGATTTGTCTCAAATATTTTTCCAGGTTCTAATTCAGTATCAGCTGATCAGTCGACCGAGCCGACCCCGAAGCGTTGTGGGACGGCGGATTCGTTCGACGATGATTTTTGAAGGGTCACAGGTTATCGTAGGACTACTCTGTCTATAGGATTTCACGATTGTTCTTGCCAACGGGTACATTTCTCATAAGCTTCATTATGCTAACGTAGCGAAACAGTATCTCTTGCTTATGGAATGAAGTCGAGGTCCACGTTCCCCCCACACAGTATGACGACCGCCTTCTTCACTCCCAGTTTCTTCATATCACATTTGATTAGTCCCGCCAGCGGAACTCCTGCTGCTGGCTCCACCCGTTGCTGAAACATATATTCGTCATTAGTCTGTCACATGCTAAGGAAAACTAAAAATGAGATGTGTATGATAGCATACCTTTGTGCGACTCCATATCAGTTTTAGTGCCTGTCTGATCTCTTCATCACTCTGTAACATAAATTTTGTCATGTTTTCAGCCAATACAATAATATTTTTGATTTCTTGTTCTTCTGTGTGCCAACATGCAAAAGTTACGAGCAAGTTTCGGAAACATTTTCCAAGAAAGTCTGAACTTGAAGAAAGCGTATTTAAAAGTTCGTAGATTCATACGTATTCTATTTCTGTTCCATGAAGAAAAGAACATTTCTGACGTTCAAGTTCGTCCAATTTTCAGCGAAAATTCCGGAAAAGTTCTTAATTGGAATTACTTGCAATAGTATAGGCAATCAAACATATAATGATCACACAGTATTTTGGAGAGTAATTTTCAAAACACTCACGACTGTAATAACATTGCCTGTGCAATACTTCTGTAGAATCGGAAAGCAATGGGAGCCGACTTTCAGAACTCTGATGCCGTCAGCTATAGTATCCAGTGTGTCATTCTTGTTGGAGAACTGGCCGGAGTTCAGATACTCGGCTAGCTGTTTACCCTCCGGCTCCACCAGAAATACTGAACGGTTGCTCAGTGTAAACATAGAAAACAACATAACCAAAGTGAAAAAATATAAACTACAAAGTTAGGACGGGTACACTGTCTTTCACACACTCGTGGACTTTTACAGTATGGATCCTTAATTTCCAGTCAACCATAACGTTCGCAAAACTACAAAATCTTTATTCTGGTTCACTACAACACCCTACCGACAAAAGAATATTGTCTATCATAGTTCTCTTGATAGTTCAAATTTTGTATTTCATGCGACGCTCGTTTGGACTGACAAAAAAAGTTTCATTCTAGTGTATTCCTTATACTCGATATTCGAACGGTACCTTTAACGTCGGGTCTTTTTTCTCCAATGAACTTGGCAACGCCAGAGGCCATTCCGCCTCCCCCAACCGATAGAAATACTGCATCCACATCAGGCACTTGGCTGATTATCTCTGCGCCAATTGTGCCCTGAAATGAATAGAATTCACGAACTTACAATTGATATGAAATTTCCCAATTCAGATCTGTGAATCGGCCGATCCGAATTCGCATTAAAGTGACCGCTCTTACAAAAGTGGGCGGAGGATGAATACAAAGCTTCAATAAGAGAACTTGTTGTACTGATCAATTCAATTGGTTAGTCACAATTGTTGAAGCGCTCACAAATTACCAATGCCGATCAGTATAGTCGGTTTCACGCACTTATAACTCTCTACAGTAATGTACTCAAAATTGCAGGCCAAAGTTTGGTATGTTGGGGTTCGGATCCTCTTCAAGTTTCGGCATTGTCTTCTCTACCTCTACTACAACCAACTCTAGTGGTTTGAAATTGAAAATTGAACTATTTATTAGAAAGTGCCTTCTGCATATTTGACGGCTAACTGTAGAAGGGTTCGATTGGAGAAACGGAGTATAATAGTCACATGTTTGCGGCAAATTTCTTCCCGAACCAAAACCGAACCGATTCTTCCCGAACCGGTTGGTGCGGTACAGTTTGCGTACTCAAACCGACATGAAACCGAACCAAACCCTAACAAACGTTACGCAGTCGATCAATTTCAGCATTAATTACATGAATTGGTTCGGTTCCAACTTTGTTTGCCTGAATTTGGTTCGGTTCTAGAACGAACCAACTGGTTCGGGAAGAATCTGTTTGGTTTTGGTTCGGGAAGGAATTCACCCATGTTTGCACTTTTGTTTACATCAATTGTTACTGGCACGAATACCGCACACACTGGTACTACTGTATGTAACTTCAGCGGAGATTATACATGGTGGTTTGAAACCCAGAATATTACCTATGCTGGTGAAAAACAAACCTGGCCGTGAATAACTTCGACTGCATTGAATGGCTCGACAACGGCATATTCCAAAGCACGGGCGAAGTCGGCACAACCATTTTCTCTTTAAATAACATTTGAAAAGTACAGTTTCTCCGTCTCACACTCTCATTGAAAGTAAAACTTTCAGTTATTCGTTTCACGTTATTTAGACGGTTTCTGAGATTTGTATAGGGAAATTACGGCTATTTCGCTTGCGTAGTAGCTGCTATAGTTCCGGTCAATCCTACTGAGACTTGGCAGCGTGCCAATGAGTTGTCCAGGCAATTTTTCACCAACTTGGAGTTTTTCAAGTAACGGGAAATCTCTGTTAGCGGTTGTTGAGTTCCATAAGAACACAAAATCAAGAGAATTCCTTAAAATACGTATGTCTGCTTTAAAAAACATCACACACAAAAACAAACGTCGTCCGAAAATCTTGGCACGATGCCAATGGGTATCAGTGGGAATGAAACGAACTATATAAACCCCAGCATTTGGAGTTGGGTTGGTTTATCATAGGAGAAGAATCTGCCAGACATAAATAGGAGTAGCTCAAGCAAACGCAGACCAAAGCTGTAGACGTTGTCGCGCTGTACACTGTTTGTAGTTTGATCCCCGCTGCATTTTAATTGCAACTGTTGTTCGGAATTCGTGCTGTTAAAGTAGGACGATTATGTGAACCAATCCCGTGTCAACGGTCCTTTAAACTGCAATTGGAGTTCAGAGGACTGAAGCGTTGCGATTGGACCACATAATCGTCCTTCTTTAAGCCAGATGAAACTACTACCATACATATAGTAACCCTTCAAACATATGATTCCCCGTCATGGAAGGTATGGTAAAAATGTACGTTGTTCGAGCTGTTCTACCCTTCGGTCTTTGTAGTTTGATCGACATTGTTTAGTCGTTAGTCGAGAAGTGTGTAAGACGAACCTACAACCAAAAAATGTACCTGTCTTTGATTGTGTTTCCACACAACTCGATTCTCGCCGAATAGCCGCGCATGGCGTCTATCTTGGACTGTGGCGCGTTGGCCGGCACCACGACGCAGCAGGGCAGGTGGAGGCGGGACGCGGCCCAGGCTAGACCCTGGCCATGGTTGCCCGAGGAGTGCGTCACCTGACAACAACAACAAATACATTCATAGTTTGACCCAAATAAAAGTGGTCCGATCACGCCTTTCATGGGGTACCAGGAATAAGTCATTCAAAATAAAAGTCATTAAAGAGACTTATTCTGGTTGCTTTTCATGGAACAGTTTGCTTGTTTTTCTCACTTTTTTGACAGTTGACGTGCATCATGGCTTCCACGTGTCAAATCATAACAGCTTCGAAAATGCTTCGCTTATTCATTGATACCCGCGTAATTTTCTTAAGGCGTCGTTACAATTGAAGCAGATGGGCAGACGGAACTTCTTTCTTGGTCGGATTTAGTGCCAATGAAGGCCGGATCTTTCATCAATTGTCCGAAACTTGTGCCAAAAAAGATGAAAAAAGGAGCCCACCACTCCTTTCAGAGGTCCACTTTTGTGCAGAACAGCTACGGCGTTCATTGCACCACGCGCCTTGAAACTTCCCGTCTTCTGGAGATGCTCACATTTGAACAGCACCTCGCATCCTGGATATGTCAAAATTTGTTGTTCGCCATTTCAAAAACATTCAACTGTCAACGTAACTGGAGATAGGTTCATATAAAACTTATCTGCTGAATTCATATAAAAGTACGAAAGAATAACGGTATGTATTCGGAATGAATCTGAGTTGTAGTTTGATCTGTCTGCACAAAATAATATGGTTTTTCGCACTGAAACTTAAGTGGATCGAACTACAAACACATCAGAACTTTTTGGGTACCAGAGACTAGGTTGTGGTCGCATTGACTATGTTTTTGATAATGGGAAGTTGGAACTTGTGGCCAGAATGTGATAAGGGTGATTATGTAGGGTGAGCTGACAGCGCCTACCACTCGGCCACGGTGTCTCTTCTCCCTAGAATATTCCGTTTGTGAGGAGAACTATTTACAGAAGGACGATTATGTGGACCAATCCCGTGACATCGGTCCTTTTAACTGCAATTGAAAAATGTATTGCGATTTAAAGGACTGAAGCGTTCGGATTGGACCACATAATCGTGCTTCTTTAAGAAGCACCGACCCACCCGCAATTTCAGATATCTTCTCGCAACTAATCACGGGTGTTTCGTGGATATGTTGCTTGATCCGCTCGTGAGCCTCTTCTATTCGCTGCAGTGTGACAGACATCCCTGAAAGAAAGGATCTATTGCTGATATCGAGTAGTTCTTTCTAAAGCAAGCCTATACCCCCTTTGTAAAGTTTTATCCAGTTGTTTTCCGGTGAAAACCCATAAATTATTTCGCTAATCGAGATCAAGCTCAAGGAAGATTTCGTCAGTCCCGCTATGTTTTCTTTTCCGAGCTCTTGTAAATACCGTAACCCGCCAAAGAACACACGTCAAGGTCAGTGTACAAATAACCCCTTTTAATTGGAGTTCAAACGAGAGAGTGAAATAATCCCTTTCTATCCTCATAAGTTCATTGGATGTACGTAAACTGCGATTGTACCATGACTCATGAAATAAGTAGTTTTCACGACTAAATCCCTTGCTCTTTCCTTTGTTAGTTGAAAACAGGGAGTGTGACGAGCACCCCTTTCTTAGAAGAGTGCCAAGCAAACCGTTTTGTTCAAAGATCTCAAATTCAAATAAATATTCAGAAATGATGGGGACCGGAGGATGTTTAGGAAGAAGTTTGATTTTTTTACATACAGCTAGTACTCCAATACGTTTTTCTCACGTGAAAAGCGTGAAAACGGTACTTATCATTGAGATTTTCTGTGAAGGAGTCTAGCTCACAGCTCCTACATTTTGTCCTCTATACAAGTCTGACACAAATCGGTTATTTTCTGTACTGTGAAATGAATAAATTTTAAGATATCATTGGAAAGTCACTTTGAGATTCACATTGAAACGTCTTCAGATCCAAAATACAAGGATCAAACCTTTCTGAACAACGCGTTGTGAAAACTCTAGATCTACATACTAATGGTCAAAATTCATCAAAATTCTCATTCCTAACCTTTTGTGTTATGTAAAATGCTTTTACCGTTGGACGAGGTAAAATGAAAGAACTTTTGTAAAAAGTTTTTTAATTCGTTTCGTAGTAAAATGGAACTGTTGGTGAGATTCACCCATAGTATGTATATCTCTGTCTATAATAGGGTGTAGTCATTTACAAATACTGCCATAGAGTGACCAACAAGATGGAAAATAATGAACATAGAAAAACTGATAAGAGGTTTTAGTACGGCCTATATTTCACCTTTTGCACTTTCCTACAATGTACCAGTTAATAGTCTTACCTAATAATAACTCGGGTTATCGTTTGGATCGAAATAGAGATGGTATTACATCAAGGCCAATAAATATATTTGGACTAAAAGTTCTGTTTTACTCATAATTTGGAATTAATGATCACGAACAAAGGGAAATCGATTTATTTCCAATGAAACTGAACCCCGACTGCCCGAGAATCAATGTGCGGCCAGCCGATTTGTTCGAAACACATATTAACTTATAAAAACATGCAAACGTAACGAAGGACGATATTAGGTTAGAGAATATCACGATAAAATTGATAATACAACTGGTAAAAGCCACGCATGCGCGGGTCACATAGCGACAATGTCAAATTATCACCTATCGGAAGACTGTCTGATTGATAAAGCTCAAATACATTACAATGTGACGTAATGAACGGACAAAACTGTCAACTTGAACTCAAAACAACAAATGAAGCCCCTATTAGATTTTTGCAATCAACAAACATTTGTGTGCTACGTGAACAAAAACGGACAATCATGTGCTATTAAGTGTACAAGCAAAGCCATCTCAACCCAAGTACCGATGAAAGTTGCGTATATGGTGAAGTTGCGTGTACTAACCGTTCGGACTGCTAGACGTACAGATATACAACCACTATGAAACATTTAGAAGCATACTTGGAAACTATGTATGCATTTCGAGACCATGGGAATAATAATTATCTAACCCAAATTCAGAGATATTCAAGAAAGCAGTAACGGGTGGAAATGCGAAGAAATCACACATCGAATACCAGTCAGGTGAAAATTGGCCAAAGTGTACACAAATGTAATAGAAATATGTTAAAACCAATGTACATCATTTTGTATACAGCAATAGACATGACGGCCGCATCAAGGTAAATAACTAGGGAATGGTAGAGCGCTTTCCGAATGAGTACTAACAGAAAGCGAAAATTTGAAGAAGAAAAAAATAAAAAATCTGTAAAAATCTATGCTATTTTTACTTAACATACATTTTAGCAAACGCTAGTCTATGAGAACTATATGAGATGACTGGGAAAGAGTAAATCTAGACCTTGTTCATCATGGGCAGGGCCGGTCCGCGAAGATGCAAGCCGGCTAGATCTTGGTTGAGACGCCGTTTAGCCAGGGCCGAAGCATTCACAGGACGCAACGAAACGGGGGCGGTTGAGTTGCGGACACGGTATGTTTGTTCCAGAGCGCCCTGAAACACAAGACATTACTCTGAGCAGAGCCTGTCCCGGTATCCCGGTACTGCCCGAACCCTTCCCGGGCACTCAAACAAGGTTGATTTTTTGCTCACTGCTGGCTGGAACACGATTGCAATACGGCTGTTTTCCACTGCCTGTCGCGGTCCCGTATCCCTCCCGGAACAGGTTTTCGTCACAGTATAGCATAAGGTAGATGAAATACTATATGAAATGTTACTGTGTTTCACAAAGACACACCGAAACAAAGAAGCTCACACATTGAAGTGAAAACAGTACTTCAAATAATTATTGAGATAGACGATTTTTTGGGGGACTAGTTAAACTTGTACTATGCTTGACTGACGTGAAATCTAAGAGAACTTTTTCAGATACCGTATGTGGAGAACACAGAAAACATATAATGTTTAAAACTTCTAAAAACGTAGAAACGCATGGGGAAACCAGGAAACACTTATCAAAACAATTAGGGTTTATTGTACAATCGTCCCCCCCTTGAGCCGAAATAGGTTGGAATCCGACCCGTAGTACAATCGCCCCCCACCCCTAGGGGGGGGGGGGGTGATTGTATAACGTCCTTCTTTACTGCAGGTTTGGATTGAGTGGGGGGCGATTGTTAAACAGGTCCGGGGTTGTACTATTACCCCCCATTTTGTATTGTGGGGGGTGATTGTTAAACGTCGACATTGTACAATTACCCCCCATTTACAATCACCCCCCTCTCTATAGGAAATCGTATTGGGAGGGGGGTGATAGTACTACGGGGACTTAAGGTGAGGGGGGGGGGCAATTGTACAATTTTCCCAACAATTAATAGGCGTTGCGAAATCCCCGTGAGTTTCTAGGTGAGAACGAGCACAGCTATCACTGTACCTTTATAGTGTCGGCATCGTTGCTGGCTACAGTAGGCAGAGCGGCTTGTGGCAGACTATGCCGTTGCACTATCCACGGATGCTGCAGAACTTGCTTGGCAGTAGGTCGCCGACTGGCATCTACGTTCAGCAGGCGGCAAACCAGGTCCTGCAAACATTTTGATCAACTCAAAACTATATTGTAAAATATTCATTAAAAGATGAATATGAAGTGTTACATGCATTTTTCACCATGATACATGTCCAAACAAAAAACGTGACACATTTTCTACAATAGCAACGAAATTTCGCAACTCGAAGTGTAAGCATGCCGCCACCATTCCTCAGTAGTACAGAGCATATAACTCATTCAAACCATGGAAAATATATGCATTCGGGATGTTGAAACAGGTACACTATATTTCGTTGAATGTATTTAAACGTGTTAGTCTTTCATGAGACTCTCAAATAGGAACCAAATGGGTTCCAGGACCAACCTTGGCGGCGTCGCTGATATTGGCCCACGTGGGTCCCTCCATGAATATCTTGCCCTCGCCCATTCGCTTGAGAATATCATCTGCATTGTCACTCGGTCCCATGGAGAACGGGGTCTTTCCAGAGAGCATAGTGTACAGGATTACCCCCAGAGACCAGACGTCACACGATCGATCGTAGCCCTGTCGGTTCAACACCTCCGGAGCCACCTGAAACCATCAATCTCATAACTTACCACCTCACCAGCGGCAATGTTTTGTAAACGTCTCTTTTTTAAATCTCAAAAAGCCATTTTTCCCGCTGGAGACAATTCAATTTTTCAAATCCTATGTTTCAATGTGTTTATGTGACAATGTGATATAAATTTCACAATGGGATTGTCAGCATGGGCCGAAACTGCTGTAGTAACCTCGATAAACTAATAAATACGAACAGCACACACATGTACCGATGGTAGAAAACTAACGAAGTTGGCAGTATAGCAGGGAGTCATGAGCATGCCGTTTTCTGCCCGAGATTGCTTTGCGAAACCAAAATCGATGATACGAATAGAATCGGATTCGCCGGAAGTAGATGCATACATAATGTTCGATGGTTTCAGATCACGATGTGTCACCTAAATAAGATGCTGGAATTAGTGCATACAACTAGGGTGAAACGTCAAAGGTCGAATTATATTTCACCAAAAGCGGTTAATACTGATCATACTAAAACACGAACAACTACTACCGCACCGCCAAAAAAAATAAGCATTCACCGAATAATTTCGTTTCCAAAGTCCAATGTATGGTTTCTCACCTGTTTGGTATGCAAGTAATCAACAGCGTTGACCAAGCTGGCAAGAGTGGAGGCAGCTTCACGTTCAGTAAAAGATTTCTTGGCAAGAATCCTGAAGATATCACCAATATTATCTCAAAACAAGATCATATACATCGTTTGGCAACCTACGTTACGAAAAAAATAAAACACTACGGGTTCTCTTCTGCTAAACTTTGAAAATCATCAAGTTTGCCGTAATTTATTCGAAAACCAGATTGACTATCCAAGAATTGTCAGACTCAATTTGATAGAATGTGAAGTATTACAAGTAGTGTGAAAAAGCACCTGTCGAACAGTTCTCCGCCCCTACAGTACTCCATGAGCATGTATACGGTGGTTTCATCCTCGTACACATCAAACAACTTGACAATATGGGGATGGTGTCCGTATCGCAGCAGAATGTCCACCTCCTCACTCGCATCCCACGCAGACTTCTTGATGAACTGCAAAACTCATATTCATAAAGTGTAAAGTGTCTGAATACTCAACAAAAATGGATGAATTTACGCAGAAAATGAGATATTTGCCTATTTTTTATGCAAAATCATCACTTTCCACGATCAAAAAACCGAGTATTTTCGGCGAATAGTCGGTTACTGGTTTATTCACACATTGTAGGGGTCTCTGTATCCACAAAACTATTCATCTTAACGTAATTGACAGTGAAATAATGTGGTCTTGAAGTGAAACTCGACTAAAACAAATCGGCCTAAAAATATCAGGTACAAAGCGTCTGTACCAGTAGATCACAGTAAGATGTCTTGAACAGAAACCAACCTTGACCACAAATTCTCTTTTCGTTGTCCGGTTCACGCAGCGACGAACGATCGAATGCACACCCTTACCAACTTCCTGAAGATAGTCAAAATGTTAAAGATTTAGTATCGATAAATACGGAGAGTTCGGTGGCACTCTAACAGCCCTACATTTCGAAAATCCAGAACTCATACTGACATAATGTAGCCCATAACTCAGAGAGGGCGCTAAACATGTTTGGATGTCAGGACCCGAGTGATTTGTGATCACAGTTTCAGAGAATGTACAAACTGATCCCGCGAAATCGACCAGCAGCATGTTATCAAGAGGCTCAAGCACCAGAAAACAGCTCACACTTATTCCGCGCAAATCAAACAACAGAAAAATGGCTGGCGACCAAACACCGGACAACAAGCACAGCGGAACGACACAGAGAACACGTGTTTGCAGTGTAAAATGAAATATGGCGGCCGAATCCCACCAATAATTCATTGTTACCCTATATGATAAAACAGTATATCGCTAGCTGTGCTTGGGCTCTGTTAAAAACAAATTAGTCGTCGAATAGGTGAAAAACATTTATTAGACGGTTAGGGAAAAATGATTTCATATGACCGTCATGCTCTCCGACAGACTGTATAGTCCTGTTTTAAACGACGACAACATTGAAATGGCAAGTACCTCGTAGAGGATATAGTCATCGGTGATGGGATGTGTTCTGGCAGTGGGGATGAGGCCGACATTGTTCCCGTCTCTGTTCTCCTTCACTTCGTCCATGGCCGAGGGACAGACGAACGAGAAGCCGCGGAACAGCTCGTGGGCAGCCGCCGACGGCAGAATGGCCGGCGAGTCTGACACACAAACAGTTACTTGTGTTTAATCTTAATCAATAATTAACCTTATAGATAGAAGTAAAATTCTTAGTTCAACTAAACAATTATGTTTCAACTTTATTTTATTTAACCTAATTCTGTTCATTTAATCAATACTTCTGTTCAAATGCATGGTCACGTGACCATCACTCACAAACAGGGCAGTGTCACAGTGCAAAATAGCTAAAGTTCCTTCAAGTCTCACGTGACTATATAACAAAATCTTATGTCTACAAAAACTTCTTCCAAGACCATCAACGGAAGGGTAGATATAAGTTAGAGAGAAACTACAACTAATATCATTGACCACATTTTGAAAACATTGCGACATCCTTGCTGCACCAGCATACCCTTGCAAAGAACAGATAAACTCAAGTATCGGCCAGCCTTGCTACACTCGCAACACGGCTGCCTCACACTTTTTTGCAACCTGATACAAGTTTAAGTGAGCGTCACAAGTTTGTCGGGGAACCTAATCGCTTATATCCAGTCATTACAAATATGACAAAAATAGTAAGGTGTCAAAAACGGGTAAGTGCCAAGTTCTCTGGTCACATACACATGCAACGACCGACAACTCTTCACAATTTAACACTTTTTTAAAAACTCTAAATACTAAATAGAATAGAGCTAAAAACATATTTCTAGATTCAGCTGTCTATAAAGAAAAAGTCGACATATTATGTGTGTATATGTAAAGTGTCTTACCCTTTGCCGGACGCTTTGTGAACTCGGGGTCAAAGTAGACTGTACTGTCAATTGTGGTAACAGCCGGCTTGAAAGGAGGCTCGATCTCTTTGTTCAACAGCTGATTGAAGTCGATCGAGGCAAAGAACGGATGAGTCTTGATTTCCTGCAACATGAATGTAAGAAAATACCAAAACATTGGAATCATTCTAATAGGCACAAAAACTTATTTATTAAATTCAGATTGTGAGAATTCTGCATTGATTGAAATACTGACTGGCAAAAAATAATCTCAAAGAAAAGAAAAATGTATTGTCCAAGGGTAAAAGACATTACCGATGGTTTGTGTTATCAAAGAGCTGATGTTGGGTGGCTAAATTGTTAATGTTCACTTAACGATAAAAATGGTAACACTAACGAAAACAGTACGTTTTAATCAGAAGCAAACAATGACTATTATCTCTACCTCAACTCCTTTCGGACCAGCTCCAAGGCGATTCGATGCATTTCGCTTGAACAACGCTCTCAGCAGCGACTGGGCCTCGGGCGATAAAAAGGTTGGCATGGTCAGCTTGGCTCTGAGATAATCAACATTACCAAGTATCTCTCAATCATCATGGAAGACGCAACAACAAGACACGTCATACACTACATGCTTGGTATCTTCTTGTTCACAATTTCGTAGGGATACACTCACTTTAGAATTTGGCTCATGGTGTCCTTGCGATCGATTCCTTGAAACGGTAGATTTCCGGTCAACATTTCGAACTGAAACATATACAGTAAAAAGCAAGCGAGCATTGAGCAACTGAGTCAACAATACTAAAAACACGATAATGTAGCCTTACAGGCAGCAGCGTCATATTGGAACACGATATACGGAAGACGGGGAAAATGGTGTACCATTAGCACTCCCAGGGACCAAAAGTCTGCGGCAGTCGAATGGCCTCTTCTGTTGATCACCTCGGGAGCCATGTATTCAACCGTACCTGAACATCAACTTTTATGAATAAACTAGGACAACTTTCTGCCAATTAGCAAGCAGCTTTTGTAGCGGCCTCTATGAGAGAATGTGCAGGTCAGAGAGACGCAGGCAGGCCAACCTGTCTGCGGCCTCATCGACCGGCGTGCTCTCTCGTCTTTGTAGCTTGATAATCGCTAAAAATAGGCGCAATGCTTCTGAGCTTTCAAATATAGTTTTTGAAAGTACGCCAAAACGACAACTTGCAGCAAATGTGTCTACTATTCTCATTCTGAGCAGCGCGAAGAAACGCAGACTAAGCTCACCGCAAAAACTGAACGTTTTCTTTTCCGAGTCGATGGATTCCTTGCTGAGGCCGAAATCGGTCACCTTCACATGGCCATCGGCGTCCAGCAGAATGCTGCAATTGCGTCGATTAGGTAACTATTGACGAAGGTCTTTTCAGAACACGTTGGACCGCCTAGTGATTTTCCTTAGTAATATTCCAACTAGCCAGCGTTCATTGCATAACGTAGGAGCAAGGGGGTCATTCCCCTATCCCCCACCACTATATTTTTTATCCGCCTTCAATGAACACATTAAGAGCACATTCACCACTGCGCCGCATTCATTAGACTCTTCTGGGCAGTCGAATGACGTCGATACACGTCACTGCAAATAATAGAGAGCGCCCGGAAAACGATAAAAACACTAGCCAAGTATCCGCTTCCTTATATAATAGAGAAAGAGCCAACCTACAGATCAATACCCGTATAAACTACACAAACAAATATCATCGAATTTCGTTTTTTTAAGGTCTCCCTAGCAACCCGCGAAGAATATACTTAGCCCTATTTTCCCTGAAACAAAGTGATTAGCTGAGCGAAATGCTGGGAAAATCCTTTGTAAAAACTTACTTTTCTGGTTTAAGATCCCTGTAGACAATTCCCAGCGAATGAAGGTGCTCAAGAGCCAAAGTGAGCTCGGCAAGATAGAATTTAACATCCTCCTCCGTGAACATTACCTAAATTATTTTCATAGAATACCACTTTCCAAAAAGAGCTCTGTTCTCAAACTGGATGGTTGCCTGGCTGGAAAAATCGTGAAAACATCTATCGAATGGCGAAAAGGTTAAGTAAGAAATGAATTATAAAGTATATTTTGTTTCAGAAAAAGCTAGTCCACTTTTTCTGAGACTTTCGAATATATTCAGAGAGGAGGAACGAATGAAACACTTTTAGCGAGAATAGTTCGCAAACTAATGAAATAGCCAGCAAATTGACAAAGGGGTGGAATACCTCTTTTGAGAGTCTTGTGAATAGATCGCCACCACGAAGAAAATCCAAAATAAGATAGAGCTTGCCTTCAGTTTGGAAAGCTAAAAAATTGCCAAAATGAACAAAAGGTATCGGACCGATCGAAAAACGCTGTTAGGTGCCAGCCAAATAGCCGTACAAATTAACGAATAGGTCATGGAGAGCCCGAGTCGATGTCATTCTTAAACACAACATAATGATCATTAATTGGGTCAGGTTCACACATTTTCACGAAAAACACTGACCATAGTGCAGTTTGACGATGAATGGATGGGAGATATGTGCCAGAATATTACGCTCCATTTTTGTTCGAACACGGTCGCGCACCTTCAGAGTTGCCTTTTTGAGCACCTGAAAAGAGCAGGTATTGCCTTACTGCATTCGGCTTCATGCGGAATATTGTGTACACAAGGTTAAACGTACCTTCATGGCGTACACGTGACCAGTATCCTTTCCGCGAACTTTTCTCACCAAGAACACCTTGCCGAAAGAGCCTTGCCCGAGAACCTGAGAAAACGAGAATAAATAGATGCGTCATCTCGATCAAAAACAGCTGTCTATGCCGCAATCTGCCAAGTCCAAAGAGTAAATGGACAGCTCCTTGGCTAGCCCGAGACAAGTTGCAGAAAGAGACCAATGGCACATTCGAATGTGTCTTTACAAACAACGAACAAATGATTCAAATGAAGAGCATGCCAACCTTGAGCAACTCAAAATGTCTTGCGTCGGCCTTCTCGCCGCCTTTGCGAACCTCGCCAATGTCGATTTCAGCGAGACCATCCTTAAAAGTCAATTTTAACACACGAACTACAAATGAAAGGATGATAGGGCCCAACCAACTGGAGGTGTATGCGTTTGTAGATAAGACAACGTACGGTAATCTGGCACGACACTTCATCCGAGGGAAGTCCCATGGTCATTCTAAAAGTCGCCGCGTCCCACAATACAAATAAATAGGTTACAACTTGGCATCCAGAACAAGTGAACACCCAGAGAGCAAGGGGGAAATGTGCATGTGGGAATGAGCTGGCCACGCCCCCTATTGCGGGAAATGCTCAGCCAACGTCATCCTATGAGTAAAACCTATAACCAACCCCGCTTGGGAATATATTTTAATTGCTCTTGAAAATACCCCCCTATTTCATACAGCACCCATTAATCTCAGCTAATTAGCATGCAACGCAATCGAGCAGGTTTTCAGAAGGAAGCAAAACAAATTTGAAACCTTATCTTGATTGAAGGCGAAATTTTTGCTGTACTATGATGATCATGATATTGATCATCACAAAATTATCGTAATTCGTTGATGAATGGCGAAAATCAACATCCAGGTCGAGCGATTCATTAAAGTTTTTTTTGCAGATTACGCTGAGGATTTTGTTAAAACGTACCTCAATATCGTCCAAATCATTCAGACACTGTGATGCCATCTGGAAATAAAATAAAATGAATAAACGAAGACAGCTCATAGCCAGATAGCAGTGCCGTTTATGGCTGAATTAGTACCAGCTCACTTCTGTGATCGAAGTCACACATCTACCTAGGAAAAAAGTATAGGACTGACTGACTGATCCCAATCTGCGTCATATGGTCATATCAAACATACAATATTGCTCTGCTCTTGCTGAAATACAAGTATCGAGAAATAATGCGCAAAGCGAAAGACGCAGGATGGGATCAAAGATTCGAGATATTTTCGCCCACGTACTCAGGAGCTTCCCCTCACTTGTCGTATTCACCCTCTTAGGATATCTGCGAGCGTCGCTATGTCAGGATGACTCTCCTTGTACCACAAGTTCGCAACCTTGGTGTATGCGGCAACTACACGCCTCATTTTGACACTATTTTCGCGCCGAGTTCCCGTGGCAAGCGTTTGAATCTTTGAATTATCGTGTATATGGTCACTGTTGAAGCCTGCATCGAGATAAAAGTACATGTTCAGTTGCACTGGGACAAAGGGAGGCCATCGAGTACGGTGTCAGGTGTAATTAGAGTGGTTACATTCGGTTCACCTGCCACAACTCATTTTGCAGACAACTGACTGCCGTCATAGGCGACATACCAGATACCACCCACTTCATGGAATCGACTTTCATATTCAGACAAATTTTATCAAATTTATGGCAGTAGAAACAAAAAAGCGAAGCTCCGAAACGCTACGTTTCAAATACTAAGCAAACACGAGTTCAATCAAAATCATGCAACACTTCAAACGAATTAGTAACCGTAAATCCCTTAGGGGTTCTAAATATATTTATCAATTAGTTATTAGATACTAATGATGTATGCGTTTGGCATCAAACCTAAAAATACGGACACCTAATGCTTTTTTCACCGACAGTCCCTCGAGAATAGAGAAAAAGAGAGGAAACAGTTGTAAAATGATTTCTTATTATTAACTAAGACACCAAATCAGACTTAAACCATCAAATTTGACATCTTCCATTCGAATATCATGACGTTCAAGAAATACATGATCAAAACATTCTCAAATAAGACCTCTTCAACAGAAAACCTCACCCAGTCTACATTGGAACCACGAAGAGGTAAAGAAAAGGCAACGAACCGAGCACAGCAGTTTCGCTATCTGACCAAGAAGATTGACCGTCATCCTTTCGACTATTCGTGGTCAACTTAGAAGGACGTTCAGTGAGCGTCGAATAGTAAGGCGTATAGGTGAAATAGTCAGCGTTTGGGTGGACGAAAGCTACGGAACCAATGAATGAAATACGTTTTTAATACGAATAACAGTTGAGATAGAAATCAATCCCCCGGCGGATGGATCAGTGCGTTTGTGTGCGCAGGTGCCTACTTTCCTCGAACAACGGCATCACAACGCGCTCCAGATAGAACAGTGGCGTAGAGCTTCTCTTTGTTGTGAAACGTTGCGACAATGATGAACACGAGAACGGATCAGACGGAATGAAGACAAGTCGAGTAAGAGTCCCAATTGAATGGCTAACGAAACAAGGATCCATGGTTATCCTGCCGCTGTGTATTGTGTACACAATACTAGAATGATTCGTGACCAACGAATTGGAACATCCAAATCCATCGAGAAACCCACGCATTTAGGATATTAATAGCACCGTCAACCAAATTAGAGACACAAATTGAATTTAACCAAACAAGACTGGCAAATATCCCGAGACAGAATAATAATTAAACTTGTATGGGTACCAACCCTGCTGTTAAAAGATGATTCGTCATCATCATGATTAACACCGCCAAAAAGAAGTGAAGCAATACATTTTATGTCCGTATGCAAAACCAAACCAAGCGAGCAGTTAAATTTTGCATTTGAGAACTAGCTTGTGACATAGGTGTGGCCATATAAACTATGCTTAATTGTAGGAAGTCGGCCTGAAATTGGGAAGAGTGGCTGGTCCTCAGCCAGTGGCTGAATTCTTTATAAAACGCTGAAGGTTCTGTTTTATATGCGCCCTTCTCAACAGTAAACTATGTTCATGGTCCAACAATATTTCAGTTTCGCGAATATGACCATAGAGAAGGTAGGATAACTCAATAACTTTGCTACGGATGAGTTGATGAGCCAAAAACACATAAACCGTTCATGAACCCAACAGAACCGAAAAATATGCTCGAATCAATTGAATTGAACATACACGTTCACCATTTATCATGTTTATTCAGGCATTCCGAAAATGTATTAGAACTGTCAGCTAACTGAAATGCATTTGTTATCTCCGGAAACTACCAAAATAACGGTGCCAATTCGAGAAGGGCAGGAATTGTCAAATTATGGGTTGCCTAGAAATATGGCCAATTCTACAACTAACCGGGTTTTTAGGTAACCTAACCCTTTTTTGGTAACCTGTTTTTGAGGTTACCTTGGTAGGTAACCTGAAAGTAACCTAAAACTGAAATCCGGTTACCATTCAAACTAACGGTAAAAACCACAATTTGCGTTAGAAAAACAGGTAACCGGTTTTTCATTTTAGGTTACCAACCGGTTACCTACCGAGGTAACCTGAAAAATAGGTTACCAAAAAAGGGTTAGGTTACCTAAAAACCCGGTTAGATATAGAATTCACCTAGAAATATTGTGGTGCGAGCCCTTTATATTAGGTATTATAGTTAGTTAACGGCCTTGCATTTAAGAAAAAAATTGTCCGCCATTACCCAAGAAAGAACTTTTTTCTGATTATGCAGATAACGTTATTGGAATATAGGTCCAAATAGCGTACAGTTAACTTAATACCTTCGAGCTCGTATTATTTCTACAAATATTAGGCCAATTAATTGACAGAAGTGACATTCCTGTCAAAGTAGCTAAATTCATTTCAAGCGTTGCAGATTACAAAAACATGCCGGACAGTATTTATCGAAAAAAAGCAAAGCCGGTGATTGATGTTGGGTGATTGATGTTGATGTAAATTCGAATGAAATATCGATTGGTTGGAGTTTGAAAGGTTCCCCCCGTAGAAGAATCAAGATGTTAGTGGAACATCCTCATCTATTGGCGCCAAAACGAAATGATAATCAGTTTGAGTCCATCGCCCAGGCGATACAATAAGGTTAACCCCATCCCAAGAGTTACCGAGGCATCGCCCTTTTTTCGAATGAACTCACCTGTTCTGGTGATGGAGTAATGTCGGCTCTTGATGGTTCAGATCCGAATGGGGCGCCGAGTGGAGCCAACGGCATCCTTAAACAAGTGATAAATTATATAAGTACTGATTTATCCCCCTCTGAAGAATTTTACCACATTATCGGCATCATTTAAACACCTGGAACTACGTAAAGAAGTGATCTAGGTCAGATATCTGAGCAATCAGAACATTGTGTTATTGATATGCACAAACATTGTTTTGTTCCGTTATCGTCGCATAATATAGTGATGGTTGGATGCAATACTGTTAATGATGTGGGACACATCATTTTATTATTGATCTGATATCATAAATCAAGGCGTTAAATTCTCAAATTCCATCATATCGTGAAATTGTGCACAGAAAACACGGCAAGACATACATGATGGATCGGATATATTTCGCAGAGAACAAATTCCTTTTTTGATAGACTGAACGATGTCGATAATCAACTGGTCTCATAAGGAGTGACCTCATAATGAGGGAGAAAACAGAATGGGCGGGGCAAATTGATTACGAAAGGATCAAACTATTCTTGAACGATCAATAAATATGATACAAGCTTCTGTATTATAATTATTCCCATAACATTGGCAAAGGTGTCAACCTAAAGCGAAACAGTTGTAGTCACAAATTGGTGAGGACGTTGTAATTAGGATGCAAGAAATAAACAAGTGAACCGATTCAAAACCCTGATCAGGTGATATTTCTCATTCGTAGAGCTCAACAAAGGTTGCGCCGGATGTAAAGCACTCAAATGATCAATAATGATTCATAACCGAAAATAGTTATAAAAGGGAACTTTTACTTTTTATCTTAACTTTAATAATAATCAATCATCCTAAATTCATATATAAAAAATAAAATACTACCTAATTTGAAATTCGTTCACACTAGTCAACCCCAGTTGCTTACCTCCTCCAAGAAATACGACAAAAACTGAAACTGAGGAGGTAAACAACGAGTGGTAATGAACCCTTTTCCAAGCAAGAGTATTCATTAGCGCTTCTCCTCTGAGTAGAATTGGGAGTAGTGAACGAAGTAGAAACGTCGTTTCTGTCAATGGCTAGCAGATAATAATGAATAATAATGGGTGTTAATGAGTGAGCCCGTTTGCGGACCAGATGTTTTTACCTAATCTAGATGTGAACAGTGAACTCCCAACTTACAGATTCGGTTGTGTAGCACTGGCTAATTCAAAAGAGTTTCAAGACTTGAACTACCTTCAGCACATGTCATAAAATGTGTGAGAATGAACCAGCTCAAGCTAGGAGGAAGTGATTAGTTTACTAAAAAACGTGCTGGCTGCCTAAAATTCGCCAGCTGCATAGTGTACATTATATTGCACATTCAATTGACGGGACATAATAAGGACTTTGAATAATGCCTTGCTACTTCCTACCCATCATTTGGACGAATCTGAGAGAAACGAAAAAAAAACGAGATAAATAATTAATATAGCACAGCCGACAAAATTCTCATCCCACCCCGACGGCGAGTGTACGATATTTTGAAGTTTTGAATTTGTTCTTTTCGCGCTTTCTAAAAACTCTCCGTGGAGCGCGGTTTGCACTTCAGAATTGTGACAAAAATGAGGCGGTATGAAAAAGCCGAAGTACTACTGAATGCTGTGCGGTCTTAATTTCTTGATGATAATAGACATTCCCTAGTACCCTCTCTCGCTTCGCTTGAAGATATGAATAGCGTTATAATGCTCATCATACTAACGTGGAATTATACAGTATGCTGCGCACAAACTGTGTCTGAAGCTTTTGTTACGAAAACAGCGATTTTTAGTAGAAAGAAAGGTACACATCTTGACAGAAAGGTTCATAACCATACGCATACATCATGAGGTTTTTCAAAACATTCACGACCAAGAAAGTTCCACTATGGAATGCAAATAAAGACTATACATGTCCGCCACACGAGAGGTTTACAGTACGCGGTTACACCTAATGACTATTTATAATGAACACGAACAGTCTTTACTGAGAAAAAATCCACAATTCTCGGTCGTTATGAAAATAGAGGTATTGGAAACGAAATTGATAGTTTCCCGAACAATTGTGAGTTTCAAAAAAGCTGCCAGGAAGCTGGAAATTCATACTGTATGAGTAAAGGGCTATCCTTACGAGTAAAGGGCTACCCAGTTGGTGGTGTAAACTATAAACTCGCGATTACGCTCTTGAAATATCAAATACAGTTCAATAACTACTATCGGTGTCAGAATTACACAGTGCTGTACGCCTGTACGTTGATGTTTCATAATAGAGGTAATAGTGAAACAACGTAACTGGAAAACCGGATGTAGAATTGGGCAATGAAACCACTACCCAGGGAAGTGATAACAACAAACTCCTGATGATCGGGATAATTCTGTTTACGTTTATAAATTTGTTTCACATTTTCTCTTTTTAATAGTAAATATAGTGGCGGTGGAAAACCAAATTACTGCCAGAAATCTAGTCCACATTAAATATGATTTGTCAAACAGGCTACTGTCGAATGCATGGGAATATCATTCCGTATGAGAACAATCATGAGCATATGACATTAAAGAATGACGAATATGTGATCCAATACCAACGCTTCAGTCCTTTATACTGCAATACATTCTTCAATTGCAGTTTAAAGGACCGTTGACACGGGATTGGTCCACATAACTGTCCTACTTTAAGAAATGACGGGAACTTAGTGAACCTCTCTCGTGGTGTTATGAAGAGAAGTATCAACGCTGTCTGTCTACGCGCAATTAGATGTGGAATGGTGAAATAAAAGCGTAATTACTTTTCACTTGCAGCATGTTCTTATTAATAAAATGGAGGAGAGGGAAAGAGAGAGTAAGAGAAAGAGATAGAGAGATGGGGAAATAGCAATATAAAGTAATAACTATGGATGTTCTGAAAAACATCTCAAATACTTTCACTGGTTCAGTCAATGATAGTCACGTGAAACATGTTAAACACAGTAGAACTCGGAAACATGCAATAACAAAGTGCACGATTTCTCATTAGAATGCTAACTTATGTGACTACTCAATTTTCCTCCAGTATAGAGACGTTTTTATATGTGATCAGCAGGAGGTCTGGTGCGAACTCCCAAAACCGCATAGAAACACGTTTAAGCTCGAAGATAGAAACGTAAACTAGGAAGGAAATTGGTATTTGCGGTGTGGTATGCGTAGAATATCAGTGGGAAAGCCTTTGAGAGGCAGCAGCAGCAATTCAATATGGGCGCATTGAAATGACTATTCTGAAGAAATCATGCATACACAAATAGTCTAATAGCAATTCTCTATTACAAAGTAACCGGAAGCGTTGCACTATTCTTTGGAAAAAAGGAATAAAACGAGGTCATCATGGAAGTTATGACTGAACCCCTTGGAATTGCGTGAAACGTAAAGAAATGAGTGACACACATGGTCCCAATATGATAAATGGGAGGCAATGAATGTATCCGAGAAGAAGTAATGATAAAGTGCAATGATCATTCATGTAAGACGTGTTGAGGAAATGTTGAAGAAATTTCTCTGACACTTTTCGCCATATTGTCAAAAATACTTGTTCCGCTGCACTATGTTGTGTATGAATATATAAATAAATGTGAAGTAGTTTACTGGTGGAAATATACGAAAACTGGAACTGAACAACTTGAGTAAATGTTGTGAAACTCGCCGGGAACATGTGCAAATACAACAACACTTCTCTCTCAGGAAACATGAAAAGTATTCAATAACAATGACCCATAATAATATGTTGGAAAAATGCAAAAAGCTCTTGCTTTTTCTTCGATGAAAACATTATGGCCCTTTTTCTTTATGGATTGAGGAAGACGCGTTAATTGTAATAAATGGGTAGCAGTCGGGTAGACCTAATTCACTTTTCAAATTGAGAAAAAAAACTGAGGTTTGGCCATAGAGGGATTTTCAAGAGGTACAAATTCGAATAGTACTTCAAGTGGAGCTAAATTATTTAATTTTTAAATAGTTTAAGCTAAGCACCTACCCCTTTAGGTCAAAGGTTAAGGTAGATCAGGCGTAACTTGTAGGAATATATGCAACACTAAGAACATCAGGCTGATTGAGCAAATCGTTTGGGAAAAGCGTTTCAAATAACTAACAGAGTCCGTTGTTTGCTCAAAAAATTAAGTTGCATGCCGTGTTGAACAAACTCAAATCGTGAGTTAGTTTATGTGTTGCACAGTACTTGAAAAGACTGTACTTGAGAAAACTAGTTTGTTATTCTGAAGAAGATATGAAAGGTTTATTCTTTCAAAAGCATTAAGGGTAGACACTCGTTTTCACATGCAACTCGAACACTTGTTGCTCCTGGTATAATATAATAACGTGTACAAGGCTAATATCAGTAGTTCTAGATTTGTATGCACTGGAGCATTCCTCGAGCAGTTTCATTATCAACTAACAAATTATCAACGCCACCCAAAAGTACATCCTTCTAAAAATTACTTTTCGAAAAAGTTTTCAAGAGAATCACAAAAAAAATAGAAATCGTATTTTCTCAAAAAATGATTTGATTTCTTTGTTTGGGGAAAGAAGTGCATTCTGATCTGGTGCAGACGTTTCCGTAAACAATTGCTAGCACATTCAGCTGTTTATGGACAGAGAGGTGTATCTATTCATCAGGAATAACCGTGAAGAGCTTAGTGAAAGAGAGGGGGAAAGGGGATATTGGGATCGATTCAACACCGCGCACACGCACAGCACAAGTCGGATTAATGTGTCTACCTTTAACCAGTGGATGTTGGGTCAACACCAACTAAACTCCCAGCCGCTAGCTCACATGTAGTTAATTCGAGAGAGCGGATTCGGACAAAACACATGGCGTGCTAGAAGTAGCTGGAGATTCTGAGGAAAAGTTGCTGAGATTTCCAACAGATCTTATTTTCATTCTTGGTTTTTGGTACAACATCTTGCAGGCTTCCATGAGAACTGACTAGTTTTGAGAGCATACTATACTGTTATTTCATTACATAGTCACGTTAAGCATGTTAAACACAGCATAACCTAGAAGCGTACCATGACAAAGTGCACAATACCTCATTAGATTGCTTACTTGGCGTAACCATTCAATTGACTTCTAGTATACCACCGTGGCAAAGTGGGAGCCAGCGAGATAGTTCGTGGGGTTTTTCAAGAACCAAAAACCACTACGTGGTCAGCTCAACGTGAACGATGATGAGCAAACTACGTGATGAGGTCAAATCGTCAATGGGGTCAGTACATGCCACATGGTCTACATGGTCAGTACATGGCACAGTGTTTTCGTTTCCGCTGTTGCAGAACCGCTGCAGAGCAAATTTTTTCAAGCTTTCAGATGAATTGCACGTAATTTAAACGTACTGAAGGTATCGCAATCCTACTGTAGAAGTGTCAGTATGAATGAAAAGGACTATAGGATGCACCAGGGGGGGGGGGGGGGGGGGGATTTATCACAGTTTGGCTGAGAGTCACATCAAGCTCGCTTACTAAGAGGCTTCATCACGTGAAACGTGAAAACGTGTCGAAAGCGGAAAATTTTACGAATGAAAGGGTGATACTGATGCCCGAAGGGTTTTCGCTCGATTTGCTCGGTCCAATGTTTCTAGCGCAATTGATACATTTGCTACTGTTTGTTGACGTTTACACGAATGTTCCAGTTGATCTTTGTATTATGTTTACTAATGAAACAGCAGGTATTCATTTGGAATTTAAAAAAGTTTTTTTTTCTGATAAGTTGTGCCAAATGAAAAAAAAAACAGATCTGATCATCTGGGGAGCTTTTTTACGTCAACAAAACTAATGAGAGCATAGAGCATTGAACAAACATCTCTACCGAGAGTGCGTCGAAGATTTGATCCAGCCGGCTCTAATTCGCCACGTAATCATCGAAAATTAACCAAATAATTTCTCGGAAAGAGGGGATAAAAGCGCAGAGCAAAGTTTTACGAAAAATTTATAGAATACCCTCAACAAGCATCGCTATTTTCCGGCGGTCCAGTTTCATATATATGTCTTACGCAGGAGGCTATACGGGGTCCCAATGATTTGATTGCCAGGACCACATAGCCTTTTCGAGAACGTTTCTCATAGGAATGTGGTATATATATAAACTGTTGATCAGTTGCACAGTCTCGTGAAACATGTTGAGCACAGCAGAACTCGGAAACGTGCAATGACAAAGTGCACGATGTCTCACTGGAATGCTCACTTTACGTGACTGTTCAATTAATTCTAGCATAGTGTCCTCCGGTCGTTTCTGTCAATACAGATACAGTGTGTTTCGTATGCTTATAGCCCCGTACAGTCAGTGAGTGGAACTTCCATGACAGTTTTGAGTAAAATATGGAAATGCTTCTATGTTGTGATGTTACTCACTACATCAGTTAAAAGCTTTCTTCTATAAAAGTTACCGGTTTTATTGCAGAATAGGACACATATAAACGATGAAAACTATACAGAATAAGTGTTTTTGATCGAGTTTGTCTGGTATTACATATGCTTTCCATGAATTATTGTGAAAAAGACAGATCAATCGAAACCACTTAGATTGCAGTCTGTGGCATTCTATCACCATACCGTGGAAAAAGAGACAAGAGAAGTGGAACGGTTCGGCCAATAGAATAGAATACGTCCCGAACTAACCAGTGCAAGACGAAACTTTGTCATGATTTCTATAGTTCTCTCCTATTTGATCCTCTCTTTCTTGATCGGAACGAATGCCCAGGTAACATTTTCATTCTTCTCGTTGCTCCGTGCTTACGGTAGTATCCCTCAAAACACCAGAAAGTTGGGTGAGGTGTTAGAGAAATGCTTTCGCCTACAAATCAGTGAGGAAGACGGAGTACATCTCAGCAAGCTCTGGGGGAGTTTCTATTTCGTCAGGCTGTCAGGAATTTTTATATAACTCCAGCTCATATTGTACCACCTCACATGCGAGAATTTCTATTTGCGAGACGTCTCGTAGAAGTGAACTGAGTGGAAACGTGTGTGAATAGTTCTTGTGTCCTTTCAACCATCTTGAAACTAATTCCAGTGAAGTTAATGCTTCCCTTTGGAATCAAGAACATTCTAAAAGTGCACCCATTGGAGAGTAGCTCATTATTTGTTGATGAATACTTGCAGATGAATCTAGCGCAGGGACTGGCTCTGAAGCAACGCTCCCAACGGTGTATGTCCTCCTACCTCCCGCGCACCTCCCACACCCAATACCTGCAACAACAGCTTGCGGTTCGTTCTCACGTAGCACTGTCGGTTTTTCCTTCTTATTCGAAAATCAACAGAATTTGGTGGTTGCAGACATCCAAACTCAGTTTATTTCTAAATATGAAGACTTGAAACGGTATAAGAAAGGTTAGTCCCAATTCGATTCATGGCTCGCCAAAAAGTGAACTTTTTCACGAGGTAGTTTCTCATAGTCTCAACAGTATGAAGCTTGAGAATAGTATTGATCAAATAAAACTCAGATTTTTTTCATATCTTGTTTTATCGTGATTAGCTTGACTGACTCCAAAAACTAAAGATAGAGTTTAGAACCAGATACGGTGAGTGGTACATGCGCGAGAAACATAATATACGAACAACATTTGAGAAGGAGATAAGAAACACCACTTGTAACAGTATCTTCTGTAACAGACTAGTGGTGCACGAATTATATGTCTTTTTCATGAATGTGTGTAATAAAAATGTTGTTCCAGATGTGTTTCGACATGAGGTGTGGTAACTCCATCATTCAACAGGTGATGAGCAGATACCCCCAACAAGTACCAGTGCTACGCCGATGCATCGGATATTAGCGAGATTGTCCACGACTTCGGTTGATCAATGAACTAGTTGTTACTTTATTTACTTATTCCTCTATGTCAATTCAGGGAACGTGGGAGGGAAAAGGGGACAAAATACATGAAGATCATCAACCAAATAGTTCGGTTGATCCCGAAATGTAAGAATAGCGATGTTAAAGAAGGATGAGTATGTGGTCCAATCACTTCAGTCTTTTAAACTGCAATACATTTCTCAATTGCAGTTTAATTGATCATTGACACGGGATTGGTCCACATAATCGTCCTGCTTTAACAGAAAAGCAAACCAATTCGACAAATATCTTATTGAGAGGCAGGTTTTCAGTAGCTAGCAAGAAACGAACGAGCGTCTCCAGAGGTGTGGGTGTTCCAAACAGGCAAGACCTAAAATCCGATTAGGAACTTTTCTTCTCATCTCTCCTATTATCCGGATACATGGTGTGGGTGTTGGGGATGAGTAGTTGAAACGAAGGGCTTTTCATTTAATCCGACCTTCATGTTGGGAGACCCTACGGCTATATGTACATGCACTTCCTGGGAAACCTACGTGATATCTGAGGCCGTATGCAAGAGTATCCTGGCTCCTTCATCCCATCCTGCGTCTCCTCAAACATACGCTATTTCTCTGCTCTTGCATCCCGCCGGGATGTGAGAGACGAGAAATGGTGAGGCAGAGCGAGAGACGCTGGATGGGAATCTTCTAGCATACGTACTCTGAGGCCGTATGCAAGAGTATCCTGGCCTTCAGAACTCGCTCTTCTCATTTTAGAGACGTCTATACGAGTGGGCGTGCACGAAGTATCCATAATTCTACGTAAAGCCCCTGGCAGCGTAGCAATCCATCCAACCTCATGAGAAGTTCCTATGATTTTCTCGTGAGAATCTCATGAACAACTCATGTCCTAATTGTGAACTTCTAATGTTGTAGCATGGCAATCAATAGAATCGCATAGGAAGTTCGTGAGATATTGCTCTCGGGATATCTCCTGAGGTTTTTGAGGGGTTGCTACCGCAGGGATTTCTAAGTATTTATCACGTGTACATAAACCAATCACAAAGCATCGTGATCTTGATACTTATTCATCGACAAACGGTGGAGGTCATACTCGCGCTCACCAGTACCTACTTCGTTTTAAACCGTGGTTCGTTCCAAGTCAAGCTCGAAACATTTGTTATCTCTCGTAAATTCTGAGTGTTTGCGGCATCATGTTATTCACAATGAAAGTTCTTCAAACGTACTTTCAATACAAAAAAACTATACCAAGAAAGTAGGCATGTTCTAAGCTCTCTTCACTATATACATGTCTGTCGGCTCCCTTTAACGCATTAGACTCAACTAGCAGCCAGATACTTTCGATAAAAGTTTTCTCGTCTGATTGTGATAAAAAAAAGTATTTGGGCGTGATTCCGCCCAGCTAAGTGGTTGAAGGTGTTTCGGGTGTGTGTGTGCACAAGTTATAAAACGACAAAGGATCTTTCTCCGATTCGATATGGTCGTTCGATCTATGAATTCAACCACTCGTGTTCGACGTATTTACGGAACCTGTTTGTAAATCCTTGTGTATAGCTGGCAGCAGTTTACTCGTGTCGGATGATGTAACGTATACCATCTCCAACTAACCACCGATCGCAAAAACACCAATTATAAATAGAATACACATGATGGTGAATTCGCCACCTGATTGACGGTGTTCTATTCTTGAGCGTTTCTGTTAATATTTTCTATCTCTTTCCTTTCACTCTTACTCTCTTTCTTTTTTCTCACTGTATCTTTCTCTCTGACTATATATTTCTTTGTCATTATCTCTGCCCATCTCTCTCTCTCTCTCTCTCTCTCTCTCTCTCTATCTCTCTCTCTCTCTATCTCTCCCTCTCTCTCTCTCTCTCTCTCTCTCTCTCTCCGTGTCGCATCCCTACTCGTTCCACAACTTATCCGACTAATACCAAGATATCTCATCGATCAACTTCCAATCATCACCCAACTATTGTTTGTCAGCAAGGTGCATCGCTTCCAAACTGATTCTCTACCATTTCCCAAATGTTATATATACAACTGCTTTTCGAGGCAGAATGCAACTATGAATGTAGTTCAGTGCTGTTCGTAGTTTGAGACGCGAAGTTCAAACTACAACACAGCTATAGCCACCTCTTATACTCGAGAAATTGTTTAATTTAAATACGATCAACTTGATGAGCCGTGTTGTATTTTTATCGATATCAGTCCACTAGACGTTTTCGGTGTATAACCGGTCGTGGAAATGTTTGGAAAACAAAATATTTCATGAATGTTCTTTGCTTGTTTCCGTTTGTTATATCTTTCCTACTCAATACGATTGTCTTAGGAACTTGTTTCCATTTCGTTCTTTGGTACTGGTTAACAGTTTTTGATTTTTAGTAAGTTTGAAAATCTCTGTAACATCAGTGAAAATATAGTTTTTTTCGAATGCCGTGTAAATGTAAAGTCGTGAGTTTGGAAATGTTGCAGAGATTGATCTATCCAATCATGTTATATACTAGCAGTAACGGTGATGAAATGAGCACGTGAAATAAACGTGACAAAAAAGCAGCAAATTTGCAATCATTGCACACAGTTTCAAATTGTAATGCATTTTTACGAGAAATAATATGAAATAATAAGTGCTCATGCAAAGAAAAACACTCTGTCCAAAAATCGAAGAGAAGGTCTTGAAACGGAGATTTTTATAAGAATATTATTTTCCACAATGCCTTCAAATATGTTTTCTCTCTGTAGTCAGACAGGACTCAGACAGGTCACAGCCAATTGGCTAGCCATTTTAGTAGTAGATGCCTTGAATAGCCAGTGGACAGGTCTAAAAGACGTGAACTGTCTTAGCATAAGCCTAATAATAATAACAATTATTATTATTATTATTACTGTTATAAAATCAGACGACCTCATTGACCTTCACGCTCTCCTGCCTTCGTAGCTCACCAATAGCAGAAAAACGGCGCAAAGGTTTTTGAGTGGTTCTCCACAGCCAACAATCAGCTACAATCGGCTCGATTTTTTCATCAACACAATATTGTGAAATTGTTTTGGTAAAGAGAGTTCGACTGGTAGACGAGTTGACGGTAGTTCTCGCACCAGATTCCTAATCGGATTTCGATCCTCTTTACCCGCAATAATGAGTGTAGGGGAAGGCTGGCCGAACATGCGCATGTCGGCATGGTTCACTGTGTTTGTAGTTTGCTGCCTCAGTTATAATTGTCGCATGATCTGATGTGTACGCGGGTTCTAATATAAACACTCCCCGAAGAGACTGTTCGTACACCATTTCTTGTTGATAGTTCGCTCTGAGTTTATTTTACAGAAGGGTTGGAGTTCAACCCAAGTAAGGTGAGCAGTGGAACATCATTTTTCCGGAAGTTTTTAACAACAATTTGGAGGTCGCCAGATTTTCTGCCAAAGAGAGAGAGAAAGAGACAGTTTGGTGTTTCAAAAACGTGCAATGACAAAGTACACGATTATTCATGCGAATGCTGACTTTACGTGACTATTCAATTAACTTTTAGTATAATTCAAACTTCATGTGCACTGTTGATCAAATGCATTGTCACATAAAACGCGTGAAACATACAACTGCCTATGTTTTTCACGTTCTCCCATTTTCCATGTCCTGTGAGCATAGCATAGCACTCCATATGAGATTCAAATTTGCCATTTGTCTTTGGAAGTTCGCCACATTGAGTGATGCTATTCGAGAACAAGCAGACAACCGCTCGCTTCAACATGTGTGCGATGACAGTATTTCACTATCTTGATCTTGATTCACTCTTTGTGTAGGCGATAATTGGACATTTCTGTTTTTCACTTTCTCAATCTGTTGCGACGATATATTTTCTGTAGTTTGATCTGCAAGTTTTAGGATAATGGCTGGTACTTAACGGCATCAAGCTACAAACCTCAAAAATATGGCAACGTATACAGTTCTAGCCTGATCTTCGTCTTTTCTAGAACTTGAAAATATCAGGTTTAAGTAGAGACACAGAGACTTCATATAATTAGTTCCTGTAAGTGATTTGGATGAAGCATGTTTCACATATCTGCAGGTACTCACAAAACGCAATTGAACTTCTCGATTATTGATTCTCAATGTAGATCTCGATATTTGAAAAAAAATGCATTTGATGGTTAGTAGGTTAGATAATACGGCGATTTAAAGGTGCTCTTGAACACTCCACATTAGCTTACCAACCAGTTGGTTGATATAGTAATGTGAAATGTTCCTAATATGCTCTGGATCTTGTGAATTCTTACTGTAAGTGTGCAAGATCGCGTGCACCAGAGTATGCACAGGGCTGGTACTTGTATTTCTTGTCTGGTTTCAATTCGCGTCACTTTCTCTGAACCCATTTTGGCACTATCTTGACAAACGATCATGTAAGTGTTTTCAGACTGCACTGCACATGCCTGATCGGATCCAACGATAATAAAAACTGTCGGGTAAGTGGCAGTCATTTAACTTATTTCTTTTATTTGATTAGTTAAAAAATTCCTAATACTTCAGAGAATCCAGGCAAATCACCGGATGATTGTGGTTGGATAGCGATTGAGGAGATGTCTTCCCACCCAGTTGAATCGGCCATTGTTCTGAAGGTAATTTTTCCTGTGGTTTGAACATTCAGTTCTGCCCCCCCCCCCCCTCTAATTCAAATGTGTCTAACATCAACATTATGTCGATCTGTGACTATATTTTTGTCCTCTGGCCGTATTTTGCAAGACCAAGTAGTCATGTAATCTACATGAGAAAATTTTAGATGGAAAGATACTAACTGCTGCTACTCTTGGTTCAACATTCCTTCGCACATTTTCTAAGAACTAAATGGTACCTTTGACATAAGAACTATCAAAATCTGAGCCATATAGCCATATTGTTCACTTTACTTTCTGTGGCAGAGAAAGGTAACAACACGATTCGATTCCTATTCAGATATACATCAGAGCATGTAGCTTCGATTGGCGAAACACTGATTTTTGAATTCATCACTCCATACACCAAATCTGTGTAGTTAGCGGACTTTGTAGACGTATTTTTCATAATTCTACACGTGTACTGTCCTGACTATTGTTCGAGTTTGCTTCTGTATTTTACTATGTTCTTTTTCTTTGATCAATTGTATCCAAGTTATTCTGTGTTTACTTTTTTCTTTCTCGTTTAGCGCACCTCGTAGTGCATCAAATAAATAAATAAATAAATAAACATATATTAGCGATTAAAAATTTGCTCATGTAACTTACATGGCTACTGGAGCTTACAAAATACGGCCACTGATTGTATCATACTCCTCTGAAATTTACCTCCTTATCTACAAAACCACTATACAGGAAACCTCGAGTGAGACATATATGATCCATTGCTCTGTTTTTCTGATTAGCGGATGGGTTTGGCGCATATAAGCGAATTTGTTTGCTCTTATAACTGGATTTCACAGATGAGAACCAGATTTTTTCCAAATTCAAACGTGTTGTTTTGCTTTAAAATTACTTCTAATCAACCGAGATTACTGCTGTGCACATTCACTGTCTGTTTGCCAGTTTTTGCTTTTTTGCATTTAACTTTTTTCATATGAAATATGGCAGTGAGAGATTGTTTATGAACAATTTGAATAGATATGGTACCGCAATCACGGTACAAATTTGACAATTACCTTGCGCGCAGACAAATATTTTGCGAAACATGATCATCTGTCACGTCGTGCCCACTGGCTGTCATGACATCCGGCTGTCCGCTATTCAATCAAGTCGCAATTTTACGTGTGGCCATGAAAAATATCTACCGTAATCCATTAATAATCGGCTGAAGCGCGCGCGAATAGTTTAATTTTAAAACGTTTTTGGTTGTATAATAGCAAAATGAACATCTTTTCTTAGAAGAACTATTTATTGTAACTCGCTGAAAATACATTTTCCGAAGTTCCATCGCTTCAACTCTGTTGTTGTTCGTTGTTTTACATCACGTTTTGCATTCATTCGACTGATTATTTTCCAACTTATTCTCCTCTGATATATTTGTTCCAAATCGAGTTTTGCCCACTATGTTCAGTTCGCGTATTTTGTTTTGTGGTAGTACCTCCGCTCAGTTTTGTTATGGACACCATTTGTTTCTCTGCTAGTACTTGCTTGCATCTCTGCTTTGACTATTGATTGTCTGGATATGTCGTTTGTGCATTATAAGCTACACAGTAGGAGTTTGATTTATGCATACCTCATAACATAAGCATAGTTTTTTTACACTATTTAGCAGTTAAATCAGCTTTTTTGTTTCATTTTTCCGTAATACACTTTAAATAAATTAATGCGAAAACTGAACTTTAATGCGAAAAATTATTGAAACGAATTGCTCATGTACAATATGCAAATTCACGCGCAGTATTTTTATTGTGTGAATACTTTGTTGATATTACAACTGATGTTCTCGCCATGTATTCATAGCCGAGATTATTTCATTTCTGTTTTCTAATTCATTGCTTTTTGTAAAAAAAATTAACTGATAAAACTATTCACTAATTCACTTGGTCCACTTACCAATGAGTTTGACGGAAAACTGTACGATGATTAGCTATTTCACTCGAGTTGCATTTTTCTTTGCGTGGATTCGAAGCTATAAACTGCATTCCTTTGATCGCGAATTCAATAAAATGAAGTGAAGTTCCTAGATCACTCACTCTGTTGTTGTTGAAATCTGATTTTGCGTAAGCCCATAGCTCAAGTAGTCATTCATTTTCGTTGTTATTTATTGGAGATAGTGGGTCGGGTCACTTATCATTGTTTCGACCCGCTAAAATAGATTAGGCGCTCTAACCACCACCTTTTTTTTTTGCAATTCTCCAGCTTATTTTGTGATAAACAGGCTCTTCGGTAAAATGTATGAATGCTTGCAGTTGGAACATATTTTAAAAGGCTACTATTTTCAGAAAGTGTACGAATCTGTGGGAATTGTAGTTTGTCTATTATTCGCTGTCTATAGGTTAGGTTTGGTGTTGAAAACCACTTTATTGAATGAGATAACTGGTAGTTTCGCTATTAATTTGTGTTGTGAATGGAAAGACTTTTCATTCCGACGAGAATCTACCATCTAATAACTACCTTCGGCATAGAGAGATCACTTATTTGGTGATTGTCTCACTTTGCTCAGGATTTTCTCTATTTAACCGCATTCTTTCCATTTCTCTTCCAGGGGGGAGGGGTTAGATACACATATCCCTGAAGCTATTGTTTTCCTATATAATTTGTGGAATTAGTGTCACCAAGTCGCCTGAATTTCAGAGGCGTGAGTCTGTGGTTTCCTTCAGCATAGATGTACCCGTGAATGACACCCCATCCACACCATATGACCAATTAAACGTGAGTTTGAAGAAGACCTTTATTTGAGAGTTCTTCTGAAAGTTTGAAGTCATTATCGGCATTTAATCAAATCATTATCGACTTAGATATGAAAGGTTTTCAACTATAACTCGAAATACTCGAAGTGATGTTTGGAGTTTAACATTTTAGTGACTCGAAATGAACCTGAGTTTCGAATAATTTTCAGAATGAATGTAAAATAATGACAATTTTGGGATAAAACCCCAATTCACCGAGCAATATGCGTTTTACAGAGGCCGGTTACAAAGTATTCCATATTTCTCGAAAACTTTTACATTTGAAAAGCTCTTTCAGTTTCCAAATTTATTCTGTAAATGGTGACAGTCGCTTGGAACCGACAACCAACTATTTACTTTCACCTTTTGAAACAATTGTAAAAGTTCCCTTCTTTCCTGTTCTCGAATAAAGTATCAATCTGAAAACACACGTATTTTTCTATACTACGTGTTGGAAACTGACACTTTATTCGAGAACCGAAAAAGAGGAACACTTTTATAGTTTAGTAGTTCTTGATCATTACCGAAATATGTTTTTATTAGTCATGTGAATATTCTCCGATGAGGTCAGCGAAGACAATTGAGGAACGGGAGGAGAGGGCCGGACTCCTGCTCGCCGAGCACCCGGACCAGTTGTTCCCAGATGTAAGCACTCACACGTTTTTCATGTACTCTGCTCTAATTGGCTGAATATTTTTGACCGTATTCGAACCCGTCCTTGTTCAGGAGCAGTCTCGCCGTAATGGTGTCGTGATTGCGATTGGGAATCGATAATAGTAGATTTGCTTTGAAAGTCAACGGGCTACTTTTTCGCCGAAAACAAAAAAAATTGTCTATTCAACATCATTCCTTTTCACGGGTATAAATCTAAAAATGAACTACTTTTAGTCGATCAGCCGAACCTTAGTGGTGCATGTTCGCTGGTAGTTTTTCTGTTGTGCAGGCATAGGTTAAATTCTCCTTCAAAATGCCGGTGACCCAATCTCATTTTTGCCACTTTTCCGAAACTCACGCTCATGATTAGGAGCGAATACTTTCTAAAGCGGAATAAACCGAAGAAACATCCATTTGCAGAAGTGTCATGCCCGTTCTCAGGGGTACGAACGTTCATTTTAGTTGCTCTGTCATTGCACTATTTTACCTGTTTCAACAAAATACGTATCACTAGGACTATTTCGGCACATTAACTTAAATCAGGACGATTATGTGGACCAATCCCGTGTCAACGGTCTTTTAAACTGCAATTGAAACATGTTTTAATTTGAAGGACTGAAGCATTTGGATTGGACCACATAATCATCCTTCTTTAATGACGTTAATGACGTGAAAATTAATGACTTTAAAGTGAAAATAGACGAATTCTAACTGTTTAACCTATGGTTGCAGGCTGCGGCGTCTGGCGGCGAGGGGGACAACCCGTTGCGGCTGCGCTCCCTGACCCGTCGCCTCAGGGAACAGGAGGATGACGCCTTCAACTCGGAGACGCCCGTCGAATCCAAGAAAAGAAAGCGACATAGGAGACGGAGGAGTGGTACGCTTATATTGACTTTTATTAGTACAATAACATTCTTCAAATAAAGTGGATTTGTATAATGTCGACCCTTACGGGCTTCAAACCTATTGAATCTATTCGCTACAGACTCCACGATGCAACTAGATACAGACGTATTCACATTTTACATTTATTATTTTTCAAGTTGGTTATGATTCGGAATATTCTGTTCTTTTCCGAGTACGGTTCATGTTCGAATCGGGCGAACGAGTATGTAGAACGATAGATAGACTGAGGGGTTATTAATAAGTATAAATGGGAAAGCAAATAATAAAGGGTAAAATAAAGGAAATAAAACATAAACCATCTGCGTGGAGTCACGTTAACTACAACTACGCATTTTGGGCTTTTAACATCTATATTCCGACATGGCCACTTATCAAAATACTGAAATTTCATCGTAAATTCTTGTCGGTTCAGTGTCTACTGTACTCCATCCTGTCAATGATTTTCTAAACGAATAAACACTGTGGACCAGCTATATGTGCCAGTCGAGTTCATGAGCATATCAGCTGGAAATTATCTGTCTTTATTTCGGGGCAGGTACGACCATAGTGGAAAGTACCATATGTAATCTAATATTAATATAGGTTTTTCATTTTCACTTTCTGTTGTAGGTTCGTTTACCGGGGGATCGTGGCCGCGAAAAGGTCGTCGTCGACTTCTCGGATACGCAATCCCACCGCCGAACGTTCACTCGACTGACTGGCGGGACATGTTGGCAATTTGTGAGGGAAGAGACACTATGGCCGATGGAAATACTACCGATAACGAGGTCATTTGAAATATTCTAAACAATGCTTCTGGAAGTCACGCTACGGAAAACAGACAGACGGAGTACACCTTCTCGTTCTAGTGTGCGTGTAGTTTGATCCCGCTAAGCGTACTTCTGGTTTTCTGTGGTGTTTGCAGATCAAACTACAATTTAAATATGGGTATCCCTTTACAACTCCACTGCGAGGGACTTTTCTCTGTTATGAAACGCCAGATTGTGAATGTCAGTGGAGATAACAGTTTCCATCACTTATAATGCTCTCTTCATACCTATCTCTGTATAGCCGGACTGTAATTTGTTTTGTTTGTGAACCGTTTCAATTCCATACTTGTACAAATCTGGGGATAACCTTGTTGCATCATGGTATTTCTTTCTTCTAAGACAGCAGGAGTTCTACCAATTGACGAGTAGAGTTATCTCCATTTGCCTGGCTAATTTCTCAATTCGAAAAATGGTTTAGGATATGTCATTTGCATTCCCATGGAATTGAAGGAGAAGTTCAGGGGAAAGCAGACTAGAACGGTCTATTTTGTTCCGCTCAGCTGTGTTTGCAGTTTTATCCCCTTGGTTTAACGTCGTAATTGGCAATCTCTGCTGTGTATACAGACCAAACTACAACTTAGCTATGGTCACTTCCTATATCAGTTTCAGATTGTACTGTACGCATCATACGATTCGTAGCTTTGTAGTTAGCGCTCTAGGGTTACGTAATAGTGTGGAGAGTCTGATTAGTATGAGCGCTACTGTAACACACGTTAGGCGACTTTGTTGGGAACTTATTGAGAATCAGGTTTTCTGTCTGAGTAGCCAAACTACAAAACAGGGTGCGAGATTGGGGTTTCACCAGTAAAGTGCGACTATTGTGGAAATTAGGGTAGCCCGAAATCCCGATTGTAAGAGAAACGAGTGGATTCAATGGATCAATCAACAAAATCGTCCCACGTTTGTACTGTAAGACGAGGGGCGAAACGCGCCATGTACTCCACATTCGTTTCCGTCTCATGTTCTTCGAAAGTGGTCATTGTTTTGTGTTAGTCGAATTCGCATCGGGGCGCTGACGATATGTTTGCTCGTTCAATGTTAAGCTCTGTTATTCGTGGTCATCCCCTTCTTTCGGCTTGTGATAGTCTAATATAGTCCGTGTCATTCCCAAACCCACTCCTACAGTATGCACATATACTTTCGAATAGGGGCTTTCCATTGAGAACATCTCTCTCAGAAAAATGTTTTTTATATCTAGTCGTAGAAAAGGATGTAGAGAAAACAAAGTCTGTCAGCATTGCGAAAACTGTTCACGATCCTACTCAAAAAGTATCAATCTTTAGTAGGAGAATCAAGTTTAGAGAATTTGTGAATGCATGCTTAGAGTGCGTATGTTATGAGTCACTTGAGTTCTAAGCTTTCAAGAATTGTTGATTTCCTCCGCCCTGGTACACTCATGTAGATTCCATTATGTCTCACACGTTAACAATTTTAATCATCACCGAATGGATTGATTGATGGAAACTGTTGAACTTTCTGCTCGAATAACTCACTCGTTTTCGGGCTGTTCGAGCTCACGGAGTAGGATAACACTCCACTAATAGAACAAATAGTAGTCACATACGTTTTTGCCGATCTAGTTCCATATATGACATGTCTACTGATTACTCTGTGCTCACGATCTCTACTTGTAGGTTTCTACATTGTTTTTGTTATTCATGTGTATCTTACCGAGCAGAAATGTTGCTCAAGTCAGATGTACTGGGAAGAAAGGTTAGTATTATTCGTTTTCACCAGTTCTAAGTATAGAAACATCTTATCTTGTCTGTTTCTCAAATAGTTTGATGCTGCGATATTACAGTATGCCCGTAGGATATGGTGCAGTGCGCTGTGTCAGTGAAATCTATAGCCCACCGGGTTTTTGGTAACCGAACTTGATAACCTCTCTTCAGTTTACCCCAAGTAGGTAACCGATTTCCTGTTCTCACAACTCGAATGGTGGTTTTCACCGTTTGTTTGTACGGTAAGCGAAATTAATTTTCAGGTTACGTACTGGTTACTTGAAAAGAAGGGTTACCAAAAATAGGTCAGGTCACCGAAAACCCGGCTAGATTTAGAATTCTGTGATATGGGTGGGCTGTCGTGTGAAAGGAGCCTTCGCTGGCGGGAATCCCCCGTGACCAGACGGGCTGCCGTAACCTTTCTCTCCTGCCGGCAGCTAATTGATCGAAATCTTATCTAAACGAAGTGTTGTTGGTGATGAGCGTCAAAAAGTCATCGGTTACCATCACTCGGTCTACAAAGTTCGCTGAAAAGATAACCATCTGCATGTTCACACAAAGTTGTTTCTCGGCGGCGCCAGCCTGCCGCCTCATTCTTAGATGACACTACTCGTGTCGCGATTTGTCTTTCTCAAATTTATAGCCCCAACTGGCTCGCGTTTCATATCTTGATTACGCGTAATGCCCTGACCGCGATCGGGATCATTACCTCAAGTTGAGGGGGGGGGGGGGGCTAAAGTATAAATTCCCACTCCAGTCTTCTTGTCGCCACTTCGGACTCAGAATAGCGAAAGTTCTCATTCGAAGACTTGTATTTCGATGATATCGATTGGTGTTGGTAGATTGGCATAACTGAAGGTAACTTTTTGAGTGTCAGGCGTTTATTCGCGCTGTGTAGATGTTTTTAATAGATAGTGGCTGGCATTCGACCTAATTGACACTCGTTTTGTTCGGTACCCATCCTACACTCAAACCAAATTAATCTTCTTCTATCTGTGGAAAGACGAAATTGTGTTGCAGAATCTTTGGACTAATTTTCATTCCCATTTATTAGTTTTTCTCTTTTCATGGGACTTTGCCAATATGGGAGGCGGCCATGTTTTGACTGCTTGCGAGAAATATTTAGTTTTAGTTGTGATTCTGTTCAACATTAACTGTTACTGTTATGTGTCACCGCCACTTCATTGTCAAGTGCAGTATGCAACAGTAGGCAACCCACTAAGGAAAGATACAGTACCATATTTACTTTCGGCGCCAGGCTCTGACGTTTATAGGGGGTGATAGCTGGGGTGCAGTTTGTTCGACTTACATGTATGGGTCGTAGTTTGACATTAGCTTGAGCGATCTGCATACACATCGTAAGATTCAATTTACGACTAAAATATCAGTTCAGACTAGAAACGAAGCAGAACAGAACAACAGGTACTGTTTTGCATGTTTTTCGTGAAGCGAGACCTATACCGCGGTTATTGTACTACATATGTACAATACCTTGAGTAACACCTTCTGAAGTATAATAGGCTCACCACTACCTACAGCCTATGCAGGCTGTCACAAAGTACCGATCAGGTTCCGTTCATACTCCATGTTGAATCAATAATCAATGAAAAACACCTGTTTTTGTTTCAGTTTGGTGTGAAGAAGGTCAGTGAACATCGCGACACTCTCACCTACCCGCCCCAGCCTACCCCCCTCTTCAATCAGATGAAATTCGCCGAATCTGATCTGGTAGGAGCTTGTGCAACCAGATTTCTAATACCCCCTTACGATTACTACTTGTAACCCACGCGCTGGGCTTCCTTATTGCAAAACCCAGACTGTTCTACGTATTTAAGGTTTAAAGAGTGTAAATTTGATTGTGGTTAAAGACATAACATTCGATTCAAACTTTCTATAATTTTTTCAACTATAACCGCAATGCTCAACAGCTCAACCGCAGTTGAAAAGTTCTCACTACGGTCTCGCGTTTGGATAGCTTTATTGTATTGTAGTCCATGAACACTTGGCAAGCATCCGTTTTACTTAGAATAGACAACTGTCACTGACGATATGTGTTAAGCCATACTACATCAAAATGTTGTGGTTGGTCCACCTCAAATCCCTGATTATATAAGTAAACTTGCTCAGTTTTTGCTTATATCCATACGGGTTTCTCAAACTATCGGGGCTTGAAATGCAAACGTTCGCTCACTCTTGTTTCTGATTTCCAATACAATGCTCATCAGCTGTCTGTTTCAGTCCATCAATCGTGCCCATTGGATAAAGGACAGTTTCTGTCGTCGAGAATGCGCCCGCTTCGTCCCCACCAACCGGGATCCAGAAAAGTACGTCCACCTCCTTGCATACGTAAAATACCCCCTTATTTTGATGTTGACTGATGCTCACTTTTGCCCGATTTTGACCAAGGCATGCTCACTTTTTGGCGTAATGTTACATATTCTGGGAGAAACTAAAAACATTTCTTAATTTTCAATGAAATATGCTTAATTTTTGGGGGATGCTCATGCTCACTTTTTTCGACCTGATGTGAACCTTTTTTACGTATGCCTCCTTGACATACGTAGAATACCCCTCCATCTCTATTGTGACTGAACCTCACTTCTGCCAGATTCCGAGCGAAGCATGATCTCTTTTGGAACTACTCTCTTTTCAGGAACCAAGTTTGGTGACGAAAGTTCGTTTTTTTTTGTAGTTTTAGCTTGATCATGTTCACTTTCATGTGTTGCTCGTTCACACTTTTTTGGCGCTAATGAAAAACGTATTCACGTATGCTCCTCGGTTACGTTTTGGGCCCAATCGCCCGAAGTTTAATAAATAAAAATAAATAAATAAAATAGTAACCGCGAAACTTTGGTTTTGAATGAGTAGAACAATGACTTTTGTGTTCCTTATCACTTTCTCAGTCTATAAGGAATATGCCGCTGGTTCAAGTCGTCTGCGTTTGGTAGGATACATAGATCATCCCAGGAAATGACGTTCTGACTCTTTCTCTCCCTCACTCTCTTTCTCTAATTCAAAAGAGCATAGCAAGGTCATCTTCAGCTTACAATACGATACAATACGATACAATTGTTATTATTGTGTATTGTAAGATACAGATGACGCTCGTTGTATTCCAGGTGTGGTTGTGGACGACTTCGCATGGCCCACATCGACATACCGACGCTAACTAGTACATTCCTAGCTCATAGAGTGAGCTTTTTTTGTGTTTTTTTTCTGATGTCGATTACATATTCATTTCTGATTTCGATTACACATTCCCAACCATCCGAAACATATGAATATTTCTATTCGATACGTAAGATTGTGGATTTTGTGAAATGCTCGATTGGAAGTTCTCAAAATGACATATTCTGTGATATTTATAGAGAAAAGCAAAATAGAGAAAAATTTCAATGAGAACGTAACCCTTGAGAAATAGTCGGATAAACTTGTCAGACGCGTGCTCGTGTAGGAGCGTGGCATTATCTGTGAAAACGCTGGCAGCTTAAAATACCGGAGAAGATGCAGGCTTAAATACTGGTGTCGAATTAGCCTGCATCTCCTTATGCATTTCAAACAGTATAGGCGACATCTGGCTGACCCCGGTATTTTAAGTTGCAAAATTGGTGAGTCCGGTATTTTAAGTTGCAGCGGTTTTTCGGAGATCTACCACCCCCCGTCTGAGTCAGCTCCTGCCGGTCTTTTTCTTTTCTCAATTTGTTTATACTGGATTTTCGTTCAGGGAACTTCGTTACTTGACAAGAAACGGGAGACAGATGAGGAGAACAACAGCGATGGCATCAAGATGCACGTACCTGTGAGTTGCACAGTATACTGCTAGTAAACTAGGTCTCATCTCATTTTTTACACTTTGAATTTTCCCCTTTCTCTGATGAGCGCCTGCCTGGCTTCTTTGAATGTGGATAATTACATAAATTTCATAACCACTTCAAACTGGTTAAAAGAGTACTCGATTGCTGATAATATGCAATAAATAGTTTTTCTATTTTTAATTAAATATAACACATTTCTCATTTTAAATATATAACATAGTACTTTAACATTATTGTAACTTTATATACATCTTGTATTTTACTCATTGTATTCTATTATATCTTAACTTTTCCTTTTCATTGTTACTATAATAATTGTGTATGTTTATAGGTGCATTCGCACCGTAACCACCGGTCACCCAATGAGCGATGGAGTCTGAAACGACATACTATCTGTCTTCCCACCAATGCATTTGGTCAGATTGAATTCCAAGGTAACTTATATATTGTTTCGTATTAAATTGAACGTTGTAAAAAACTTGATGATAAAGAATATTGTGAATCAAAAAGTTTGCTGATCAAGATTCGGTAACTAATGAGTTCCGGTATCATGTAACTGAGTGGTTAAGGTTCCGCATTTCTTCCTGGTTGGCTAACTCAGCGATAATTCTGTAAAGACGGCTTTCTTTTCTGCCAAACTCGGAAGTTTGGTTATGTTTTATGTACAATCATCATGTGAAACGTAATTGAGTAGAGTAGGTTCGTTCTCCGAGAATAGTCAGTTCATTATACCTCAGTTGTTTGCAGGCGGTCCTCATCCCTCAAAAGCGCAATATGTCCGACTGAGCTTCGACACTGATCCCTCACAGATAATGTCACTTTTCGAGCACGTCTGGCAGATCGCACCACCCAAGTTGATAATCACTGTGCACGGAGGAACCAGCAACTTTGAGTGGGTAGCTATCATCCCGGAAACACTTTTATTGCGAGAAATATCTTCAAAACTCAATTCAGCGTGGAGCGGAGAGCCTACAAATTATCATTAGTTCAATTGCAACCCTTTTTTACAGACTTGTACAAAAACATGTGTGAATAAGAGCGAAGCTCAATTTTAGTATAATAATCATTCGAAAATGATTGGGAATTGTGAGGAAGTAGAAGTGTTTTTTTGGGCCTCTGCCCCTAAATGGACGTATTTCGTCTTCTCGTCGACCAAATCAGACGGAGTTTTTGAGTTAATCAGTTTGTTTTAGTATCCAATCGAAGCTGTCTCGCGTGTTCCGTAAGGGCCTTCTGAAGGCAGCGATGACGACGGGAGCCTGGATCATCACGAGCGGCGTCGATGCGGGGGTCGTCAAGCACGTGGCAGCCGCACTCGAAGGTAAGCAACGCATCACTTAGTCATTATATTTGAAGAAAGTTGAAAATATTTCACAAAAGCACGATACTTGTATGAACAACTCGTCAGCATCTAGTCATTACATTTGAAAAAAAAAACCAGAAATTGTAACTATTTCACAAAATTAAACAAGCTCAACTAGTTTTTCATACCCAATTTTTTGCTGTATAAAGTATTAGATAGAGGAAAGTGGTTTTTAATGGTAGTATTTAAGTGGTATTTTAATTTCTTGATTACCTGTTCCCTGTCGGAAAATCATAATAATCTTGACCCTGATGTATCAGTAACCGTCATAGCTTTCCAGGTGCTGGTTCTAGTTCGCGAAACAAGGTGGTCTGCATCGGAATCTCGCCCTGGGGTCTACTGAAGAAGCGAGATGAACTTCTAGGAGAGGTAACTGTTTTCGGCTTTCGCATAATGACACGTGTAATAACCTCACTTATTCGCCTGCAACTAGTATTTTTCAGGATGTCTGTGTTCCTTATTATCCCTTTTCGAGCAAGACTAGGTTCACGACGTTGAACAATCGACATTCCTACTTTCTGCTAGTCGACAATGGATCTGTAGGAAGGTGGGTGCTCCTTATTTGTTTTTCAGCTTTTTTAATGGCGGCTGGTTTATTCAATATGCGAATCGAACCACTTATTTCTGGCGGTGAATTCTATATGTAATCGGGTTTTCGGTAACTAACCGGTTTTTAGTAACCCATTTTCAGGTTACCTGAGTAGGTAACCATCCGGTCGGTAACCCGAAATTAAAAATAGGGTATCGGTTTTTCTAACACAAAATGGGTTTTTATATCCGGTTAGGTTACCAACAACCCGCTTTGATATAGAATCAGCCGTTTTTTTGGCAATTGAAAGGACCTCCCAATCTAGTAGGGTCGTAGCATGGGACAGTACTCTTTTGAGGTATGATCCTGCAAGGAGTATATTGAGTAGAGCACGTGTACTGTAGCAGCGAAACGTCCCATTTTAAGATATGGAGCGGAAGTGATTCTTCGCAAGCGGCTGGAGACCTATATTGCACAGAAGCAGAAGATCTTTGGCGGCACCCGCAGTGTGCCCGTGGTCTGTGTTGTTCTCGAAGGCGGCAGCTGCACAATTCGATCCGTTTTAGATTACGTGACCAAGTTAGTTTTTATTGATTTTCCAAAGGGATATTACGATTTTTACGTGTTAAACTTTCGTCCAGTTATTACACAATACACACTGTGTAATGAATATTTGATTTCCTCAGGATTTTTATATTAGCCCGCGACAATCGTCTAGTGGAACCAATCGGGTGGCGGATGCATTACTTTTGCGTTGAGCTCGAAGCATACAAGTGTATTTGTATGTTTCTGGAAACTGTTGAACATGCTGGTATACCATTTATAATATCCGGGAAAGTTACTTGAAATGCATAATTCTATTGTGATTCCGGTACTATCACATGTAAGAGGTCGAGTGATATACTATTACTTCTAGCGGTTTTTGATAGTATGATGGGTATTGAAATAATGTACACATTTTTAATGAGTACCAACTTAATTCTATTTGACCTTTCTATGTGTTCAGTGTGCCCCGGGTGCCGGTGGTGGTTTGTGACGGAAGTGGGCGGGCCGCCGACCTCCTCGCCTTCGCTCACCAGGTGGTCCAGGACGATGGGTCAGTTGCCGATACACTACGAGCAGTCAGACAGTCACTTTCAAAGTTAAAGTTAGACAAATGTGTAGAAATGAAATTGGCAACCTGTTTCTTTTGAGTAAACTCCTAGCTACATCGGTCACCTTAGCATGTCGGGCAGTTATATAAGGTGGAATGTGTCGTGCTCTCTCTCTTTCCCATTTCACCCCATGCCATTGGTTCGCTACAACGTACTGCCCAAGGTAGTGTGATGTTGCCGTGTCTGGGGTTCATTTGAAATTCAAAGCTTTTCGTCAGCCGCACATTTCCTTATGAGCTCTCACCGACAGCCAGTTGGCTTGTTGCAAAACTAGTTTTGTTGCAGAAGTTTGCCGGAGGGTGTTCGTCCCCAGCTTATCAACCTGGTGGAACGAGTGTTCGGTTGTGGCATGCCCGGGGCCGACAGAGTCATCGCTGAGCTCATCATGTGTGCACAGCAGAAACACTTGGTTCGCTCTTCCTATCTTTCTCAGTCTCAACCACCCGGTAACTATTCTCAGAAATGAATAGGTATTCCGATTAATATACATCAATTTTCACAACAACAAATCCAACTACCCAAGTTGCACAAGAATGGAGCTAGATTTTGCAAGCTATTTGGTGAAGTTGACCGGAAATGATTTTAGCGTCTGTCTCATTTGCCGGTTCTCTCATGTGGTGCGTTTCAGATGACCGTGTTCCGGCTGGGAGAACGAGGTAGACATGATGTGGACTACGCCATTCTCACTGCACTACTCAAGGTGAGTATAAACATCCGGTTTTCCGGAGAGACAATCCATACATTGGTTCGTTCAGAAGTAAATTAATTACATGCGACATGCAAACCAAACTATATTTATACTTTCTTTCCATAATCCAAAATTTACATTTTCAATGCAGGACCAAAATATTTATGATTTCTTTGCAGGGTCAGAATCTATCGTCAGCCGATCAGTTGTCTCTAGCACTAGCCTGGAATCGAGTGGATATTGCTCGCTCGGACATTTTCACATCTGGACAGGTCTGTGAGTTGTTGGGAAAGTCCCTTCTGATATCGTGATTAGCTTGAAGTTGCACCGGGTTCGTGTAAACACGTGTGTTGGATGGAACAACATGTAGGTTCAGCGGATCGCCTGTACCAGGCTGGCACAAACTATCGACAGCTTCTTAAACCGCTAATGAACTAATGATTTTCATACAAAACGAGTTAAAATGTGAACCGCTAATTTCCGGAATTCGCAGTTTTGAGGAATCACGGAATTTCCTTGGTAGCACCTTGGCGTTTGTTCCTGCAGTTGCAAACGTTGTTGAATTTCTGCAGAGGAGGCCACTATTTCTATTATTTTATTTATCGCCTCTCCCAAGTCTCTGAAAACTTCTCTTAAAAAAATTCAACTGATGATTGATGACAGTAGTTTTCAGTTTCTTTTATGGTTCAGGATTGGCCAGCCGCCGCGCTGTACAACGCCATGATGGAGGCCCTAATTCATGATCGCGTCGATTTCGTCCGCTTGTTACTGGAGAATGGAGTCAGTATGCAGCGATTCCTCACCATCGGCCGATTGGAAGATCTTTACAACACGGTTAGTCATGCATTCTGAAGTCAAAAAAAGTTACACTGGTTACAAAATCAGTCAGTTTTTCATGGGTGAGTTTTATTACCAACTCTTGTGGTGCGTCGAGTGGTACCGAACCCAGGTTATGTGGAGCGATAACACGCGCGCTACCACTCGGCCACCCATTATTTATATTAACTAGCGTTTTAATTGTGATTCAAGGTGTATTTATAGGACAAGGGACCGCCTAACACCCTCTACTACATTCTTCGCGACGTGGTGAAGATTCGGCAAGGCTATCAGTACAAGTTGGTCTTTTGCATTGATGTGAATATAGTTTCAGACAACATTTCAATTCTGAGCATACTTTTTCGTCTCAGGCTGCCGCATATTGGTATGGTGATCGAGAAGTTGATGGGAAATGCCTACAAATCTCCGTACACATCCCAGGATTTCCGACAGAAATACAGCAAGTTTATGAAAAGATTTCGTGTGAGTTTCGTTTTCGTTCAAGTAAAAACTACTTTTTTAGCCGAAAACGTCACGTAACTTTTTCGATTCATCCACTTTTTGTAGCTCGAATAGTGACTACACATGTAGGTGAATTTGATCTACCGCTCGAGTTCTTTCTACATTCTACAGGTTTTATTGATAGCTATAATGTTTATAGTAATGCAGTTCTACTGATATCAACAAACCATAAATGATTTCGTTTGAGGTGCGCGAGAAGCAGTTGAAGGCGGCGCGGTCGCGTGGCGGCTCGGCGGCCATCTCGCGGCAGTCGACGGATCCGGGCGGCTTTCTGTCCAACTCGTTCTCGGGGGTGGTTACCACGGACCAGCAGCCGACCCTCAGTGAGACGATGGTCGCCGCGCCCAGCGGAAGTCGCGCCCTCAGCAATCACATCCTCTGGAGGAGTGCCTTCCGACGCGATGTACGTACGCATACCTTTAAATGGGGGGGGGGGGGGCAGATAGGAAAGCTAGTTTAGGTACCCCGGGGTACCTGAATATAACGTTGCGCGCGCCAGAACAGGTAAACACGTGTCAACTGTATGCAAATTAGGTTCGTTAGTTTGAATTAAAAGTTATACTAATCGGTTTCTCTTGATAAGCTCTTTCATATTAACTTTCCTTTCTGTCCCCCTTTAAGCAGGATGATTATGTGGACCGAGCACAACCCTTCGGTCCTTTAAACCGCAATACATTTTCCAATTGCAGTTTAAAGGACCGTTGATACGGGTTAGGGCCACATAGTCGTCCTGCTTTAATTTGTCCGGATAGCTAGGAAAAATCGACCAAAAATCGACCAATTTCGCCAAAAACCAGAAAATTTAAGATTAAATCGTAGGTCTCAGTGAACAGGACTTGCTGATACCCTGCCAGCCAGGGATGATCACAAGTTACACGCGTGCGATAAGTCAACTTTATGGTCATTCGTCTCCACTGCTGCCACCAGGCTTCACTCTGACCTGTACAGTGTGTGTTGACAGTTTTTTCACCTCTTATCATATGTGGGATAGTCCTGGTTTGGGGTCTAAAGAGTTAATGATCCCTCCCGCTGAAACCTACGAAAAGTTATAGGTCCCTCTCCAGTTCAGTGGCACAAAAATGGTTAATTTGTTAAATAGTTATAGGTCCCCTGTCGTCCAGTCTGTTAAATAATTAAGGGTTTCCCGGTCAGTGGACCGTGGCATCCCACCTGTGCCTCTTATTATACATACTGTACCCTTGACCACTGTTACAAAATGAGTTTTTTTTCTATCAGCTTTGTTTCAGAATCCCATCAACCCAACGGTCATGCATCCCCCTAAATTGGATGAGTCGAAGGATAGTGAAATTGACGAAGGTACTGATCCTTCTCTTTCTGGTATCTTCAAATTCAGGCTGTGTACAAATTTCTGGGTTATCGTATAGGAAAACTGAATAACGACTTTTTTGCCTGCAATTCACAGAGAGACTTCAGTTACCGTAATCACAAAGCTAAAGAGCACGAAAGTGCGTTGGAGCACGACCATAGTGTGCTGGTGAGGGCCACTGAGCGGTGAGAAGCTGCGGCGAGTTTCGTGAATACTGTCCAGAATCTGATCAGTAATAATAATAACGTTTTTCCAAGTCTTTATGATGAAGATGTATAGGTCATAACAAAGTAGATGTTCTCACAATTGTAAAGTGAGAGAAAAAAAGGAAAAGAAAGTCAGTCTCCAACTACAAATGAAGATTTAGTATCAATCAATCGATTCTGTTGCAGATCTGTCTACCAGCGGCGGCTCCGATCGAATGGGAACACGCGAGTTCGAATTCCGATATCCGTTCAGCGAGTTGCTGTTGTGGGCAGTTCTCACGAAACGACAGGAAATGGCACTGTGTATGTGGCAGCATGGAGAGGAGGCTATGGCCAAGGTATTCACTGTCATACACCAGTAAGGTTCGACTATTCCACAGAAAGGAATCTGTTTTTAGATCAAACCCGTGAAAATATATGATTCCGCATCAAAACTTGACAAATTTTCTCGGTTTTGGCGAAAAATTGGCCTGTTTTCTCTGACTATTCGAACAACTTTACTGGAGTATGTTCACGGTTGTAGCGGTCACCATAACTGAGTTGTAGTTTAATAAGCCTAGTACTGCCGCGTTTTAATTTCAAATGATACTCCGAACGAGATCAAACTATAATCCCGCAGTATAGGACAACACGTTATAGGACAACATTTCTTGTACTTGCGATAGGCAGTGGACATCACAATATCATATTCTTTAGTTCGGTTCACTGATGGATACATACACATACACATATATAATATATATATATATATAATAAGATCTCACTATTTTTCAAAAAATTTCAAGGTCCTAGATCTCGCAGAAAAGTTGTTTGTTTTTCTTGCTATTCCGCTAGATATTCCTGTTACAGGCTTTGATCGCATGTCGACTATATAAATCACTGGCAACCGAAGCAGCGGAGGATTATCTGGAGGTGGAAATATGCGATGAGCTGAAAAAATATGCCGAGTATGTTTTCCTATGATTACTCCATGGCCGTCACACCACGCGTTTTACTATTCAACTATCTGAGTGTTATCAAGAACCTATCAGCAAGTTATATTATCCTGAAACCTCAAAGGGTCAGAAGTGCGTGGAACTGACCGCCACCATTCAGATCGCTGACGCAGATATGTGTCCTAACCTACCGTATAGGGGGTGACTGATTTTGAGCTGTTGTATGATTAGAGAAACATGAAAGATTACAGGTTTCTCTAAAAATATAATTGTAATCTACTTTTTTGTCTATCGTCTATCCCGGTTGCAAAATAACTCCCCCTCTACGTTTCACTCGTGATTCAACTAGAATTTTGCAGAGAATTTCGTCTCCTGTCACTCGAGTTGTTGGAACATTGTTATCAGCAGGATGATGCCCAGACTCTACAGGTAACTAACTAATAAGTGAAATATCCTTCATTGGGATCAGTAATAATAACAATACTCTTTCACGGCAACTATTTCAGTCATGTGTTACTTCATTTCGGAAATTAATTGAGAAACCAACTATTTGGAAAATTGAATGATGTGGACTCAAAAATTGGTGTCTCGACCAAATACACCGTTTTGTTTCGGAAAAAATAAGTAAATGTATACCCTGTTGTTAAAAAAATCTCTCCTGTAGGGAGGGCCACTCACAAAAGTCAGCTGATCGGTTTGGAGAAGTTGATGAAACTGTTTCAGCTGCTAACCTATGAGTTGGTCAACTGGGGCTGCCAGACTTGTCTTTCCCTAGCCGTCATGGTCAACAACAAACAGTTCCTCGCGCATCCATGGTGAGCATGGTTCAATTAGTACGTTATACCGTAATTATCTTTATTAATCTTGGTAAATACAAAAAAACATTCAGACAAGGCCTTAGAAATAAGGTAAATGAGTTTCATGCTGTTTTCCGCACAAACTTGGATAGAGGGTACAGGCGATTTTAGTTTAGAAGAGGCTGTTCCGTCAGGTTAAAGTTCAAATAAAACTTCTTTATAATCTGTTTGTACATACATTCGTTTGCAGCTGTCAGATATTGTTGGCAGATCTATGGCATGGTGGTCTTCGTATCAGAAGGTGGGACAATTATGTTCGAAAGAAAATGTGCAAGCTTAAATACTTATTGAAACCGGACTAATTATAATAAGTAAGAGGATTGTAAGACCTATAAATGAAAAGAGAGAAAACGAAAATGGATAACTTTATGTTCGATCTGTACACCGAGCTACTTTTTCTCTAGGTAACGCTCTTTAATAAAACTCCTTAGTAAATAAATAAATAAATAGTTGCTTAGTAACTCTAGATTTCGAGAACCTGAATAGTCGAATATTCCAGTCATTCGAACGTGAAAGTAATCTGTGGCCTCGTTTTTCCTCCCTCAATCCTGATGCTGGAGTTCAAGTCAAGAGAAGAGTTACTCAATCAACCTCAGGTAATTAGGAGTCTTTTAGTTTATACAAGTTGTAAAAATAGTCATGGTTGTATAAGCTGGCTAATGCATCAATAAGCAACTGTTATTCTAACAGGTACCCTGTTTTCCAGATTGACAATGTCAAATTTCTCAACTTTGCGATCAAAATAGATCTAGTTTCCACACAATTTGCAGAGAAAGTGTGTATAATGAGTTTTCCCAGTAACCGAATAATAAGCGGGGTCGTATTTACTCTCATTGATGTTTAATATTACCAACATCTATAATATATTGTAGTAATTGTTGTAATATTTATACAACGTTTTCTTATCTATTGTTGACTCTATTGTTACAGACGGCTGCGGAGCATGAGCATGATATCAACGGAAGTAGTAGCTCGTCCAGCTCGTCTTCCAGCTCATCGGATGATAGTTCGTCGAGTAGTTTCGATGACGAGGATGATGATGATGAGAAGGTATAGTCTCTATAGTCGTCGGCAACGGGAAGGCGACAGAGCAGTGTATATCTCAATTTTCGTTGTGTATGATGGACACAATGTATTTGATTCCGAACCTTGTCGGTAACGTACTCACGTAGCGCAGTGGTTAGCGCGCCCTGCGAATTTTTTGCTCGCAGGTTCGTTTCCAGCTAGAGACAAAACTTCAAAAACTTGGCACCCCCTTAATTTTTTCAAGAAAGACTGCAAGGGGCTTCATAAAGCAAGCGGTACTTGATTACTTCCCAGCAGACGAGAGAGTGTGTAGATCACAGATACGCAGATGGGTTGTCCGTTCAACCCCGCCCCCTACAAAACTGATCACACCCTATCCACAACGGTTTGACAAAACCTGTATTCGCACTGCTTTGCTACTTTCCTATTATGGAATCATTGTACTATAACCCCCACCCCATTATGTAATGTGCCGAAGAGTGTGTATTCAAGAGTGTCCTTCCATCTTGTAAAACTTCCGATTGAAGTATTTTGTTCTCCATGGTACTTCGTTTGAATTTTCAACCTTTACTTCAATAAGCAAAAGGGGAAGATAAAATTGAACGTTTGTGTGCCCACTTTTCATTTTGTTGTATTGTTGGAAACAACAAGTTCGTCCGTTTCATTCAGTATTTCAGACTATGGATATCGATAAAGAGGTGAATCGTCGGCAATCTCACGGAAGTGTGCAGTCGCTGAATATTGCATCGGTTGGTCATACTCTTCGTCGTCCCTAGGTGGACTACAGTATACCTTCAGACAATCCAAGACTGTTTCTCAATGAAATCGCTCCCTGGTGCTTTTCTTTCCCAACTTCTGCCCACTAGTATTCGTGTTTCCAGCTTTTCCACAGTCGACGTCGCAAGCGAAGAGAGCGTAATGATGCGAGAGAGGCCAAAGAAGCAGACGCCACCAGCTGCAACGAGGCCGGACGTGTGGAAAAGGGTGAATACGGCACGTTCTCAGGTTCGCATGCTTGCTTTTTAGCCGAATAACACCCTAGGCAATGAGGAGATCGTTTTAGGCCACGGGTTAAAATGACAGGACAGATTATCTGAACTATTTGTTAGAAAAATGTGGCAACCAGAATAACTCATTCAGAAATAAAACTCATTAACGTATATCTCATTGCGAAATGAATCTCATTAAGTATATAATCGTTGAGAAAAGCAGAAATCAACTTCCTAATCTTTTGGCATTTTCGAATCCTGACTAAAAATAAGTTAATGAGTTTTAATTCTCAATGAGTTTTTCAGTAATGAGTTTTATTTTCAAATGAGTTTTTCCTGGTGCCGAAAAAGGCACCTACTTCCACTTAACCTCAACTTTAATTGTGGGAAGAGTCGTATCGGGCGTCAATCCATTCTCTGCCCGCCAGATTAGACATTTTACGTCGACGTAAAGCAATATAAGACATATGTATTGATTGATTCGGCTTGAACGCCGGGCGTCAGTCGATGCACATGTTTCCGTACTGTTAACGTTGATGTAAACCTTATGAGTAAAGCCTCACTCGCACCCTCTATCATCGCCAACCCATTCGCTTAAACTGAGTTCAAAACTTGAACAATAAGAAGCAAGTTGAGTGCATCAGTTTCTTTTGATAGGTTTGAAGCTTGTTTACCGAGATATACAGTAGTTTGTGTATTGAATTTAAGCGCATGGCTTGCTGTGTTGTGAGTGCATTCGCATGATTACTGTTGCACGTGGGAATGTGCGGTACATATTGTTCCGTTGTCTGATCCTAACTTGTCTAGAGTGTCGCTGCGATAATATGCTACCCATTATCATTGTTCCGCATGCTTGTATATATTGTTGTATCCCGGCTAAGTTTGTTAATCTGTGCGAGTTTCAGCTCTCCCTGGAGGAATTTCTCCCCCCTCTTTTGTCCGCCAGCGCGTACGACATACGTCCTATCGATTGAATGGACAGAATTCGAAGAGTGAGGACAGCCTGAAAAGATCGGTGTCTGGTTCCAAAGGTTTGAAGAATGATAATCTTATTCACAGGTGTACGAAATTGTTCGAGGTCCCCGTTATTAAAGTGAACTGTAGAAGTATCTAATCTATGCGGCGCGGTATCTATATGGCGCAGCGCATGAGCTGGTAATAATGCTCACTCATGTCTTATTTTCATTTCTTACGTAACAGTCTAGGGTTCGTAATGGTGATTGTGTAATGTTTTTTGAAGAAAGTCGCGAGTTACCGAAAATTATCACGACCGAGGGTGTGCTTAGTACCAGCTCATGCGGTTCCTAGTTGCAGAGCGCGCCCAAGTAACCCGCAAAATCTTTTCGAGAGTGGTGAATAATTTATAGAGCTAGATTTGATTTTTTGTAGAAAAACTTTTCTAATAATTGTCTCTCCCTCGATGAATAAGATTGTATTCTTGCAGGCGTGCTACATGATCGATCCAGGACCCCGATCGCTGTCACCAAAGAGAGCAAATCGGATTTCGCTTCCAAGCCCGGATTCTTATTGGCAGTCGGAGCGAATCTGCCCAGAATGGTAATTCGCTGGCCTTATCTAAGAAGAAAACATCAATGAGACAAATCAATAAAGTAGTTTTTAAATAAAAGTGTGATAGTCATTGTGAAGGTTCTCCTAAATTGAAAAAGTGAATTGAAACGTTGTTGAACAACATTTTGGATAGCTAGTCTCAGCTTTTCATCTGCCTATGATGTGATTTTCCATAATCTCAATTTCAGCGCCCCATCAAAATTCGCCGCCGACTGTACGAGTTCTACGCGGCGCCGATAACGACGTTTTGGACATGGACACTCTCCTTCTGCATGTTCCTCGCCGCCCTCACCTATGTACTTCTTATAAGGTACGTGGTACGAAGACGAACCGTGCTGGTCAATGATCAGAGAAATGATTCTCCGTACACTGTTAGTCAATCGCACAGTCACGTGAAACATGTGAAACACAGCAGAACTCAGAAACGTGCAATTACGAAGTGCACCATGCCTCATTAGAATGCTAGCTTTACATGGCAATTCAAAATACTTCCAGTATAATGGGATGGCCGGATTCCATCATCTCAAACCGGATTACACAAGCAACCGAAAATCCAATCGGTTGCCTTTGTGCATTTGTGCTGAAGTCTTTGTTGTTTTTAGAAGTAGTGTTGTTATTTCATTTTCACTGAATACTATCATTTGTTTTATCAAACTGATTAGTTCTCATTCAGAACCCCTCAAAATCCAACAGTGCTTGAATGGTTTCTATTCGCTTATGTGGTCGCCTTTGGGATGGAGCATACGAGAAAGGTATTTTTCTTCCTGAATTTCTTCAATTTCTCCTGTTTATCAGACACTCGAAGGATCATTATAGTTTTAAAGTCGGCTCCGAACTACTGAAAGGTGTGAGAAGTTCTGCGAACTTTCAAGAATTTGGTGGGAAAAAGTTAGAAGCTATGTGTTCTTCTCACCAGTACTAGTGCATGGATAATATCGTTGTAGTTCATCATGTCGGAAATGCAGCCGTGGGATCAGAAGTTGAAGTATTTCTTCTTCAATTACTGGAATACGATCACCATGGCGGCTGTCCTATCGTTCATCGTTGGATTCGGAATGCGCACGTTCGGGTCAGCACATTTATATTATAAGAGAAAACTAACAAAATGAAATTTTTTTTAAGATAGTACTGTCCATATTCAATTTGTTTCCCACATTCTCATACATTTTTTCAGCGATTAAAACAGCTTTTGCTAGTTCCAGTAGTTAAACAGTGTTCAATCATTTTTTTCCATGGTTAGATTTAGCATTCCTTTGTGTTAGGTTAGTGAGAAAGCGAAAGAGGGTTGTTTTAAAGTCATAAAAAGTAATAATTGCGTAGTGTTTCATTGTGAGGTTTGCAGAATAATCTCGCATGGGCGTGTGGTGCTGGCCTGTAATTCGGTTCTATGGACCATGAAGCTGCTCGATTACATGAGTGTTCATCCCCGTCTCGGACCCTATATTACAATGGCCGGCAAAATGGTAAGCACAACTATCAGAAAGCCAGACCAACAAATAGGCACATCTTGAAAAAGACGTTTTATTAGAATATTTCGTTGAACTATGTCAACGAACAGACAGGCTTTTCTCACATATCTTGGTTGTCAGGCATTTTGTTTTTCGCATGGTTATCATTCTCAAAAACTACTCAAGACGTCAAGACTTATTTAGTGTGCTCCAAATCATTTCGAAATGCTCCGTAACTCCGCTGGGCAACAAGTGTTCGAACAATATTTGAGATATTATCGATTTCCGATCATTTTCACAATGTATTCGCTAGTATCTAGGTGCTGAACATGTCGTATATCATTGTGATGTTGGTAGTTGCTCTGCTTGCATTCGGTCTGGCGCGACAGTCGATAACCTATCCAAACGAGGACTGGCACTGGATTCTGGTTCGTTCTTTGGTTTTAGCTCCAGCTAGACGGGCAGTGAGACTTCAATTATCTCCATCTATTTTCCTTCTCTTTCTTTGATGAGCGAGTGCACATTCTTTTAATGTAGATAGATAAATAAATAAATTCTACAATTTGGTCGACTTCATCCTTCAATAATTTGAATTGACATTCCATACTCAAATTGTGCAGCGGTAGACATGGATATGTAGAAAAACCTTACAGTGAAGTTGAAAAGTGGTAAAGTCGTGAATAAGCAACATGTAATGCGCTTAGCTCAGGGTAGAGAGGTGGTTGCAATTTGGTGTGTATCGGTTGCTACCAGCTACATATACAACCAGCTAGAGAACGGGAGCTGTCACGAGTTCTGCTCAACACCTACTGATGAGATGCTTTGACCTCATTTACCTCGCCAACTTGAAGGTTCGCAACATCTTCTACAAGCCGTACTTCATGCTCTATGGAGAAGTATATGCGGACGAAATCGATACTTGTGGAGATGAAGGTCAGTTATCAGATGTGTATCGGGCTAGAATTTATGTTATGAATATTTTTTAAATGTTTAACAATGTTGCATTTCCTTTCTTTTTATTCTCCATCCCTTATTGCCGCAATAACTATTCGGCGGATTACACATGCAACCAAAATGCAACCAGGTTGCATGTGTACAAAACTGTTGGTTGCTAATCGGGTTGCTTTTCAGATGCAACCAAGTTTTGTCTATAGTAAGACTTTGTGGTTGCAAAATTGGTTATTCCATTACCTATTGATATTGCAGCATGGGATACTCATCTGGGAGACGGAGAACCAGTGAGTCTGGTGAAGAATGTTACCTCGGTCTCCGGTCTGACTTGCGTGCCCGGCCACTGGATTCCGCCCATTCTCACCACCTTCTTCCTTCTCATCGCCAATGTGCTACTCATGAGCATGCTCATCGCTATCTTCAAGTCAGTATACATTCTATCATTATAGACGTATCACATTTATACTAGTAGTAAATTGAATAGTCACGTAAGGTTATGATTCTAATCAGGCATCGTACACTTTGTCATTGCACGTTTCTGAATTCTGCTGTGTTTAGCGTGTTTCACGTGACTGCGCAATATACTAAATAAATAAAGTGTCAAAGCAGAAATGTCATTGAGTAAGCGATGATGTAGTCAAGCACAAGGAGATAGACACACGTTTTTCATACATACATCAAATGTCCTTTCGGGGGATTATTGTAGATAAGATTTTCACTGGGTTCACTGAGGGAAATTCCACTTCATTTTATTAGTGAGCTCCCAGGTGGTGAGAAACCACTCACTTCATGGAGCGGACGAGTTATCAATAAAAGATGAGTAGAATTTCTTTCTATGTTTCTCGACGTTTCGTTCTGTTACAGTCATATCTTCGATCAAACCGACGAAGTGGCCCAGCAAATCTGGTTGTTCCAACGTTATCGACAGGTACGTTTCCTTTGAGTGGGCTGGAAAATGTTGTATTCCAAATATTCACGGAAAAGCTCCTGAACTGTGCAATTGATGCAAAACATTCGTCTCTCGAGTGTTGTTGATTTAGTCGCGCTGTTCTGTACCCTTCTCAGACACCTGTGAGGTGTACTTGGTCTCGAAAAGGAATCCGTGAAAATTATTCAAATTCAAAAAGGTTTGAGTGAAACAAATGACCACATTTGCTGAGTTTTTGCAGAAAAAGACCCCTTTTATGATGTCTGTCACAGGCGCAAAGGTTTTGAATTTTGTGATGACGACCATGCACCAGCAAGGTTGTTCGAAAAGTCAGCAAAATTCGAAAAACAGCCGAATGGATGAAAATCTACTTTTTTGGAAAAATCTTAAATTTTCACGTGTTCACATATGAAAACGGATTACTTTTCGTCGCTTTTTCGTCGCTTAGTCGGACCTTACTGGTGTATGATTACGGCCACAGCAGTGGAGTATTTGATTGTGTCGGCGTTGCAGGTGATGGAGTACGAGAGTACGCCCATCTTCCCGCCGCCCTTCACCCCGATCAGCCATCTCAGAATGCTGTTCAAGTTCCTGCAGTGGAAGTGCAAGTTCGACGGCTCTGACGTGGATTCCATAGAGGAACGGAAACGGAGAAACGTGTTCGATTTCTCACTCAGTCAGTCGCATCGCCGTTGTGCATCATCATAATAATATTATTATTATAATTATATATCGCCATTGTGCACTGTACTCCCCAAACTAGAGCCTATTCTCTCAATTACCACAGTAAAGTCCGAAAAGTCAGAAAAAAAATTGAAAAACGGACTACTTTTCCGCTGAAACGAAGACAATCGGTCTACTTTTGATGAAAAATCATAAATTCTCACTCGTTTACATACGAAAACGGACTAATTTTTGTCGCTTAGTGAGACCTCACTGGTGTTGGTGGTGCCTGGTGCCAAACGCCTGCAAATAAATGTTCTTTCCGGTTTCTACCCTGTCTGAAAATTGGCAGCCCTTCATGAAATAGTAAAAACATCGTTTCTGTTATGAATCGTGCAATTTTAACATATTTAGATTTGAATTCAGAACTGTTCTTGGATTGCGATCAAGTAGAAAAGTTGCACGATTTCGAGGAAGATTGCATGGAAGATTTGGCACGAGAGAAGGAACATAAGAAGAACACGAGCAATGAGGAGAGAATACATAGAACGGCTGAAAGGTAGCTATTATTATTATTATATTTTATATATGTTATTATATATAGACGTCTCAGAATGACTTTGATGGACTTCTATCCGAAATATAGAAGGTTCACGACAGCTCATATGGTTTCGGAGATTTCATTTTCATCAGTTTTGTTTAAGGACGGATATGATACTCAGTCGTTTGAATGATCTAACTTCTAAGGATGCGGGGACAAGGGAAAGTGTTGGTGAATTGGATTCCCGCCTGATGACAATCGAGAAAAATCAGGTATGTCTGAGAACTTTCTCTACCAATTAATGCAATCTGCGATGTTTCCGGACTTTGGTTTTGGTAATTTTGTGTATGTTGAGCACTCACGGATTCACATCTGAGGCCGTATTCACAAAGCCAATATAACTATTTTGTGGGAAATAGTGTGATATTACGGAAATCTAGCAGGAAATCGAGTGAAATGCGCATTCCGTGAAAAAAAGTTCAAGTTCGACACCGAGTTCCATGTAGTATTTGGCACTAAATTACTTTTTTCTCGTATGTTATCACTAGAATTGTGTACGCAGTTATTATATTACTAGTTATAGTTATCACCAGTAAGGCTTGATTATTGGACCAACTTACCGACAAACAGTAGTCTGTTTTAGAGGTAGATTCGTTAAAATTGATTTTGCAACAAAAATCGACAAATATCTCAAATATTTCGACTTTACCGGAATATGACAGTTTGTGGATTGTTGTTTGTTGAGGAGGAGATAATGTCTCTTCTGCGCTCCATCGTCAGCCCGCCCCCGGCTGTGCAGCGACCGACCTCCAGTCCAACGCCAGACCCCCTCCGAGGAGTGCTCGAAATTGTGAGAACACTCATTTACGTAGTTATTCACGACTTATTTACAGACTTGTTCACGTATTTGCCATTACAATACCCCGAACACCTTAATGACTACGTGGCGTCATTACAGATTTCCCGCAATTTTATCCTGGTACTCTATTTGAATTTTGCTCGAAAAGCTTACCCGGATATTTGAGATTACAAAATACCGCCACAGAGTCATGATATTTTCCCAATTGGGCATTCCCTATCATTTTTTCCCTCTAGATAACCTCGCAGCCGCCTTCACCAACAGCCTCCACGGACCGAATTCCGACTCTGGCAGTTCCCAGGAGACGAATGCGAACCAGCACCGTTTGTGGTAAGACTTTCACATACTACTATGCAATGAATAGAATAGAATAGAATAGATTTATTCGCGATTTAACACGTGACATCCACATAGTATGTGGCACTCCAAATGGGTAAATGGAGGGAAAAATGGAGAAAAAAGGGTATGGTATGGTTACCGTGTTACGCGCACATAATACTACATGCAATTGAGCAGCGCTGGACAACGGTGATTGTACCAAATAATTTGTGGGACAATAGTTACTTCGAAAGAGACGTTGTAAAGAGAGATGTTTTATGAAGAGATCGGAAGTTTGGTTAAGTTGAAACAGAAATGTTGTTCAATTCATTTATTCTCGTACTGCGGTTCGCTATGAAATATTGTAAAATGGGAACAACATTATTCATTCATTCGTTCATTCTCATACTGCTATGCAATGTGCTTTTTTTGTTTTAGTAAAGTTGTCTCATTGTTTCTGAGTCTGACTATCTAATTTCAGTGCCGAGCGTGCTAGCCAACGACGATTCGCTGCTCTCTCCCCCACAATCCGCCCTGCGACCTCGGTTCGGAAGCCTGCTCTCGCTAGATCCCGCCACCCCCGCCAAAGCCGGGTAAGGCTCACTACGAGTAGTGCCAACTGCCTGCGATTGGCCAGCTTCAAAGGCGAGAGAGCATGCAGACCAATGAGACCGCAGACACACTCTGCGTCTCTCTGATCAGCACACCCTCTCGTCGAGGCTGACCAATTGGCTGGGGATTGTCTGAGTGTTCAATTTAAAAGAGTTAGACTGCGTTCCTACTTCCAGCGCCCAGATTGGGAGGCGGAGACGCGAAAGTCCGATCTTTGATTTTCACAATTGTAGTTGAATTATAATTTGTGTTGGTAAACGACCGCTCACCCTTCATTGCATAGTCGATTGGTCATTTGCTGTCTTTGTTAGTGAAATTATTATATTTTACTTTTACCTTAACATTTTATAATTTATTACGCTATACCGCACTCTACTAGGTCTTTTTAGTACATCTGTGTTATCGATCAACTTTCCTTTCCAATGCTTTTGTTTTTAGATCAAAGCGACGGCAGCGTCACGAAGAGTACACGTCGATCACGGACTCGATCGCCTTCAACCAGAGGGACAGGAGACATGGGGCACAGCGGTCGCAGAGCAGCGATCAACCGGTTGGTTACTTACTCATCTTTCCCTCCCTCCCTCCCTCCCTCTCTACTCTCTCACTCACTCACTCTCTCTCTCTCTCTCTCTCTCTCTCTCTCTCTCTCTCTCTCTCTCGCTCTCTCTCTATTTCTTTTCTCTCTCTCCATTATCTCTATCTATTTCTCGCTCTCTATTTTTAATCTCCATTTCTCGAATCCGCCACCTATTTTTTTTACACAGTAATATATTCGTTGTATGTAGATAGGGGACTGCTATATACCAGTATGGTTTGACTATTCGACAAAAAGTAGTCCGTTTTCAGATTTAAATCCGCGAAAATTAATTTATCTGAATCAAAAGTAGACAAATTTCCTCGTTTTCTGCGAAAAAGTAGCCGGCAAATTTCCTCGTTTTCTGCGAAAAAGTAGCCGTTTGTTTACTGGGGTATGATGACTGCATGAGATTGTGTTGTTTGAAGGAGTCGCCGCCGGACTCTGACTGTCGTCGCTCCGCCACCAATGAGATGTCGCTCGTTTCGCCCGGCAGAAAACGGAGCGGCCTTCCGGAAGCCAGAAGAGAATACGATGTGAGATGTGGTCTATTCCACCTTTCTCTCTATTTCTCTCGTTCCTTTACCTCACCTGATAATATCGTGTGTAGAACCTCAACCAGACGAATCCATAGGCTACATTGGCCATTTGGAGCATTTCATTCCGTTCTTTCTCAATTACGCATAAACCTCTGTTTTGAAGTGGTTTTCACCAGTGACTGGGGGCGGGTTCTGATCTATGAACACAACATTATCGCACTTTTCAAAAGAGCACCGAGATCAAACTACAAACAGCAGAATGGGGTAATTCGGCCGTTTGACCTGACGTTCACTATTCGACCTTATATAGCAGCATTGTAGTTTGTTTGCAACACAGCTGAGTCACTTTACAGACACAGAATATGCACTGTTTCATCTTGCTTCTCACGGACTTAATTAATCTGATTAATCTCTGTTACTTGTTTTTGTCAATCGATTCGTTTCTTATGTGCAACTCGGTACAATTCTCGTAGAGATGAGTTCATTCCTAATGCGTACATACTCCCTCCCCCAACTATGCACATAATCTGAGAAAGTGTAGAGCAAGAAAAGGAAAGCAAAAGCAAAGCCGAAAACATCATTTCTTATTGTTGCAGGAAAGTGCGACACGGGAGGAAGAGAATCTGGCCGACTGTGAATTGACGGACGCGTTGTCGGAGAACGACGCCGACCACGTGCCCCGCAGAGAGAGTCGATTGAGCATGGACGACACCATGACGGTCCGTCACACACATTTGTAACCGACCTCAAATTGTGACTAGATATGCGAAAGTGCCGTTGTTCTAGAACAAAGAGTAATTTTACAACACGAAAATTATAACACTTTGTATGGTCAGATTTACATTTTGTTCTAGAACAGACAAACAACGGCACTTTCACAAACCTTGAATGGCCAGGTCTTAGGTCGGTCAGTTTGTAACCCATATGAAATTGTAACAAATGTCACATCTAGAATTTAAATTTGCGAACCTGAAAAATGATCAAATCTGGGGAAATGCACACGGTTGTATTCAGCTGTTACTGTAGATCTGTGAAGATAGAGAGAGAGAGAGAGAGAGAGAGAGAGAGACCGATATACGGAGCTGATCACATATGCTTTTGTTGGATTCAACTTTTGGTGTCTACATTTAACGCCGCTTACAGATAATATTGACATATGTGAGGATTGTGAAAAGTGGTTCCCAGAATATTTGACATGTATAGTCGTACTTACTCTATTCGTTTCCAGAAAAGCTCGTCTTTCTTGGTCGTCAACGAGTGTGATGAACCACGTGCGTGTCCTACCCCCAATGTCCCCTGATCAATTGGCAGATGGTACTAGGAACAGATTAGAGATCAAGTTTCAATCACGGATGAAATTTCACCGGCTGAATTCGGTTCCCTCCATTTTATATCAGTTACTGTGTCAGATTCCAATTTTTGGCGCGATCACCTATGTTTTGTGATAATGCTTTTCTACTTTTTCTGTTAAAGCTCAAAGGAACTCAAATGAAGGTCTCCTTCTAAATGGGCTTAGTCTCTGGCATGGTGTAGATTTTTCAAATAGTTATAGGTAATCGTGGCACAACTACTGTACCATTATACTGAATAGTAAATGCCACCTAATTTTTATGTCCTTTCATTATATCTAATTGTTATTATATGAACGAGGAATTTTGAAAACATTCCTGACGGAGTTTGAAAACGGTGTAGTGGAAAAAATTGAATTTGTGCAGTATACTGAAGCCGACAAATAGTTAAAATGAAGAATACGGATCCAGTTTTCGTTCTTCGTCCAGAAATGTTTATTTTACTGTTTCAATCGGTTTTGTGATAGTTAGTCAGTGTTCTAAAACTTTGTTTTCTTTGTTAATCATGTTCATCTTCAGTTGTGGCGGGTTTTTCTCTGTGAATTAGTTTGTGCTCATTTCATGCGTATAGTATTATCAGATTGCTTCATAAATTCTAGTCTGACATGTTTCATATTGTTTTCTGTATGTTCGGGCCAATGAAGTTTTTTTCTTGTGTATCTGATTCTGGATAAGTGAAATAAGATTTTTTAACCAACTAACTGAATTGAAGCAAGAGTTAGAATAGTACTGTATCCATCCATACATCACATCGTAAGCATGACCGGGAACATTGACTTTTACCCCCCACCTTTTTGAATTTGTATTGCGTTTGGGGAATTGTAGTTTGACCCCCCCCCAACGGGGGGTGATAATTCAATTTATCACCTGCAATACAAATGTTTGAGGGTGGGGGGTAAAAAGTAAACATTTCCGGTATTGAAGTTCAGCCCCCCACTCGTTGAAGTTTCACCCCCCACCATTGAAGTTCTACCCCCCGCCGACCCAGGTGGGGGGTAAATAGTCTATCAAGGAGGCCTTGAACAGGTTCAAGTACTTTGACCGGCTAAAAGTTTCTGCGTTTGATCCACGGACTTCTCAATCGAAATCGTCACGTGTCTTCTCAGAGTTCACCTGGCTGTAACTGGCCTGTCCGTGACCTTTCTGCTTCATACCATCAACACAACTAGGATGAGAACACTGGGACAACTAAACCAGTTCAGGCGTAGTATGAAAATACCGCTGTGCCGATCAGGCTATTACTCTAGTTCGTCACCTCGTATACCTGTTTTCTACAGGCGGAGCTGCAAATGTTATATGTACCTTTAATTCCTGTTCTACTAGCAATTGTTTTTATAGAATACGTCGTGTTATCCCTAGTAGTCATCCGAATGCTAACTTGTTATTACCAGGATGACATGATGACTTTTTGAAAAAAGCAAAGTTTCTGGCTTGGTTGGCTTAATCTACTCACATTTCGACTTATAACACTGACCACAGTGTGGAAACTGACTGTGTATACACAGGAGTGAGTTTTTTTTTTGAGAAAAACTCAATATGAATATGTTTTAAACTTTATACTTGGCACAAAACAAAATAGATACCTAATGCAACAGATAAAACTGGACTAATGTAAGGGAGTAAACCGGAACAGATGAGCAATTGTGAATAATTGTTCGGTTGGAGATGAAAGAAAATGATGACAGATTGAGAAGTGACACCCGCGCGGAACGACATTATCGAAACTCGCTGTTTAAGTGGGACAAGAGGTTAGATGTCTTGGGTGCCGTTTTCACGGAGAGATCCGTTCTGAATTGAATGGCAGATGGAGGTACACATCTGATCAATGATGGCGTCCAGCCTCGCCTTCACACACTCGCCCTTCGTCACGATGCGCGAAGCTACCACGACGTCTTCCACACAAATATCGACGCGTTGAGACCAACCCTACAAACATACAACCTATTTTCATACATACTTAATATATACTTACAACAAGCAACTGAATTTATTGCATTTTTGACATTTTTCGTCTGCATTGCAAAAAGTATCCTGTTGTATAGTTCGTTTCACCCATCGATAGCAGTCAGCCATGCTGGCCGAGCGCGCCCTACATTGCAGGCGACTGATCTGGCAGCTTGCCAGTGTTTTCATTGCAAATAATAATTCGAAAACTGGTTATTTTAGGATTTTTGCAACTTTTTTGTTTTCAAAAGATTCCCACATGATCGGGGAGTAATTTGAACCACGTTTTGTGTGATAAAATAAGCATTGAACAACGGCCATAAAAGATGGGTTGATATCACTGTTTTTAGTTTGGGCCATCATGTTCAGATGGCCGGCTGCTTGTGGGCGCCGCACCACCTATCCCAGCTGAGTTCAATACCCAGCTGGTGCACAATTTTGATTAGGCTGATCGCTGTTGGAAAGTTTCCAATACAATTGCCTCCGCCCACTAAAATATACTGTAACTGGCTGCTATCGCTGGTTGAAACGAACTATATAGGATTTGTCTAACCGTTTTGGATCATTCGATTTTGAAGGGGGTGGGGTTTGGCTAGGGGCCAGCCTGCGTATCATTGATCTACACACTCTCTCAACTGCTGGCAACTAATCAACGACCGCTCGCCCCGCATCGCTCAATCAATCGAACCCTCTGCTGTCTTTATGGGGAAAATGGCGACTATAACAGTTAACAGAGCAAATTTTACGCCTTTTCCAAAAAATACCCAACCGGATTACTCAGTTACCACTGGCGGTTTACACATGCAACCAGGTTGCATGCAACCAAAATGCAACCGGGTTGCATGTGTTAAGAAAATTCGGTTGCTTTCCAAATGAAACCGGGTTGCTTTTGGTTGCTTTTCAAATGCAACCAAACACTCAATTTTTGGACATTTTCCGGTTTTTAATGCAATATGGTTGCTTTTGGTTGCATTTGAAAAGCAACCGAGAGCAACCCGGTTGCATTTGGAAAGCAACCAAACTGTCTTTACACATGCAACCTGGTTGCATTTTTGTTGCATGTGTAATTGGCCGTTACCACTTGATTGTGATTTTAAATGCATCTTTTAAATGGTCAGCAAGCAAAAAAGGATACAGAGAAAAAAACTCGTGTATCGGTCCAACAGATCACATTGATTGTAAATACAATGAAAATGTTTTGTATACCTGAAGATGTGTGACGAGATGGGTCAGTTTCAGTCCATGTTCTGAGAGAGCCTCGGTTAGTCCTGAACAAAAAGTTAGAATCTATCTATAGAGACTGAATGAAACACATTATCTCGCAACCTGAGTTAGCCAAAGCTGCACATAAACGGACACATTGGTACCCATCTATTTGCGTGATCTTGTCCCACTTGTTTCAAACAAACCTTGCAACGATTGAACACTTTCCATGTCCTGGGCGATTTCCAATTTACGCAGAATGAAATTATGGTAACAGTCCTTCGGCTCTGACATATCGAAGAGTATTTGATCCTCCTGGAAGAATAGAACGACATAAAAGTTCGCATCATATAGTTTATATGACAGCGCTGAGGTTTTATCTCAGAACACATAACATTTTTTCTGGAATGTATCTCGATATACAGATATGCACAGCTTTCCAACTACAAACACAATAAGAAACGTATACGTTGATTGACCAGATTATTTGTGATTGAAAAATCTCATCCTCTCCCATTATCAAAGCAAAACTCAACAGCAACGGTAGCGTCGCACGCCACAAGGGATTCCAATACAGCCGAGCTGGCTAGTTCTCGCGAGATGGCTGGATCGACAAATCTGAAACATTTATATTATATACTCATTTATTACTACATTACTCATGTATAAGGTTGGCTCTAGGCAAGAAATGGCACGAACTGCACATATTGTTGCTCTGTTTGTAGTTTGAACCCTTTGCATTTCATTTGGAAAGATCTGAGAAAATCAGACGATCTACTGGGCGGGCATAAGCAACAACACACATTTCTAGAGACCCTGTGCATATTACGAACATGTAATCACTTTAAACGTCTCAACAGAGCGATTAAGGTACATTTTACAGAAAGGGTGAAACATCAGTGATAAATTCGTAGCGCACTCACGTCTGTTTCAAAGCTAGTAAATTGTCAATCCTCAACTCGGTACACTGCCCAATCGTACTGATGGAGAAACGGAATCTCAGTCTTTCGCATGTGTCTTCCAGCAGCACTGCTGCCTTCGAGTCGTTCGTTTTCAACTGCAACAAATGGAACTGAAGGTGAAGGACAGAAGAAATGTGGTTTTGATCCAATATAAAGACCAAAATAAACTTTAGAAAAAATTCAAGTATGACCAGCGTAGGGTAAAAAGTCAATGTTCTCAAACTTTATTCGATCCAACTTGAAAAACGTACCACTTCTTTCTCAATCCTATCAATCTAATCATATGAGTTTAATTTCGCTTTGCCGAGCTTTTATTTATTTGAACCGACCGCTTGTGTCAGATGTAACTTCAGTTGCCGCCATCGTTCTCCCTCCACCGCCGCCGGCTCGTTCACGACTTCCCTAGAAAATCGACCGACAATGATGGAATGACATTAGAGAAGACAAACGAAGCCGTGTCACCGAATTCACCACCGATCCGTTCAGGTTATCGAATGGAGATCATTCGCTCATGTTTAAACAGGCCAGTAGAAAAAAATGAACGTTCTAGTTAAAATAGTTACAGTTTAAAATAATATTTAAGCGAAAAACTACTATAAGTGGTACGTTTCGCCTCTATCCGAAGGTTTAAGAGTTACAGGTGACAGTTTCTTTCCTACCAACCGGAGGCCAAGTGAATTACCGTACATAAGCGTGGTGTGAATTCAAATGGAACTTCGTGTCGATATGACTGAATGGTTGGGGAACCGTTGTGTTCTTGAACTGTTCCGACCAAACGCGTATCGTAAATACAGTCATTGTTCTAAGAATGAAGTTGGCAACGCCACCAGGCTGGTCCGAATAAGCCAGGGGTGGCAGTAACTAGCAAGAGGTTTAAACGTAAATACTACGTGACGTACAATGCGCCAAATTAGTATACGCGATCCCGGCAACATTGCTATGGATGTTCCATGTGGCCGCCTTTGCTAATAACGTACTTTTTCAATTCGATTTCCTTCACCGCACGAACTTTTTCTGGTGCCACCAAAACAACCGGACTTTTCTCAGCGGGACGCGACATTTCGTGCTCCTCTTGAAGAACGCGTGCCTGAAGCAACGTAGACTCATACTTACGGGGTCCAAATATACGGAAGCCATATTATAATTTCGACGTGTTCCAATCATCAACTTTCATTGAGACAAGATGTAGAACGTAAACAAACATAAGCAATGATACACTTTCCACCGATTGAGAATTTTGCTTAGCAGATTAACGGCCTACAATCAAACAGCGTGTGATTCCATTTTTCCGTGCTTCTCAAAACGATTACCTTCTCTAAAAGTCCAGCTCCCAGTTGTTGTATCTTGGCGTTCAAACTCGGACTATATTCACAACCAATCATATTCACATTTATGAATAATTGGGACAAGCATTCCAGCTGCTCCCTTAAATAGTATGATGAGGGAGGAGAAATGACCAAATGGCTAGAACTCTGACGGCGGTCACAGACATTGGTAAATAGGATCATTCTGCTTAGTCTAAGTTCGATTAAGTGCAGACTAACCGTATAGGGTTCGCTCGTTATAAAGGAAGCCTATATGGCGTTGGGCGTGTGTTATCCTAACCGCTGTTTGTACTTTAATCCCTTGCTTTTAGGTAAGAATTCTAAATCATAGGCGTGTATCGAGTTCAAAGTATAACCCAGCTATGGCCATTCCCTATAGTTTGTACTTTATCAGAGCGACAAAACTCTCAGGACCTTTCAGAATGCGTGTGATCCCGGCATACATAGGGAGTGACCAAAACATCATTGTAGTTTGATCTATACACCAGCAGTTTTTTGTGAATTTCGACCAAGAAGCAGAGTGATCAAACTACAAAGACAGCAGAATAGGGCGACATACACCGTATAGACTTGCTTTTGAATGAGCAAATCTTACAGCATATGAATACATTAAAATAAAGACGTTGTGGAAATGGTCCATACACAATTTCTATTCAAATCCAGCTTTAGAGGAATCAGTATCTTATAAGATGAAGAAAAATTTATGGAGGTCATCTCCATTTTGCAGCAATGTAGATGCTTTGTTCACGTAACATTCATATTCTACTTTTATTTGAAGTTGCTTGTTATTGAATCTTTCTAAACCACGCATGTGAAACTCACCTACTGAAATCACCCCAGTGAGCTTCAAGGAAGGCTTTTCTAGCAAACCAAGCGTAATCGCTTTCATACGGTTTCCTCAGGCTACATAATTCTTCCTCTTGAGACATGACCTACTGATAGCGTACAGAGAAAGTGTGGAACATCATATTAAACCGTTGATATGTTGCTACCTTCAGTAACTCGGCACAGGGTTGAAGCCCTTGAATAGCTTGGAAGAGTGAACAGCAACAACTACGTTTATCACGTACAAGTATACATACAAACAAACATGAAAAAACTTCCTTTCAATATTATGTAAAAATTGTCAATTAACTTCTGAAAGTATAGGAAAAATGATACTCGTATTTTTAAGGTAAACATACAAACTCGTAAAATAACTTATTACAAATTTCAAACTCACATTATAACAAACCTATATTGAAGAACATATACCCTAGTGGTGGGGTAATGTAACAGTACAAACTAAATATAAAATTATGAATCCATTCCTGCGAGGCAGACCATAACAAAAACCAAAAGACCAATGATAACTGGTGCAAAGATCCAGGGGCCCAGCCATTGGAAAAGAACAAAGAGCAGCACTAACAAAAGTACTCCATAATTCGCAAAAACCTGCAATGATATGAGCTTCACCACTATACGCAATGCAAGGACATAAGGAAGAGGCCCTTACCGGCATATAGACGTTAAAGCCCGAAATGCCTAGGTAACATGATTTCACATAGGTGGTTTCTAAGTTTTATTACTTTCCTATTTTATTTACGTTTTATATTTTACTACTTAGATGTTATCATTGTAATCACCAATAATATCTCCTTCCATATACACTACGAGCGTAATAAGACGTACCCTGATTCTCAGACTTGGCGGTGTTTTTCTGATAGTTTTGCAGAACACGGGAGATTGGATCGGGTAGGAGGGATTCGGAAAAGGCGGCTCCATTACCAGACGTAAGACCGGTCCAATGGCTGAAAATAACGAATAAATAACAGAATAATCATGTTTGTAACAATAATAATAATAATTAATAAAGATACCGGAATAGTACTGGATGCGTTCGCAATGTTTATAGCATACCTGCAGTACTGTTATACTGCTCAGCCATAAGCTGGCCCAGTCGTGTGGTATTCAAGTATTCAGTCAACATCTGAGCCAGGATCACGAGAGGTCCACACTCAAACTCTCGTGGAGATGCCATCCAGGCTGGTCGAACCTGACAAGTCGAGAAATCGAATTTCCTGAAATACTTACATTTCGAACAGAAACAAAAATTTTGCCTGGAGATATTTTGTGATAGGCAGAAATATCACTTCAAAAGCCATGAAGGGTTTGGTCAGCCGAACTGCGAAAGCAATATCAGTTTGCAAGCATGATTCGAGAAGAGACAATGAAAAAAGGGAGAACAAACTCATACCTCTCTCCCTTCAACACTTGTTCTCGGCCAAGTGGGGTGAGATATAAGAGACCGGTGACCGGATCCTTGTTGTGATCAGGTAGATACCCTCGTTTCGGTGTGTCAGACAATTGGGGGATACTTGTCGAATCATGCGCTCTGAAAAAAAGAGAAATTGATTGAATCGTCGCAAAAAGCCATTGCTGAAAATTCGGAAGGCCAGAAAAATGGACACCTACGATTCACTGGACTGGTGGTCACAGGCATATTGGGTTCCCAGGTTGAAATCAGCATCTTTCAATAGTGGTTCTATAACCAAATTCACATCTTTGGCTGCTTGAACTTCCGGGCTTTCTGTGGCACCAACTAACAGTTCCCACATCGACTTTTTCTGAAAGTTTGTGAATCATGTGCCGCTAATCATTACTTTCAGAAATCAAGAAATTGGCTCATATTGAACTATGATCGACGAGTTTGGGAAAACAGTTAATAACTGTTTTCCCAAACTCGGCGGCCTTTCAGTTATATTCCGAAGCCCAAACTAAAAACGTATCACACGTATACGAACCGGCCACCTTGGCAGTTTACACATGCAACACGGTTGCATGCTGCCAGAATGCAACCGGGTTGCATGTGTAAAGCAAATTCGATTGCTTTTCGAATGCAACCAAACACTCAATTTTTGGACATTTTCCTGTTTTTAATGCAATTTGGTTGCTTTGGTCGCATTTGGAAAGCAACCGAACTGTCTTTACACATGCAACCCGGCTGCTTGTGTAATTGGCCACGAACCTTCCGTTTTTGATCCGCCAAAGCAGCCTCATTTCGTACATACACCCTTCGAACGTTATCCAATAGTTTCATCGTGGCAAGCGTTGGATCCACAGATATGACTCTGTAACCAAAATGTATTACGTGGTGTGCTGACAATTATAACAGAAACAACCAACTTATCAGTAGAAATTTATCAGTAAAAAATATTTTCCATTAACCGAGGATTTCCCTTTTATGTATGACGTAGGAATGGCGGAACAAACGATATACAATGGAATGAAACAACGCAGAGTACAAGGCTGATCACATGAAACGAACTCACCTCAATACAGACATCATCGGCTCTTTCCATGACCACTCAGCAATGGATCGAACTATTTTTATTGATTTCGGGGTGACATCTCCTTCCGTCAACCTTGAACAATTTGGAAAATTAGAAAACACAGCAGATTACGAGAGAATGAGATGCTCAATGTCGATCCTGCCATGTAAATCAATAATAGCTTAGGGCGCATTCATACTTACGTGGACGTTCAACGGCGACGTGAAATAATGTTTTCATGCGTATTGATTAAGGCCGGAGTTAATGCCAAGTAAATCGATACGCATGTGTTCTTCACTACAAACGCGCGTTAAACATAGACGTGAAAAGTATGAACGCGGTCTTAGAGAACTACCACTCTATGCTGATAAGTTGGATCAAGTAGAACAGGAAGCACTTACTTTCTGAGTATTTTTCCTAGAATGATCCGGTAGAATCGCTCCTGGGCTTTAACGAAGCCGAACCATTTGCTGGTCTGGATGTGACCATCTGACGAAGTTGCAGACCCAATATACCGCCAGGGTCGACAGAACGTACTCCACACTCCTGAGAGGAAGGCTAGTTGGGAAAAGAACAATGATAGCTGTTTCAGCTTATTTTCCAGTGTAAATAGCCTCAAGAAAAAAGTAATTTTCATGAAAGAATAACCTATTGACAGTTATCACAAATCAGAAGATACTTCTTGGTTGATTATGGTAGGCAACCTGCACCCGAAACCTAATGAGAGAATGAACTAGATCTGTCTGTCTGCAACTAGATCATTCCCGTCTAGATTACGTTTGTACTTCGCAGTCTTGTTCCACGCTCCCTTGTAAGTAGGTTGTGCGTTGTACACAAAATCCCAAGGTATTCGTTTTGCCATAGGATTATAATATTAATTATTAATTGAAAAAGAACATTTATTTTTCATAGTTGTTGATCGGCTTGAAAGTCTCAAAAGAGAGTAGAGAGCAAGACTAGATACCTATCAGCTCCTGCAAAGAACAAACAGACGGACATCGTTCAAGAAACGTGTGAAGAAAGACGAAAAGAGCAGGCGAAAATGGAGGGTTCGCATGGATTGTGGCCTGAAAATAACTAGACTACACAAGAACATAAACCACGAGGACACACAAACAACATTGCACCATCATTGAGAACAAAACCCACCTTAATGTGAGATACATCATCATCCATAGAATCAAACAAGCAAAACGTGTGGAACTGTTTCAGAAGATACCTGTAAACAGCTTACAATTTACTATTGAAGAGTGGGGAGAGGAAACAAAAAGAAGAAACAAACTAGTTGTTGATTATAGTACCTGAGTAGAAGCAGTCTGTTGGCCGATGGAAACTGGTCGGAACTACAAATGATACTGACAAAGTTGCAGAATATGGTCAGATGTCGGGGGTGTAGAGAACAACTGACGAACTGCTCTTGTTCCGAAGAGTCTGCAAATGACAGCATAGGAGAAGGGGGGAGGGCGCAATCTCCCAAAGCAGAAAAACTACTGAGAAAAGCAACCTTTAATCTGCCACATCTGGGAAAATGTGGCCCGTTCGTATTGCAACGAAATTTGACGCCATACACTAACTTAGCCTAGTTTTGGCGGAGGGGTTGCGGGCAAACATTTCAAGCACCGGTGGGTCCCGGTGCATTCTCAATACGAAAGTACCAATTTGTTGTTGAAATTAGTCGTAATACGTATAATTCCAGTAGGAAAAGGGGATCACGGGCCACATTTCTTAATGGGGTACCGGCCACAAAATTCTCAATCTTGTGAGTGTTTGACGCAATGAACAATGTATATCTTCTAAATAGTAGCCTGATCTCACTCGGGCAAAGGCAAGAACGTACCTAAATTCATTCGATTGAGTATGGAAGATGTGGGTAGAAATAAATCTAGCGGTGTACGCATTCGTTGTATGTGTCCAGTTTGACGGGGAGCGGGAAGGGGGACCTGGTCTATCGGTAGCAGCCGAATAACATACGACGATATACAGAATAACAGGACACTATCGTTCGACGTGGAGACATTCTGAAAAAGACGACTATTTCACGAGTTGCTATGTGATAATCCCATATATAAACTTCACATACGACTAATGGTTTTTAATACGATTGATAGAACTATATACCTCTTATACAAAGGTCCACCAAAACAGAAAATTTCCCTATTAGCATGCTTAGTTCAGGTCGAATGTAGGAAAATATATCATTGTGAAAGGGTGAGTAGACAAATGAGCCATGTTTTATTGAAACTCAAATGAGAAAACAAAAATTGACATCAGAAGTGGCTCGTCACTTTGAAATTTCCAAATTTTAGCATCGCGAAACAAGATCGTAAAAAAAACTAATCTATGAAACTGTATAACAAAGATTGACAGCAAGATCATTCCTCATCTTAACTGGCAGCGACATAACCAACCTGCTGTGTACGTTCCAGCTGCAAGAACACAGCTTCCCATAACTCATTGGCTAACTGTTCAGATCCTTCCATTATTGCCTACAAAGTATAGGAAAAAGCTATGGGTAGTAGGGTGTATTCCATTGACGTTTACAGCTTTACCATTCCAATAGAACTAACCATCTATATTTGACATAACGAAAAAATCATTCCATCCACAACATATTAATATTATTTGAATGTAGATAAATAAATATATTGGAAGTGAAGCCAAAAACTCACTTCGAAAAAGAGAGATTTGCTGTTGATCAAATCGAGAATCATATTATAAGGATCATCTGGAGTCGACTTCGCAGGAGGAAGAATGGAGCACAGATCAATACTGGGGTCGTGGAATAAACGCTGAAAAATTATTTTTCGGAGGATTGTACACTTTCTCCACAACTGCTTTTGCGTTCTCACAACTCCACAGTGGAGAGTAAATCCCACGTACTACGTGCTCCTGACTAAACGTAAAGGTAATGTTTCATCCAAATACGAAATGAGGTGTTCCAGCCCTGACAAATGTTGACAAAGCCCCTGTCCTTCTCTATCGTTATCATCCTTCCTGCTAGCTGCCCACAATTGAACATACCTGAATCACCATTCTTGTATACGTGTCCAGCTTCTCAAAAGATCGACATGAATTAATGTCACGACACGTTGCCACAATTTTTGATTCGAGAACTCCTGTAAAACAACAGAATTAGAAATATTGGTGGGATGTACATGAGCAACAAAATATTCGCCCAATTCAGAATTCCGCTTAACATACGGCTTAACAACAGTAAATAGATTCCCAAAAACTATGAATGACGACAGAAAACTGGTAGGTTGTTCACTAATAAAGGGTCGTCAAAAAAGTGTACTAAGCCATTTCCACTCAGCTGTCAATAGCATTGTGGTCAGTAAATTATTGATCAGAACTTCCGTTTCCGTTTATTTTTTCAATCACATCTCAGCGGATCTGCTTCTGAGCGTGAGGCACAGATTATTACTCAGAATTTTCAAAAGGGATATTTTGCTAGATTCCCCCCAAACCAAGCCTGATAAACTAGGCTAACAGCGAACGAAAAGACCCTTCGTGATTTAATTCTTCTATACTTGTATCCAGCTTTTTTGGAGGATGTTTCAACTGGAAATCATCACAACTAGTGCTCAGCAAATAGTCGATTCATTCTAGAGAAGTATGACTGCATACTTTTGCTAATGGTGCAAATAGAGGAACGCCTGAAACGGTGAACTCTATATGTAACCGATTTTTTTTGGTAACCTAACCGCTTTTCGGTAACCTATTTTTGTGGTTTTTCCAGTTAGTATAGAATCGGCCGCCTGAAACGGACTCACCGTAATTGTCCTGGAATGCAGCTTCGCTGATCGAACTGCTATTCGGCCAGTCCATGACAGATTGGCCCATCTGAATGAGAAAATGCATACAAAAAACTATAGATGCACAAAAAAGCTGCAATTGTAATTGAACGAAAATAAACGAATAACAACGTCACTGAAAAACAAAGAAACAGTATACACCATTTTCATACCAAATAAAACATAAATAAACAGGGTAAAACAAGGATAAACCGAAGGAACGATAACACTACAAATGAAATTTAACAAGATTTCATGGCGATCTCAGAGGAAAAATGTTAGACATGTACTCAGAGCATAGTGCTTACACTTAAAGAGGAAACATGCCCAATCATGTACTGAGTTCAAACTTAAACTACAGTACTCAAAAGATGCACATGAAAATCATACTCTCCCCTACGACCACTAGACAGATAAATTAGTCCCTACGAAAGAAGAATCGATCTATCTTCTGTAAACAAGTTTCTCTCTCCTTTCCCTTTTGCGCAACTTCTTCTCATCAACCTCTTCTTCGTGCGCTGAGGGTGCAGTTACCCAAGGAATCAGGAATGAGAACACTATCTGAAAAGTAGCACTTGAGAACATCACAACGGTAAAAGTTTCGGTAAAAAGTAAAAATTTCCCGTATTGAAATTCAGCCCAACCTCACCAATGCAGTTATGCATAATACCCGATATCGGATTCATTGCAACTCCGCCGAAGGTGCTCACGTGATTAAAGGGACCGTTCCTCTTTAATTTGGAGGTTCGAGCTGATTAGTCGATATTGTTCACATTAAAAAACCAAAATCATTCATATAGGTGTCAACTTCCTGTCTTGCTCCGTGTTCTCAAAAATGTGGCGCGACCACGCGCACGTACATACACCGCCGAGTTCACCTACGTACAAAATTTTCAAAATGCCTACAAAGTTACAAAACCATATTCAAAACATGGCCAGAATTACCAATATGAAATCTGTGAATAGAGATTTGTAAATATCATGAAAACTACAAAGCAGTAATAGATTAAAGATTGCTGCATTACAGTAACCCAAATCCTGTTGGCTTCTATTTTGCTTCGTAATAGCGTGGTTTTTTGAACTCTCTGTACGTAAGGTATAAACTTTTATCTCGAAACAGAATAAATGACTTTTTCCATTTTTCAACAATTACCTACATTGCACATTATAGAGGTACGGTCCCTTTAAACTTGTGAATGTGAACTCAAAAACACTTTAGTTTAAAGTTCCCCACAAGATCTTGTGAATATCAATCTATGTTGTGCACAACTCTGTTCAGCCATCAAGATTGTTGTGACCCCGGTTAGTAGATTGGATTCATTCGATACACGGACCTCATTCATTTGCCACCCTAATCAGGGATTTGAAAATGCAACGCAACACACACCAAATTACCTTATATCCAACTGCCCCCGGGAGAGCGAGCAACAACAAATAGGCGTAGTTCGAGTAGAGAGCAACCACCTGAAAATTTGCATAATCATGAATGGATTTGGGTAAATACGAAATCGGCAGTCAAAAGTATTCATTAGCTTACTCATCTTCGCCTTTTCGTCTCAATGACTCTAAACTAAACTATCTATGATGGGACCATATTGAGAAGATAACTACCTGAGTGATAACCGACAGTATGATGGCATCTTTACAGTATTCCCCGAAAGCGGTGGGATCATTCAAATCCATACCGGCGTCAACCACGTGTCCACGTTCATCAAAGCGCGCTTCTGAGACAAAACATACAGCTAGCAAATAGTACGACGGGAAGAAACAGTCAACGATTCGGAGTATTTGAACAACGTCAAAATAATCGAGCTTTCTTCATATATAGCTATGTAATCCGAATGCTTCAACTCATTTCGTGATCCTCCCAGCGCCCTTTTGACGCCAACAACACTCAAAGATACGGGAGGAAAATGAAGCTTGTATTGTATTGTATCACAAGGTTTGCAACTTGCTCCATCATAGGAAAATACAGTAAACTCACTAGCCATGCTTTTCATGAATAACAATGCAATCAGTTGCATGACAGTTGAGATAGAGAAGTAAATCCAAGCAGATGAGCTACATTCCCAAGTCAAGTGACAACAGCTAAAATATACACCCTGAAATCAAATAAAAAAATAATAATCGTTGACACATATAAGTATAAGTTCTTGCATTTCTTCTTTTACGGAGTGAAGAGAGCATTTCAATGGTGGTTCAGTTCTTACTCCGTAAGTTGGTATATGTACACTAGTTAGAATTCCCTGACAATAGTATTTGGATCGATCGCTCGTCAGCGGTATATTGGTTGACAGATCCTGTGATTATTCTATGGTCAACACAAACACTTACATTTAATATAGGTTTATTAGCATGGTTAGTTATTATTACATCACACTGATAGAGAATGTGAGCGAATGCCCAAATGACCGAGATACCTCTTATATACTAGAGGGGCGGGGCTAATATAGATCAGACAACAATGATTGGCTGACCTGACCAAACTACAAACGAGAGAGCGAGAGACGCAGAGATCTCGTCGCAAGACACTCCCGGGATTGTGGTTTTACTTACTCCCCGGGGATTTGTGAGCACTAACATTACCTGGCCATAACGTAGCACCACACTGGACACGCGTTCCCATATAGGGTCCCTTGGTTGTTGCACTCACTGCCACTAAGTGTTTGGAAGTAGTTCCCCTATTTGTGAAGGGGCCGGCTGCTTCCCTTGAACAACTCCCTCTCCCGGGGTTAGATTCTCATCACTACTCAATTGAGTATAACTATAGTTCGATTCAAAAACCTCATCTAATCAGATAGAATTCCAGTTCGGTCAAGCTAGTATCAACTCACAATAGATATGGCCGAAGCGGCGAAGTAAGACCGTACGGTATTTGTGTTTTCCTCATATATCTCTTTCTGGCCTTTTGTGGCTTGTTTCACCATCTGAAAATCAGAATCTCATCAGCTTTCGAGGAAGCGCAAAAAGGTTCAAATTATAAAAAACGGACAGATAGTATTCAGTATGAGAACTGTTTTTTCTATAGACACAACAAATTGGAACAAATTTATATCTAAACTTGTCGAGGCACACATACAACATATATCAAGACAAACCGGATGAGTGGGAACCAGATAGAACTGAGAAGTAAAAATTAAAACCATATGGGCAACTGCGATAGAAGATGAAGTAAATTGAGCCAAGTTATGTGACAATTGGAAAGAACGAGAACAAGCAAAACACTGAGCGTGCTGGAAAACAATAAACAATTCTAAACTAGTTGTTATGCAGATCAAGGCGGAATATCTCGTTTGCAATAAAGTAAGAACCCGTGGTGTTGGGACGCAAGATGAACACTTGGGAGAAAGGATTGATGGGATCTTCGTCGGTCTGCAAATATATACGTTACAACGACTGTTCACATAAACTAATCAGAACGCCTGAACTGAATGTCTTTATACTTGAGGTGCCGGGTGGAAAACTCACCCCAGAGGGGTTGTTTTCAATATTGGAGGATGCAGCTGGATATTCAATATTGGAGGATATAGAAAATTTTCAATATTGGAGGATATTGGAGGATCAGATAGTGACAAAAAAAACAATCATTCGGAAATTCAACTAGTTTCGCTGATAAGTCGTGAATATTATGTGTATTTCTACTAAACCACCTCAGACTGTCAAAACTAATAAAATTTGCGCAAATAACTCAGTGAATAACGTCATTGGTAACAAGGTTTGGTGTTCGATTTCGGTTACCGATCGGTTCTTGACTGATAAAACCGCCAAGGTTACCGAAGAAGGTTGTTTCGGCACACCCGGTCAGGATAGTAGCAGTAACATATGAGAAACTAACCTTCAGCTGTCCAAGAACCATTACCAGGATAGATCCATCATACAGTGGCTGAGAATCACATTTCGTGATGGCTCTTTGAATTTTTTGGAAGGTGAGACCCTATAATAATATTCGTTTGAGGTTGAAAAAATGACACAGCCTGAACACAGACATTGCTCTAAAAAAACAAAGACCTTGGACGGTTAAGAGAAATTTGTATTGCCGCCTCGATCAAACAAACATACTTATTCTGTTTTGCAATTGCAACAACGAACCAGTCTATCTATGTTGGTGAATCAATTTCCAATAAACTACCAATTACCGCAATCACTAGCTCGGAATCACCGAAAGATTTTGGAGCATATGAATCTCATCCTATCCTATCCTGAAAGCGTTTAATTCGGGCAAAAAAAACATGTCACGCACAGAAAAAATGCTCACGCAAAGCTGGCCAATTCTTAACTTGGAGAGAACTAACCGAGAACTTTTGCAGAATACCATCCCGCCCTTTGCATTGAACTCCTTCGAATGTCATGTAGGAGTGGTCTGGGTCATACAAATCGCTGAGGCCTTGAGCTCTAGCCATCGCGTCACTCTGATCAAATTTTGCGTAGTAGTGTTGAACGAAAGCATTTGCAATGTTCTCGTATTCGGGGTTGAAGTTCATTCCACCTGCAAATAGGTAGAGTTTTCCCGAACCGCTCGTATATATTTGAACGAAACGCGTACCGATTATTCCTCAATCAGGGTTGCTCGTTTTCCGACCGAGGCAACATGGGTTGAACTAAACCGATCGAAGCACTTTATGCATGAATTAGTCGATTGGACAAGTTTAAATACAGGAGAACACTGACTTTTTACCCCCCCCCCCCCACCTTTCTGAATTTGTATTGCGGTTGGTAAATTGTAGTTTGACCCCCCCCCCCCACCGGGGGTGATAATTCAATTTATCATCTGCAATACAAAAGTTTGAGGGTGGAGGGTGAAAAGTAAACATTTCCGGTATTGAAGTTCAGACCCCCCCCCCCTTTCAAAGTTGAAGTTTGACCCCCATCATTGAAGTTTTACCCCCCGCCGACCTAGCTGGGGGGTAAATAGTAAATAACGAAGTTGAATTTTGACCCCCTTGTCCGCTACGGGAAGTGCTACGGGGGTGTGTTCAATTTTCCCAAATACAGGTTTCTTCGTTTGCCTACGTAACCACCTTACCCAATTTGAGAAGAATCTTTTTGATTCTGTTTTGAAATGAAATGTAGGTGGAGAAGAAATTGACGTAGAAAAAAGAGATTATCAAGCAGTACTGAAATTTATATGGCTACTCATGCTTAACGACATGAAATAATGCTTCATTAAGAGAATACTCAAAAAACAAAATAAATCTAAAAAATAAAGGAAAAGATATACGATACACAATCTATTTTGAATAAAAAAGCGCCATTCTAACGCTAAATTGAATATAGAGTCTTGGCACGATAGCCCTGTCGATCGATGAGACTGACGGTGAGAATGAGAACGATAAAAATTTTAACTGGATGGCTCAAATGTTGCCCATTGTTTTTGAATGACGTGACTAGCTAGAGATATCTAGATATGATGAGATTATTTATTATAATATTACGATAATTGTAAAATATAGCAACGCGAATATTTTATTAGTTATTCAACTTATCTTATGCGCTGCAGTGCCACTCCATGATTGAACCTATATGTATAACTGCTCATATTTCGAATATATACCCTAATGAAACCTCGATTACAATGATTGTGTTCAAGAAATGAGAAAAAAAAACCCGAACTATTTATCTTTCAGGTCAGGCGGGGAGAGCATTCGACATGAGGTCGCTATTCGAATCAAATTCCAGCACAAATAAGACTATTTTGAATCTTGCACAGCTAGCCAAACGGGAAACTATCGCCCATGAAGGAAATGTTGGTTTTTTTTTCAAAATTTGCCCTTGTCTGAGCCTACCGAATTATTCAATCAACTTCGTAGGCTGTCCGCAAACTAATTGTTTTCCACTTAATTACTTTTTCCTAATTCTTAACTCTTTTAGATGTTTTAGAAACTATTTTGCAAAAGTGAACAGCATTACAGTAAAATGGAGCGCACTTGTGAAAATAACGAAGTTATAGCAAATTATAGCAGCTCCATAAAGTAGTACACTATGTATTGGAAAAACTCTACGAAACCTAATAGTGTTTTTTATAGGACGATCCGAAATGGGCTGTGGCCACTGTGAAAGCGTTGGCGAAAAAATTGAAGAAAGCAAAATATCTGGATGAAATTGAAAAAGCTCTCATCAATGAAAATCGACTCACCGATTGCTGTGCAGTTTCAAGGTGAAGCATGTCCCCTTATATCTTTTATATCTCTATTGCTAACAAGTTCGTTTTAGTCTAATGACAAATTATTTATTGATATAGTTATAATAATGTGCTCAGTAAAAGAAATACCTAATATGTTTATTGATAGATAATGCACTTTTTCAATTGTTAATAATGCTGCTATTTCAAGGGAGTTGGAAAGGGATAAGAAAACTGTACAGAAGAAGGACAAACCTCACATTTTCTACTTGAAGCTTTGGCGATTTCCTTGGTTGAAGTTGGTATTTTTCACTCATCTCTCGCTCTTTCTTTTTATTAATACTTTTCACCAATGTACATCTATTTGGTTTTATGGAAATATTTGTGGTGGCTTCATTTTTTTCGTAAAAGTAACGGACTAAATATTGCACTATTAAGTTCCAACTATTACTTCTAGGTCTGCAAGTGAGTTGAAAGCTGTCGATAATTGCCGCTTTCCTTTCACAAAGACCGCAGAGATGGTGTGTGTCAACCCTCTTCATTACGATGTGGTTCACCCGACTGCACCACGTAAGTTGACTATAGTTTTCTTGTCAATGTGGACAATTTCCGCAAAAAGGCCAAATATCCTAGTTGTCATAATAATTCATTTCAGCACTTCCTCCAATTTTGGTGGATAAGTCTCGAACCTATAGCATTCCGTCCGAGTCTACTATGGAGTCGATTCAAAGACGACATATGAATGAACTGGTGAGCATTCCAACAACAAATTTGCAACATTCTACCAAAATTTTCTGCATTTAAGCGACACGTATATTGTTTACGAGTTCACGCTAACCGTGAAATTTCGAGATAATAGTTTTCATATTCGTGGTTCACGTTCCTCCATGGTTAGGCTGAAATGAAATTAGCTGTAGCGCTTTTTTTTTGGAGAAGTTGAATCATGTTGGTTGAGATAAGCTTGACTTCTTCGTCACTAAATGTGCGGCGAGTTCGAATACGCTCGGCGCCGAAATTTTTGCATATACTCAAAATTCTGGGAGTTAGAGTGTTAGAGATTTTCCACGGCTCACGCTCTCGACTTTTGCCATAGTAGTAGGTAGTAGTCCGTGTTTGTAAATTATTCTGTTGTTGTTTCTAGGGTGTTCCAAACGCTTCTATCAATGCGGATGAAATGAGGGATTTCATGTCGGAAGAGAACTCTCCTTCTACAAGCTATCTGGGAACGACCACGGATAATGTCGTCCAACAGTGCTCATCGTCAGCAAGCGCTGCGCGTGGAAATGGGCAGGCGCACGGGTAGCTTTTGCTCTATCATCTATAGCTTTATCGGGCTTTGATATGTCAGAGTTCAACCGTCAATTTCATTACAATAGTAAGTATAAGGTTGCATTTCAGCGCCGTGTCTTCGCCTGTCTCTCCCCAGTCCTATTTGAGCGAAGATCTTGCTTACCAGGAAGACCGAGCTATGGAGGTATTTATCATACCTCCTTTCTTTTGTTTTCTCTCTTTAGGTTTTCAGCGTAGCAAGTTATCTCATATAAGGCAAGAAGCATTGTTCGGTGTATGAACCGAATAACCGTTTGTGTGAATTTGTGAAAGTGATATGGGGAAGCTGTATACTCGTTTTGAAGGTTGATAAGGAGGTCGTTCCCAAGGAGAGCAGAAGCGAAACTTCGATCTGGACGAGTCCGCAAATGAATAGTATGTTTCCGTACACTAGTGCACAACATTATCAGCAAACGACTGCAACGAAGGTGGAATTGTGATTGATACTGCGTTTTTACGGGCGAATTGTGAAAAATGTGGCGATATTGGCAAAAAACTCAACGCACTCAAGGACCCACAGTCCGCTCACTCATCGGGCAAAGTTTCGCACCTATGTTGTTATTGCACATTTGGTTATTACAGAAACATGTAACTCCACATCTAAAATTATTATCTGGACTGATCACACTAATGGGTTATTGACAGGACAACGACAGTTGTCGCGGCAGAAACGGAAAATCACTTATTTACAACTTTAATTTGACAATAAATGGAGTAAGAGATGATCAATTTATCGACTATTTTGAATTCCTTTAACTAGAATTGGAAAATATGTGGGTGCTATCGAATTAAGGCAACCAGAATAAGTCATTCAAAATTAAAAGTCATTGAAGTACTTGTCATTTGAAAGTAAAAGTCATTAAGATTAAGTACAGAAACAGTTAAGAATCATAAATAGAGATTTTTTTTTGAATCCTGACTAAAAGTGAATGACTTTCACTTTAATGACTTTAATTTTGAATGACTCATTCCTGGTACCTCGAATTCATACAATTTTGGAAAGTTTACCAGTAAAAAGCGAACTCGGAACTATTATCTTGTTTACTACAATATTCAATAGAGTTAGAAATTAAATTTAAAAGAGAGTAAAAAACAACACCCCGTTCCAAAATGCGAAAACTTTTCCGGTCTTATCTTATAAAATATGAAGGAATTTGAATGAAATTCGCAGCCGTCGCGACAAGTCGGTCCTGGTTTAAAATTTCCGACAGTCGGGGTTCGCGACTGTTTTCGCTTATTCGGTTCCCGTCAATTGTGCCAAAGTTACTGAGTACATTTTAATAACATTTTCCTTACGCGTAATTTGAAGTATTTTTATGGTTATAAAGAAACATTTTAGTGTTAACCGAAATGGTTGCGTATTCTGAACCGTCATCTTGGATGTCCATCACATACTATGAAGAGGGATCTCGTGTTGGCGAGCCGTTTGATGCAACCACTCCGTATCTCCTTATCGATGGTTATACATCTCCCAGCGAGAAAGACAGGTTGGGGTTAGCTAAGATTAAACTGTATTAACTTTCATTAAATCGGTCACACAGAAGCGTCAATTACTCAAATTCATTTGTTCTGTAGTTGGTTTACATAATTACATAATAGTGTTTTTTGATATAAATTTGCTCACTATAAATGTTCGCAACGACATATTTTCATTCACTCAGTAGATTTGTTCCAATGTACCCAGTGAAGCCATGATAGTAAGATGTTTCAGGTTCTGTCTCGGGTATCTCAACAACTGCAACCGAACATTCAGTGTGTTAGATGCTCGTCGACATATTGGAAGAGGGGCTCGCTTCTACTACATCGCCGGAGAAGTCAGTTTCAAGTTGCACTTTCTCAATCTGGTTTCCGAACCCTCCCCCCCCCCCCCCGGAGTTATGAAAACCGGCCATTACTTCTGTAATACAATTATAGCAATTGACAGATAATTCAGCCGCTATCTGTGGTCATTTTGGAAGTTTTCTGTTTTTCTGACCCGAGATCTCGGTCAACCTAAAATCGGGGATGTCTAAGATTAAAATTACGCACAAAACTAACATTCATTTTATGGTTGCAGATCTACAGTGAGTGTCTCTCTGATTCTGCAGTGTTCATTCAATCGCCAAACTGTAATCAACGTCACGGATGGCATCCCAGCACCGTATGCAAAGTAAGTGCGCAAAAAACTGTTGAAAATAAAAATGTTTCACTTCTCATTATCGACATTGAATGTTTGGGTTCATAATTCAGGCTTGGAGTTCAGGCATCGAAATAGGTACACACTGTATTGTTTCAACATACGAAGTCTAATGCCATAGGTGGGCCAGTCACAGAGCACCGTTCTTTGTGAAAAAAGAGTTTCATGAATAATACCGTTTGAAGCACTGACGATCACTCTGTACAGATATTGAAGCACATAGCCGTACACCATTGTTAAAAATAATGTGAAACTGATAGAATATATATATATATTTTAGCGTCTGACGTACTGGTAATGCACTGCGTGCGAAATGAAGTGCAGATGAAGCAATACAATAGTTGTAACGATAGAGTGTGGTCAGGGCTAGTAATCGTACCCTTCAATAATGTTTTTTTTAATCAACTGTGCATGGGAAGGGTCACGTTATTTGTTTTGTAGGTGCCACCGCGCTGTAACCTGAAGGTGTTCAGTAATGCCGAGTTTGCTGCTCAATTGGCCGATTGTGTCAACAAGGGTTTTGAAGCCGTGTACGCACTCACGCGTCTTTGCACCATAAGGATGTCATTCGTGAAGGGATGGGGCGCTGACTATCGCCGACAGACTGTGAGTTTAACGACCGCTCAATTCGTTCGCAAAATCATACTGCCGTATTTATACATTAATAGTGCGTTGCATATGATTGAACAAGTGGGAACTAACTGACTTCAAGTTATTCTGATAAAATTGTGCATTTTTAGGTTACCACAACCCCTTGCTGGGTTGAAGCGCACTTGAATGGGCCCCTTCAATGGATCGATAGAGTTTTGAGCAGCATGGGCGCTCCTGAAAAGGTGTGCTCTTCTTTCACTTAATTGATATTGTTCGTTTGGAGACGCTTCAAATAATTCATATGTCAAAGTTTTAACTGCCTCCTCGTTGCTTGTTAGTATTGTTTTGTGAATGGGTTATCGAGGCTTTTCTAGGGCTTTTTATCATACGTTTTACGGTTAAAGAGTGACATTTTTCAATGTGGAAGGAAGTCAGTATGTATGAAATGGTTTTTAAGTAGAATAATTTTTTTCAATGTCCTTGATTTAATATTTATCTTATTTTATATGTAATATTATATCTATTATTATATTGGTGACGAAACGTGTAGGTATTGTATTAATAAGAGGGTTTGAACTGGTTTAATCTCACAAGTCGATGTATTCGTTTTCCTCACTCACATCCATTGAACGATTGAGTCTAGTGTTCATGTATTGTCTGTAAATTGATGAAATACGAGCTACTGAAATTAATTATGTGTATTCAGCTCAATAAATATGCACACTATGTAGTTTTTTCAATGAATCAACGGCTTTGTTTACTTGTAGTTCCAGCCTAAGTTCTCGAAATTTTAGGAATAAAACAAGAGGAGTCTCAGGGTGTGTGCGAGTGTGTGAGCACAGTTGGCGACAACAAGTTCAAAGGCGCTCGTTTGAAATAGAGTACGAAATTAATGTAAACAAAGTACGACACTAACCAGTGCTGGGGAACAAAGAAAACCGATGATTGCCCTACTCCCTTCCGTCATAAAGCACTGTTCAACTCATGTTGAGTTCGGATGACAGAATTGGGAAACGTCAAATGAACTAATTTTTTTCTCCAATTTCGGCAAGCCGAGGAAAATTTGCACACCTGTAAACCATTCTATCACTTCAAGCTGAAACATTTGAAGTGGATTGAAAACATTCTGTTCATTGATGGACTTGGCGAGTATTGGCTGTATCGATTATACAAAGTATTATAATCCGTGATTATGTAATGTTCACCAGGCGGATGACATTGGACAGTGCAACATGATCAATTATTATTAGTGTTCAAAATGAACGTCCGCATAGTCTTTTTCTTATTGAGACTCCTACAGTACCCTTGCACGTTCTCCATTGGCTGTTTACTATTGCAAACTTCAATTTGGTCGAAAATCTTTCGAACACTCTTTAATAGTCACAATCGAATGCAACATTTATCTTTCCGTTGGTTTTTAGGTATCTGAAACGGATTTGAAGTTTTGGGACCATATTTTAGATGTTTCGGTAGAAAAGGTTTGTTTGAACTACACATTATTTGCAGATACGATCATTGCACTGTGATACCCCTGAGCTTTCTGTCATTTTGATTTCAATCTCAATGACACCTTTCCTTATGGACCACCTCGATACAACAAATAATCTGAAGCTACATAACGGAACCGAGAACCAACTCAGTTGGCACCACCCTGCTGGCTGATCGTAAAAAAAGGGCCGATTCCACAAGGAACCCGCTATTTCGTTAACCCTCTCAGTTAACCGTTAACCGGGTTAACCTTTTCGGTAACCCCTTTGTAACCCTTTTTACAATGAATTTTGGGGAAAATTTTGGGTCACTTAGTGGCTAACAAAAGAGTTAACCCGGTTAACGAAATACCGGGTTAACTAAAAAATTCGCCTAGAAATAGGAAAGTGCCGCACCGACGTAGTTGAACCCGGCACCACTACATCCTGTGACAAATTGATAACTTTCTTTCCTGAATAATCGTTATTTGTAATCAAATATTGTGATTGCACATCTCCGTAGAGTAACGTACGTCCCCAAAATAAGTCACTCGTTGTATGGAAACAACTAAAACTGCATAGATAAATATTTGTCATTACTTTTATGAATATATATCTGACATCCTGTGACTTTTTTAACGTATGTTATTACCAAGGTATTTCGTCTATTACATGATAGAGTATATAAATATGGTACACTAGAACAATTGAATGGTCACGTAAATTTAGCGTTCTAATGAGGAATCGTGCACTTTGTCATAAACGTTTTTGAGTTTCGCTGTGTTTGTTTAACATGTTTCACGTGACTGTGCGATTGACTAACCGTATAGTCATACTAGGGTCGTAATTGGGCAGTGGTAGTAAATTCTCGTATCTACTGGAGGATCCATAAAATTGGCTAGGTCGCCAACCTACATTATAATGTAACCTATTACATATAGTGATTACATGTTTATACAAGCTTCGTGTTTTTGTATAATTTTTGTATAATGCATCGTGTTTTTGTACCATGTTACTTTCACCCCCCATGGTGGGGCTGGGGGTGAAAGTAACACAGGACTTATTTCGGCTGAATCAAAAAAAAGAGGGCTAAAGTAAAATAGTCACATATTTCGTTACTTTTAAGCGAAAATTGGAAAAATATGATATGCTTCGAGTTGAAACTACAACTCAGAAATGGTCACGCTCTACATTCACTTTAAATCGTCTGCTACTAAACTGACACAATACGGTTATAATATAGTCCTCGTCATTCCTACGTGCACTCTAGTATCCACAGTTAAATCTTCCATCTGTTGTTTTCCAATGATGAGTTCGAAATTATGTGAAGGAAAAAACTATGTGAACTCATCTTGTATCTATATAGCATCCAATTTTCGCATATTTATGTATCTTATTTCAATCACTGTTGCTACGCGGAGCCTTTTTTAGCAATCATTGAAGGTGCCTACGAAAGTCATAGGAAAAACTCCTATGACAATGTGCCGTGGTTGTATGTTGGTCATAGGGCTGTTTTGAGATATCCTACTACAGCTCCAAATGGGGTTTCACCCTATATCCAGTCTTCTACCCCGGAAATGACGATACTGTGTATCAAAAGTTAGGAAGAAATTGTCATCGCCGCCAACTTATTAATAACATATTGTTCAACAACTGTTTTTGTTGTTTTCTTTTGCTAACTCACACTTTCACAGGCGTAACAAATCGATCAACTCAAGACACTGAAATCGACAAAAGAAGCAATACCTTCATCTTTTATTGCATCTGCAATTAGTGTAGGGGTCATCTAATCACATTACTTCCGGATTTAATATTTCATGTGTTGATAGGATCGTAGTTTGAACGCTGTGAGTTTTAGAGTGTAGTTTGAAATTCCTGTTCTGTTCTACCGATCAGACTACACAGTCGGTCCTCTCCTATAGATCGATTGTCCACAGAACGTTGATCGTTCCACGCAAAAATGGATTCTTCTTGTGCATACTTCTGTTCAATATTTATTTGTTTTGAGAATAGGATAACGGTTTGTTCTCAATTAGTTTTTGTTGGTATTTTACAACATCCCGTCAACAATCAAAATCTGCTGGATCTGTAATGGTCAAGTTTGTATTTTATATTATATAAGCCGAAACGTTTACTATTACTATTTGCTGCAATCTTTATTTTTGTTGTTGTTGTTTTCAAAGCTTCCATATGAGAGTACTATCATTTAGAGCATTATCGAATGAGGGTAGTCGATGTGGGAGAAAGACCGACCCTGAATCAGGTGAGCATCTCTTTTTGAGAATATAATTTTGGTGTGAGCGGCTTTCAACATCAGTTTCACACAGTTGTTTTGTCGTTTGTTGAATTAGAATGACGACGCGCAAAGATCTTAGCGAATTCTTGCAAATTGTGAGCTGAACCTGATCGGGGACCTAATCACATTCTGTGGCTCAAGAATGGACAAATTTCGAATGGAAAATTAATCACTTCTGCTACTCTTGATTCTTTGCCAGTTTCTTTGCCCATTTTTGAAACACTGAATGGTACCATGGAAAACAAACGAAATACAGAAGGATTATTGAAAACTGAGACCGATATTACCTATTGAAAAATTGCTCATTTAACTTACATGGCTACTTGAGCTTACAAAATACGGCCACTTGCGACATAGTTTACAACTTTCCATGTAGGGATAGTGTAGGTCACCCAAATCTGGTCGAGGTGGTGACCAGACAGTTAAGCCTGAAGGTGACCTTTTCATGCGACTTTGCTACGGTGCCAGGACTTGATCAACGTCATACTGCAGTAGTGGACGACCGGATGAAAAAGAGTATACGCAACGAAAACAGTTCATTATTTCATACTGATTCTTTTTGCACAGGTACAATACGACACAGAATATGGGGAGGAAGAGAAGCAGGACAACGATCAACTCAAAAAGGTCGTAAGGTCGGTAGTGCCACTTAGAGCATGTATGCAGGAGTATCCCGACACGACGGCAGAGAACATTTCTCTATTCCCCACTTTTTTCACTATCGACAGTATGCATTCCGAAAATGTGGGATTTCATAGTCTAGGTCAAATCAGCGAGAAACAGAGGGCGAGGAACTAATAAGCGAGAAAACTGAGCGAGATTTTATTTGATAATAAGAAAACTGTGCGAATTTTGTGTGAGCAGCGTTTCCATACCCTAATTAGGTCAGTAAGTCTTTTCGTCCTGATTTTATTTTCTCAGAGGGGTTCAACCCAACCCTCTGAGAAAAGCCCAAACCGTCTTGAATCAGGGTCGAAACGGTTTTGAGTACATCTCTTACTGAGCACATGCCACCATCCAAAAGTCCTAGTGACACAATCATATTTTGTTCGAATGAAATTACCTACTATATCATTTCACTATTCAAAAGCGTACTGTATTGAGATCCGGAGGGATGTAGATCTTTCGTGACCTAGGAAAAATGTACATTCCTATTAACTACAAGTCTATACGATGAATTTTGCCCGGTCCTACCGTGTTTAGTACACCCTAGAGTCTGGGTTTTGAGTTTCTGGTACATATTACTTTTCCGTTGCAGGAAACTGGAGTCAACATATTGCTATGCATTCACGGGAGTACAACCATTTCTTCAAGCCGTCGTCTCATTTATTCCAATTATCGATTGGCTTCCTAAATATGCGTGGAAGAAGGATTTCGCGGCCGATATTATCGGAGGATTTACCACCGGAATAATGCACGTGCCTCAAGGCTAGTTGAATTTCTAGAAGAGTGATTAAAGTAGGACGAATTGTGGACCAATCCCGACGCATCAGTCCTTTAAATTGCAAAATGTATTGCAGCTGAAAGGATCAAAGCGTTCGGATTGGTCCACATAATCGTCCTTCTGTAACACGTTAATGGCCTATTCATTCATTTTGTAAGATTCCCGTAATCACTCAGAAGCGCGGGCAGCTATTATACAGCAGGCTGCAATAACTAACCAAAGGTGGGTGTCTCTTTCATTCTTTCTGAGACCTACAGTAAGATTACAAAACTTCGGTTTGAACAACAAGGTTTCCCGAAGCTTTCGTATAGATGTGGAATTTCATGGATTTTTCCAAATTTTATACCCAGCCAGTTCTGTTCCTGACAATTTTTCCAATGCAACAAACGAAAAGCTTCTCGTGTTGAGATTGGCGCTTTCAACGAGAACAGAAACAAGCCACTTTTACAAATCTTTTAATTGAACATCTATCTTTCAAACGTCATTTTGTGTTGTGTGAACAGTTGTGTTCAGGTATTGCGTATTCGACCCTGGCCGGTGTTGATCCCGTCTATGGACTCTACGCCTCTTGTTTTCCCGCATTCTTCTACATCTTCTTCGGCACTTCCAGACATGTATCGATCGGTATTGATCTTTTTCTATTTTACTTTTGTTTCCTTCACTTCCTAGGAACAGGAAAAAGGCTCATGCAATTGTCAGCTGTCTATATTTGACTTAGAACGATTACCGCCAATTCTCTGTGATTGGCCAGCTACAAAAGCGAGAGAGCATGCAGGTCAATGAGGCCGAAGACATCTGCGTCTCTCTGACCTGCATACTCTATCGTCGGGGCCGCTACAAAAGAGGCTGGCCAATTGGCTGAGAGTTGTCCCAGTGAGTTATAGTTCGATCCTGGCACATAACATATGTTTTCGAGACTAAAACGCCGCATCAAACTTCAAGTACAGTACGCCTCCGCTATGCTCAGAGAGGACAGTATGGGAAGTATCCTAATCGAGGCATGGTTTGATCGGCAAATTTCTTCCTGAATCGACCAAAATCGAACCACTTCTTTCCGCATCAGTTGGCTCGGTAAGAAACCGAACCACTTGTGTACTCAACGGACAAGAGGAAAAGACCAAACCAAACGCGTATAAACGTTACGTAGTCGACCAACTTCAGCATAAATCAGTTGAATTGGTTCGTCCTTTGTCACCTTTGTCAGCACAAATTTGGTTTGGTTTGGAAAAGAACCAGCTGGTTCGGAAAGTGTCGGTTCGGGAAGAAATATAGTCGACACCATTCCTACTGAGACTCTTACAGTACAATTTTGCGTCTTACAATGGCTGTTTTCTAATGCAAGCTTCAACTTTGTCAAAAAAATATTTCAAATACTTATTATAATAGGTTATCACAATCTAAGGTGAACATGGTTAGCCATTCCGATGATATTGGCGTGATTTAAACTGAATTAAAAATTTGTCATACTACTGTAGGAGTCTCAGTAGGAACGACATGGACTATACACCACGGTTATGGACTATGGTGTGTCGTGACATCAAACCGCAACTATGTATTCGTCACTTCCAATAGATATACTTTATTTTCTGAACAAATCAAACTAAAAACACCAGGTCGGGCTAAATAGAAGCTCTTATCTGAACCGTCATTCCTAGGTTCGTTTGCCGTGGTGGCCCTGATGGCTGGGGTGGCCAACGACAATGTGATGCAGAGTATTTCGACGGAGAACCAGTCCCTGAATGGGACATTGGTGGAGGAGGGCTTCACTTCCATTCAGGTGGCCACCACCCTCACACTGGCACTCGGAATATGGCAGGTCAACAACAACAACAACAACAACAACAACAACAATAATAATAATAATAATAATAATATTAATAATAGTAATAATAATAATAATAATAATAATAATAATAATAATAATAATAATAATAATAATAATAATAATAATAATAATAATTCGTTATCCATATGTAGATACAGCCAGAAAGAGATCTTTTGAAATCAGAATGAACGGATATATAGTGGGTGCCAAATATATACGTTTCTGTCTCTCCCGGAATCGAACCTTCGAGCAAAAGTTTCTTAGCACGACGCTAACCACTGTGTTATAAGATCAAGAACTGGTTAACATTCGCTATTCGATTTCTAATGTTTTTTTGTGAGAAGCCGTTGGGTTTGAACTGGGAATTGCACTAGTTTGAAATATTCATGTATGGCACTTCCTTCTTGATCATTGCTAAAAATTTGTTGCAGATTCTCTGCGGGGTCTTCCGTCTCCAGTTTATATTGACATACTTTTCTGATCCGCTAGTTTCCGGGTTCACAACTGGTTAGTTGGTGTCCTGTGACAACATATTTTTCGACAGACGTGACCGATGACAGTGGGTCTGAAACTTGTGAGGAACATAGTAAGGAGAACATTGCTCGTTTTCCGTTCAAACGTATGCACGAAACTGGCGGGAGATTCCCGCTACTGTCCACTGTTTTTGCATAAGTCGTAGTCATGAATATCCCCGGCAGATCCACTCTGCGTTTTCTCTAGTACGCTACTTCCTTATACTGTCAGTCAATCGCACAGTCACGTTAAACATATTGAACACAGAACTCAGAAACGTGCGATGACAAAGCGCCCGATTGTTCATTAGAATGCTAAATTTACGTGACTAATCAATTTACTTCTAATATATACCCCGCGGGGATTCTAACCAGGCGAATTAGTGCCAGAGAGACGCAGAATGGGATCGAGGTGCCGCGCTCTTCCCGCAAACGTACTTCAGCACACATTTTCCGTATTCTGTCGTGCCACGAGGAGGTATTAGTTCGGTGATTTGTGTTCATTTTAGGGGCCGCTGTGCACGTGCTACTAGCTCAACTAGATGATCTGATCGGCGTGGCGGTGCCGAAAGCCTCTGGTCCAGGATATATTTTTGACGTCAGTTGTTATAATTCTAACATTTGTAGTAATAATAATCAATTTCACCAGCAATATTAATGGACGCTGTTCATTTTATGCTTATGCAGTTTCATTCATGCCCATGATCACATACAGTATGAGCGAAATATTGATTGTATGTGATTTTTGTTTTAACAAAAATCACGATTTTTGATTTTTTTTTTTCGTCGATTTTGAGCAGTTTTGTATCGAGAAAACTACTTCACTTATAACCAAAATTATATTACAACAAATTTTTCCGTCTTCGTTCATTGTAAAGCAGTCAAGAATGGCATGGGTACTGTAGGAGTCTCAGTGGGAAGGATGCGGACTATACATTGTTTCCAGCGAATATACGACCTAGCTGCTCGTGTACCCGAAGCGAATCTGACCGCTGTCGTTATTTCCATCTTCTCCATGTCTTTTCTCTACATCGGAAAAGAATTCTTTTCACCGTATCTTTCGAGAAAAGTTGGACTGAAGATGCCCATCCCGTACGAGCTTATTCTAGTGAGTTCTCTCCCGCCACTTTACCCTATTACCACACGCAACTCACTGTGAAAGTTTTATTTTATTGAGAAAACACCCAATAGAAAGTTTGAGCTCATACTTTATGGGTCCACGTAAACGTGAGAAGGACTATACTGATTTTGACTACGCTATATTGCGATACTCAATTCTCTGTCTTGTTTTGTGAATTCTTTGCTTTTGATTTGATGAACAGCACACAGAATTTTACCTCCTTCACCTTGTATATCAGTGGGAAGGCCATTGCAAAATAGATATTTTTCTTTGTTCTGAAACGAAACATAACTTATCCAATACGAAAAGTACACAACGACATGTATTTTCAAATTTGCACTTTGTTCTAGATTTCTGCACTTTGTACAGAACAATAAGTCTACGTTTCCCATTTTTTTCGAATGGCCAGGTCCTATATCTCCATGAAAATACTGGTGTTTGAAATCGGGGGAACGTACCTCTTCTACTTTTCTGCTTTTTCAATTAGTAATTGTTCGAGTTTCCCCTTTGAGGTAGCAGTGACGGCCGCCCTCTCCAGTATTCTATCCTGGACCGACCAGAATGGAGTTTTCGTCGTTGGAAATATACCGGCCGGGTGGGTTTAGTTTGCGAAAACTTTTCATTCCGGAATTTACGGAATCCTACTATTCGAAACGCAGGAGAAGATGTTGTCCCCGCTTTCACGTGGAAAAATGGCAGCAAAAGTCAATTTTTGTTGCATTCAGTACCTTGATTGAATTAAACAGTTCTTTTCATTCAAATTGCGTAACTTTTATCATTAAAAGCCATGAAATAGAAAATTAGATAACTTTTTGCAAATTCATTCTGTGATTGCAGAATTCCGGAGCCGCAGCTGCCTAGTCTGCAGATTTTCAAGTCGTGTTTCGTTCAATCGGCAGGTATTGCTGTCGTCACCATTGCTGTACACGTGTCCATGGCAAAGATGTTGGCCAAGAAGTTTGACTATAAAATCGACGCCAATCAGGCTAGTTCGGCAGGCTCTCTGAATAGTAGAATAGTTTTCCTCCATTGATGAATCAATAAGTGTAATTACCCTATTTGGGACATCTATGATGATCACCACCTTGTAACGAAGCTACTTGGAACAAAAAGTGAAATATGAAAGTAAAATACATATTAAATTTCTTATGATTCTTTTGCATGAAAATCGCCGGTTTCATAGAGCCTATATAGTTCGTTTCATTCTCGCTGTGACCCATTGGCATCGTGCCAAGATTTTTGAATGGCCATTTCGAATACCAGATGTAAGTTTTATGAAGACCTTGTTCTTATGGAACTGAAGAACCTCTAGCAGCGATTTGCCCTTCATTGGAACACTCTAAAGTGGTTAAAATCGCTTGGAATATTCATTGGATCGCTGCCAATTCTCAGTGGGAACCGTCTCAGAATGATTAGCGCCAATTTTCTGCAATTGGCCAGCTACAAAAACCAGAGAGCATGCAGGTCAATGACGCGCAGACAGGCCAAGATAGTCTGCGTCTCTCTGACCTGCACACTCTCTCGTTCAGCCAATAAAAAAGTGGCTGGCCAATTGGCTGGCCAATTGGCTGGGAACTGTCTGAGAAGCCAGGACTATACCATCTCGGTGTCTCGTTATGAAGGGGTTGTTTCAGGAGCTGTATGCCCTTGGCTTGGCTGGTGTTCTCGGTTCAATGTTCCCCATTTACCCGGTGTCCACTGCCCTCGGGCGAACCATGGTTAGCGTGAAGAGCGGCTCAAGAACCCAGGTATCGATTGATTGATTTATTTATTGAATTATAGGACTCATCTTACCATTTGCCCATTTACAGCAACTCTGATCTGCAAACACGGCAGAAACCTAGATTCACTCCACAAATGTCGGGGATCAAACTAACACAGTAGAATGATTAACAATGACTGCCCATCTCTTCTAAGGTGACCATGAAGCCTGATGAATATGAATACATGATATGTAGAACTCCTAAGGGGTAAGGCAACACAACCCTACCTACGAATTGAGGGCATCTTACTCGTAATACTGAGCGCGAGCGTTTTCTAGATTTACCAGGCGGCGTAGCAATCCCCACAAAAGTTCATGAGATCACCTCATGAGCTATTAGCACGAGTTTCTTATGATATTCTATTGATTGCTATGCTACAACATTAAGAGTTCACGAGTAGCTCATGAGGTATCTCATGAGAAACTCATATGAACTTCTCATGAGGTTGGACGGTTTGCTACGCCGCCAGGCACGTGCCAACTTCGTGTCAACTTTTTGTGCCAATAATGCACCAACTTTCGTCTGTAGGTTATGATCATATCTGAGATGTAGTTTGATGATCAACTCTCAAACTATCACGGGAACAAAGTGAGATCGAACTACAAATGCAGCAGAACCGTTTCCGCTCTTCCAATCAGAGTATCTGAGTGAACTCTCGTATGATTAACTTCAAGTATTTCAGTTCTCTACGGTATTCAGCTGTGCCCTGTTGCTATCGATTATTCTGTGGCTTGGACCGCTTTTGCAGTCGTTGCCAAAGGTTCGTAGTTTGAGGTGACTAGAAGGATTGTAGTCTCAGACTGTCTGCGTATCTCTGATCTACACGCTCTCTCTCTCGAATAGGCCAACCTGCTGGCAAAACTTCTGAATTGGGCGGAACGTGTTCGAGTGCACAATCTAACCTGCGGGAAAACTATTAAACAGATCTAATCGGTCACTCAGCAAGTATCAGCCAATCGGCCAGCCGCTTTTGTGGTGCTCACGACAAGAGGGTGCGTAGGTGAGAGAGACGCGAAATGTCTCGAACTGTGTGAGGTCTCAATGACACGTGTTTGTCACGTGTCAGTCACGGGGAGTCACTTAGTTGGTCAAACGTGAACCATACATACGTGGATTGTTTCTGGTCTCCATCTCTATTTGACTCTTTCAGTGCGTTCTTGCATCCATAATCACAATCGCACTGCAGTCAATGTTCCGTAAATTCAGTCTACTTAAGAAACTTTGGCCGGTTTCCAAGGCAGATTTCGTGAGTTAAACGTTACGTTATATTAGTTATATCACCATTATGTTCAGTCATGAACAATCCTTGGTCAAAAGATACTGTATAAATCCAAGTAGAGATGATAAGAACTATAGTTTTGGAGTGGTCGCGTAAACCGTGCAGAGACATCGGCAGTGTGAATTACTCGGAAGATATGAGATATTAATACATTCAATTTTTCTAATGGTGAAAAGTGACAAAGAGTGCTTGAAGTTTGTTTAGACGGAACTTATAACTGAGAAGTTCAAAGGTGTACTGTAGGATTTTCAGTAGAAATGATGTGGACTGTATATTTTCATGCAGTGTGTTTGGTTGGTGGCCTTTCTGGCTACAGCTTTGATTGACGTTATGGAAGGACTGCTCCTAGCAATCATATTCACACTGATGACCGTCATATTCAGAACGCAGTGGTTGGTTTCAAATCTTTGAAATAAAAAAAGTCATTCAACACTAAAAGTCACTAAAGTGAAAGTCATTAAGTACAGAAACAGTTGAGAATCAGAAATAAAGTTTCCGAAGATGTTCGTATTTCTGACTATAACTTTCATTTTCAAATAACTTTCACTTTGATGGCCTCTAATATTGAATGACTTATTTCTGCCACCAACAAAATAGTCGTAAAGCTGTCGAAAAACTGCTGCACGCTAGGGAGTTGCCTGGACGTTTTCATATTATACTGTAGGGTTACAACTCAGTTAGAACTTGGCCGTGAATTGAGTGGGCGTGGCCTGCCAAAAATAACTTCTCCGTAAATTTGGGTGGCTGTGAAGATTCAGGTACCTAGCTGTGAAGGTTCAGGTACATGGCGGGGAGGTAGCGGGGACATAGGTGATACAACACCATGTACGAGCTAACTCCCCGCTAAGTACCTGGATTTTCATGGCCAAGTCCCCGGACACATGTCATAGAAGCGCGTGGAACAGACTATGATTCAGGCCTTCTTCTCATCACATGACTCAATCGACCGACTCGCACGGCAAAACGGACGATGGCTGCAACTTCATTCTGTTGCGCTTCGACGCCCCCCTACTGTTTACGAATGTAGAACGGTGGGTCAGGCTAGCAATTCCTCAAAAACCTCATGAGATACCTCATGAGTAATATCTCACGAACTTCTCATGATATTCTATTGACTTCTATGCTACAACATGAGAAGTTCACGAGTGGCTCGTGAGGTGTTCCTGAGATTCTCATGATCTTATATGAGGTTCTCATGAGGTTAGAAGGATTACTACGCCGCCAGGTTTCCTCATTGCAGCAGAGGCAGAAATATTCTGGTCCCCAGATCTTGTTCTGCGTCTAAAATTATACACACTCTTTCGCAACAAAATACAACTGTGATGTGACCATACATAATATGTATTCTCGAAGATACTTACAATTGGTTTGAAAGTGACTTCGAAGCTTCGAAGAATTCTTCACGAACTTTTCGAAGATGTCCAAGTTTGAAGATAAAATTCTGCTACGTATACGTGTTCGGAATGCTTTCCGACGTTGGTTTCTAGAAGAAACATTTCCAGATTCCGCAGCAGCTGTAGCCGAGCGGTGGCACAGAGCCAAGCAGGAAATTCAGTGAGTTTGTGATAGGCGTTCATCATCCGACTTTTTTTTAATCTCTATCTCATGCACTTTGTAGACTGATGAAGGCTCCATTGTGAGAAACCTTTTTGAGCTCTTTCTGATGCGATGTGCAGGAGTATCCCAATGAGCGATTCCCGACCTCCGTCTATCTCGAATGTTCATTCGCCATAAGGGGTTCACGATATAATACAGAAACGGAGAGACGCAGACTGGGATCTGGATGACGAAATGTTCCTACATATGGCTTTCGTACTGTTTTTTATAGATGACTTTTCACCTTCAGATATCCGAAGATGAGAGCATGAGTCGTCCGACCAACTTGTTCAAATCGAAAACAGTCTTCTTCATCATCGACTTTTCATCCATATGCTTCATGGACTACATGGGGGCAACAGTTCTGCAAGAGGTATGCGGTCTCATTAAAGGAGGACAGAACGGAAGTTTAGGTGCCCTGGGGTACCTAAACAACGTTGCGCACGCCAAAACAGACTAGAACATATGAACAGTAAATTTTTTTTTGTTTTTTTTTTCTGTCCCCCCCCCCCCTTTTAGCATGTTATGAGGGTAACCAACCCGCTGTGGACATAGTGTTGTCAGATTAATAACGAGTGTAGGACGAATCTGCGCATCTGTGATCTACACACACTCTTTCTCTCTCTGCTCTCTGCTCTCTCTCTCTCTCTCTCCCCCCTCTCTCTCTCTCTCTCTCTCTCTCTCTCTCTCTCTCTCTCTCTCTCTTATCAAAGACTGCTCGTGTTCCGCATCGTGTAATCGTGTGCTGTCTTTGTTGGTGAAAAGAAGACCATACCAACATTGATCATTTTTTTCAATTAGGCGGATTTGGCCCCTTTTATAGGCAGGTGAAAGCGGGAAAGTATTCACTTCACATCAAAATTCACGATTCTAAAAATCAAAACCGTATTTCTTTAATTGGACAAACGCCATTGATTGTTGATGGGAAACATTGAGAATTTACTCTTTGAAGAGTCAGTGAACAGTGCGTGAAAAGGCGACAAATCGGTACTGAACCCTAACTGTTGCCCGCCTTTCAGATCAGCAAGGATCTTCAGAACTCAGGATTTACGCTCTATATTGCAGCTGCAAACGGTAACGCCCTTAATTGAGATAACTGTTGCCTGTGTGGCGGTGAAGAATCTTTATCAAGTAGTTTTAAAGAGGACATACAATAATCAGTCTGAGTATGTTGGACCTCTCATGTGTCTTGAAACTGCGGTCACAGTCTGTATTTCATAACTAAGATGTAGTTTGATCAGAATACACAAAGCGAAACCAAACTACGACGACGGCACATTTCGAAGAATACTTTTATGCTCTGAAGTTAAAAACCTAGTTGTTTACCAAGGTTCGCCGAAAACCCAGGTTGTAAATCAAGGATGAGACTTTTTACCGAAGAACTTGGTGCACAATTGTGCACCAATCTTTGATTTCACAACTTGATATCAACTAGTGACCAATTTGGTGGGGCGAACCTTGGTAAACAACTAGGTTTTTAACTTCAGAGTGGAATGTTCAAATATGGGTTGTACAAGTTCGGTCTTGGAAAACGACGAGATAATGAAATGTTGCTTATTGAGCTCAAACTACAAACACTGGACAAAACTCTTTCAGCTGATGTGAGAAGGGTGATGTGTTCGAGTGGATTCTATGACGTGGTCAGCAGAGAACACCAGTTCCCCACAATTCACGATGCGATCTCCATTGCGAAACGGAATGAGTTGGTCTTATTCTCAGTTTAAACCCTGTATTCATGTTTCTAGGGGTGGGAAAACCGAAAATAACATTTTTCGAGAAACTGATACACGGCCTATCTCAAATTCTTGATGAAACTGAAGAGGTATAAACACTACGAAAGCTGTACATCAAATAACTTCAAGCAAATTGGATGGAGAGGCGCGAAGGTTACATACAAAAACACATTGTTTTTCGTGCATTAATTCGTTTCACATATTGATGTTGGGATTTGGAGAATATATGTTCCAGGAACGCGCTGCAAATGCTGACTACGGCTAAAAAAGAACAGGTATATACCGTTAGTCATTTGCACAGTCACGTGAAACATGTTCAACACAGCATAACTCAGAAACGTGCAATTACAAAGTGTATAGTCATGCAAATTCCCGAGTAGATATTGGCAGCGTGCCAATGGAACTTGAGTTGTATTTGCTGTAGAAAATATAGCTTTAACGAAACCATCTTTTTTTGGTTTTCATTAGAGGACAGTCGTTTTGCCTTATTAGAAAACAGCCTGATTAGAATGCTCACTTTACGTGACTATTCAATTTACTTCTAGTATAGTCTGTGACCGGCTCTGATAACTGGACCAAAACAATAAAATGGGAAAGTTTGAGTGTGTACTGTAGCAGTCTCAGTGGGAATGATAGCAACTATACAACCACATAATTTTTGGTATAAATCTACGTATTCTGTTCTTTTTTCTAATTTGAAGAGAAAACGTGAATGTTTGAAGGTAGCTCGTCTTGCCTCCGGAGACTCGCCGACTTCGATGCGAAAGTCTCCTCTGAACCCCGGACACATCTCACCCATTCTTCGCATATCACCCAAGTAGCCCATGTTATATATTACATTTCTTTCGAATAAATCGACATAATCGTCAAAAGTCGTTTGGAAACACGTTCTAGCTGTGTTCCCGAAATGCATAGTCCTCGCAATTCCCAAGTGGATATTGGCAGGGTGCCAATTGAACTTGAGATGTATTTGCGGTAGAAAACATAGCTTTAACGAAACATTGTTTGATTTGGTTTTCATTAGAAAACAGCCATTCAAATTATTTATAGAGCAACGGAGTATACTTCTCCTCATTCACCTAATTGTTAACATAATTTCTCCGAATCATACATTTCGTGCATGCAGGATTGAATCAAAGAATAGTGTGAGAAATCACAAATTCAAACTCAATATAAATTATATTATATAACTTTATTCATCACACGAAATAATTATGCGATATTGATTTCGGAAACCTGAAAGCATAAATAATAACAACATAGATTTGTCGAGCAGAAATTTGAGCTAGAGACCCATCTACTTCACGGACTACATGTTTAGGTACAATCAAGACAATATATACATTAATGGAATGTCACTAACGACTTGTGAACAGCAGCATGTTAGCGATCTACACAATACAAATGAAACGGTTGTCAGCTGTGAATACTTCGTAACGCGCCTAATTCAGAGTAGTTTAAGAGTTAGTTAGTTCTCTTCACTAGAATAAATACATGAACAAACAAATTAACAAATAAATAAACTAGAATAACATATATTCAACAATAACTTAATTACACTGTGAGAACTTTGCATGCATCAGGCTACCAAAATGTAGAGTACGGGGAGACAAATTCAAAACAAGGATGTGGGGGGGGGGGGATAACGTAAACATGGTTGAACAGTTCCTCGTCTAAAAACCGAAACGCAATAGATCAACTATCGCAGAATAATCAAGTTTAATTGTAACCTTAGGTTCAGCTAGAGAAGGTAGCTGAATCGTCTAAAAAGCTCGTATTTCTTTCCAAGCACTCTCATCACTGCTTTTCTCCTGTTTTCGATGCCAATAACTGGCGAGCCACGAGAGAATGATACAGTCCGTTTTCGTTCTCCATCAATTTACTATGACTTCCGTCCTGCAAAATTGAAGTTTAACATAGAATAAATTGTGTTAAACAATCAATAAATAAGTTTTTTTTAGCTAACTCGCGGATCTCAGAGAATCAGCTAATTTCAAAAGCATCACACTGAATCCATCACGTCTGAAAAAAGTTCTTGGTGTGCTAGCCTAGAGTAACTAGCAGTCAAGTTTCGACTTTACTCATATTAGAAAATCGTCATAAATAGTTGCCGTAAAAGATTATTATTATATTCATAAAACCCTTATATTTTATTAATGAAAGAGAGCTGAGATGGAAACTATATGATACCACAATCGAGACTCCAGCTGTTCAGAAATGAGAGAAATAAGTGAAATTTATCCATACCTGAACGACAATTCCTTTCTGTATCACAAGAATTCTGTCGGCCCTCTCAATTGTAGACAGTCGGTGTGCCACTATTAGAACAGTACGCTGTCGCGCGCATCTGGAAGGAACGCGTGAAAAAGGATGGAAAAGAGAACGCACGGACGCATAAAAGCATCATTCGTCGCAACGAAAGAGAGATTTGAGTGAAGCACTCTGATAGGAGCATATCCGTTGTATTAGTTCTACAGTCAATAATGGCCCGTTGGCTGAGCTAGATTGGTAAAACGGTTGGAAATCATTCGAGTTAATCCATCACGAAAAACATTTAGTTGAATCATAACATATATGTTTTTAACTAAATAGATACTATGAAAAACATTTAGTTTAATCATAACATATATGTTTTTAACTAAATAAATACTATGAAAGTAAGTCTGACCTATTCAGAGCTTCTTGTACGAGTGACTCTGACTCGACGTCTAGCGCACTGGTAGCCTCATCCAATATCAGCACTGAGGGCCTACGCACCAGAGCACGGGCGATGGCTATACGCTGTTTTTGTCCGCCTTCAAAACAAATCTGGTAACACAATGACTGGACACAGAGAAGGGTGTGTAGGGAGAGCGAATTCAGCTAATAGCTGGCACCAGCTGCTGAAGTATGTTCCACACACTCACAATACTCCACAATGAGATGGAACCACTACTAGAAAGGGTTAATCGCTTTCAGACCTTAGAATATTGTTCGTTACTTTCATTGCCACAAAAATATATAGAAAACTTCTTGCACAAACTCGACTTGACTATTCGACCGATTACTGTCAGAGGTTGAGGATATGTGGAGGGGAGTATAGGGGAACTTTAGGGGCCCACCTGACATTTGGACGCCCTTTTCGCCACAATGGGTATCGTATCCGAGTTCCAGCTCCATAACAAAGTCGTGCACATTGGCCAACGCCGCTGCATGCAGCATGTCATCTTCTGTGGCGAAGTCACATCCGTATATGATATTGTCTCGAACAGAGCCTTCGTAGAGCACCGGCTCTTGGGCAACCAGTGCTATCTGCAACATTTTACAAACTATCGAATTTTATATCTGTACAAGCGTCACAGTATTCATATTCAGCAATTCAGAGACAGACTAAACAAATAACAACTTTTTCCTAAAAAATGTCAGCATTGCTTGGTCAGCCTTATCTGAATAGCCAAATAGCCAAAAAAGGCATCAAAATAGGTTACCTTCTGAAACAAATGGTCTAAGCTCAATCGTATTGAATGTATAGTCCTACCTTCTGATGGTAGTACGTATGTGCGATATCCTTGATGGGGACCCCATCCAAAGTGATTGATCCCTGCTGGGGTTCGTAGAAGTGTTCGATGAGGGACACAATCGATGTCTTGCCCCCGCCACTCGGTCCCACCAAAGCCACCGTCTCGCCCGCACCAATCGACAACGTCAGACCCTGAAAGACATCTCTAAACTCCGGTTTCACCAGTCGATAACTTTTTACATTTCGAATATTTAAGGACATTTATCGAACCATAAAACCGACTTAGATTTATTGTTTTCTATGCTTGTAGCAACCAATGTGGACAACGAAATCTCGAAGTTGACTCCATCTATAAAAGCAACAACATATGAAAAGTTAGCTGAAACATCTATAATCTTACTGTGGAAGGCTATTATTGCTGTTGCGTGAAACAGACTACATAGAAAGTGGCCCTATCATCGTTGTAGTTTGTAGTTTAATCTCACTGCAATCCGAAATTCTCGAATTTCGACCGAAAATCAGCGGGATCAAATTACAAACACAGCGGGATAGAGCAACATACACCTTACAGGCCTGATTTGAAGAGGGCGAACCATATATTGAGACTCGAATGAATAAAATACAGATATATTTACCTAGGAAACCTAGAAACTCGATCGATAATGATGGCACCACGTGAACGACCGACACCACAGAGCCACCTCTATTGAAGAAATTAATCCGCTAATACAATTATAATGAATAGCTTATATTTGTGCGAACTTATTGACAATTACAACTTTCACGCTGTGATCAATTTAACTACCACACTCCCTGACGAGAATGATTTTGAGTTGTAGCCTTCCATGGAAAAAATCGATTGATAAAAACTGTACCTCAAGAATAGAATTGGAGGGCCGAGAGGGATAAGTGAAATGAACATCTTCAAAATCGATCCTGCCATTAACAGGTGGACGCAGTTTTCCGACCAAGGGGATTGTTGGCTCACGATTCATATATTGGAAAACCTATAAAAGCTGACTGTACACAAAAACATTCACTTTAACAGCACTACAAACATACAGGTTCATTTCAACATTGCCAAACCGCTTGAAATAGTGTTTAAAGTAGTTCGCATACAAAAACAAACGGAACAAACCTTTCTAGACGCTCCAACCGACTCCATGAGACCAGTAAACACGTAACCAATACTCTGAAAGAGCCACAATAGCATAGCATAATGCTCATACTTAACGGAAATAATCGATAGTTAGAAACACAATCAGTGATTATCACAGAAATGTATATTCAACGTCAACTCACGGCGAGATTTTCTCCGACTTGAAGCTGGTACAACAGGAATGTTATGATCTGCTCGGCTGTCATTTTGCCTGAAAACATAGATTGGGCATATTTTCATGCTGACAGTTTGCTGGAGGAGCCAAGCACTAGAAACGAACCGCTCATCACGAGATGACCACCATAGAATAGAACTGCCAAAAGAATAATGTTATCACAAAATTCGGTAGTCCACGTGTACCCCATGAAGGCAACAGATCTGGAAAAGTTCGTTGCACGGCCAATTATATAAGTAACCTGACCGGTTTTTATAAGCATTTTGGTAACCTAATAACATTAAAATTGTTTTTAAAAATGTCGACATAACCAACCGTCTTTTGGCGATTCCCAATGTCTCGTCCAACTTGCTATCAAATCGGTTAGCTTCCCGACGTTCACAGGCGAATGATCTGAGAGGAAAACAGTGTCTATTTGATAAATGTTAATGTCCTTCGAATTGTACAGATTCTGATTCCGTAATAAACTATTGTATTGTATTGTAATGTCCTTTTGTAAAATAAAATAAAAATGTCGTCTTAGTTAATGGATTTCAAAAGAGGCAACCGAACTAACCTTACTGTTCGCATTGTGGACAAGACCTCTTCCGCCACATGATTCGCCTTTCCTATGGAATCCTGCATTTTCTCGGATATACCCTGAAATACAAGTACTGATAATGTATAATATTTAAATACTAAAAAACAGAAAATACAATTCGTATGGCAACACGTGATACTATGGACTGTGCGTTCGAAGCACAATCACCTAACAAGGGATCGTACGAGTTAATCCACAACATGAACAGACGAGTGACCAAACTACAACTATGCACTAGAAAAAGACAATGTTCGAAATTAGAATTTCATTTTCAAATATTATTGCAAAATACTCACATCGAAATAAGCTCCGTACCACTTTGTGATGAAACCGATGAGAGGAACTGCTATGAACGTAACCTGAACAAAATCGATTTTTAGTGAGAAGAGTAGAATCCAGTGTTGAAATCCGAGTGGCACCAGCGTGTCCTTTGGCGTAAAGAGAAAATACAATACAATCAGAAACCGGGTTCCTGGCTAACTGTTTGAAAACGTTTGGTTAACCACTTGGTAGCCAAAATTTATTTCGAAATAGGTTGTTAACCTATTCCGAAGTATTGATGGTAAAATGTCATCTAGTTAAGTGGAGGCTTCCCTGAGAAACTAATTTGTCCTGTTCTCACCATAGCTAGCCGCCAGGACAGATAGAACATAAATCCGACAGCTCCAACCAGCATCACGCCGTTTCTCAAGAACACATTCAAATTCGTGGATATAGTGGTAGAGATCGTTTGACAATCAGATGTTAACCGAGACACCATTTCACCTGAACGGAGAATGAAGATACAACACAGAGTACATAGTTGCAGATGAGTCTTATTCAAGTTTTTTTGTAAAACGTATTGTTTTAAACTTGCGTTACAAACCTCACGTTGCACCTCATTTCTATCGTTGATCACCTAGTTAATGCAGCTAATTCTCAACAAATTTCTGTGGTGAAAATCTCTACGATTTTCTGATGGTTCCTGACAAGAAAGGGGAAATGACGAGGAAGCTAGACGAGTTATGGGAAAACACGGAAATCTCAGAATGGAACTAACCCGACTTTGTAGTATCGAAGAAGGCAATATCCTGATTCACCAGAGAGCTGAACAGATCTTTTCTGACCTGCCTGCTGACTTTAGCGGTGGCATAATCAAAACAACCGCCCCGGAGACCGCCGAATACTGTGCTGAACATGAGGACAATTAGCGCAATTTCTGCGGATACAAACTGAGTATATAATTCGTTTCACCCACTTCAAACCCTCTACAGTAATCATCTGCTCAAACTTTCAGGTCAAAGTTTGGTATATTGGCGTTTTTTTTTCTCCAAACTTTGGTAGAGTCTTCTGCACGTTTACTACTATAAACTATAATAGTTTGGAACCAAAATAATAATTTATTCATTAGCAAACGCCTACTGAATATTTGACCGATTACTGTAGAAGGACATCGATTGGTAAAACAGAGTATCATATGATAGGTAGCCTTGGGATTCCGCCAGTTAGCAGGTCAAAGGTTACTTGAACAATATAAGCTGAGATGTGGAACACATACCCCAAACTGAACTAACTATTGAAATAAGCGTTTGTTGGGAAACTACAACTTTTCACATTTTATCTGCGGTTTACTATAATTTTCTGGTCGTTTTACGACCAGTCGCTGCAACTTATCAAGAAGATATCAGTAAACCTCGGGTTTTTGAATGAAAATTGTCTATCAGAAAACCATAATATTCAGTAATAGGACTTAGTTGGCGATAAATAGCCCTGCAATATCTATGTCGGTTTTCCAAACAGTATTTCTAGTAACCTCTACTTCTGCTATACTCAGATTTTGTTACCAGCCTCTAATAGAGAACTAACCTAATGAGAAGAAGACCAGCCATTCCGAGGACAGAATGAACTAGGGACTCGAATCCGCGTACTTTCACTATGTCCGAAATAACTTTTCCGATAAGCAAAGGAATGAAAACTCTCGCTGCAAAATAATGATCAACACCAAAAGTGAGATGGTGAAACATGTATCTTCAACCCAGCCAGTTTCGACAAAACATTTTTAACACAAAATTACAAGGTGAAAATGTGCTGTAGAGACTATAATTACCCTACGTAATTATTGGACTAATAGAAGCAATCGTTTCGTTAATAGGCTGTTCAGGGCTGGTTGTTATTACGGTCTGCAATACGCAAGGTAGCAACTTCATAAGGAGGAAACCGCGTTTGAGGATTCATTATGAATTATGATAATTCAATACAAACACTCACCCAAAGAATAAATCATGAGAAATAGAAATCCACCCGAGAACCAGAACCACTGATTTTTACAATAGGCAAGGAGACGCCAAACGTGCTGCAGAGTGCTATCGCGTTCCTTCTCGAGAAGGACTTCCGGCAAAGACGCTTCTAGAAAACAAAATCAATTAGGATTACAAAAATAGGCATATAAAGTATAGAACAACTCTAAGTGAGACAATATTTTCACATGTAACGACAGTCACTTGAGAGTATACTGTAAGCGTCTACGAATGGGTGAAACACTGTATATTAAATTCGCTCTCTGCAAGGCAGGAGGCCTATACGGTGTATGCCGTTTACCGCTGTGTTTGTAGTTTGATCCTGTCGATTTTGGTTCCAAACTAAGAGCAAATAACGTAATATAAGATCAAACTACAATCCAGATTTGGTCACTCCTCATACCTGTGTTCGAATCGTTTCCATCTGTAGTAGCGTCACCCACTACCACGTGTGTATGACGATCAGAAACAGATTCGAGTATTCGCTCGTAGTTGAACTGTTTCGTAGTCAGAACAAAATACCACATATAACAGAATAGAACGGCGGACACAATTGACCATACGCAAGACAGCCATAGTCCGGGAAATGATAACATTTCAGGCTTTTCCGAGAACGCTAGCATTTTGACAAGCGTACAGGAATAGCATGCAATTGTGTAGAGGACCATTGGGAAGAACCAACCCTGAGAACATGAAAAAATTATTAGTTGAATGCTTTTGACGTTTTACCACAGATGACTGTCGCGAAGTAGAACTGTAGTTGAGCCGTGTGACCACAGTGTATTCTTTTACCGTACCAGCGGTTTTATTTCGCAGAGAGTACACATGCCAGGAAGCAACAAAAAACTCATGCTACGCTACAGGAAATAGTTTTCAAAATCTTGAACGATCTTCAGACGTTAACAATCCAACGCACCTCAAAACGTCGGTCATGTTTACGGAAAAGCGAGTTACAACTATATATAGCCCTGTGGTGACATTAACATGAGTTGGAACTAAAGCGAGATATACTAAAACTAAAGAGAGCAAGAGGAATAATACGCCAATTCGAAATACCAAACCTTTATAATGAGATACGTGACTTTCCCACCACATTCTTCACCTCATGGGCAACGTAGTATCAAATATAACACTCACCATGACTATATTTTCACATTCATATAATATGAGTACGGAACCAATGAACAGAAATGCGGTTCGCAAAGCTGCCATGAGTAGAAAATCGAACGGGCTAGTCAGGTAGTTGTATCCATGACGGAGTAATATTTGATCTACCATAGAGGTAGAATCAAAGTTCCAGGACGGAGAATACAATCCCAGACATAGTGTAGTTATGATTAAATCCGCCAGTATATAGAGAACTAGAAATGGTGGACCCGGTTTCATGGTCCTACAATCTAAAAGTGAACCAGATGATTATAACAGTTGAAATACGGAAGAAGAAGAATAACAAATATATGGAGACAGTGATCAGATTATATGAGTCATTCGAATTACGCAATAAAAATAGAACAACTTCGGGGGTTTAAGCCCTAGGAAGTGCGCCCTAAAGCGAATATACTGGATGAACTACGGTAACGGGGTTTTTCATGTGTAGTTATTTTTCAAAATTTAAATGAAAATGTAAAGGAATTCGTTTTTTTACTTTGCAGTATTTACAATACAAATGTCTAATGTCAATCGTAATCAGTAGTTTTACTAGCTAGTTTCGAATGGGTTGTGCATACTGCTTCTAACCGGTTTTGGAATAACGAACACGGCCCTGTTATCGAGGATTAGACAATTTTTAACATTTCTTGGGCGGCTTACTTGAAGGTAGGGTTATGAAAAAGAGACAGAAGTAGTAGTCAGCAGTGGTCCCTGCTTTCACAGAGACTTGCGTCACGTTCTAATTGAAACATTAAGGCTGACGCTTCATTTCACAACGAACATTGATGCAAAACTAAACGAGGTGTCGAATAAACCTCAATTCGGCGCTTTGTTTTCACAATTGTTGCATTACCTCGCCTCCTTTCAACTAATTTTGTTATTGTTTTGTGAACATGCCAATATAAAAGTAAAATAGTGCTCACGACATCAATTTTGCAGTGAATTGAATGTTTCTTTTCATCGTCTGTTTTTCAGTATATGTAACTATGTGTGAACATTTCAGGATGTGCACCCAGACGTTTTAGGCAATGCCACATTCGAAGTCTGTTTCACTGTCTTCACCAGACATTTATAGCAAATGTCTCGGAGAACTGCTACACGCTGACTCGCGACATTCTCGTCGCTCAGATCACCTTCCCTCTGTTATTGCATGTATTCTATCAATCTACAAAGACGGTGAGTGTTTCTGCTGGATCTATTTATGCCAGAGACCAGATAAGCTAATTTCATACTAGAATAACTTCTAATTCCATCCACTGGTATCCAGTTTTTGTTTCACTGTCGGTAGTGTCGGTTCGGTAATGTCAATGTCTCCTATTTGTAGTGTCGGTTCGGTAATGTCAATGTCTCCTATTTACCTCGACATGTTTCCGGATATCATCTTATTCTTCGGCCATTCTAGGTTCGTGTGATGCATTTCTCACTGCTGTCGATGAGTTCGTACAATATTATGCCGATGCAACATCATGGATACAGAGCAAAATAACCGAGCAGGTATGCATTTCTTGGGGAAACTGAATCTGTCAGAATATGAACACCGCTTTCATAGAGATATCAGATATACATTCATTCATTGATGACTACGTGTGGCAATCGCAAACCTTTTTCAATTTCAGCTTCGACGCAGTCGTCACTTCGTTCTGATGGCTGTATTCTGTTCTCGATGTGGCTCGAAAGGAGTATCATTTCCGCGGCAGTTGCTTTTTCAAGCCACATTTGCATACAGCTTTCCAGTTCGAAGTGTGTATGTAATTTTTCTGTTTCTGTATCCTTGAGCGATTTCAGGCATCAATATGTACGCATGCATTATTTGTCTTTAAGCTGTGTTCGAATAATCAGGGGTTTCCACTGAAAGTATTTTTGTTCTCGAATCTTATTCAACTATTTCAGTGTCGGTTTCGTATGCGATGGGATATGGTAGAAATTCTTTTTATAATTTGGGAATACCCAGTGAAGGCGACGTGAAATCCCAGAGAATCATTCCCGTTCCGGAGGTGAGTTCTATGCATGATGGTGTGCTATATTTTCTTGTATAATGACTCAGCAGTCGCTCATTCTAGGTGCTGTAACGGGACTACCCAATACATACAATTTTGTTCTGGTGTGCTCACTCCACTTATTACGATTCATGTTGAAACATTCGGCACTCCACCTATTACGATTCATTTTGAAACATTCGGTTACTTCTTCGTTTGCTGATTGTTTGTATGAAATGGTATACCGCGTTGCAGTTACAAGATGATGTTCGTTACTGTCTAACAGCTAGCACGTTTAGGTTTATATTCACATATTTCAGATCTTGAAAGTATCAATGTCAGCATCACATACCCTCTTCCTCACTCGGGATCATCAAGTCTTCTGCTGTGGAAGTGGGGTTCATGGAAAAATGTCGCCCCTCTCAAATACTCTCGTCGTCACGCCGACGATATTGAAAATACCCACGACGGCAAGTTACCTACCAACTCTCTCATCATGTTCTCTCTTACATCTTACTTTTGGTAATGTCATTCATTCATTGCTATATACTACATTATTTCAGAGAACTCGAATAATCAATGTTTTGGCTTGTTCGGATCATTCAGTCTTCATATCTCGCCGCTCTGTAAGTTATATGTAGTTTTTCCACTGTCTGTTGTTCAGTATCTTTAATGAAAAGTCTACATGTTTTAACTCAGTTTTTCAACATGATATATGATAGTTGTAATTCAGGTTTATGTATGTGGGCGTAATTCCAAGCACAATATATCTCAAGGAGAGAACTCGGATTTGCCAATGACACGGCACCGCCTCACGGAAGAAGGAGAGGACGAACTGAAAGGTGTACGTTTTTCACTTGAGATAAAAATATATGTAAATGGATAAATATATCATATACTAGTCTTAGGTATGTTCTGAAGCTAGTTTGAACGTACACGCTCACAAAAGATTTCAGACAATTATCGCGAAAAGGTCAATCTATTTTAATCTTTCAGGTAATTGGTGGACCTAGTTTTACGCTGGTGTTTTCTTCCAAAGCTATTTGGCTAACGGGAGTATTGGGAGGTCTTCACTATAACGGCTACACCAGATTTGCATGTGAGTCGATAAGTCGGTTTTCTTCCAGAACATATATAATAATAATATCAAATTTCTCGTCTGTGTAAATAAAATTTAGGGCTTTGTCCATTGTCTGACTCTAAGTGAATTGTAAATAGTGGGGTTGTCTAATCCACCTGTGTAAGAAATCTTAGTCGTTCAGGCTCGTGTTTTGAGTCACCAGGAACATATTTTTTTTGTGTACCATATATGTTCATTTAAAGTTCAATCCGGACCCGAACAGCTGGACATATTCAGTCTTCTTGAGAATGTCAGATTGAGGGAGATTGGTCTCAATCCACCATCGAGGTATGTTACATTCAGCCGATTATCTGTTTAACTTCTCAGTGATTTGCTGCAATTAGTTCTCGTAGTTCGTTGTAATGAGGGTACGAGATGAAATTGGGTTTATAGTATTTGGGAAAATTGAAGTATCGCCCTCCCCCCCCCCCCACTTTAGTTGGGTCCCCCCCCCCCCCCGTAGCACTTCAACCCCCCCCCCCCCCCCCCCCACCCAAACTAAAACCTAAAAATCTAGGAGAGGGGGGGGGTCAAAATCAACTTCGACATTTGCTATTTACCCCCCCCACCTGAGTCGGCGGGGGTCAAACTTCAACGAGTGGGGGGCTGAACTTCAATACCGGAAATGTTTACTTTTTACCCCACCCCCAAACTTTTATATTGCAGGTGATAAATTGAATTATCACCCCCCGGGCCCCCGGTGGGGGGGGGGTCAAACTACAATTCCCCAAACGCAATACAAATTCAGAAAGGTGGGGGATAAAAAGTAAATGTTCCCTAGTATTTGTATTCAATTCGTCGTTGATCGGCCTTCATACACAAGTTGTCTTTCTCTGAGCGACTATTATTTTTCTTTTTGTAGAAGAATTTTCATTGATGATGAAAAGAATACTTCATCACTGCCGGGCGCTATCGCTGATCTTGATTGGTTTCCGTTGGAGGTTGAAATACCAGGAAATGATTCGGGAAAGAATGAGGTGGGGATCAGGTTCAGTTACTTTATTCCAGAGTGTACTTTTTTTTCTTAATTGGAGACTGTTCATTTTTTTGGATATAAACATAGAGTCGACATGGTTGTAAGATCAAACGAAAACCATTTATTTGCCACGCTGGGACTGTTCTATTGTCAGGATGTGAAGCATGCGTCTTTTCGATGTAGCTTAAGTCCGTCTGGAAGTATTCTGGCTTCACTGGGAAATGCGAAAATCAAGCACGAGTGCTTCACTTCTGTGAATGGAGTACTGACGAAGTTGAAGATCTGTCAATTCCACTGCACGACTTCGGGTGCGTTCTTCTACCGATTGAGAAAAAAAAACACATTAAAAATGAGTAGTTTTAAACAAGTTTGATATTTCTTTTAATGATATCATTGGAAATGTTTTCAACTTTTTCATCCTCAAACAAACGTTTAAAGGTTTATATAACTCATTGATTTTTTTAATTGGGTTCTAGGGAAAATTTACATTTTAGGGTTATAAATAGAAAAAACGAGGAGGGTTCTAATTTTTTCAAATTTCAGGACGAGTTACGCTGCTTGGTAGTCCTCTGTCCAGCCAGTGTGTAAGTTTGATTCAATAATATCAATTGCATCATTTCATTCGTGTCTTTTAGTAAGGAAGTTGGTTAGTTAGTTGGCAACAATTGAACGACGATCATTCATATTTAAGGGCCAATCGTTGTACAGAGGACGTATTGCCGTGGTCGATGAAGTGAGTGCATCGGAGGGATTCGAAGTTCAGGAGCGAGAGAAGGGCGCCTCGCCACATGATCTTCGACTCATTCTAGTCATCGACGTACGCTTCACCTTTGTCTATCCTATAGTTTGTTCCACCCGTTCACAACCCACCACAGTAATATGTTGGAACTTCAAAGACATCGTTGCTATGTAGGCGTTTTTAAATTTTCTCCAAATGTTGGCAGTGTGCTCTGCACATTTATCTACCCTAAGAGTTTGAAACCGAAATAATGGATGATTCCTCAGAAAAAGCCTCGTGAGTATACGGATTACTGTAGAAGACCACCGATGGGTGACAGAATATATATCACTTTTCCTTATATACAAAAATGCCCAGTAATCAGGACGGTTTTTCCGTTTTCTCACGAAAGTTCTTCACAATTGCTTCAAAAACTACTAACTTGCTTGTTACAGGAAGTACCCGGAGCCTACAGTGTCAGAGAATTCTCCATTACACCCGATGGACAGAGTGTAATCTATGTTGTAGATAAGCATCAGGTATTTAGTTTTATTCATTTTTCGCTTATATTCTGACGACTTGATTCTATTTCACCAACGTGGAGGGGACTGTGGGTCCTACATAAGTAGATTTATGTATTTTCAACATCGGATACTTTACATTTATTCAGGCTGGGCAGGATTCGGAATCGACATGTAGCACGTTCAGCAAGTGGAATTCTACGGATGTTAGTTTTGTTCTGCGGTTTTCCCGTGACTTATATTTCTTCCCAAAGTGGACACTTTCATCAATCAGATTTACTCTTCACTGTTTGTTTCATTGAGTCTGGTACATAAAATGCAGAAACTTGCATTTCAGCCATAATAGCATGCTATTAAAGGTGTGATGCTTATTAAATGTAACTTTTGCAGGTTGATGCCTTAAATTCATCTCGAGAGCAGTTTGGCCTGGAGCAATATCACAAGTCTACAACGGTAATATGATGGGCCTTTTCTGTATTCTGGTTTTGTTTTGGTTAGAACTTTTCAATAATTTTCTATAGATCCATGGGTGGCAATTGAAAAATGATCGTGACTGTACTAGTTTGTGTTTTAGTTTTCTTGTTCGGCCTCCAATGACATGACTAATCTTGTGGACATGGTTTCGGCAACTATACCGGAAGCTGTCAAGTTGTGGCTGCCTCGACTTGCCACTCGAATATGCTTGGAGGGAAGTGAAGATCTTCCCGAACATTTCAACCTCTCAAAGGTTTGTTCTATCAATGGTTTATTTCATTCTCGTAAACACGAGGCATGGATTATAAATCAACTGCGTTTCAGGAGCTGGCGTTTTTCAAGGTTGAGCGATGCTCAGAAGTACGATTAGTGTCCGATTATTTGAATGGAATACGTCGGATTGATTGGTATCTCGAAGAGTATTTAGGTAAGTTCAATCAAATGCGACAAGAGAAGTGAAGAAACTTTTGACATGGTAAAATATTGGGTTGAAATTGTCTTCTATTACGTTTCCATTTTTCTGTTATGTTATGGTTTTACGAAAAGTGTGCACTCTCGAACTCGGGAGTCAGTACAGAGAAACATTTGGTCTCATGTATTTTTCTCATAGAACCTAGTTCCAACCCGGTTAATATCGACGTTAGATAACAATTCACGACTGTTCAACCTTTCACTCCCTGATGTTCGCTCGTTATTTTGTGTAACCTTTCAGAGAATGCATCAACGTCAGATGCTCTTCAAAAATTGGGTTTGCAAGTGTACGAAAACTCCAATTCATTGTGGTTTGTTCATTTTAATTATTCTGCATAGTACACTGTCTCGCATAGTAAAATAGTATCTTACCTTAATAACAAAAAGCAGGGCTCTTAGAGAGCAGTTTACAGAATGCGCAGTGCGTCCTATAGAATTACGAACAATTGTTCTCTAATATCCACCTCGTATTCTCATTTTGAAACTATTTGTTTGGATTAGTTTAGTGGGCCTACTTGTGTCTTGATCGAACTAAATGGCGCACGAATGCAAACACTCATTTATTCTGTGATTTCCTGTAACACACAGCGCTGAAATGATTTGATTTTCATTGTTCCGGATCACCAATAGTTTTATTTGCACATGTTATAGGATACGGACGGAAATTAATACGGCTGACTATTGTGAAACGGGACAACTCGAACTTGATTGTGTATTAGTGTCCAATGACAACGTGGAAATCGACTACAATGTGTAAGTTTAGTTCAATGTTTTGAAATAGTGAAATAGTAACTTTTTAAAAGTTATATCACAAAAGTTAGTTTTTATCAGCTCATAACATTTTCATTTGTTTAGAAATCAAAGTTGCTAGTTTTCTACTGTTGTTGCTTTTCAGGCGTTGGTTGTGTCTGCAGTCACCCTATTTCGAAATGGCTGTTAGCTACTCGAGCGACAGTTCGAAACCAGTGTTTCGTGTTGATTCTCCTTCCAATGTGGTGACAACGGCCCTGCAAGTCCTTTCACAGCCTTCTATGCTATTGGAGTTGCCATTCGCCGAAGTTAGTATTCTACTCTTCATTTATCAGCAGTAACCTTTAGCCAATGAGGGAAACTGCGATATACGTCCTAGAACTTCTCCTTTTCATAGCTTCGCTTCGATTAACTATGCAATGTCGTTTGGGTCCTCATTTTCTCATTTTTCCAACGACTTTTTTCTAATTCAGCGGTTGAATGACGACAAAAAAAACGAGGCCAAGGTGCATTTCTGTAGTTTGTAGTTGTGTCTTTCAGATCGTGCCTCTCATTGTATTTTTCGACGAATATTCGATGTGCGCCGCCATTGAAGATTGCCTGTTGGCTATGTTCGAAAGATGTTCGTTGCTTTTTAATACGCTGTTGTCTTCACTTTTTCCTTTCATAAGAATACTATTGGTTGCTTTCGGAAGAGTTGAGCACTTTTTGTGTACCAAAACTCTCTAGGCATTCTCACTCACTTCGATATGGTTAAAAACGTGTTATTTATGAGATTTGATAGTTTTAAGTATCCGTGGATTTCAGCGAATGAGTTCAACGTCTGTGACCTGTTCGATTTGTATTTGTTTATGGAACACCTTCGACCGTCTATCGTCAACCACTTTGCCAAGCGTCTTCATCTGGTTACCCATTGGTTGACTTCTGCACTATGCCCTCTTCAACTGTTGGCAGAGTTGGTTCATTTTATCTACTTACATTGTCAAGTGAACATCAACTCGATTTACAAGTCATCATCTATTTTTCAAGTCGACAAGTGCCTACTTTCAAAGGTTAAATACAGAGTGTGAAACTAAAACTAGAGTGAAATAATTTTGATCGCTGAGATTAGTGAGACTCATTTCCAGGTTAAGGTAGAGCTATGCCATTTTAATAGCTTATTACATTTTAATAGATTGATAGTTTTCCAGGTTAGAAGAAGCAAGTTCTATCAGCGATAACGTGCCCTCCTCTTTATTTATCAGCAGTAACCACATGTTTGTCGGAGGTTGTTTTATTCCGGTAAGGAAAACTGCGTTTGCTTCTGATTTTCAATGTAAAAGATTTATCTTATTACAAGTGTCTCTTTGCTCATTGCAGAGGTATTTTTTTTACACTCTCGAAATTACTTCTGTGATTCGTACATTTGTGGATACGTTTTAAACTTAATTCTGAGGCAATGTCAAATTCGATTTATGTATATATACCATAATTCAGGAGCACGATGCAGAGTATGATGATAAACTGGCATTGGCATATCCGTGTAATTGGGGTCGTTTCAATTGGTCATCTGTGAGGAGAATTCTACTGGGTCCCTCTCGTTGTGCTGAATGGCTAACTAGCGAAGTGCAGGTCTGTAATTCTCAGCTATATATCATCCTTTCCGTTACTGACTCAAGCCTGATTCATAAGTTTTATTTTCAGCGCGAACATAAAGATGCCCACGCTGTGCTCGAAGAAGATAATGACGTGTATCAGTGGTCAGTGTACAACAGTTTTGATCAGGTTGGACTTGTAAATCTTGTAATAGTTGACATATTTTCTGTTACTCTGCTGTTGTTATTATTTCGGACCAATTTCGATTCATCTCTGAACCCGAATGTTCCTACTTTCAAAAGCTTTCGACGTGTAGTTGTGATTTCAGCGACCAGCTTTGTTGGAGCAGTTGTATGCGACTGCCTCTATCACCCCATCTGGCACATCATTGGCACCCAAAAAGCCTCTCACTATTGTACCCGCGAAACATGATAATGGGGTAAGTTCTCTTGAAAACGCGTGTGGTAGACAAACGTAATACACTGTTAGTCAATGGCACAGTCACGTGAAACATATTAAACACAGCAGAACTCGGAAACGTACAGCGAAAAAAAGCACGATGCCTCATTAGAATGCTAACTTTAATTCAATTTACTTCCAGTATATTTTTCATTGCTCATGTCACGTGAACGTGCGCAGTCTCTGTTGCTCTTTTTGTCTGGGTGTTTCCTCGTTTGTTGGCGATGTGTCCACTACATAGAGCTCCCAGAGTATCTCATTGCTCTTGCAAACTCGCGATATTTCTCTCTTTTGATTCGAGACCCCTCAAACATAGTTTAAACTTGCGATTTTCACCAATTTTCAGGTTATCTTCACTTTTTTTGTTTTCAAATCATAACCCCCCCCCCATTTCTTAAGAGGCATTTGAATTGTATGATCCACTATTTTTCAGGACCCTGTTAACGGAGTAGATCGGCTGGTATTAGCAAAGACCGAGAGCGAGATTCCTATCGTTGTCAAGAAAGAAGAGGTTCGTTTTCTTATTCAATAATTATTGAGGTCGCCTCGTTTTTCTAAATCTCGGTGTTGATAGTTGAATTCCGGTGCGTTCGGCGAATAAGTGCGGTTCAAGACCAAAGTACTTTATACGTTGTATAACCTCTTTTGGTTATACAACGTATAAATAACCTCTTTTGTCAAGTTGGCTGTTAGAATCGTTAAGTAAGCACTTCCAAACGGTTTGGGTGTGTTTATCGGAGATTTCAGTTTGGTTGCTGAGCAATTGCGCAATAAAGGTCTTCAGTGTATACTCTTTAGGAATTGAAAGAGAACCTTGGTTCTGGGGATGCTGGACCTAGTTCAGGGCTGACGATAAACGACCACAGTCAAGAGCATCATCTTGTTTCTCCCATCCAGGCCGAATCATCTCCATTTCTGCAGCAACCATGTGGTTAGAACATTCAATATGCATCACCTGCAGTTTATTTCCATGGTTTGCGAGCTGAAATTACCGTTATCACAATCCTGAGACTAGTTGGTGTTGCCTAGTCACATACACAGTACACGTGCTTTGTTTTCTGAATGTTCGTCATTCATCAACAGATCTTTCTCCATCTTTGTTGCTGGTCAACCCCATCAGTACCTTCTCAGTTTTTCTTTTTGCAGGAAAACACTCTAGGCGACCAAAGTTTGCTCCCAAGGGCACCAAATTTCGACCCTTTTCTCTCGTGAAGGACTCTTTCGAGGAGACACATGTTGCACCATGGTATGGTATTTCTACAAATATTCCTCTTTTTTCGTATCATCGAATTTTGTAAAAGGCTCACTATATTATATCCATTTTTTGTGTTCTCAACGTCTAGTATCTGCGATTGACGTCGATTTTTTCATAGGGCCGGTCTATCCTCGTCTTTACCGTCTTCTAATTCGGTGACGTTGTCGGTAATTCAAGCAGAAGAAGCGGCCCATCAACGATCGTCACCGAACAAGCCAGTCCCGCAGAATAAGCGAACGAAGAATCTCTGGAGCAAGGTGGGGTAGTTGCTTATTGGTTTAACTTGCTTTGTTGTTGGGTCTATGAGATTACCCATCCAGAGATCTGATGTTAGATTTTATGTGAGAACTTAGAATTAGAAGCAGGTGAGTGGTGAACGGTGTGTTTTATACTGCAGAGAAGTTTTTCTGTGAAAATTTATTCGGTCAACAGGTTGTTTTTGAAGAGTATTTGAATCAAACTGGTATGTAGATGTTTCTCTTCAATGTTATGTGTGTATTTCAGTCTGTTTCCGAAGAACCAGAGAACATTCCGGTTTCCTTGGCGAGTATTATTGCGGAGGAGACAAAGAGAACGATTAAAGGTATCCATCGATTTGAGGTTCTCCGTGGTGATTGGCCGTGTCTTCATCGAAGACAATTGTCTCTTTATTCAAGACGGGACGGCCATGAGCCAAATCTACATCTAAATTCATTTTTCGAAGAGTATGAACGTCAATTTAACACAGTCTTACCATGATCCCCGGCTACTTTTCCAGTGGCTTTGTGTTGACAAAACTTCACATGCTTACGGGTGTCACTTGTACGACCGCGGCTGCATGATGTCATTGTGATCCAGTCTCAAATATGAATTAGTTTGTACACATCGTGAATATATTTGGAGTAAAAAGCTAGTTGTATGCTGGTCATTTGAGCGATCAAAAAACTATTCATTTTGCAGTCAAGAATGTGGAGTCACGGCCGCTGCATTTGGTAGCAGAAGAAGAAAATGCCATCGAACAAATTGCACGCCTGTATGAAGAAAGTGCTGGCGATGAGGTATTGTTTTGTGATTATCCATTATGTATAATGTATAGAAGGTGGGTCGTATTCTGTAGATATCCGTCGTGTAGGCGAGTGTGTGGTTGACTTTATCTCATCTATATCATGAAAGTTGGGGGATGGGAACTAAAATAAGGTCTCTCAGTTCACCTGTTTTTTGGTTGCTGTACCAGTTTCGGTTTACAGGTGATAGTTCGTGTCCAAGTGGATCGTATCAGAGACGCCGATGACAGTCCAATCTGGCAGAACGTGTACCGCACTCAACACTGAGTGCACTCATTTTGTACTCAAACTGTGATTTTCCAAGGGATGGTATATTAAGTTAGGAAGCTAAAGCGTGTCTTCACCATATATTCTTTGTTTCACATATGTTATCCAGCCTAGCTGCTTTTTGTTAAAATGTTTAGCTTAGTTAGATACAGTACATGATATTTGCAGCGTGACAGCCCTGTGACTATAGATTGTGACTAAGATGCGATTGATTAGGGTACTGGTTTAGTCCTTGTTTTTTCTGTATTTAAAAGTTGTTCGGGTGTTTACGTTGTTGTCCGGTTAAATGGTTTTCTCTCTTAGAACTATGAATACATAATATTCTTGGTTTGATCCGTGGCCATCCTTACTTCTAATATTATTCAAATATATTATCGAATGTTTTGGTGTCCAGTTGTGTTGGTAGTATCGTTTTATTGAAGATAGAGAGTAGCTTCTGCGTGGTTGATTGGAGAGGTGTTTGTTGAGAAATCGTCAGTCATGTCGTCTATCAACACATTCGTGCCCTTCCAACCTCCGTCCGCTGCTGCTCCCATGTGAGTTTCTACGTAACCAATATACGGTTAGTCAATTGCACAGTCACGTAAAACATGTTAAAGACTGCAGAACTCAGAAACGTGCCATGGCAAAGTGCACGATTCCATATTAAAATGCTAACTTTACGTGACTATTCAATTTACTTCCAGTATAAATCTCATTGTACCTTCTAGACAATTTGGATGCATTTGAAAAGCATCATGATTGCGTTTTGGTTGCATGTATAAACCGCCGAACAGGCCCGTCCATACCCGCTGAACAACTGATAGGTAGTTTCACCACTTACCTGGTCGGATATATAGAATCGAGCAATGGAGGAATAAACGAAGCGTTCATACACTAGTTCGCAAAACTATAGAATCATGCTGAAAAGTACTCGGTTTACGCATCTCTCAGCTGCACTAGGAACGCAGCCTTACGTTTTTTCTTACATAACCCCGTTCATTCTATTTGGGTGGTCATTTGTGGACACTTACATTTCATTTTAGCCAACCAATGACGTTTTCCCCCGACAAAGAGATCGACTGGGAACTGGAAATCAAAAAGAAGCTGGAGGAATTCAAAAGAACCCCATCCAATCCAGGTAAATTGTGTTCCGCCCTAATCCTAATGGGAAATTGAAGGAATTGAAAATAACTACAGAGATGAAGTTTTCAGAAATCTACTTTCTCTTCTTTTCAGAGATCTACTTTCCATCCATGCCCAGGGATGTTCGCAAAATCTGTCATACGCTTGCTAGAAAAATGGGACTGAATTCAAGGAGTTTGGGGTACTTATTTCCATTGTCTTTTTATCTAATTACCTTCAGCACTATCACCAGGCTATAGCATTCGAAGTCGGTGCATTTTATTTGCACTTATGCTCATTTAAAGTTCATAGTATCTCGTGTTCCTTTTCATGATTCAAATGTATCCTAGTATATATCTTTATTTGTGTGATATTAGTAAGTTATTGCAACTTGTATTTTTAGCCAGGAGCCGGAGCGCATTTGTATTGTCTCTCGCCGTCGCGTGAACAGAAATATTATGTCACAGGTTGCTGCCAATGATTTATCCCCAGTGGAGACAACGAAGGAAATGAAGTCTTATGTACGTTTTCATTCTTGTACTCAGTTTTACTCACTGAAAGACCAAGCTGATAGTCCCAAGAGTTGTTTCCCACTTGGTTCGTGAACATCGCCAGAAAAATTGGCGCTATGTACACTATGAGTTTTCGACGTTTTCACTAATCGATTAATAGTTCATCTGCTCGATGTGTTTCGAACTGCTCTCGTTTGAAAAGGTTAGGCTGAAATTATTGTGCCTAACAGAAACAGTTTCATTATAGCTATTTTCAGATTGTCCAACTTGTAAGTAAACATCCCATCACTTCAACATGCGTGAACCAGCACCTATCTACGAAATCCAACAGTGAAGGCGAGTTTTTTTTTTACAAAATCTCCTTTTAAGTTTTGCATTTCCGAGCAATTTTTGTGTTTTTTTTGTGTCCTACTTTCCTTTCCATTGCAGCGCAAAGACGAAAGCATCTTGGAAATTCAGCTCGCGGTGGTAAGATGATTATCCCACCCAGGATCGAATCGCCCTTCATGAGTTTCAGGTATATTTTGTTTCTAAAATGTTGTGGTTTTATATTTTACTTTTTTATACCTGCTTCACTTGGTGATGAGTTTTGGATTCAGAAGACAATTGCCTGCATATAATCAACGTTGCGAGATTCTGGAGGCCATTAGTAGTAATCAAGTTGTGCTCATTACTGGAGGAACCGGATGTGGAAAAACAACACAGGTACTGCACATTATATTAACATGTTTGACCTACTCGAACAACTGTAGTCCTTTAAAATTTTACATGTGGACTTACCGTTGGACACGTTAAACCAAATGACTTATCGAGTTACTAGTTTCGAATAGTTTTTGGAACATGTCGGATTCTTATTTTGTATTTATTGGGATGCATGCAACCGCGACCCGGTGTTCTTTTCTTTCAATTCGTGTACTTTTCTTTCAGGTGCCACAGTTCATTCTGGAAGAAGCGTTTGAGAAATCATCGCATATTCGCATAATCTGCACCCAGCCTCGTAGACTTCCCGCAATCGCAGTGGCAGAACGAGTGGCCAAGGAGAGGAAAGAGCATCTCGGACACACCGTTGGCTATCATATCCGATTAGAACAGAAGTGAGTGACAAGATACATATCAGCTGACAATGACTTTTTGATATTTCAATTGCTGTCTATGATCGGTACAATTGGTACAGTAGTTCAATCGTTGCCTCCAATTGAAGCGAGTAGTCGTTCTTTGACGTTTTTACGGTTCTAATATTTGAAGGTAGGACATGTTAATGTTTTACTTCGTAATAGCGAGTGTTGACCGCAGTTCATGATTACTAGTAATCGTTTGATTTCTCATGATGAATTTAAAATAATTTGGTATATTGACGCTGTTTCTCATTTTCAATGTTTTTGTTTCTCACAGAACGACTGCCTCAACAGTTCTCACCTACTGTACGAGTGGAGTTCTGTTGCGGATGCTTTCACAGGATGACACTGCCCAAGATATTTCTCACATCATTCTGGTTAGTTAGGTTCTGTTTGTTCATGTTCTTCTGGGGTGTTTATGTTTACGATTCTCCGATTCTTCTTCGTTGAAATATCATTATTCACTGATGGCCAATACTTTGAGTTTTTATTTCAGGATGAAATTCATGAGCGAGAACAGAACACGGACTATTTGCTGATAGCTTTGAAACAAGCTCTCCGGAAACGACCATCTCTGAAGGTGACTGGTTTTCTCAAAGTTCTAGCCAACAGTTGACAGCCGGGTTCCTTATTGTTCCTAGCAATGTTCTCTTACAGAAATAATTTTCCCTACTATATCTGGTGTTTGGAAATAATTTGGTGTTTCTTACATGTATTTCTTCTTTGTTTTTGCTCTCATGACCCCGTGTGACAATTTTCTTTCATGTTCCGATATTACAGATTATCTTGATGTCGGCCACTATGGAAGGGAACTTGAAGTTGTTCATGGAGTATTTTGGACAAAATGTTCAAGTGAAGCACATTGATAGTAAGTTCAACCTGACTATTGAAAGATTCGGTCCGTGTTCCCCATGTAAAGTTGTCCGAAAAGGCAGAATAAATAGAGAAACGAGCTGCTTTTTCGCCGAAAATGAGAGAATCTATCTTTTTGGTGCCAATTCAATAATTTTCACCTTTTTCAATTTATAGACGGACTCCTATTTGTCGAATAGTCGAACCTTACTGGTGTGTGTCTGTGTAGTGATCACTGATCTGTTTCCGTTCGATACTTGACTTTGTTGTCCACAGAAATTTATTGAAACTTGGGTGTTTTATTTGGGCAACCAAACTATAAAACAGGATGGAAGCTCAACTTTTCATAAGTAAAGTGCGACTGTTGGTGAAATTAGGGTAGTTGAACTCCCGGTTTGAAAGAAAAGTGGGTGATTTAATGAAGAATCCAACAAAGTCGCCCAACATTTGTTGAATCCGTTCAGTTCCATCCCGTCTGTTTCCCGTGGACAAGTTCTTTCTCGGCGACGTGCTGGCGCTGACTGGATATACACCAGCAGAAAGTGTCTTCGGGGGTCACTTCCCACCCGTCAGTAGGTTGGTCTTTACGTGTATCATCCACATGTTTGGAATGCTCATATTCTAAATAAAGGGTCAATATGATATAATCTATTAGTTACACTGTCTATCTAACTAGTATTCTTCCATTCTACTCAGTGGAGAATCGTTTTAATATAAGTATTACTGAGAGGTCATGTTTCCATGTTTACCAGTTCGTCTTTGCTCCCTGTGAAAATTATTCAGCTCACGTTTTTCATCGCTGGTGTCTCATGCCAGTTAACTATCGTATCATCTCGTCACAAATTATTTGGGGTGAACACGAGCTGTACCACTTTCTGATACTCTTTTTTAGTTTCTATTACTGTTGCTGAGCCTTTCCTTATACACTAACTGTTGCAGCTTTCCGACAGTCAGCTGTTGGGACGGCATCACTGGCAATTCGGGGTTAAGTCAGATGACGGAAGCGAACCAACCTCCCAATCAGCTAGATTGCGGGATTGCTCAGGTACGCCCCTGCTCGCATATTCGCAATAAAGACGGCAAATGTATTTTTGATTGATTTATTTACATGCAAGCATGTGAGATACACAGAGAAACAGAAAGTAAATGAAAACCAACTGAATTTGAGCAATATGACGTCGCAATTGGTTGAGCTATGCTGGGAAGCGTTTTCGCTTACTTCCCGGCCAATAAGCGAGTGTGCAGATCAAATATGGGCAGACGAGCTAGCAAACCCCGCCCCCTACCAAATTGACCGTACTTTGTCCACAACGGTTTGACAAAACCTGTAGCTCGTCTCATTTGTGTGGAAGTAGGCGGTCATTAAATAGTGTTGTTTGATTCTAATCGAGTGTTGAGAAATTCTATTTGACGTTTTCAGAACCAGTCGCAGCCTGTACCTGACAATATGCTTTATCCCCTGGCCAAACAGCTGGCAAGGTAACTTTTTTGTTCTCGTTTTTTGTTGTTGTTATGTGAACTAGTTGTCATTATATTTCATGCTTTTCAATTTAAGTGTCAGTCAAATGGAAATGGATGGAACAAGTATGCAATATGCTCCAGCAATGTACCATCCAGGTTTGTCCTCTTAATAATTTGGACGGTTTATAACTGATCCTCATTTTACCCGATTATTCATCTCGTATACATTTCTGCTCCCTATATGATTTTTTCGGGCCTTCAAACTCCTAGATCCGTGTTCAATGTACTAGTTTTTAGTGCATATCTCGAATCTGACATATTAGAAGTTGTTAGAATGTAGTGTCTGGTTGTAGGAACATCAATGGTACCCGAGACGCAGTTCAATGATCAATCGGCAGATGTTTATGATATGCAGTGCGATGGCGTGGCTCCGGAAGTAATGGAGCAATTCAGGCAAATGGGAATGCAAGGTGTGTCGCCTGTAGAGCATTCTATGTTTCTCAGTTCATACACATTTACGTATCTACAGGTCTTTTAAAGTCATTGAGGAAATCTACTAACTATTTTGACGTTACCAATTGACTAGTAACGTTTCGGTCGCTCTAGGTCAACCTCAAAAACTACAAATACAACAAAAGGAGATAGATTTGAATATTCTCTCTCGTCCTGCCGTGTTTGCAGTTTGATCACCGTACGTTTCCGAGTTTCGCCGATATTTGAAAATACTACTGCGTTCGGATTTTGTTTGTAATCGTTTTTCAAACGCTCCATTCTGTTCATTACTTCATTTCTAACATTTGCGTGCACATTCAGGTTATGTTCAAGACACCAACTTCACTACGAACAACCCTCATGAGGCGAATCCAACCACATGGCAACATACGGTGAGTTGTGTGCTTATTGTGTTTTTGCTTCGTAGAATTTATGTTCATTGGATTTGAAGTTTGGTCCAAAGCGCTTACTGTAGAAGGTTACAGATGGGTGGAACAGAGTATATGTATCGGCTGGCGTGTTCGCTAGGTCCTATGTTTCAGTGGTGCGCACTACTTGTAAGCTCTTTCCAGCAATCCTTTGTGACGTTTCCTGAGACACATAACGAGCTGCACAGATGGGAACCTCAACCTCTTCAGGTTCGTTTATGGTACTGAACTCGAGAAAAATGAGTTTAGATGATTAGATGATTCTCCTTTTTCGATTCTGAATTGTGTGTGCTGCTTTAGTATGCCTAATCTTTCAATATTCTTTATGAATAACATACTGCTCTAACAGACTAGTATTTTAGTTGAAACCAGTCCAACTAAATAAATCCTGAGTTGTAGTAATTGTGTTTTGTTTTATAAATGTGATTAATATCTATAGAATTTGATTATCAAAATGTCATGCTTACAGACTCCCCGAGCACAACCGTCCTTCTACGTTGCTCCAGATGAAGAGCAAGTGAATCGTCATTCAACCATGGTATATTTTTGTGCATAGTTCATACTACTTTCCATCAGGTGAATAATCACTTCCGTTCTACTGTGAATAAAGTTTTCCGTTCAGACTTGCGACAACGCGGGTTTCATTGCTCAGCCGCGTGGAGGAATGCATCATTCGATCTCGCTCGGGGGACAGATGTCCCACTACTCTGGAGGAACGGATCACGTTACGGTAGGTATCCTTTTCAACTCTCACACACTTGCAACCTCGGCCTAATAGACGGAAGTAGACCAGTGGCCGTATTCACCGATCCTCGGGAAGCTAAAATACCTTCCCGCGGGAAGGGAGAGCACGAAAATAGTGTGCTGGTGAGGAGGGTCCAGAGGCGCAGCCTTTTTACCTTCCCAGGACATTGGTGAATACGGCCACAGAATAGTCTCTTATTCGCGATTGAAAACGGGCCTCCCAAATAATATGTGGCACTCCAAATGGGTAAATGGGGAGAAAAATTGAGAAGAAAAAGGGTGTGGGAAAATTGAGAAGAGAGTATCAACAAATTTGAATCGAAAAACGGGTTCTCTTCAAAGATATGAGTGAAATATTGCATTCCAGACTATGCTGAATCGTGAGAAGCAGGCAACCGTCATGATGAAACAACAGTTGAAGATGGCTTTGCAGAATAAACCTCATCATTTCGCACCAAACAGCAAACAGATTCTGGAAGGTGTTGAATTCGATCGTGCCAAACTCGTGGAGGTAACAAAACTATACTATTATTTGTGTGACCCTTCCTGTCCTACTAGTTTCCTGCAATTCCTTATGCGTTTTGGGTTGAACCAACTTAGAGGCAGATGCTATGATTTTATTCAGCTGCGTTAGATTTAGGATTATCAGACGTAATCTCAGTAATTTGATTTCCTTTTCATCTAGATGTTCATTTCTTCATTTGTTTCTGATATCGAGTGGTGTTCCGTTCAGATATATCGCCACCTCGGTGGTATGCAGTATTCGGAAAGTCTTGATTTGGATCTCATCTTGGCTACCATCAAGTATTGTGTGGACAGTCCCGTACGTGGTAAGCACATTTTTTTTAATTTCCTGCTATCGGAAACAACATCACAACTCAAATAACTAGTTCAACAGAAAAATTTAACATAAAGCCTTATAGCATGTAAATTTATTGATCATTACGACAATGTTTTGGTAGGGTGAAATTTGGTTCTCGTCGACATTCTACTGCATGTGCATAGTTGCACTTATCATATTCGAGAGAAAACTGATACTCATTTTGATGATTAGGACTAGGGGTCAACAGGAGCGTGCTGCGTAAACGTTAAAATGTAGTGTACAGTATTGTACTCATTGAAGGTGCCATTCTGGTCTTTCTTCCCGGCTACGATGATATCACCCACCTGAGAGATAGGATAAACAACGAGACGTGGACAGGCATGGCACCAGAGATCTACATGCTGCATTCTCAGATGAACAGCTCGGATCAACAGAGGGTGTTCGAGAAATGCCAGCCGAATGTGAGAAAAGTGGTGAGTTCTGAGTTCCTACAGTTGATACGTTGAGTTTCTTGAAGTGTGGTAATTCCAAACTAGAATAGTACAAAAAAGTTTCTGGGTGTGGCCTGGACTGTTGTATCAACTATTATGGTGCGAAAAATTCTATGTGACACTGTTCAGATGTTATATACGATATCCGACCAGACACGCATATTTGTTGTTGTATCTGCTCTCTGGTTAAGGACCGAAGTTACTGACCTGCTCTCCTGCCCGGCTTAGCATGTCATCCAAGTAGGCTTATCCTCTACTTGATTCCAGATTCTGTCCACGAATATTGCCGAAGCCTCTGTGACAATTGACGACGTTGTCTTTGTCATTGACACGGGAAAGGTTAAGCAGAAGACATACGACCACGAATCGCGAATCAGTCAGCTGCAGTTGTCTTCTATCGCCAAGAGCAACGCCGAACAGAGAAGTGGTAAGCATACACCAGTATTATTCGAATATGCGACAAGAAGGAGTTCGTTTCTAGATGTAAACATGTGAAAAGTAGTTATTACTTATTGAAAACTGACGAGTTTTCGGAGAAAAAGTAGCCCGTTTTTCGTGTTTATTTTTTTGGCAGTATGCAATCTACTTTCTCTTGTTTTGAAATGATTCTCTATATTCTGAATCTCACCTTTTTCTAACTCACCACCGATTTGAATATCATGCACACATTTGTTTTCAGGTCGAGCGGGTCGTTGTCAGAAAGGATATTGCTTACGTCTGTACAGCGAGCAAGATTTCGAGAAGATGTTGGTTACCCAAACTGCCGAAATGCAACGGGCTGCCATACATGTATGTTCATTCTTTTAGATATATACATACGTTCAACAGCAAATAATGTGACTTTCACCGACAATTCACATTTTTAGGATGTTTGTTTGCATGCGAAAATGTTCGCTCCCCCTGATATGACAGTGAAGCAATTCTTGAAACTTGCTCCCGAGCCTCCCCTTCCATCCGCGATTGATACCAGTATGAGATTTTTGGAGGTAAGTATTCTTGATTTTCTATAATATTTTTATATTTATAGTAATATTTTTTGGAGGTAAGAGTCTTATTATTATTACTATTATTATTTAGCTATCTATTACGAATAGTTTGGCCCGCTGAGCCAATTCTCAACTAGTCTGACTTTATGGTAGCCTGAAACAGATATTAGAAGATAAGTTTTGACGATTTCTCTCAATCTCTCTCTCTCTCTCTCTCTCTCTCTCTCTCTCTCTCTCTCTCTCTCTCTCTCTCTCCCTCTCTATCTTTTCATTCCTTGTCATTGATTTCGGTTGATTTGATTTTGGTAGCGTGTATTGTTTGAAGAGTTGTGTCTTCTTGTAGCAACTGGGTGCTCTATATTCCGAGTCCAGTACGAAAGATGTGAACAAATTCGATGCCCCATTCATGAATCTGCGAGAGGCTGAGTTGACTACTCTGGGGAAACTCATCGCACAGTTGCCGCTCGACCCACAGTTGGGTGAGTGTACCGCTCCAGAATGTTTCGTTGATAAATTTGAGGTACAAATGTTTTTTGGTCTTTCAAATGAAAGAGTTAGTTTGTTTCATGGATTGTCATATTGTGACAGTTTTCGTGTGTACATCCCTGAGTCCTTGCCAACTCCTTTCCTGCGGTCCGTGTGTACTACCTGAAAATGTGTTGACTGTTTTTTTCATTATAATTAGCGATAGTTACCTAGTCTAATAGTGAATCTATCTTGAAAAGTGGTTGTATCCTACTGGTGTGTGCGAGTTCTTCATTTGCCTATTTTCAGCTCGTCTTCTCCTGTTTGGCTTGGCACTCAAGTGTCTATCCTCAGCTGTAACGCTGGTGGCTGCCTTGTCTCACAGGGATCCTTGTAAGTTCACGTTGGCAATATTTCTTTGTTTGGTACCCTTTTAGTACAGTGGCTCAAATTTCTGTACCACAACAATATTGGAATAGGTGAACATTATGTATGTTGAGCATGGCTGAGTTTTAATTCGCAACACCTCTGCCTAAGCTTGGGGGAGGAGTTGTTAGCTAGCGATGAGTTTTACTTTCATCATCATTACTGTTTGGAAACTAGCATTCTCTGTTTTCTATTTCAGTCATACTACCTAATTTGGATGATAGGGACAAGGCCAACTCAGCTAGGGACCAATTCGGCCTCTACGACTTCTCGGATCATATTGCTCTCCTCAGGTATCAATTTTCGTCCTCCTCTTGTTAATCTCGAGTATTACCAGTAGCCTCCCAATAGAAGGAAATAATTATGATGTGGTGAGCTGGAGATGATTGAAAACCCTGAAAACTTGCTGTTTTCAAAATAAAACAGTAAAATGCTGAATGGACTGTTGAAGTTTGTATTCTCGTTTTCATATGTTCTTTTACGAGATTGTTATAGTTAAGGTATCAGCCATTGATTCAATTCTTTTATTTGCAGGGTTTTCCGGGAGTTTGATTCCAAAGGCAACAAGGAAGCGTCGTTTTGGTGTCGTCAGAACTTCATCGCTTACCACTCGCTGCGTATGATTCAAGGAATTCGGTACGGTTTTTTGTTCATCGTGCATCGTGTGGCACGAATCACACTCTTTCCGGATTCGTTGTGAAGTAGTTTCTCCTATTCCAGTCTTCATTTCACTGGAATTTGTGTTAGGGGTGTAATATCCCTAGTTTTCGAAATTAATACATTTTCGCATGCGCACTAGCTTTTGACATGCCTCTCGCATTCGAACAAATAGTTATTATATTCTAATATGACTCTGATCAAAACCTACGCAATTGTGTTTCGAGTACGACTATTATGATTTATTCACCTCGGTATTTTTCAGTCGACAGCTAGTGATCGAGCTGAGAAGAGCCGGACTCATCACATTCGATGGAGACTATCAAAAGGCACTCTGTGATCCAAATTACAACAGGTTTGTTTTGGAATCAAATGTAGTTCTTTACAATTTTGGGTGGCTATCTATCATTTTCGGTCAAAGACGGGAGACGATGGTTATTTTCTTTACATTCTTGGGTTACTACTTATTAGTTTTCCTATTTCTAATCATAGACATGAGACCATTTTTGTGGTTGCAGGTACTCTGACTGCTGGCCGATGGTGCAAGCGGCCATTGTGGCTGGATGCTATCCTGGCATCGGATTCGTACGGAAAGGGAACAAACTGAAGAAGATACGCACAAGGTACGTTCCGTACACCAGTAAGGTCCGAAAAGACCATCCGTTTTGAGATTAAATCACTGCCCAAGTCCAGTTGGGAAATTATTTTCCTGCAAGCTACTTTATCGGAAATGAGATAATAATAAAAAGTATGGTCGCTGGTACCTAGGGTGTTACGTGCATCAGTGTATCGGCCGATATCTTTGTCAGTAGTCGTCCCGGGTACATTCTGCGAGTAGGTGTACCTTGAAGGCAGACATCTTTGCAGCAGTCAAGAGAATGCGGTCCTCCACCCATCTTCCATAATCAAACGCCAGCTGTTATCCTCCTCGAAGAGAAGCGATGTTGTGAAGAAGGCGTCTGAGCGTTGTTCAGATCTCGATGTCGAATACCTGGCCTTCCAAGAGTTTGCCAAGATCTCAGAAGGCTTGACGGTTGGTCCAATCAGCTTATTCCATTTTCATTCCGCACCCTTATAGTTTGCATTTCCATTGCGACAACTTTATATCTCTCATCAGTCTGCAGAATATGTTACTTCAATAGCAAGTTCCATCCCATTGTTTCTAGTTAGAATGTGACTACAAAATTGTACTAAAAATGAAATCATAAACCAGGTTCACAACCATGCTTGCTGCTTCATTATAGTTATGAGAATATGCGCACTAAAATATGTAGTGAAAATAGTTTGGACCCTTATTCATGTTTATTGACTGATAACTGGTTTAGTTTGTTGTTAAAACTAGTTGCACTAGATTTATGCAGCTTTCATTAATAATTGTCGCAGTTTTTCTCTCGAAATTTTGGAATTTTTAGATCCGCACTGTGACCGCGGTTCCTCCCAGTCCAGTCATCCTATTCGCCGGTGCGATTCGATTGAAGCAGAGTATCATTGAAGACTACCAGTTGGGTTAGTAGCATCTTTCTATACTGTTTGTCAGTTGCACAGTAACGTGAAACATGTTAAACACAGCAGAACTTAGAAACATGCAATGACAAAGTGTGCGATTCCTCATTGAAATGCCAACTTCACGTGACTATTCATTTTACTTGTAGTATATTCTACGTCTGATTGTGCGTCCATACACTTTTTTTTGTCGGGGCAGATACATAGAGCAAAGTATGATCATTGATTGTGTGCGATACGTTCAGTGCACTCGATCGATAACCATACTTTGCTCGATGTATCTGTCGCAGACTAAAAAAGTACGTAGAGGGACCTATGTTCACACTTCCAGCTCCCAGTGGAGGAGACAGCAGAGTAAAGTGTGATTATTGAGATTTATGTTTTGCGTTTACGCGCCTCTCAGCCATAGTTTTCACTGTTATCACCACGACTTGAAACAAGCGTTAAAGAAACAGTATGAAACACCTATCAATCTGTGAACAGCGGCTTGCTCGCTGATAATGTATAGTTAATTGATTGTTTCAGTCGACGACTGTCAAGATGTGATTGACGATAGTGAAGTTGCCGTGGAAGGCTTCCCTGAACTATCTGTTCTCGAATTGGATGAGGATATCTCTGTAAGGGGAGAGCATACGGTCAGTCTAGTTGAACATCCGATCAGTTACAGTTGTCATAGAAGCATAATTCTAGAAATCTGGCTATGTCTGCAGTTTTTCTACTGAAGAGTGATCATTTTTTAAGGAAAGTTTAATTGCAAAAAGATCAATTTTTTAAGGAAAGTTTAATTGCAAAAAGATCAGTTTTTTAAGGAAAGTTTAATTGCAAAAAGATCAGTTTTTTAAGGAAAGTTTAATTGCAGAATCTACAGCGAATGCTCCAGCTTCGATTCAAGTTCATGTCTTACTTCATCGAGGTGATGAGCTGTCCGAAGCTGCTCTCTGAGCCGGTTGAAGAACACTCGGTGAGAATTTGTTACTCTCTTACGATATACAGCGACGAACAACTATTCTAGTTACTCATGAATCATTTTTCAGAGTATTCTGTATACCTTGGCGAATGTCCTGATGAGTGATCATCGACAAATGGGCTTCAATCCTGTCTCTAAGATCGCCGAGATTTCAAGGATTCCCCTAGCATGGCTCAGTTAGTTTCTTATTTGTACTACTTCATATATCTTCTGGTGTCAAGATAATGATTTGTCTTTACAGTTCCATATAATTGCCAGGTTAACAATTGTTTCAGCTGCCCAGCAGAGCATGGAAAACGCCCAAAAGAAGCAAATGTTGACTCCAAACAGTATCAGGCAAAACGATGCTCCTCAGGTACTATTCGTGTTTATACGCCTTTATTTATGTAGAGATGAAAGGTAGTAGCTGAAACCATGCCCAAAGCACACGTTGGTTGAAAATAATTGATAGCCAAGTTTCGGTTTGTTTTACTAGCAAACTCTTTTGTAATAGGATAACGTGTCGTAACTGCCTTGCGCCATTTTACAGTGTAGCTTTGCAACAGTTTTTCTCGAGAGCTGACATCCAGCCGGCTAATCGTACACTGGAACGCGTAAACACTCCATGCTGGCCTACTGTATTGTCTACTTCCGCAACATTCGTTCATACATAACTTATTCCCCACTACTTGGGTGACAAATGCTATAATAATTCCATTCTATTTGTTGACTTGAATTTCCATTTCTTCCAGAAGCCGCGAACTCAACCGTTTTGTGGTGTCTCGGACGTTCGTCTGGAGAAAGGAAACGGGTCTGTGACTCACCCTCACGCTGGTACGCCAAATGGTAAGTTATCAAGTCAAATAGTCCAATTACTGTCAAATATGTATATCAAAATAAGCATTGTTGATTGTTGCGCACGCTAAGTTCAGCTGTAGGTATAGGCTTTTTCAAAAAGATATCCTGACTTGTGGTTAGGTCTGAGGTAGCGGCGAAACGTACTCTGATATCATTTATCTCGCGTATCCTTATTTTATTGACGTCCTTTCTCCTTCATGCGGGTGTCAAAGTTTTGGGTGACTGTCTTGCCGTTCATATTGCTATGTTTGGGAAGGCATGCAGGGCCACGCGTTGTCAATGAAGGCCGCATAAAACGCAGACAAATTTCGGTGTTCTTGATGCGTTTCAGTTGCTCAGCGTTTTTCATTGCAAGAAATGAAGCGACTGAAGTCGTAGTACAGCCTGCTGCACTTCCTTCAGGTCTCAGAACTAACATTATACAATCTGTGATTATTTAATAGCAAACGAATTGACTGAACTAAAACATATATTTTTCATTAGTTCTGTAACATTTCACGATCAAATCTTGTTCACATTCACACAGTGAATGCATATAATAATTTATAGATCAAAAGAGTAAGTCGATATTTCAGTATGTTGTTGGAGAATGTACGGTAGCCCACAGTTAACACGTTTTATTAGTGTGATGGTAAAATCAATCCTCTTTCTAACTAAATAACAGTGTTTTATTATCTGTTCGGTTTCAGTTGCTTCGACCAGTAGTTTCGATCAAGATTCCCACTCTGAAAATGTGAACAAACAGCAGGGCAAAGCGAAGTCTTTCGAGAAGGGGTGAGGCACTGTTTCCACTTGTCGGCTAGCCGTTCACTTCTTCCATCACCCAATGCTTCCATTTCATTTGCTTTCCTTTTGTAAAAGTTGTGCTGCTTTCCAGTTACGGTATTATTAGTTTTATGTTGGCGTGGCATTAGTTATTTGACTACACGCCAAGGAAGCTCTCAATAGCTCTTTAATCTCCATTTCACTCATGTCACAACTGAAGTCTCCTGCCTGCAAGCATGTAAAGTACAGTTGTGTCCAGTTTTATCGAACCAAAAATGTTTCAGTAACAAGGTGGCTGGTGAACAGAGCTGTGCTGGACCCCCTAATTCGGGCAGGGCAAATGGAAAAGGTGGATCTATGTATTCGGACAATGTCGAGAAACCACAAAGACAGCCGGAAGTAAGTGGATTCATGGCAGATAATTGTGAAACAAGACGTAACTTCAAATGTGCACTGGTTACCGACTAGAGTGCTCATTTCTCAGTGAACTTTCATTTCGTCTGAAAACCGGTGGCGCTCAACAATATATTTCTGCAACAAAAATACTGACTAATCAATGCAGAATACGATATTATCACCGGGAATAAGGCCATATTTCAGAGAAGTAATAATAATAATAGCCGAACACCTCAGCCCAGTCATGAGAATCGTTTGATGCGGAGTGATTCGGGAAGGGGAATGAAGAATGGGTCTGCCCAGCGAAATGAAAACCTATCTGGAAGCTTCAGGGAGAACTCGAAGTAAGTTTCTCTATATCCCGGAAACTGGCAGTATAAATAGAACAATTTCAGTTCTTTTCTTTCAATATATGAGACTGTTGTATCGTACAGTAATGACAGTATTGTTCTCGTTAGACATGCTGTTCATTACGAGGTTTGGTGTTCATTAGAGGCCTTGCGACATCATGTTAGACATCATCCTGAATGCGTTTATTGAATTGGCTGTTATAGGGAAGACTGGGGTCGTAATGAGGAAAGTTGGAATCCACGTTCTCGTCATAATGTGAACTATGCGAAGTCGCAGAACTTCCGGGAAAATAGACAATCAGAGAAAAGGGCAGCTCATTCCATCAAACGGTGAGAGTTTTAAACTTAAACTCCAACTCACTTTGCCTGTTACCTATCCGGGTGTTGTGTGTATATGTTTGTCATGACCTTATAAAAGAATAGAAAAACACGACACTGGTGCGATGGTTTCACCTTTTTGTTGTATTCTGTTGTAATGCCATTTTTGTATAGGGACGACGAAGATTGGGGAAGTGGTGATGATGATGGTTGGGACGAGAGTGGGGGTGGATGTGGGCCGGTGGACGATGGAAGAGGTCAAACTTCCCGACAACACGACCAATTCAACAGACCTCCCAACTCCAGAGGCAATAGACAGTGGAACAAAGGGTATTTTTAGTGGAACACTTCTGAACAGTTGACAGTGTAAAAGAGGGCATACTTTCGCCAAAACCTCTCACGAGATGGGGGGTTGCGAACTAATGTTCATGAAAAGTGAAGGTCGTGAGTTGAAAACAGCAAGTTTCATACAAAACTAGGGAAGATAGAACCAAAAAATGTCGCAGTTTTGAAGTACTGTGGAGTGGTCGCGACTCCAAAAAAGTGGGGGGTATCGCGAACTTTCAGAAGAAATGAGAGACTCTTGGCGGTGTATGGAAAAAGGCCTAGTGTAATTGGAAATGATTAATTCGTACATTTCATTTCATTAAGATTCAACCATAACTCGCGAAACGAACTCGCGTTTGGCCGAAGTCAGGGTAAATTTGCCTATTCTTGGTGCTAAATCATAAAAACGCGTAATAACGGCCTTACCTTACTGAAGTTTGGATTGAAAATGAAGAAATTCACTCTGGTTGATTATTCGTATCTTATCACACCTTAAAATACTAACTGACTTGTTTCAAATTGGTGTCATTATGTTATTTCCAGCTATGACACTCGAGGGGACAACCGTTATCGGCCGATGCGTGGTGGATCTAATAAGTACCAAGACGAGAGATCACGTTTTCCCGATGATGTAAGCTTTTTTTGATCACGTTGTATATGGTCATTCATAAGTTTTTACTAGCAAAGAAACATAAAAGATTGAACGCAGAAGAAGCGCGAATAAGAAAAGTCTTTCTCTTTCCAACTCAATTTGTTCTAGAATGTCGACAGTTCTCCGAGATATGGAAGAGATTATGTGGGACCAGTGCAGTCAGAACAAGATGAAGGAACCAGGTATATTTAACTGTTTTTTTTCTGGTGTTGTACCAGTTGACACCCAACTTCAGCTGAAAGGTTCTAGTGTTCGTCTGATAATTTTCTTCCTTTAGAATATAGAAGATAATTGTCTTTTTCATCAATTCATATTGTTCAGAGCCAGGTTCGATGGAAATGGCTCCGGCAGTATGCGTGAGAATCGGAAGTTCAAGTCACGTAATAACGGTTAGTTTTTGGTATCCACCGTTGAATTAATGTCAATAAGCTTAAATTATATTTCAAGTTGTTCACTATCTCTGTAGCTGTCACTTCTGTACTGCAATCGTATAGTAATCGTGTTTTTCTTCAGGTGAGAACCGTGGGCAGGATCGCAATAGAAGAGGGGGCCATCAATTCGGACCTTAGTCAGTCTTTATCATACTCCAGCAAAGCTGGGCGAATAGTCAGAAAAGTTTGAAAAACGAACCAGGTTTTGCTAAGTCCAAAGATGTGCAGATTTTTTGATGCCAATTTGTATGTTTTACGTGTTCGGATGGCATCAACGAATCAAAACAGGAATCTACTTTTGGAAATACAAAGTTCATTAGTTCATTAGCATATTTTCATACTATTCTAACACTACATTTCATTTCATATAGTATTATATATTCAGCCAGGATAGTCGACAGCAAGGTCAGTCCGGTCGTTCCAGTGATGTCAGAAGGGATGACAACCGCGACAACCGATACACCAACAAACAGCCCAGTGTAAGTGTTTTCTGTACAATACAAAAAACACAAGTTTTATTTCTCTCTCATATAACATTACCATAGTTTCAGCTTAATATGTGGGCTTCAGCATTTGATCTCATCAACCTAAATTTGTGGCCAGACTAACATAGCATGAGTATGGGTTGGTTTTTTATCTCTGGAAACCGTGTCTTATTTTCATTATCCTGACTTCTTTGAGTTGTCGTTATAAATTGCTGATGATTTGCAGAAGAGGTATAATCAGGACAGCCGGGTGAATGACTCCCACAATGAGTCTGACCGTTTCCGCAACAAGGATGAATTGACTTGGCAGCAAAGAGACGAATTCCAATCTCAAAACGCCGGCCATCGGGGACAGTTCGACAATAGGTAACTATGACATAAATGTATAAATCAGAATTTGTTGAAACTGAAGAAATGATTTTCAGTTTTAGTGTTTTTTCACTTGTTTATGACTACATTTCAAGGTATGACAACCGCCAACAGTACAACTCTGGTCGATCAGGCAATTACCACTCTAGAAATGGTCAAGATTACTCGGAGGTAAGTTTCTCACACTTATTTCCAATGTTTTTGTGAATCTTCCGTTTGTTATTCGCGGAAAATAAACTTTTGTTTTTAGGGTGCCTCATATGATGAAATGGATCACTCGAGACACTACGAATCACAGGATGGCGGCTGGTCCAGGTATTTGTTGTTTGCATTGAGAGTAGTTAAATGTTGAATGCGTTAGTAAGCGGGACTTAATTTTGATTTTTCGGTTTTCCGTTTTCGGACTAGATCAGGCTCAATCTCCGTGTATCTCTCTGGGTTTGCGCTTCTTAATTGATGACTGTTTAGCTATAAAATATACTATAATTTCAGAAATAAGTCGAGAAGTGGTAGGTTCAACAACGGTCGGGAAAACCGACGTTATCCTCGAAATTACGGTGAGTTTTCGAATGATTTGAATATTACCACAACTTTCTTTTTAACACCTCATCTTTGCTGTTGATTATTAAGAGACAGTCTGAATGCTTGTGGAGAACCAGATGTACCTATCAAGATCGCAGGCCTTTTTCCTTTAGTTCTCAAAAACTAATCTAACCGCTACCTGATAACAAACTTTTAAGTAGATAATTCGTAATGTGTGAAATCGGTCTTACAAAGATGCTATGATTTCCAGAGACCAATGATGACCAGGATCCCAATGAAAGAGGTGGCTCTCCGCGGTGAGTGAACTATCATAATTTTGTTATTATATATAATGGAATTTTGTATCAATCCAACCATACTCTGGCAAACTTGGCTGATTAGACAGAAAAATTGGCTCTTTTTCTGCAAAGCTTATCAAATTTTCCATCCAAAGCTATACAATTTGAGTTAGTTAGTTAAATAAATAAAAACTGGTTCCTTTTTAAGAACAGTCACAACATTCCTTACAGTTGTGTGTTGTTTCAGTGATATGCGACAGCAAGGTCGTTGTGGCGATTCAGGAGGTCGTTATGGCTACGGTAGAATGGATAAGGAAGACGGCGGCCGTGGATCGGACAACAATAGACAGAATGGGCCCAGAAACAAATCCAGAACCTTCTACAACTCGGCAGGTACGCCTATTCCTCTACTCTACAGTTGAGCTCCCCTATCTTTTTCGTTTGAGTTTATAAAACTTCTACGCGGCAGCCTAGAGGGGGGGGGGGGGCTTAAGTATAATTTACCGTGATAACGTGTACGAGTGATAATTGATGATTCATTGTTGTGTTTCAGGAAGGAAATAATCCCTCGATCTTCTTTGAACTGATCTTCGTTGGTTTGCAGTTCGATTCGTTTTATGTTATGAACAAGACACTATTTGGTGCCTGATTTGAGGTAACTATTTTTGTTGAATTTCTTGTTAAGAGATATTGAATTTGTTGTTTTATTGTTTCTCTTCGCATACATATATATTTCTACAGACGGTGTCAATTTGATCCTCTTTTCAATACTTTCAATTATTTGTTGTATTTTGATTGGCACTTAATTTCTGACTGGGCATTCTGGTGAAAGTAATGGTGTATTCCTGGGTTTAGTTGATGCCAAGTTTGTTCAGCGTTTCGTTAAGGTTGTGGAATACACCGTTACTGTCACTATTTTTTACGCCCATGCTTGTATGTTTTCACGGTGCTACTTTATGCAAACTCGGGTGGGTGTTCACGTCGTAATATTAAGTTAAAACTATGTTTTACGAATGTTTGCCCTACTTGCTGCCCACAGATGCTAGACATTTTATTCGTCTGTTCTCTTCTTTCTAAGTAATTAGTCAATTTAATTTTTAGTTGACTTGCATAGAGTATCCCGTGAATCGAAACATTTTTATTAGGCGGTGAACGGTTTCAGTTGTAAATGAGCTTGCCTTTTATATAGTTTTTTTCTGCACGTAACTCGTGCATTTCAGTGCAAAGTCTGAGACGGTTATTGTTATTCGTAGCGTGATATAATTTGTGTTTTTACCAAAGCGCCGTTGCGCAATTGTATATTTCATAGTAGAGCTAATCTATCTTTGAATTTCATAACTGAGGATTGATAACCATCGCCCTCAGTTCAAAAAGTTTTGTGTTGGTTTATTGTTTTAGAATGAATGTTTACTCTTACCTATTCATAGTTTTCACATTGAATGGTCTTCTCCCATGTCTATTTAGGAGGCTAACCAGATGCGCCAAAATTCTACTTGTTTTGTGATGTTTGAGAAAAGTTTTTCGGTTTTAGGGCCGCAATGAATTTATCCACCAGTAGCACACCTTCGTCCTCAAATAGTTGCCTCACCTATACGTCCATCTTGACCGGTCAGAAGAAGGCCATTGACAGGGTATGCGGTCGAAAAGTATTACAAGAAATTGTTGAGAACTGAACGGAGTTCCTTTTCCTAGTGAATGATGTTTCTAGTCCGAGTAGAATTCCATCCAGGATTTATTCTAATCATTCAATGGTTACCCTCTTGGAGAATAATGCATTGTGCCAGCTGATTGGCTGTCAGCAAAGTTGTCAGTGTCCAGGTTGGCAGCCTGCTCTTAGGTACTGCATATAAATTAGTTTTCTTCCACTTCATCGAATATAATATGAAACTATGTTACCGGAACTTGTTACAACGCAAAAATTGAACCTGTGGCTGATTGGCTTAAACAATTAGTTAATGGATAACATGTAACGAGTAACCTTAGCAAATCATGTCGAGAAAGAACAACGTTGGTGATCAGAAATAGTTGTATATGCCTGCTGCAAGCGACGGGACTAGCGCAATGTAACTTATTTTCATTTAAGGACACCTTGGGATACGGTACATGCAGGAAAGTCAATGAGTTCGAGAAATTGAATCGTGTCGGTGAGGGTACCTATGGAGTCGTGTATAGAGCAAGGGACACCAAGAATGGACAAATTGTCAGTATATTTCTCCCCTCTGAGAATTGACAATTATTCTGTCAGCAGTAGTTGTTTTATAATAGTTTTCGGACCACCGCAGTAATAACTTCAATAGTAACTTTCCAAAAAATGATACTACCAAACGCTCAATAGTTAATCGTGACGGATATATAATAGACTACAAAATTCAAGAAAAGTATTAATCTGAATGCTAATGGGGTGTGTTTACACATTCATGATAAAACGTGCTATTGGATGTAAAGTCATATCCCACATTGTAGTGGGAATCATAAAGTATGTTAGTTTTCTTTGATTGAATCTAATTTCAGGTAGCTCTGAAGCAGGTCCGTATCGATGAAAAGGTGGCCAGCGTTTCGGGCATATCGGAATCAGCTTTGCGAGAGATCGGTCTATTGAAACTATTGAATCATACCAATATCGTACGCTTGAAAGAGGTCGGTCGGTGTATATAGTAGTCTTTCTTCCTGCGTGAACTCCTGTACCTGTATGGCTAAACTTAAGTCTCATAGTTTATCGACAACCAATAGTTTTACAAGATAGTTTTCAGGTGTCAACGGATGAGTGAATTATTTCATAATGGTTTGAAATTTTAAAAAAACGGGGAAACAAATTTTGATTCGAAAACGCCGCATAAAATTGTCTAACAAAAGTTATGTTGGCTCATGTTCAGGTAGCTGTCTCAAAGAATATTCGCGGAATGTTTCTCGTCATGGAGTACTGTGAACAGGTAATCGTTTTTCTGCTTTGCGCTTTCCATCCGTAATATTTATAGCATCACAAGGTTTAAAACATTGGAGAAGTTTTTTCAAAAATAAAACTATATTTGGTTCCATTGCAGGATCTCGCCTCTCTACTCGATAACCTTCCGTTGCCCTTCACGGAAGCGCAAGTCAAATGCTTGAGTCAACAACTGTTTCTTGCTCTGGATTACATGCATTCCAACTATATTCTTCATCGTGATCTCAAAGTTGGTTTGTCGCGTAATGTATCATATCATAAATAAGTTAACCGGAGTAATCACGTCAAACGTAGGAAATGCAGAGTATAATTTTATATTGCATTCTTCTAGTGTTCTTTTTAGGTTACCATAATATTTACTTCTAACACTCTATCAGTTGTTACTTGAGATTATAAACGCGCCCGCTTCAGGTTTCTAATCTACTTCTGACTGATTCCGGTATTCTGAAGGTGGCAGACTTTGGACTGGCTCGAATATATGGTGACGAGGGAATGTTCATGACACCGCGGGTGGTAACTCTGTGGTGAGCAAGCTTCATTAAATATAAGAAACACTAGGAAAAAAACTTTAAAAAAATTATTTTCACGAAAATACTGTGCGTGTATGACCAAGCGTAACTAATTTCAATAACAGGTTATTTTACGATTAATAAGAGAAATAGTCGAAAGATGAGGAAAGAGAAGAGAGAGAGAGAGAGAGATAGAGAGAAATTTTATTTGCACTGTGCAACCTACCTGCTCGATTGTCTAGTGCAAACTTTAGTTACCTCGATATTTGGGGCAATTATCTATCCATATGTAAATCATGAAATGTTTTCGTAATGTGGTAGATGTTTTGAAATCATGGTAATTCAAGGCGTGTATAATTTACAAATGTTCAGGTATCGATGTCCGGAGCTACTTTTTGGCTCAAAGACGCAAACTACCGGTTGGTTGAAGTTTTGTTTCGTTTTAAGGAAGGCGTTCGCGCCACCAGAGAGGAGCCACCAGGGAGGAAGGCGTTGAGGGTATTCTAAAAGTTTCATTCAGGTGTCGATATGTGGGCAGCTGGCTGCATATTGGGAGAGCTCATCTTGCACAGACCACTGTTGCCAGGCAAGGGAGATCTAGATCAGGTATATCGGCATACAAATGTAAACAAATAGAATATGTATCTGTATTATTCCCATTGCAACGATCTTGCCCTTTCTTTGCTTACATCTGCAGAGAGCATGTTGAACAGCATGCCTCCACGTTTTGATCATCTTTTAAACACTTTTGACACTCACGTTTTGTTCATATTTTCGACTGCGGAAGTTGTTTTCAGTAGTGGTTTCATATTTGAACATATGTTTGTATATGACTGTGTTGCAGATCGAGCGAATCATACAGCTGCTGGGAACTCCAACTAATAAGATCTGGCCCGAGCTGGACACCCTGCCCGAGTTGGAGAACTTCTCTCTCCGGTCGCAACCCTTCAATAATCTGAAGGTATTTCGAGCACAATCTCGGTCACTCTTGCCTTTTTTCACGGGTCTTCAACATTGAAACTTTGATCCGACGTGTAGTAAGCTGCCCTAAAATTAACGTAACTTCAAAAAGGAGTGAAGCAAACGGAGGTTAAAGCTAGTTGGTAGTAATAATAGTGGGAAATGCCGATGTCGACATTCTGTAATTATACTATTGTTTCTGCTCTCGAATCCAGCAGAACGCGAGGAAGTAAGCTCTTTCTAATATACCTCGTATTTTGGTTTGTTCAAGAAGGTTTAGATATCTGGAGACCGAGAACGTGTATTGCAGGTGGTGTTTGAAAGTTGTTCGGGAACGACCCTCGACCTGCTGAATGGACTCTTCACTTACGATCCACACAAAAGAATCAATGCCAGACAAGTGCTCGATCATCCTTATTTCCAGGTATCACTCCTCATTTCAGGGTTTTCTTGTTTTGAAAACATGACCAAATAAGGAACAGCTCAGATAAAGTAATACAAACTAGGAGAAAGAGTATCAGGAAGTGGTACGTATCGCCTCTGAAGTTGGGTCTTTCAGAAAGTGGGGGAATATATACACCGTGTCCATTGAATTTCGGTTTTTAAAACCAAATGTGCTATTTTATTACTATGGGATTTCCTAGACGATTTATCATTGTAGAGTGTTCTAACGAACTGGAATGATTTTTTTTTCAAAAATTGTAAGTATTGTATCACCGTTATTGATAAAAATGTGAACGTATTTTATATTGTAGGAGCATCCACTACCTTGCGAGCCTGCTCTCATGCCTTCCTTCCCCCAACATAGAAATCGCAAGAAGAAGAGATCTCCCTCTCCCAAATAGTTGTTGTGTTATTCATTTGTTCTGTTAAATTTTGGGAAGTTTCAATAAAGAAGGTAAAACATTTATTAATGAGCAGTAACATAGAAATCTTGATAAACTCTGTGCTATATCTAATGAAAATGAAAGACGAGCTTGGTATTATCTATGAAGAAGTGCGGGATAGTGACGACCAGTTTATCGTCCCTTTCCTCCACCATACCACCGATATCGTTCCACCTTCAAATAGAGGTTGTAACAAACTATAGTTCGCGTAGCAATGGAAAGGACTATAGAATGGAGAAAGGTTCAAGTTGTAGTTTTCTATCCGATACGAAGCATTAATTTCGAACACAATAAGATTATGTTTTGGAGTGCTATTCAAGTATAATTTAGCTAAGCTTTTTCATTCGAAGCTGTCTTAAGATAATTGTTAACTTGTCCTGGTGTTTTTTGAAGTCAATCACTGAGAGAAAGCTGATATTTTGCGAAAAAATGGATCTCACCCTTTTGTATTCGCAGAAGTGGGTCTTCGAATGTACGCAACACAAGCACGTGACATGGGATCGTGACGCCAATACTGAAAGTATATTCTGCCTTATACTTTCACCATCGAATACGCTGGACACTAAGAAACAAAATGACTCGATCATTCACCGAAATCATAAAGAATGGGATTGATTCAGCACAGAATTGTACTTGGGTGGTTCACCCATTCGTGCCAGCTGTCTCACTTTGTTTCTAGGATTCGCCAGCCTGAGATTTACATGTGTTTCTGTTAAGTAATCTTAACGGCTTATTGGTAACCATTTTTCAGGTAGCATGCGTGACGCTAGGTACCAACGGCAAAGTTGGTAACACAATTGTTTCCGCAAAATGAATCGGCTCTAAAGTAGGTTTTGCGGGCGAATTCGCTGGAGAACCGGGTCCTTCCCGAACCAAACCGCGAACCGGTCACTGGAGAACCGAACCAACTGAACCGAACCGACTTTTGAACCGACCGGTTCTCCGGTGAATGCTTCGAACCGAACCGACATTAATCATGAGTTAAACAAGCAAGTCGTAGACAAGGTAAAATGACTCTATCCCGGTTCGGTTCGAAGCATTCACTGGAAAACCGGTCGGTTCAAAAGTCGGTTCGGTCGGTTCTGTTTGGTTCTCCAGTGACTGGTTTGCGGTTCGGTTCGGGAAGGACCTGGTTCTCCAGTGAATTGGCCGGTTTTGCGTTTTGCTGATTTTGTGTGAAAAGAGAGAGTACGTGGTGAAAACACCTGAAACTTACAGAAGCAATTCTTTGGACATCGTGGAAATCATATCGAAGGGCAGGCCTCTCATAGATTATTCCGAAACACGAAACAACTGATATTAGCGATAGTAGTCTGGCTGAGGTTGAGGACGCCTTGAACAATCTGGAAAACGCAATAGAGCTTTCTTAGGGAATTGTAAGACAAAGGAATTATATTGAAAAGTTCTCTTCCGAACGTCCCTTTCAGAGGTGCATTACTAGGTCGTGCGCTTTGTTTCTGAGTTCCTTTGTTGCACGTTTCTGAGTTCCGCTGTGTTTAACGTGACTGTGCAATCAACTAACAGCATATTAGAACGAGTCTCGTGATAGAGATTATTCGATACCGGGATGAGTTTTTTACCTAGCTGTGCGCAGCTGAATTTCTTGTAAATGGGGATAGAATCTGGCGATGAGGTGGAGGAATTCGGATTCGGAGAAGCCTCGCAAGTCGGCTCCACTCAGCTGACAGCCTGCAAGGTGCATTCATCGAAGGACTACGTTTAGATGAATGGTATAATTTGGAGAAAATCCAAAAACGCCAACATATCAAACGTTAAAGAAGGACGATCATGTGGTCCAATCGCAGCGCTTCAGTCCTTCAAACTGCAATACATTTTTCAATTGCAGTGGACCGTTGACACGAGATTGGTCCACATAATCGTCCTTCTTCAATCGAGAAGTTGGAGCATATTATTACTGTAGAGTGGGTGGAACAATCTAAATAAGGGTGGAGCAGAGCTTTGGAAAAAAATTGGGTTCAGAGCACCAACTGTTTCCCGATAAATAACAGAATTTTAGTGAGTTCTAGGTATACGGTAGAAGTAGTAAATAATTTGCTGAAGGAAAATGGAAATAACCTTTGCAATTTTCACCGCCACCGAAAATTAGCGCCAGTGGAATAAGTCGTCCACTTGAGTATAACATGAGTAGAGATCGAGCAAAGTGGCGAACGTTGACACCCGCACCGAACGTGATCTATAAGAAATATTCTTGAAAGGGGCAGTGATCAAGTGGTTAGCTGGTTCGGCTGTCGCTCACACGAACCGGGTTCGATACCCGTGTGTCGCGGTATGTTGTGATGTACCGCATATCTGTCTCTTGTGGTCACGACAGTATCGTTGTTAATCATATATAATGCAGTGATTAACAGGGGCACGTTTACTGTGTACATTCGTTTCATTTACTCAATTAAGGTGGTAGTGCTGTCACTTGTCAATATTCTTGTCAAATTTGTCAATATTCAATATGTTAAATATACGCTATATTTAATATATTGAATATTGACAAATTCAAAACGGGAAATAACAAACATTAGTACCGATGGACTACGAGCGACGCAGACAGCTAGCGAACCAGTCATTGCGTGATTCTGCGACGCTGTATAGAAGAGTACATTACTGTAGTACAAGTAACTAATATCGTTCTCAGTTGTGCCTTATATTCAGTACAACATGGTAGTAAATGCTACACATCTTCATCATCATTTTCCGGTGGGTTATACATCATACTGACTGACCTAGATCAAATAACCACAATTGACCTACCGGACTGGAATACAAGCAAAACAATCAGAGAGTGAGGGCGTTTCGCGATCAATCGAAGCAGAAAAATCGCCAGAAAACCGAAAATTTAGGTCGAAATCGGGTCCTCCATGTCACAAAACAATGATCTCACCCACCCTTCCGAACAGGCAGATAAGTTTTGGAATGACGTCGTCGATGTGGCTGGCCGTGTAAACCTCATCCGTGAGTGAGCGAGTCTTCCGAGCTGCTCTCACATCCACTTTCTGCTTCTCGTTATTGAATGCGATGATGAGTTCGTAATTGGTTGCCTGAAACTCCACACCGGTCAATACCAACATCTAGATAGAAAATACATCTTTAATCTGAAAAAAAGTTTGATCCAACCTTTAACTGAACGCGCTGGTTGTTCCAATGTGAAACATGTGGAACACACTAGATCTAACATACTTACTGTTCGCTTTGAGAGCTGATCCGAGTTTTCCAGCAGAGTAGTGCGTATTCCATGACATGTTTGGGACAGGTGATGCACTGATTTACCTGGAATTCCATTTTAAAGTTTCAAGTTTCAAACTTCTTTGTACACATTACGATGCTACGTAGTGGTAATACATGACCGAATTTCACAATCTCCTTATAAAACAAAACTGTTCCGATCTGTGGAAATTACCGTGTAGGTTTTATTCTGGGAAGCAATGGTGGCAGCGATTGATATTTTCTGTTGCGTAAATGTAATTCAATCACTGAACTTTCATTTGAAGTTTGAAGTTTTCGCTATGTACCCAGCTCAAAACTTATACATTTCCGATGAGAAAAACTCACCGTCCAGTAGTCTGGCAACACGCAGAAGAGTGCTTTCTCCAATATCTGCCAAACTAGTAGTCCGATAGAACGAGTCCCTAGAAACAGCGGACTCATAGAATCATCATACCGTCAACTAAGACAGCAAACCACCTATTCGATTACGTGATAAAATGCAAGTAGTGTGTAGATCAAAGATATGAAGATGCGATAATCGCAGTCTGAACTCAGCCCCTTACAAAACTGACCATACGGTGTGCACAAGAGTTTGCTGGCAGCTATAGTTTGTTCCACCCACTTATAACCTTCTACAGTAATCTGCCATCTCTTCCAGGTCAAAGTTTGGTATATTAGCGTATTCAGAAGTCCTCAAAATGTTGATAGTGTCTTCTGCATGTTGACTACTACTGACTCTGAAAAATTAAAATCAAAGTATTGACTTTTTCATCAGAAAACACCCCCTTGAATAATTGACGGATTACTGTAGGAGTACATCGATTGGTGAAACAGACTATACAATAACCCCCAAAAATGTCCAATTCTTTAAAAAAACTGATTTTCCGAGTCCGACTCATCTAGGTTGTCCTCTTCATACTGAGCATGAAATGGGCAACTATACTTGAGAGACGTGGGGAATATACTAGAAGTTAATTGAATAGTCACGTAAAGTTAGCATTCTAATGAGGAATTGTTTTCTGAGTTCTGCTGTGTTTAACATATTTCACGTGACTGTGCAGTTGACTAACAGTATAAACGTACCCGAACAGAAGATCTGGGGCCGAGCGATGCGAGGGGGAAAGGGGGGAGGACATTGGTATGGACGACAAGTCACGAGACAATTCGTGGTGCAGAAAGGCACTGCAAACATTATAAGCAGATATAGAAAGAGAATGAAACAACTTTAGTAAGTGATAATGAAATGTAAAGGTAAGTATGAAATATAATAAATAAAACCTAGAATCCACGTGTGTGGAGTCGAGTTACGTAGGCATTTATATTTACATTTATACACTCTTCAGTTTTGCCATTTCTCATGGCAGTTCAGTCGATTTCGTTTCCACACACTGAAAAACCATTGCAGTCTGAGATACCGGACCGTTTTGCCGTGCAGTTTTGTCTGTACGAGATACTTTACCACCTATGAATACCGAAGCTTTTGAAAGTTCTTGAGTTTCAACTCAGTAGAAATCTATGCAACCACTTTATATTTATAAAAATAACTTGTAGTCTAAAAAACTGAATTTGGTACAACACACGTCATAGCGCATTGTTCTCGTCATGCTCAATGAGACTCTAGCTTCAAGCAAGTTTTCGGAAAAACAAAGTTCCCGGAAATTTCCTGGCAAGCTGCCGAAGTCACACTGGGAAAGACGAGGACTATACTAGAACACAAGTCATACTTGTCGAACTTCTTTCCGGGCACGTCCCATCCATGGTGCGGGCGCAGTCCCGGGGTGTGCTTTTGGAGATTTTCTTTCAGACAAATGCGGGCCTAAAAATGTTCATGGTAAGAGCATTAAGGACAAGGTAGTTATAAGAGAGATAGAGAAGAAGCAAATAAAACATGAAAAATTACAATTGTAAGTTGGTATGTGCAAACCGCCTACTAGTTTGCCTACTAGTCTCTCCATTTATGCTTTTATCTCGAGAATTATAGGCGGGGTAAAGAAAAATGCCGCGGAACGGAGCTAGAAACGGAGAAAAAACTTCAATCTTGAACTGTGTTTTAGAAGGATAATCGGCAAGGATAGGATGTGGCTATGTATAGTAAGCTCGTTGCAATTACCGTACTACTTAAGTTGAGTGGGTGACGATTAAGCTCGAAGGCATTAAGCTACAACCCATAACTCAAGTTTAAACATCAACAACAAGTTTAAAGTGTAACAATGGGTAGTTTATGAGAATAAACTGTCTTTGTGAAAGTTGGGAGAGAAACAACTCATATAGTTTTCACTAGGAGACATCCGCCCGATGTGTTTAAGCTTAATCGTCACCCACTCCTAAATTTGACCCGCGTCATTCCCACGTGGCCGAAAAAAATAAGCTGTCACACTTGACTTTTCTCGAATCGGTACGGATTAATTTCAAATGCGTTCTGTATATGTCTCAAAAAGAAGGTGTTATAGAATCACTACGACATTTGCAGAGGTGAAATTACCGTGCAAAATTCGATGCCAAAGTTCACTTAAAGGGACCGTTCCTCTTTAATTCGGAGGTTTGAGCTAATTAGTCGATATTGTTCACATTAAAAAAACCAAAATCATTCATATAGGTATCAACTTCCTGTCTTTCTCCGTGTTCTCAAAAATGCGGCGCGACCACGCGCACGTACATATAGTCGCCATTTTCCCCATAAAGACAGCAGAGGCTTCGATTGATTGGGCGATGCGGGGCGAGCGGTCGTTGATTATTTGCCAGCGGCTGAGAGAGTGTGTAGATCAATGATACGCAGACTGGTTGACCCCTCGCCAAACCCCGCCCCTTACAAAATCGATGGTACGGTGTCCACAACGGTTTGACAAATTCTATACACCGCCGAGTTCACCTACGTACAAAATTTTTAAAAGGTCGATAAAATTACAAAACCATATTCGAAACATGGCCAAAATTACCAATATGAAATCTGAGAAGGAAAATTTGTAAATATCTTGAAAACTACAAAGCAGTGATAGATTACGGATTGCTGCATTACGGTAACCCATATCCTGTAGGCTTCTATTTTGCTCCAAAATAATATGAATTTTTAAACGTTTTGTACGTAAGATATGAACTTTCATCTCAAAACAGTATAAATGACTTTTTTCATTTTTCAAAAATTACCTACATTGCACATTATAGAGGTACGGTCCCTTTAATGTGTTTATGGGTCACGTAAAACGTGTTAATGTATAAGTCATTCACCTTGTTGAATTCGAAAACTGCCGACTGAGCCATTCGGAAGAATCGGTTACCGGTTGACACGGACGATCGTGCAACAGAAGAGGACAAGCCTGAAAATGAAACGAAAACGGTTAAAGAAGAAAAGAAGTTTTTTGTGTATTTTTGAATAACGTTTTGACCAGCATCAACTACAATACTAACAAAGGAGAAATAATAAATATAAACACGTTTTCAAAGTTCTGATGTGTTTAACGGTGACTATAAAATAGAATGGACTTTTACTTTTTCTACCAAATAAGATGGTAAAAACGCGCATATTTTCCAACTTGTGTGCAACAAAAGCAGTGAAACGAGCAAACTTCATCATTTGCTCACAAACTCTCCCTCCTTAATCTTCAACTTCAAAATGGACGCAGTAAGCTTCAGAGTCAGCACAAACTAGGTTTAGTGACAGGTGAGATGCAGCACATTTTAAGAGAAACAAATGATACGTTTGTCGAAAATGTCTCATCACACTAATGTTTATAATTGTCGCCAACGAGAGAAAATATTGTTCTTTAATCAAACACTTGATTAGGTAAGACTCAACTTTTTGGCCGTCCATTAACTTTGAATCGAAATGAAAGAGTTCACGTGTTACGTGAAAATATTGAGCACGAAAACGTTCTAAAAAGAGAAACCAACTCATTGCGGAGGTTTTGCGCGATGGCGCGACGGACTCGGTTGGTTTTTCATCTTCAACAGGAATGGTTATCATCTGATGGGAAGTTCTTCTGAAAACAAAAGTTTTGTAGTTTGATTCGCACACACATATTCGTAGGAGCAAACTACCAATACAGCAGGCACGACAATATGTACAGTATTTTCCCAGTGTTCAATGAATGATCAGTTAGGACATTTTAAAGACACGAGAAGTCAGAAACAGAAAATGATTAATTGTCGAATCGCTTGTGTTTTGTTTTACTTCTTACTTGACTATTTTATTTGAATCTAGTATTGGTGAACTCTAGTGACATTCGTAGTGCCCACAAAACACCACATTTATAAATTAAAATATCCGCCATGAGTAAATACGCTAACTAAACAAAATAACAATGAATGACAGAAATACCTTTTGCTAAGTTTCGATAATTGTTGTTGTCAGATATAGATTTTGTGCAGGAGGTCAGTGGGCGGCAGAGAATGACCAAACTACAATGTTGTCTGATACAAACATTACTTGCGCAAATATCAACGTTAAACTAGTTGGTTTTTGTACATATTCGAGGCAAGCATATCACAAAACAGTATAAAACTGGTATAGGTCTTGCTCCTACGAAAGCGAGCACATACGGTGTATGTTGCCCCATTGTTTTTCGATTGTTTTTCAGTTAAAGAAGGACGATTATGTGGTCCAATCGCAACGCTTCAGTCCTTTAAACTGCAATACATTTTTCAATTGCAGTTTAAAGGACCGTTGACACGGGATTGGTCCACATTAGCGTCCTTCTTTAAATCTCGTAAATTATTGTTTGCATCGAAATAAACTAAAGCTGAGATTTGGTCACTTCCTGCATTCCGTGTCCGTTCTACAACTCTCACAATAGAGCACACAGAAGCACAACTTATTCTGGGATAATCCTCTCCCACTTGGGAAGGATGTTCATAAAGTTCCAAGTTTCTGGTTATGGAACAACTCTGGAGTTACTGATAATCTTTTATAAACTGTGGGAAGTTTAGGATCACTTTCATTTTGCTTCATAACGGTCACCTACTTTATAAATAGTAGAAGACAATATTTTCACAGCCGGAATGTCATCAGACAGTGAAGGATCGTCTTTTGTTCCTGTCTTTTCCAGGCTCCAAAAGTCTTCCATTAATTTATTAAGTGAGGCATTTTATTAAGTTAAGTTTTTTAAGTTTTTAGTTTTTTAGTTAAGTTTAAGTTTTTTTATGTTTTTTTTGTTTTTTTATAGTTACAGCTGGCGGCGTAGCAATCCCTTTTTTAGGTTACAGCTGGCGGCGTAGCAATCCCTCCAACCTCACGAGAAGTTCATATGAGTTTCTCATGAGATACATCATGGACTACTCGTGATCTCCCAAGGTTGTAGCATAGCAATCAATAGAATCTCATGAGAAACTCATGCGAATAGCTCATGAGGTATCTCATGAGATTTTTGAGGGATTGCTACGCCGCCTGGTGTACAAATATCTTTTCAGGTTTCTGGCTATGGAAAGTTTCTGTTTCATGTGCACTTCAGAATAGCGAGTGAGCAGTTAATATTACGCTCTCCGTTTAGATTGATGTACTGCCCAGAAGCAAACGAACTAGGAACATGTTTGCACACGGAAGAAATTGAGATATACAGTATGCTTCTGCGTCCCTCCTGGTGAAAACTATACGATTCTTTCTTCGTGCTCAATGTATCATCCGCAAAGTATGGGGTTTGCTAAAAACCCAAAAGTAAAGTTACTAACTGGTAGGTGATCATTGTGAGAAACGCTCTGTTCTTTCAAACAAGGTGGGCTTGAATAGAACACTTAGTGAATCATACCACGCATTCAAAATATTTCCGGACAAAAATCTATTTTTCATATTGAGTTATAGTGTTTCTTTTCTGATTTCATTCATCAATCTTCAACGTTTGGAATGTGGTTGTCAAACTTTGTTTGAGTAGTTGTTGTTGCTCCCAGAGTTTTTTCCACACATCTACTCACTTTTTGAATTCTTCGCAGTAGTCCGTCAATTTACGACGGCCCAGTCCAATCAACTAAGATTATTGCCGGTCATTCTAAAAGTAAGAAAAACATGAACACGATTAACTAGACAGAAATCATGAAAATGTCCCAGTTAGTTAGGTAGACATTCCTAAGTATTTTCATTAACTCAAGAAGAGCTCAGGCTTCCTGAATCGTGCGCAGCGCGGAGCGCTGCGCAGATTAGTTTTTGTTCAAAGGTCTGCAGACAATACAAAACAGATTATTACAATTTTCTTCAAAGTACGTCGACCATTTTCTTAGATTTTTGCATGAATCACTGAAGGGCAACACGTCTACAAGATACTAAGTTCACGTTCCAAGTAGAATTTATTCAGAGGAGTTAGAGGGCCCAACGTCTCGCAAAAATGGCTTCCGTGCGGGGCGGCGGCGGCGGCTGCGGCGCCGGCGACAAAAGTGTCCGCCTCCTCAAATCTCGGCATAGTTTCGCACAAAATTAACTTATTCAAAAAATACATACATTTTTGAAAAGCTCCAAAAAAGTTGAGGTATACGTATTTTTCAGGTATGTCTGAAATTTGAATATTACGTGTGAGAGAGCCAAAAATGGTCTCGCAAAAAATCATGGATAGACCGGTTTCGTGAAAATAAAAATGAAAGAACAGTTTAACGTGTAGTAGGAAGACGTTTTCCAATGACGAACTCATGACAGGCGGGTACAGCTTGGTTTTCACTCCTATTCACATGTCTCATTGGCGGATTGGATAAACGCTCTATTCACGCACGGCGAACGAAGGTTCGATTCCTGCCTGGAGTCTAGAGTGGAGAATTTGCTATCACTTGAACGAGGTTACAACTACACCAAACGTTCTGCACTACGGCACGGTTTAAAACTCCAATAGAAAAACATAACTTTCCTTGTTTAGCTTATTGTTCAAAAATATTATTTTTTATCAAAAATGACCGTTACTTCGTAACCATAGAAAAAGAGTTCAATTAGTATAAAAAACGAGTGTAAAGAAAGTAAAGATTAGTTTTGGATAAATATGTACAAGAAATATAAAAGAAGTCCAATAAAAATATTTTGAGGAAAATGCTAATCTCACTTCTCTTGAAAACAACGGAGTATAAGCTAGATTATTGTGAGTCGCAGTCAGAAGTTTTCTTCCGACAACCAAAAACTCGGTATCCTTTTTTTGAAATTCTAAACCGAGCGAGATTAGAGTTTTCCTCAAAATATTTTTATTGGACTTCTTTTATATTTCTTGTACATATTTATCCAAAACTAATCTTTACTTTCTTTACACTCGTTTTTTATACTAATATCCTTTCGGTTTTACACAAAAACGTTCTTTGTCCCAAAAGTCTACCCGTCACGTGAAACCTGAAAGAAACGTGTAAACGGCTGCTTTGGAGTGAATCTCGTTTCCAGGTCCGCTTCACGTGTAGCTGAAAACGTGAGAAGAAGCGAATCGGCGAGACTGATCTCTCATTTATATCTTCTCCCCCACCGCCTGTGGTCGTATGTCCGGCTCCCCCTCCTCTCCTGACTCAGACATCGAAGGTAACTGGGCCAATTCTAAATCTATCCGGGTTTTAGGTTACCCAACCCTTTTCGGTTACCTTTTTTTCAGATTACTTGAGTATATAACCTGAAACCGAAATCCGGTTACCATCAAAAGTAAAAGTTACAGTAAGCACTAATTTATTTGAGGTCAACACCGAGGTAACCTGAAAAAGCTTACCAAAAAAGGGTTAGGTTACCTAAAAGCCGGTTAGATATAGAATTCCCCAGGCAACTGTCATTCATCGTCTTCCTAGGCCATATGTATGGATATCCCACCGAAGAGATTCTGACCTGTTCTCCTCACCACCAGCACTAGCTCTTTGCTCTCTTTTCTCGCCGGGGTATAGGTCAGAGAAATAGTGTGGAACGGATGGAGAGAGCAGGTTGGAATCTGATCGCCCGGATACTGCTGCATACGGCCTCAGTGAAGAAAACCCGCTCGTTAGTGATCCAGTTAGTTTTCTTCAGATTGCCGTGATTCTCTCATTATAAACGCTCACCTAATCATTTCACAAAATTATGGAAAGTTTTTTCGGATTAGTTAGAGGCCTTTGTACACCTTTCAAAAACGTATTGCAACTCCTACTCCATAATAATCGAGAATGTAGGAAAACTGTATACTATGGCGACCCACGTAAGATTGACTTAGAAGTTCGGAATGTTGTTGTGAGAGTAACTATTGCTATAGCTTAACAGTTTAATGTCCAACAGATCCCTTACTCTCTGTTCCTAACAAATTCAAACATCTTCAGCGGTTCACAATAGGGTTTTGGAGTTTCTCCACTGTTTCATCATAGGAACACAGTAGGTAAATTCCATTTAGTTGAAATATAGTCTATTTTTTTCTGAAATCTCTTTTCCGGTGAACAGTTTAGCAAGCGATGTTCACCTGTTTAATTTTACAATTGAAATTTTGCTCCTTTCACTTCGATTCAGTTTCACTTTTTCATCAATCAGCCATGTCTGAAAACCTGCATTTGAAAATGATCAGTTTGCTAAACGTGTTTCGGTCTGCTGTCTCAGACAGGTTTCTGCTAAGCGTATTTTCGTGTTCACGTTTAGTCACGTGTTCACGTTCCGGCACGCGGACTGTCTGCTTCTCTTTGGTGGTAAACAGGTTAACCCACTGTAGAGAAGGACGGAATCTCGCTTGTAGTTTGTACCTCAGACACAGCACAATTTTTTGAGTTTAGCCGGAAACGTACCGTATCGCAACTATAAACACAGTTGCGCAGAGCGAGAGACGGGTTTATTGTACAATCGTCCCCCCCTTGAGCCGAAATAGGTTGAAATCCGACCCGTAGTACAATCACCCCCCACCCCCTTAGGGGGGTGATTGTACAACGTCCTTCTTTACTGCAGGTTTGGATTGGGTGGGGGGGGGGGGGGGCGATTGTTGAACAGGTCCAGGGCTGTACTATTACCCCCCCCCCCCCCCCATTTTGTATTGTGGGGGGTGATTGTTAAACGTCGACATTGTACAATTACCTCCCATTTACAATGACCCCCCCCCCATTTACAATCACCCCTCTCTCTATAGAGAATCGTATTGGGAGGGGGGTGATAGTACTACGGGTGGACTTAAGTAAGGGGGGGGGCAATTGTACAATTTCCCCGAGGGACGCAAGATGGGATGGAGATGCCGGGCTGTTCTAGCAATGCATACCAACTTTAATCAATAATTGTCTATCTATAATATACATGTTTATTGATAGTATAAAGATAACAAAATGCATCAAATATATCATTTCATTCAGTTCTCCATTTCAGAGCGCGGTCAATGGGGAAACAAAGTGCAGTTCCTGCTCACGTGCATTGGCCTGGCCGTCGGACTGGGCAACCTATGGCGGTTTCCTAGTCTGGCCTATGAGAACGGTGGAAGTAAGTCGACCCGAAAGTATAGTTCTGGTCATTCCTACTGAGACTTGGCAACGCGCCAATGAATATTTCAGGCTATTTTTCATCACTTTTGAGTGTTTAAAAAAACTTCAAATCTCTGTTAGCGGTTGTTTAGTTCCACAAAAACACGTAAATGAAAGGTGTCCTTAGAATACTTATGTTTGCTCTAAGAAATAGTCATCCGAAAATCTTGGCACAATGCCAATGAGTCTCAGTAGGAATGAAACGAACTATAACCGAACCGTGAAACTAACCGATCGCATAACTATACATCACTCCTACAGACACTCGTACAGGAGAAAATTAAACTTTTTCATGACCCTTTTCTAGGAAATGAGAAGTGAATACAAAAGTTGCGAACCATTCTGATCACCTTTATGTGATTGCTGGAAGATTTGCAATTATACTGTAGGATCTCAGTGGTAATGAAAAAACTACCTTTTTCATATGCCATGACTGATTTGGTTGTTTTATGGTTTCGGCGAGCCTTCTTCACTTTCGTTAAGTCGATAGTCAACTTATCTCATCGTTATGTCAACTTATCTGAATTTTAGCTCGATCTAACTAAGCAGAAACGAATTTTACAATCAAGTTTTGTTGTCGTTTAGTAGATTCAAACTTTGCACGTCGACGGACGGTACAGTAGATGTAAATGTATCAACTTTTATGACGCCTTTCGTCTTTTCTCTCTTAGTTTCTTGGACACAAGGAATGTTCATCTTCTTTTCTAGGCGCCTTTCTGTTCCCGTACATAACATGTTCCATTCTCTTCGGATTGCCCTGTCTCTACCTGGAGTTTCTGGTGGGCCAGTTCACCAAGAGCGGTCCGGCCACCTGTTTCAAGCACTACATGCCCGCACTGCAAGGTATAGTTCGCACATTTCCCAACTGGACTTGGGCAGCTTGCCAATGAAATTTCAAGGCAGTTTTTGAACATGTTGAAGAAATCAAAACAAAAGAAATTTATGTGAAGAGTTCTTCCCTCCGTTACAATTCATATTCAAAGAGACTTTCTGTAAAATATAGGTTTTCTCTAAATAACAGTCTTCCAAACTTTTTGCACGCTGCCAACGAGTCCAGTTGGGAAATGTGAGCACGATATACTGTGTTTCACCAATTGATGTCCTTCTACAGTGATTCGTCCAATATTCAGAAGGGTTCATCCAACTATTCATTATTTTGTTTTTAAACGTTAGTTTTTGGTAGTACATGTACAGAAGATACTACCAGAAACTGGGGAAAATTCAAAAACGCAAACATAGCAAACTTTGATCTTGAAGTTTGAGCATATAACTGTAGAGGGTTATAGGCGGGTGGAACAAACTATTTGTATCTTCTCTCGTACACCGTGTGAGGGTGGCTTCATACTTGGGATTACTATATATATATATATATATAAGTTTGTGCGCTTCATAAGCACAAAACTTGCTTAGTACCTCATTGAAGATAACTTACCGTCTAATAAGTCTCCGAAACAGTAATAATGAACTTTAGCGGAAGTGCATAATCATCGACTTGCTAAGGTGCATGTGAGACTCTTTATTAATTTTGTGTTTTTAGCGCCTCGGCTTCGCAATCTGTAGGCTCCCAGTCCTGTTAAAAGCGTACTACATTTCCGAAAAAAATCCGTTCTGGTACTTATAGTTCTAATACTTGTAATTTGCAGACATTTCGCCGGAAACTACGCCGTTTTGGCTACTGTTAGGTATCAAAAATGAATGGCTAAATCAATCAATCCGTTTGCAGGAATCGGCTGGTGTATGACCATCATCGCGGCTACCATAGGAGTGTACTACACGGTGATCATCGCCTGGACGGGCGTCTACCTGGTCTACACCATTCCACATGCCGTCAAGAGGGCCAGATGCGACAACCCCTGGAACTCCATCTGTACGTGAGCAAGGCTGCATACACTAGAAGCGAATTGATAGTCACGTGAAGTTAGCATTCGAATAGGGCATCGTGCACTTTGTCACTACACGTCTCTGAGTTCTGCTGAGTTTAACATGTTTCACGTGAATGTGTAATTGACTAACAATAAATTATAGGAAAAACAAGAAATTTAAATTATTATAAGAAAATACTGGCTTGTATGAACAAGCGTAACTAATTACAATAACAGGCTATTTTACGACTATTAAGAGAAAAGTCCAAAGATGAATAAAGATAAGAGAGAGAAGAGAGAGAGAGAAATACTTCCAGCCCATGGTAGCTTTATAGTCAATGCCAACTCATGTGCTCTCACGTGCACTCACGTGAACAACTAGATCTTTTCCAGACTGTAGCTCGGAAATCCAGAACAGAGAATGTTTGGAGAAAAACAACATGACCTCGGTGTTCTTCAACAACTCGTGTGTGGCAAGTACCGCGGTGGTGTACCCGAACAATTGGTCCACTATTGGGGCTGCAGAAGAATACTTTGAGTACGTTTCCGCCGTTTCTAGAAGATTTACGCAATAGGCTTGAGTCTGTTCTCGTAGTTACAATCTGACGTGGAATTTCCGACCAGTGCGCGTGATTCTCGGAATATCTCATTTGGGTGGGGCTGGCGGCGTAGCAATCCCCACCAAAGTTCATGAGATCACCTCATGAGCTATTGGCACGAGCTTCTCATGAGATTCTATCGATTACTATGCTACAACATTGAGAGTTCACGAGTAGCTCATGAGGTATCTCATGAGAAACTCATATAAACTTCTCATGAGATTGGAGGGATTGCTACGCCGCCTGGGGAAGTGTTCTGCTAACCCAAGAGAAAGAATGTGGAACGTATAAGGTTGAAAAACAAAAATGCAGCACAGATCAGTTAACCATTTCAGTTCTGACAATCTGAAATTCATGCTTATCGTTTGAGGAGAATGTTTCAGGCGATTCGTACTAAACAAATCCTCGTCACTGACTGACTTCGACTCGATCAACTGGCCCGTGGCCATCTCGCTACTCGTCATGTGGATACTACTAGCACTTATTCTCTCGAAGGGAGTGAAATGGATAGGAAAGGTGTCCTATGTGAGTGTGAATCTGGATTAGAAAAGCTCTACTATACTAAATACTATACTATATACTATACTATACTATACTATACTATATAAGTAAATTATACTATATACTATACTATACTATACTATACTAGAAGTAAATTGAAAAGTACCGTAAAATGTTCATTCTAATGAAGCATCGTGCACTTGATCTTTGCACGATTCTGAGTTCTGCTGTGTTGAACATGCTTCCTGGATGGTGCGATTGACTAACAGTATACGGGGTCCGAATACCGGGTTAAACCTGAATGTTCTCTAACTAAATTACCAAATTTACTCATAATGTTCGGGAGAGTGGGTGAGTACTGTACTTCTAGCTCAAGAACATGTAGCTTTTGGTCTCGTAAGTCTAAAACTAGTGTATGTAGCTCAAACTACAAATGTTACTCTGTAATTTCTTTGGTTTCCTTTGTCTTGATTTCTCTTATTTCCAGGTAACCGCGACGGTTCCTTATATGATCGTGTTCTGTCTGTTCATTCGCGCTGTCACACTGGATGGGGCGGGCGACGGAATCGCCTTCTATCTATGGAAGCCCGACTACTCGAAACTGCTCTCCGTGCAGGTACTTTTGCATCTCGTGCACTTTCTTGCGTTTTTTAAGCTTGTTAACTTATACACCTGAGTTCATACTAGATGGGCGACAAGCATTGTGTAAGAAACATAGCGACGTCGGCAAAATATACCACGGAAATATAGAAAGTTGTGATTTGGTCTTGGAGCACGATTGTTCTCGTCGAAATTTGTGTCATGGGAGGCGTGGATCGCGCGAATTCTAAAAATTAGTTTCTGCCTGGTTATAGGTAGCCTAACCTTTTTGATAACCTTTTTGTTCAAAGGTGATCGGTATTCAAATTTAAGTGATTCACGGGATCTACTCACATAACTGAAAAAGACTATCAAAAAGGTTGAATCCAGTTAGATGAAGAAACTCAGCCAGAAACCATAATCATTTAAGAGGGACTATTATGTGGTCCAATCCCTACGCTTCACTCCTCAATATCCTCTGCTCTCCTCTATCTCAACTCCTCTGCAATACATTTTTCAATTGCAGTTCAAAGGACCGATGACACGGGAGTGGTCCACATAATCGTCCTGCTTTAAGTCACAATCATTTTAACAATCAAAACATTGGCTTCAGACCTGGTCTGCGGCATTGACTCAGTTGTGTTTCTCGCTCTCGATCGGATGGGGAGGACTGCTTTCCATGTCATCCTACAACGACTACCACAACAACTGCTTCAGGGTAAATTTCATTTCTCACCTAACAGCATGAATATATACTTCTCGTCATTCCCAGTGAGACTTGGCAGCGTATAAATGAAGTTTCCTACCAATGTTTGTCTGCTATTATGTGCATTTTGTACATCCCTCCCAGCTAGCAAAATAGATTCGGAATCATGTTTGTGTTCATGTATTTCATATTTCATATTATGAAACAATCTATGTTTGAAGGATGCCGTGATTGTGACGATGGCTGACTCGTTCATGTCGGTTTTTGGAGGCTGCACCGTGTTCGGAATTCTGGGCTACTTGGCAAAGGAGCTGGACAAGCCGCTCAACGAAATAGTACAGTCGGGTACGGTCGTCAATTGGAAGAAAATGTGAAGCTCTCAGAACAGAAACTCTAAAACCAAATATTGTTTTCAAGTTGGAGATATTTCCGAACGAATTGTTTCCTAAAGAACCAAGAAACGGAAAAGAATGTGATATTGTGACTCTTGAGAAGTGCAACATTTATGCGCTTCAGGTACTTCGTTGGCGTTCGTCGCATACCCTGAGGCTATGGCCAGAATGCCTCTTCCCGAGCTGTGGTCCATGCTCTTCTTCCTCATGTTGTTCTTTTTGGGAATGAGCACTCAAATAAGTGAGAATACGCTCACGTCTGAATACGATTAATACACTTTTCATTGGGTTTTGTTGTTGGCATTAGGTAGTAGTTGCGGAGGTTACACATTTTATTCGCCCTGATTTTCTAGCTGTATGTTTATTTGAATACGCTCAAATACAATTTGATTAAATACTGTTCCTTAAATAATTCAGCCTATGATATCCTATACAAAATCTCAAAAAAATGAAAAAAGTTCTTTCAGCCATAGCTGAATGCATGTGTACCAGCATCTACGATACGTTCCCCTCTACTCGCTCCAAAAAGGTTGGTATCTTCAGTAATTTCACGTATAGTTAACATTCCAATGATGTATCGTGCACTTTGTCATTGCACGTTTCTGAGTTCTGCTGTGTTTTACGTGTTTCACGTGATTCTGCAATTGTCCAGTGTACTACTAGTATCCCTACGGTTTTGGTGTCGCTCAAGGCAAGACTTCTCAGAAGTGTTTGATTTGTATGTAGTTTGGTTCCACTGTATGTTGCTCTTGATGATTGAACTACAGCCCTGACAAGTTCACATTCTATGTATGAATTGAAATAGTGGGCTATCGAAGACTGCCCATTGAGATGTTTAAACGTGTGGTATCATTGTAGGGTGCGATATGTCTGAGTTTAGATGCCAATTCATTATAGAAATTCGTGACCAGGAGTGCGTATGCTAGAAGATCCCGGTACCTTTCTCCCATCCTGCGTCTCCTCAAATATGCGCTGTTTCTCTGCTCTTACATCCCGCCGGGATGTAGGAGAGCGAGAGACGCAGGATGGGATGAAGGTACCGCGATCTTCTAGCATACGGACTCAGAAGATCGATGTGTCAGTGACAACCTTTGTTTCAGTACATCGTGGTTGGAATCGTCTCATTGGCCAACTTCTTGTGCGGGCTACTGCTCTGCAGTCGGGTATGTGTTTCTGACCTCAAACCTATACATACAGAAAGCATGGCTGAGTTGTAGCTTGAACTCAATACACGCCATGATTTCAAAATACTAGAGTGCAGCCGGATCAAATGCACTGCATACGGTTCCTTTGGAAAGAGTGAACCCTACCTTCTCAGAAACCTTTGTGGCCACATTTGTAACGACCTCGATGAGACTGGCAGATGAGACGACTGGCTGGTTCTGTGTAAGAGGAACCCGGTATTTCGTTAACCCTCTCAGTTAACCATCAACCGTTAACCGGGTAACCCTTTTGGTAACCACTTGTTAACCCTTTTTTACAATGGATTTTGGATAAAATTTTGAGTTAATTAGTGGTTAACAAAAGAGTTAACCCGGTTAACGGTTAATGGTTAACTGAGAGGGTTAACGAAATACCGGGTTAAATAAAGAATTCGCCGTGTAAGAGTGCGAAATTAGTTTATATCTTGTAACGATACATTGAGAAATGGTGCACAACATCAACGAAACACATTGTGTTCATGCTTTCTGACCAACAGATGATTGTAAATAAAGTGTGGTTGTAAATTATTGGGTACAGTCTCCTTTTAAAAAACAAAGCATTGTAAATTTAAATGTTTGCAGGCTGGAATTTATTGGTTCACAATCTTCAACGACTACACAGCCACAACCATGCTCTGTGGGGCGATTATTCTCGAAGTTATCGTTCTTGCCTATTGCTACGGTGAGTCCTTCATTGTTCTTACCGGCACTCACAGTATGAGGGTTGAAGGTGGAAGGACACCGAAAAAAAACTTCACCTGTTTCTGATCAAGGAGCTGAGAAGACCGTTTTATATGAAAATGGATAAATATTTGTTGATTTACTTCAAATTAACGTTAAATAAACCGAGTTATCGATGATTGGGCTTCCCAGTGAAACAGCGAATGACTAAAATTTATCGATTCTCAATCTAGAGTGATTTATGACTATCGACGTTTGATGAAAGTTTGTTCAGGAACCAAGAATGTGTGTCTGGATGTGAGAGAGATGTTGGGAGAGCCGAGCAATTGGTTCCAGAAAATGTTCGGCTCTTCTAGCTATTATCTTGTTTTCTGTTGGTCTGTTACCGTTCCTCTGATGGCACTGGTTAGTTTACAAATAGAATTAATAATATTATTGAACCAGATTATGAGTATGAAAATTACTTGTTTCACTTGTAATATAATAATTACATTAATATAATATAATAATTACAATATAGTAATATAATATAATAATTACAAGGAAGGTACCCCGGGCTGACGCCCGGGTCCCTCCCTTGATGAGTCTAGGCTGAAAGGAGCTTCCTGGCTTATTTTGCTTTATCTTCACTCTGTTTGCCAAACTCGTACTTTTCAGCATAGGGCGCGAGGATTCTCCGTAACACAGAGCGCGATAGATCGCAAAAAAAATTCTTAAAAAGTTCTTCTTAGCATAGAGCGCGGAAGTTCTCCTTAACATAGAGCGCGGAAGTTCTCCTCAGCATAGAGCGCGGGAGCTCTCCTTAGCATAGAGCACGGGAGTTCTCCTTAGTATAGAGCGCGGGAGTTCTCCTTAGCATAGAGCGCGGGAGTTCTCGTGAGCATAGAGCGCGGGAATTTTCCTTAGTATAGAGCGCGAGAGTTCTCCTAAGCATAGAGCGCGAAGGTTCTCCTAAACATAGAGCGCGAAAGTTCTTCTTAGCATAGAGCGCGGAAGTTCTTCTTAGCACAGAGCGCGGGAGCTCTCCTTAGCATAGAGCGCGGGAGTTCTCGTGAGCATAGAGCGCGGGAGTTTTCCTTAGTATAGAGCGCGAGAGTTCTTCTAAGCATAGAGCGCGAAGGTTCTCCTAAACATAGAGCGCGAAAGTTCTTCTTAGCATAGAGCACGGGAGTTCTCCTCAACATAGAGCGCGAAAGTTCTTCTTAGCATAGAGCGCGGGAGTTTTCCTCAGTATAGAGCGCGGGAGTTCTCCTAAGCATAGAGCGCGGGAGTTCTCCTAAGCATAGAGCGCGGGAGTTCTCCTAAGCATAGAGCGCGGGAGTTCACCTAAGCATAAAGCGCGGAAGTTCTTCTTAACTTAGCATAGAGCGCGGTAGTTCTCCTTAGCATAGAGCGCGGAAGTTCTTCTTAACATGGAGCGCGGGAATTCTTTTTAGCATAGAGCGCCAAATTTCTCCTTAGCATAGAGCGTGGAAGTTCTCTCCAGCACAGAGCGCGAACTCCTCAACATAGAGCGCGAACACCTCAACATAGATCGCGAACATGGATATCACGTGTGATTTACGTGAACCCCGTTCTTCTATTCAACTGAACATTAACTTGTCATTCTCAAAATCAAATCCCAACAACAGCCGATTGCGATGGGTTTTGAAATGGAAAGCAGCCAATTGCACGTTTTTCACGTCCTCTCCATTCTCCTTTTCCAACTACAAAGTGCACCATTTCTTCTCCGTTTCTCGACCAAAACGCATTTGCCTCATACACACACACACACCAAGCAACGGTTTTATATTAGTAGACAAGGGAGGGCGCCGGCGGCTAAAGCCGCCTCCTCCTCCCTTGTTTTTACTCTAGGCTGGCGAGAGCTCCTAGGAGTACTTGTTTATTTTTCACCCTATTCACCGAACCCACGTTTTTCTTAACCGTTTAAATCATGTTTTTGACAACGCCACACTCTCCCTAACATAGAGAACGATATCTTTCCCTAACATAGAGTGCGACACCTCTTCTTAACATAGAGCGCAACATCTCTCCCTAAAATAGAGTGCGACACCTCTTCTTAACATAGAGCGCGACATCTCTCTCGAACATAGAGTGCGACAACTCTTCTAAACATAGAGCGCGACATCTCTCCTTTACATAGAGCGCGACACCTCTTCTTAACATAGAGTGCAACAACTCTCCTAAACATAGAGTGCGACATCTCTTCCTAACATAGAGCGCGACATCCCTCCCTAACATAGAGTGCGACACCTCGTCTTAACTTAGAGCGCGACAACTCTCCTAAACATAGAGTGCGACACCTCGTCTTAACTTAGAGCGCGACAACTCTCCTAAACATAGAGTGCGACATCTCTTCCTAACATAGAGCGCGACATCCCTCCCTACCATAGAGTGCGACACTTCTTCTTAACATAGAGCGCGACATCCCTCCCTAACATAGAGCGCGACATCTCTCCCTAACATAGAACGCGAGATATCTCCCTAACATAGAGCGCTCTCCCTAACATGGAGCGCGAGATCCCTCCCTAACGTGAAGTGCGAGACCTCTCCCTAACATAGAGCGCGAAACTTTCCCTAAGATAGAGTGGGAGATTCCTCCCTAACGTGCGCTAATTATTTTCTTCACATAGATCACGAGAGTTCTCGTTGAGATTCTCTCTCTTCTCACTTTCTCTCTCTCTCCCTCTCTCTTTCGCTTGCGGTCGCGTGTATTCCACGTGACTTTAACGTCATTTGTTCAACTTAGAATGAGTAAATCTATTCCCCATATCGATTTCCAGTTGCAACCGATCTGTATTCTGCTTGAAAATGAAAATGAAATCCATCCAGCTCACGTTTTCTCACGCAGCTTGCCTCACTCTCCTCACCCGCTTTTCGACAAAAAGTACACCAATTGTTACAAACCCACACACACACACACCAAACTAGCCTTTTATACTAGTGGACAAGGAAGGTCGCCGGCGGCTAAAGCCGCCTCCGCCTCCCTTGTTTTCATTCCCGGCTGGCGAGAGCTCCTAGGAGTATTTGTATATTTTTCACCCTATTCACCGAACCCACGTTTTTATCAACCGTTTAAATCATGTTTTTGACAACGCCACACTCTCCCTAACATAGAGCGCGACATCTCTCCCTAAAATAGAGTGCGACACCTCTTCTTAACATGGAGCGCGACATCTCTCCCGAACATAGAGTGCGACAACTCTTCTAAACATAGAGCGCGACATCTCTTCCTAACATAGAGCGCGACATCCCTCCCTAACATAGAGTGCGATCCCTCTTCTTAACTTAGAGCGCGACATCTCTCCCTAACATAGAGCGCGACACCTCTTCTCAACATAGAGTGCGACAACTCCCCTAAACATAGAGTGCGACATCTCTTCCTAACATAGAGCGCGACATCCCTCCCTAACATAGAGTGCGACACCTCTTCTTAACTTAGAGCGCGACATCTCTCCTGAACATAGAGTGCGACAACTCTTCTAAACATAGAGCGCGACATATCTTCCTAACTTAGAGCGCGGCATCCCTCCCTAACATAGAGTGCGACATCTCCCCCTAACATAGAGCGCGAGATCTCTCCCTAACATAGAGCGCGAGATCTCTCTTCAACATAGACCGCGTCATCTCTCCTTAACATAGAGCGCGACATCCCTCCCTAACATAGAGCGCGACATCCCTCCCTAACATAGAGCGCGACATCTCCCCCTAACATAGAGCGCGAGATCTCTCCCTAACATAGAGCGCGAGATCTCTCTTCAACATAGACCGCGTCATCTCTCCTTAACATAGAGCGCGACATATCTCCCTAAAATAGAGTGCGACACCTCTCCCAAACGTAGAGTGCGACACCTCTTCTCAACATAGAGCGCGACATTCCTCCCTAACATAGAGCGCGGGAGTTCCCCTTAACATAGAGCGCAAAAGTTTTTCTTAACGTGGGGCGCGGGAGTTCTCCCTAACATAGAGCGCGGAAGTTCTCCCTAACATAGAGCGCGGAAGTTCTCCCTAACATAGAGCGCGGAAGTTCTCCCTAACATAGAGCGCGGAACTATTCCCTAGCACAGAGCGCAAAATTTCTCCCTAACATAGAGCGCTGAAGTTTTTCTTAACATGGGGCGCGGAAGTTCTTCCCAACATAGAGCGCGGAACTCCCTTCTAACATAGAGCGCAATTTCTCCCTAACATAGAGTGCAAAACTTCTCCTTAACATAGAGCGCGGAAGTTTTTCTTAACATGGGGCGCGGGAGTTCTCCCTAACATAGAGCGCGGAAGTTCTCCCTAACATAGAGCGCGGAACTATTCCCTAGCACAGAGCGCAAAATTTCTTCCTAACATAGAGCGCGGAAGTTTTTCTTAACGTGGGGCGCGGAAGTTCTTCCCAACATAGAGCGCGGAACTCCCTTCTAACATAGAGCGCAAATTCTCCCTAACATAGAGTGCAAAACTTCTCCTCAACATAGAGCGCGGAAGTTTTTCTTAACATGGGGCGCGGGAGTTCTCCCTAACATAGAGTGCGAATCTATATCTCTCTATGTCTCTCTCTCTTTCTCTCTCTGTTGAGGCCGCGTGTACTCCGCTTGTCCCACGTGACATTAACGCCAATTTGTTTAACTTGAATGAACAAATCTATTGCTCAATTCGTCAATTTGCAGCTGCAGCCGATTCATATTCACTTGGAAATAGAAATGGAATCCATCCAAATCACGTTTTTCCACGCCATTTGCCTCACTCATCACTCTGACTTTTCGACCAAAAGTGCAGCCAAATTGTTACAAACCCACAAACACACCAGACTAGCGCTTTATACTAGTGGATAAGAATAATTTTTGTTAAATTTAACTTGTAAAAATTACTCGTGTTTCAGGGTGTCGGAATTGCCAGTTCTCTGAGGGATGGAATGACGTATGGAAAGGGTGAAAGAACCTACACATTCCCTGTCGGGGCTGAGGTTTTTCATATTACATTTCTCAAACTACGCGTCCTTTTGCAGCATTTCAGAACCTATTTGGAGTTTTTCTGACAATATGTACTATTTTCCCAAAGTTTCAGAAAGAGTGAAATAAACGCGCAGGTTGTTGTACGAGTAGTGGTAAGATGGCTGTTTACTCACATTATGTCGGTTTCAAAGTTAGAGCTTGTCTGTCAAAATGAGTATCGGTACCATCTCTAGCAAACAAATTCCACAACCAGATTTTGCAGATTTTCGGTTGGGGCCTCGCCGTCCTGCCCGGTCTCGCTATCCCTGTAGCTTGTATTGGAAACATGTACCAATGGAAAAAAGCAGGCAAAGTAAGATTGAAAGATATCAAAGATTGCGTCTTAAATCGCTTTTCCGTTACTGTTTTCCGTTGTGTGGTTACCAAAAAAAATTCATAAACAGCTATATTCTTCAAGTCAATCATAATATCCCAATATCTAAAACTAGAGCTTAACGGGGGACAGAAAGGAAAGCTAATATAAAAGAGCTTATTAAGAGAAAAATATAAATATAACTTTTAATTCAAACTAACGAACCTAATTTGCATACGGTTGACACGTGTTTGCCTATTTTGGCGCGCGCAACGTTATATTTAGGTACCCCGGGGTACCTAAACTCAGCTTTCCTTTCTGCCCCCCTTTAACCAAATAATGTCCATGTACTTGTTTCAACAAGCTTTTTTCCAAGTCTAATTGTTTTCTAATCTAAAGTCTAACAGGTTTATAGGGGTCGCTCCAGAGAAAGCAGGGTATACGGTACGTGCTGGTCTGAACTCTCAGAACAAGCGTCGTTGCAAAACAGTAAATTACTGTTTATACAGCGTGGCTGTCATATATATTGATTTTTCCCCTCGTCGTCTGACGTCTCTTCGGGGCACACTATATCTCTAGTTTTGTTGCAATACAGTTTCGACCAAACGCGAATTTGTAATTAACAGAGCGCGTTCCGAGCTGCTGTGTTTGTAGTATGAACCTAGTCCTTTTCAGCCGTTATTTGCACCCCTGTATGTAGATCCAGCTACAAGTCACCCCCTTATTTATTTTTCAGTCTCTGAAAGACCTGTTCCGGCCTCAGCCGTCGATTCCGTCGTACAGCCGACTGGAGGGCAAGGACAACGCCTCCGAGGTGTCGCAGACCGGGAAAAGCTCCCTGGAGCAGAGTGGAAACACCTCGAAAACATCCCTGGAATCCGCGGAAGCCAACTAGTCAGTTTCACACTGTTAACATACGTTTCACATCACATATTCACATTTACACATACACATTCACACATCACATCCTCACGTTTCACATATGCCGACCGTCTACATTAGTAGCATCACTCACGCGGGTCTACCGGACCACACACGTATATTCATTTAGGAATGTCAAATAAACAACACCTAGAAAAACGTGAACAAATACCACACCTGAACGACAGGGCGACGAAACTTTAAATACAAAAAAGGAAAGCTTAACTGTCATGTCATGTCATGTCATTTAACTGTCAATGTGTTCCACCACCTCATTATCGGGTGCGATAAAATATTTGAAATATTTCTTGATAAACTTTTCTAATCGGAAAACAGCCAGAAATAATCGCACGTGTTTTTCATTTTAAAAACACGTTTTAAACAGACAGAATTATCGGAGCAAACATTTTGTAATTATTCCAAAATTCACTGGTCCACTTAGTAGGACCATCGTACGTTGACAGAGCTTAGACATGGAAAAAAATCTTTTAAAATTCTGTCTATTTATAGGTACAACTGCGAGCAACGCAACTATTCTTGTAGACTGATATGTTCTTGCAATGAAGTGTGCTAATAGCTTGTTGTTTGTTGAAATGGATGTGAGACACGATGTGGTTTGATCTGCATAATATCCAGTTTTGACTGAAACCCAGCGAGACTGAAATTTTGAAATCGAGACTGAAATTTGAAATTTTGACTGAAAGAGAATTCGGACATTATGACGCGGTTGCTCATCAAACTACCACGCATATGTGGTCAAATGGAGCAAAATCGAAAATAAGATATGAGCAAGGCAATAATGAACCAAACAAACTAATTCGGGACTAGTCATGAAATTTCGGTTTGAATATTTGGAGTTTGGAAAGAATTTTAGTTTGTAAATGTTTTGGTAGAGGTTAGGGAAATCGTAATACATTCAGCAAACACGGTGAATTCTATATCTAAATTGGTTTTTAGGTAACCTAACCCTTTTTCGGTAACCTATTTTTCAGGCAACCAGAATAAGTCATTCAAAATAAAAAGTCATTAAGGTAAAAGTCATTTGAAAGTAAAAGTCATTAAGTACAGAAACAGTTTAGATTCAGAAATAAAGTTTTCGAAAATTTTCGTATTTTCAAATCCTGACTAAAAGTGAGTTAAAGAAGGACGATTATGTGGTCCAATCGCAACGCTTCAGTCCTTTAAACCGCAATATATTTTTCAATTGCAGTTTAAAGGACCGATGTAACGGGATTGGTCCACATAATCGTCCTTCTTTAATGACTTATACTTTCAAATGACTTTTACTTTAATGACTTTTTATTTTGACGGGTTACCTCGGTAGGTAACCGGTAAGTAACCTAAAATGAAAAACCGGTTACCTGTTTTTCTGACGCAAAATGTCGTTTTTACTGTTAGTTTGAACGGTAACCGGATTTTAATTTCAGGTTACTTCCAGGTTACCTACCAAGGTAACCTGAAAAAAGGTTAGCAAAAAAAGGGTTAGGTTACCTAAGAACCCGGTTAGTTGTAGAATTGGCCAGCACTCTAAATAGTCACACAGGCAAGATATATTTTCCAACGAACATTCACTCGTCAAAAACAGACTGAAAGTTTCAATTTCATACTGTAGCATGCAGTTTACGTGAGGATGAATAAGAGTAGACAACATTTAAATCGGGTTTCCCGCTCATTGTTTAAGCTGCTACAATGCGAAATACATGCGCCACGGTCCCACGAAATTCAAAAAATTATTTTTATATTATCGCGTTTCTCAGTCATTCGTTCGTTGTTATAACTAAACGTTGACTACGTAAATTGATAGTTGAATGACCATGTGGTTCTTGAACTATTCACTCCGAGAATACGTACAGGTCATACAGGATGAGGGCTGTAAAAAGTTGTGGATGTGGAAATTGAAAAAATGACTTGATCTCGATTCGATGTTGTTTCTGTATTCGAGACTTTTCAATTATGTCTTTTCATGTCTTTTTTGTACAATTAATATTTACCGTGTTCCTTATTTATATAACCAACCGTTCTCATTCTTAAATATCTGTGTTTTAGCGACTTGAACTGGTTCATTGATGACTCTATTGAGCAAATTCGTCGAGAAGGAGTTGCAGCCCGGATTTTGGGATAGTTTATTCAAGGTTAGGGCCATGAAGTATTACAATAGATTAAGTTAATGTACGAATTTTGAAATATTGTATAGAATGTGCAGTTCCCTGTCCATTGAGACCAATAATCAGTCATAGAATTTCAAATTGCAGAAAGTTTCGCAGAGAGCATATATCGAGGCCAGGCAAAAGAATCTATCAACTGAAGTGGCGAATGAAAACAACGAGAAGAATAGATACAGTAATGTCGTTCCATGTGAGTGGTACGATTTTGTTCATACTATTTGATTTATTCATGTCTTTGTACAATGGTAGATTACCAATGCAAGAAAGGAGACGTATTTTTATCATGCAAGAATCATTAATTCTCTTTTCTTTCTTTTTCGAGATTGGACTTTTCCTCACATTTCATTTCTATCGAAAACTTGATAAATTCGTGTTTCATGATCGTGGTCTCCAATAATTATCAAAGAAAACTATGAAGCATGTAACGTTACAGATGATCAAAATCGGGTAATATTATCGAGCTCGGAGCCGACTACTACCGATTATATCAACGCTTCGCCAGTGAACATCTCAAAGGCAAACAGATCCTACATTTTAACACAGGTATGTCCATTATTGTTCAGCTACTACTGCCTAAAAATCTCGGTTTATTGGTGTCCATTGGGGTTTATTTTTGTTAGCGAAAGATAACCTAAACCAAAAATTTGTTTTTGTTTCAGGGCCCTGTAGTCAATTCCAATGTTGATTTCTGGCGGATGATTTGGCAGAAAAATATTTCTACAATAATCATGCTCAATAAAGTTATCGAAGGAGATATGTTGAGGCTAGTTGTCTTTTTCAACGTGATAAACATTGTGTTTTAGCAGTCAGAATCTACAATTATCACGTTAGTTTTGTAGGATTAATCTTCATAGTATGTTGGCAGTCCAATGATTCTACAACTCGTTTGTAGGTGCGAACAGTATTTCCCAACATCGGAGGAGTCTCCCGTTCAGTTCGATTTTGTCACGGTGACGCTGGAAAGTGAAGAGAAATACGACAATTTCGTGGTCAGGAAAATGATGATTAACATCACTGGAGAAGGTGAGTTGGTTGTCAATTTCTCAATTGGTTCTCAGTTGACTGTACTTCATAAGGAGTACCGTATAGAAACTATATCTGGTTCTGGTTAAGGTAACCTTTCCAGTCGGTGACGTTACTTTTAATTATATAAAACCCTCAAATATAATTATGTTTTCCGGGAGAGTAATCTCCACATTTTCAGCGGAAGGAGTAGTGATTACCCATGTTCAGTATACTGAATGGCCCGATTTCGGCGTCCCAGGGTGCACGGATCATTTCCTCGAAATGCTCGACTTTATAAAGAGTAAGTGTGGACTAAAGATCTGGATTTACATATATGCATTCTCACAGAACAGTCTTTTTTTTGTAACCAACCCAACATTCCACATTGTTCAAAGACAACTTACCGGCGAACTTCATGATTAGATACAGTAAGGGGACGTTTTGTGTTCAGCTTCAGCTACGGTATTGTTCTGACGATACGCATTGGATAGACCGTAACGTACGATGCGTCGCAAAGCGGTCCGTCCCAATCAATACGTATTGTTAGAGCAATACAGTACCGGCGTAGAACACGGGACGTCCCGTTTACACCCTCGGAACGAGCGGTCGTCTGATATTCTCGTTCACCAGGTTATTAACGAAGGTTGTGACTCTGATTCACTACGCTACTCGAACGAGAAGTACAAGTTTTTTTTGACGTTCTGTTAGTAGTAATTGTTCCATCATTCTCTATTTTGTATGAAAATGTAACGTTAAATTTGATAGATCTGGGAGTACTTACGGTCAAATCCTCGGACCCTCCGGTGGTTGTTCACTGCTCAGCCGGCATCGGGCGTTCTGGCACATTCGTTCTCATCGACTCAGTTTTAAGAATGGTCAGTCCGACTCATCCCTCACCCACACACTAGTGAGGTGTGACTATTCCACAGAAAGTAAACCGTTTTTCGATGGATGTTCGTGAAAATTCATGAGTTTGCATCAAATAAAGGCGAATTATCCCGATATTGACAAAAAAGTAGCTCGTTTTCATCTTTTTTGTTGCTAGTCTGCCAACCTACGTCTAATTTTAGTCTCCAACCAGCTCTTGCTTTTTTGGTTTAACGAACATGAATTGAACTTTTTCTAGGTAAGCTTGCTGCGCACACTTGAAACTTCTGGCGATTTCTTGACATTAGTGTTTGGAGAACTTCGGATTCGTTCCTGAATTGAAACTTTTATTACAACTCACATCCGCGAATTGCATATGTGAAACCGGACTTTTCTTTGGGAAACTACCCTCGGAAGGTTTAGCTGTACATCGCGTGAGCACATGTGATGTCATGGACTGGTAGTTTTGTCATTTATTATTGACTACTATTGTATTTATCTGTTTCAATCATTTAGGTTGAACTTGGAGTGGATCCTTCCGATATCTCTATAGAGGATCTCGTTATCAGCATGCGATGGTTAGTTGTCATTTTTTAAACTGTTTTAGAGTAAGTTTATGCTCATTAACCATTCGTAACTCCGTTGTCCATTTGTATCAATATCAATCTAGTACCCACAGCTACTTTGAAATTCTCTACGGGCACTTAGCCACTTCGGAGTTCATTTCTTTTAACAAATAGTTAGGGACCATATGACAGCGCTGGCGAGGTCATGTATTTCACTTTGCAGTCAACGTCAGGGTGTAGTGCAAACACCCGGCCAGTTGCGATTCGCTTGCAAAGCTATTGTTGACGGCATTGCAAAGATGAAGTCTGAAAAGTTATCTAGCGGTGACGGTTGGTTTCATTTTTGTTTCTCGATCCCATATTCTAGAGAGAGCATTGTAATCGATGTTGTATTTGTATCACTGCATGAGTACAAACTAGCATTACATGCTACATATGTAGTAGAATAGAATACGCGCTTTTAATGTACCAACGACATATTCCCAAGTTGTTTCACTAGTGTTCAAAAGTATGTTCATATATGCTAGCTGTTATATCATCTGCCACATTTCAGTTGCTACTGATGCCTCACCCGTCATGAATAAACGCAAATCCGAATGTCAAGATGACGGAGAGGAACGATTATCGAAGAGGTGAGTTCTGATGTTTTCATATCATTTCCTCCCCGAATCAGGTTACTCGTGTACACCACGATTTGTACATTGAAGACGATCATATGTTTTTGTATCGGAGTGTGAGCGAGAGACGTTCAGGGTGCGTCAGGACGATGGCTCGTATCTTCAGACGGGAAGTTCTCGCGAGAATGATCGCGAAGAGCCGTGAGTCGGAGTCTCGAAAGAAGGCCCGCTCAGAGAAGGCCATCTCTCTCAAATACCTTCTCCTTGGTGGCGCCGTTGCCGCCGCAGCCCTGTTCGCCTACTACTTGTATAAGTGAGACTGTTCTCATTCGATCTCAGTACTATGTATCTGTTCTTGTTGTTTTTTGTTGTTTCCCTATCGCTCATTTGTCTGGGCGGACGTATGTTGGGTTTCCGTTTTACCAGTCATTGCTTATGTGGTCGTCCTATGCTCAATCGGTGGGTACTTTTGTTGATCGGTGATATTGCTCTACGTACTACTCTCAATGTGATAAGTGATCAATGTATTAACTTATAGAAGGAAAATTCTATCCATTACGAATAACCACCCTGCAATAAAATGTTTTATCTGCTTGTTTTTGGTCCATGTTCTCAGCAGAACCGTCTTTTCGGTACACTGAATACTTTTATCTGTCGTCACTTTATTTCTGTTTATAACACAGATGTGTATATACAAACAGTATTTTATATTCCAGCAACCTTACTAATAGGGTTGACTGCGATTGCAGATGTTCGGTTCATCTAATTTTGGTGCATCGAAAACAACGTCTCTGTTTGGGTCGTCAGCAGCGACGGGCTCTAATGAAGACATCAAGGTGAGTGTCATTGTGTAGGAAGCCTGATCCGTTTTGTCTCTCGTCGGCAAATAAACTTCCTTGTCTTGAATAAAACGGATTTGCTCGAGAGAAAAGGCTGATAGGAATGTTTTTTATTCGTCATTTCAAAAAGTTTAAAAGTCGATCGGATGTGTCTGTGGCGGCATGGGAAAGATTTAATTTAATCCCGTTCATATTAAGGTGGACAGTTCCCCGGAGGATACAGTGCAGGTGTTGAAGTTCAGTCCGCCAACAACGGAGAAACGACTGCTAGCTGCCGGCAGTTGGGATGGGGTGCGTGTCTGGGACCTACTAATTACCGCACCGGGTGAAATACCGCACCGCGATTTGAAAATACCGTACCACACCAGCGAAAGTTTGCGTATTTTTTCAAAAAAAAAATCCAAAATCTTTAATTTTGCAATCAAAATAGTTTCTAAAGCAGAAATTCTATACTTTGTCAGAGTTGTCATCAAAAACCTAATTCTCGATCGCTGTTTTGCGCGTGATCGTTCGATTTGGCAACAACTCATTAACCCTCCACTCTTACCTTTAGGTGATCCGAGTGTGGATGATGAATGACAATGGTCAATGTGAACCGAAAGCCCAGCAGACAATTCCCGCACCCGTGCTGGATATAGATTGGACTGATGTTAGTGGCGGTGTCATTATAGTTTATGGTTTGTAAGCATTGCTAATAGCCAGACAAAGCTAGGCTTTTCTTCATTTCCGAAAAGGAAATAATACAATGCTATGATTTTCTATAAAAAAAGGTCTCATTTTTTGCAGTAAATGTGTGGTACCGTCTCAGGACACGGTTGTTTCTGTTTGTGTAACGTTTAGTTAGCCCCAGTGCCAGTGTCAAATCGCAACTTGTGTCTCATCAACGGCACAATCAAAATGACTTACAATCTCAGCACCCTTACAATCTCAAACTCAGAACGATTAGCGCCAAGTTTCTGCAACTTGCCAGCTACAAAAACGAGAGAGCATGGAGGTCAATGACGCGCAGACAGGCTAAAACAGTCTGCGTCTCTCTGACCTGCACACTCTCGTTCAGCCAATAAAAAGTGGCTGGGAGTTGTCTGAGAATTGGCTATCGTTACGGCTCATGTGCACATTTTCTGGCCTCAAAGTACATTCTTTTCAGGATGGCTCAAGAATTTTCATAGCAGCTGCCGATAAAGATGTTCGATTGTGGGATTTGGCTTCCAATCAAATAGCTGTGGTTGGCACTCACGATGGACCTGTCAAAACTTGTCATTGGATCAAAGGTTCGTTTCTTACTACCATAACAATTATATATTCGCTATAATATACTGTCTTTGTCTTGCTATTATAGATGTTTTTCCTATTTCTAGGAGAACTTGAAATACACTCTCATTTGGTCTGAAGTCAGGAATACCTGATAGGTCTAGTTAAATCAATAGTCTTTGTCTATTCGCCCCCCCCCCCTTTATTTGTAATCATTATTCGATATGTGTTTATCAAATAATAGGACTAATAGATGTTAAATTCATTTCATGGTACACCTATACAAATTACGCTACTGCTAATCTGAGTTGAACTGAACTTTTATCGACTGTTGCTCGGCTTATTTGCTTGATTTTCAGGGACGAATTATTCATGTTTAATGACTGGTTCTTGGGATAAAACTTTGAGGTTCTGGGATATGCGGCAGCTTCCTACACAAACGTCCCTTGCCAATATACAGGTAAGTCTTTAGTGTACTACAGTAATGGACTATGTCGCGCTAATGTGAAAAAGGTGATTATAAAGGGTGAAAGTGAAGAAGAACCAACAATTTTCACGCTGGTCATAATATTTTCCTTACTGCAGCTGCCCGAGCGTGTCTACTGTGCCGATGTTGTATATCCTATGGCTGCCGTATGCTTAGCAAATAAAACCATCAAAGTAAGTTCAATTTTGACGATCATATTTAGTTATTCATATAGAATGCGATGTAAGGGAGCTTTAATTTCTGCTGTAGCAAATGAGAGTTATGTCTCAATGATCCAATTTATCTAATCATGTTTCATTATTTTCAGGTGTATTCGCTGGAAAATGGTCCACAAGAAGTGAAGACAATCGAAAGTTCTTTGAAGTTTCAAGTGAGTTTTCTCGAGCTTGTATATACATGATTCTTGCGGAGGTTCAAAACTAGTTGTAGTGCAACCGTGTCACCGAATTGACATTGGTGACAGTCGTATATTGTTAGAAACCCCGACCAGCTGTAACAAGACTGATATTAACCAGGTATAAGTTGTAATCGTCTGTAACCTCAGCTCACTACTTTTTATATTTTGTATATGCTCATCACGCAGTATTCCATGAATGTCACAAATAACTTGAAAAGTTCTGTCAGCCATCTGGCTGGATTGTACGTTTCAACCGTTTATTACCAGCGTAGGAAACCTTCGTTTCACCTCATATTCCATCCAATCGTACACTGTGGGGTAGTTTATTGGGGATCGTGCTCAAAAATTTGACATGGGTCTTCTCTAAACGAGCCTCGTCTGTTTTGAAAACGGAACTGTCTTGCAATGGAATAATAACAAGGTAGAACCTGCAATTAGTCGAAAAATTCAACGTGTCAATCTATGAATTTGATGATTACTAATACAGAGTCAATATGTGTTTCATTTCATTACTGATCTAGTAGTTTATGGTTGTGTTTCAGCATCGGTGTATTTCCATCTTCAAGGACAAGAACAACAGTATGCCGTGTGGCTTTGCAGTTGGTTCCATAGAAGGTGGGTGTAGTCAAAAAAGGCTGCGTTGATCTAATCGAAATAACAAAAGTTCGATGTTTATTGTTCCGAAATGATTGTTAAATTTCTTTTCTCTCTCTTTCTCTATCTTTCTCTCTTTCTGCCGTTCCTACTTGCTGAAATTCGCCGTGAAAATTAATCATTAAATATCATATACTATCATACACCAGTAAAGTCCGACTAAGCGACAAAAAGTAATCCGTTTTCAGATGTAAACACGTGAAAATTTAGAATTTTTCCAAAAAAATAGACCGATTTGCATCTTTTCAGCTGAAAAGTAGTCTGTTTTTCTAATTTTTCTGACTATTCGGACAACCTTGCTGGTGTATGTATACTATTCAATCATTTCAGCATGTTCTAGTTATATTCTGATTCTATCCAGATCCAGCCAGTGTTTACTTTTCAAATTCGTTAGTTTGTATAATCACTTTTTGTTGAAACTTCATATTCTCTCTCTCCCTCCATGTCTGTGTTTGTATCTCTCTCTCTTTTTCTCTCTCTCACTCCCTTTTTATCTCTCTCTCTCTCACTCTCTCTCTCTCTCTCTCTCTATGTTTCTCTCTCTCTATGTCTCTCTCTCTCTCTCTGTCTCTCTCTCTCACACATGCCAGTGCGGTGTGACTATTCTTTTGGAAGAAATATGTTTTTCCTGTTAATTTTATGGATTTTGGTAGGCGCCTATAGCTTTCTGAAGCTCGATTTGTATGGTACAACTTTTTTGGATGAACCACTCAATTACTCGATTCGTTCAAACCTTTTTCTCATCTTGTATGGCGCTCCCGTTTAAGCATCTGATTTTTCATAGAATTTTTGCCTTACCATGTTCCTGTATACACTCAGTCATTAACTTTATGAATGTCATCTAGAAATGAATAGTCAAAAATTTATTTTAATCATGAGTTTTACGATTACGCTATTCTAAAACGTTGTCGGTAATCTCTGATTTATCCAGTACTGATGTCATGGCTCCGTTAATCACCCTTTGATTATGAGTTGTTTGCTGAGCTTCCTTCCCTCGCTCCTCTCTACTTTTCTCTCTCTCTAACTCTTCTTTCTTTTCTCGTTTTATACTTGTTGCATATACCCCTGCCCCCCCCCCCACTTCGGCCTCTATTTCAATGATGCTTCCGTAATATTAGTTGGCTGTTCGAAAAGTATATTCTAGCAATTGCATTTAGTGGATCGAATTTCGCTTGTTGTCATATGTGGATGGTGCATGCGCATACATATTGGTGACAATATATGATGTGCCCCATGGGTACAGTTAGGAGGCTATTTCTGCAATTATATTAAACTTCAATATACGCCCCCGTTTGTTTTTCTCACGGTGACAATATTTGCTTCGCGCATGCTCGAACGGAAACATTATCGCGTCATGACTTATATGTTTGATGTAGACAATTTAGTGAAACTGTAGTTGAAATGCTCTACAAAACACACTGAGAGTAACGTTTGGAAATGCAAACAATAAGGTCGATCGGCGAAGTATTTTCACGGGGGTAGACAATTCGTCTTTCTTCGATAGCAGGCTGGAAAGATCCCTTAGGTGGGATTTAGATAGTGAGAGGTTCACCAAGTTATTAGTTCCTACCGGAATGAACGAAACGTTACAGCATACAGTATACCTAACCGAATATGACAGAAACTTCATACACCTCAGTGTTTACCGAAAAAATGACGAAAAGCCACCTCAGGGCTTTCGGCACGAATTTGAGAGTGGTATGGTTAGTTCTCTGCCAAAAGTCGACCGTTTGCTATCAAAGCAAGGTCATAGGTCATATCACTCTAACATGTTTTTAAAGTAATGATTCTGCCTGCAATCCTGACTATGTTTGACGGTAAAGTTTGCAGGTCGTGTTGGTATTCAGTTCGTGGAGGCGGCCAACCCCAAGGATAATTTCACATTCAAATGTCACCGATCCGCCGAAATCGTCAACGGATTTCAGGAGATTTACGGGGTGAGGAGATTTCCTTGGTTTCACGTGGATAAAGCGGGATTCGCACTGTTTTTCAACCTCGGAATTCTTGTGATATACTTTTTGGGCTAGACTGAACATCGTACCACCTCGTGCACTGGTTCAATGGAGAGAACGCAAAGATTAACAGGAAAGGGTGAGCAGGCCTCCCAGGTTGGCACAGATCTGTCACATTGCTTACTCGCATTATTGAATTTGGAGGTGAAAGGAATATGCAATGACTGGCTCTTGTCTTTGTGACACAGCCTCGTTACATATTCATGCAGTGTTGTGATGACGATTCGCTGCCAGCTGATTGACAGGCTTGACGGACTCCTTTTAGCAAGGATAGATGGGGATAGTTGTTTGTGGTTTGTTTCTTACTGGTTGATTGGTTACAGGTGAATGCTATTGCCTTCCATCCCCAGCACGGTACCCTGATAACACTAGGATCCGATGGCAGGTATCAATCATTTGCGAACACTGTTTTTATCGGCACAACAACAGTTCACTTGACTATTTCGTAATGATGATGGGTGTTGTCACAAACCGCTGAAGTTATCTAAAATCCCTAAATGTTACTCAAAGTTAGCCACCTTTTCCCAGATTTCATTGGAAAGAGTATGCATTATACGAGTTTATCTGGCTATTCAGCAAAGATTGTGTTGTTGTTGTTTAGGTACTCGATGTGGGACAAGGATGCTCGAACGAAACTGAAATCATCTGACGCTCACGGCCTTCCCTTGACTGCGGTGGATGTCCATTCATCCGGACAAATCATGGCCTATGCGATCGGATATGATTGGAGCAAAGTTAGTTTGTTAGAGAATGGGAATCAGTTTCTTTCCATGTGATTTTTTAGTTCTCCGCTCGCTTTGTTAGATAACGGGAAGCAGTTTCATTCCAAATTGGTGTGAAGGACCTATTCTATTCGTTTTTGCTTATTTAAGATGAAACTTGTTTGAACTTTAATACAAGGAATGCCAACATTTCAGGGACACGAGGGGAACACGCAGCCTGGTTCGCAAATAATTCTACACAAATGCTTCGATGATATGAAGCCGAAATCGAAAAAGTAGTCGTTCGGGCTTGCTAATTCGCTATTACTTTTCATGTTAGAATGATGTTCATGTTATAATCACTTTGTATTTATTTCCTACCAATTCAACAGGTGTTTTACCATTATTGCAACACTGTTCATCCTGCAGGTTTGTTATTTTGTTTTGCTAAGGACAGTGATGATATAACCCGGTCTCTAATTGTTGTTCTCATTCACTTGAATTGAATAAAGCTGATTGCAGAAACTTTGGTATGGTCTCCTATCCAATATGTCAACTCATAGTTGTATTTTATACTTCTTTCAAGCTTTTTATAATTTGTGTAAAATGGAATTGTGCAGAACAACTGTTAATTCGCCTATATCCGTCCCTCAACAGCCATTGCCTGCGGGATGGCCAAATATTGTTCACTAGATATAGACTAGGGTATGAGTATTGCCTCTCTTCACCCCCCCACTCACTCCCTAGTGTGCGAATGCCATCGATTTGACGAAATGATAGGCACCTGGTCCTAAACGGGTTGTCCCAGGGGAGACAATTGGCTATTATGCTACTGCGGCATGCAGTCGCATATAGAGACGACATATTGGGTGGTAATGCATCTCGTTTTGCGCACACGATGGGGCATGTGATGTGTTCTCATGTACACGCTATGAATGTTAAGTACCAGTCGTGTATTGCAGCATTCCCATTATTGTTTGTCTCCACACGATATTATTGTTTCAGAAACAACCGAGTTGCCTAGCGATACCCGTAGTCGGCTGTCAGTTAGGTGAGGAGCATATTTACATGTTTCACGGGGCAATGTTCACTCTTGTTTTGCTAATTATTTATACTTATGATATACAATATATTATTTACGCGCATACACACAAATTAATACCAAAATTGTTAATCCTGGAGAGGACAACACATTAAAATACATTATAGACACAAATCATAACATAATGGCATAATATTCGTGGACTCGCGATCAGGAAAGGGTTGTGATTTCAAACCAAAGTTAAAAAGGGAAAAATGCAAGCACTCATTGAAAGCAAACGGTCCCTCAATTCCCTGTGCATTACTCAATAGAAATAAACTCGACGAATAAGGGAGAGAGAGACCGCACTTTTAACGTGTCAAGCATATGTGAATACTGCCAACAGCAAACGGTGACTGCGTTATCAATCATTTGAATTCACACACTGAGAGGTTACGATAAGTAGATGAATCATTAGAGGGTGTTCGAACAGCCACGCTTTGAAAAGTATTACAAATAGTGAAGATCTCCCAGATAAATGCGCACATTGTGCCTAAACGTATCCCACTTCATAGCTGTTTGAGAAAGCGTTGGAAAAGGAATGGAGAAATGATCACAGGGGACGACGGGATCAAAAAAGATCTTGGATACCCCGCGCGCGGCTCGCGGGTAGGGGTGAATTTCATAAGTGAGCGCGGGGAAGCCTTTAATATATCAAATCAGTGTACGAATTAGTGTGAAGGTGCATGCTTAAATCACCGACGATCCTATAGTGTGCCTACTTTTTGACCTCGTTCGTCAAAATCTGGAACAACTCCTTGTCAGCCAGACAGCCGTCGACGAATTCCTTCAGCGTCAGCTCCTTATCATTATTCACATCCATTTTCTCGAAAATCATTTTCGCCCTCTTTCGTGGTGAGTCGTCAGCTGACTTTGTCACTTCGGGACCCAACATCTCATAAATAGCCTGGAAAGAGAACAATACATTCCCCGTTGACAATTCGTCGGTGTTTACTAGTCATGAGCTGGTGGAATTATGACAACATGAGACCCGAATACTACTCACCTCGATAATTTTGATCATTTCCTTCTCGTCGATGGTGCCGTTGCCATCAATGTCGTACATTCGGAAGGCCCATTCCAACTTTTGTTCGGGTGTGCCGGAACTTGTTACGTTAATGGCTAGCAGAAATTCTTTGAAGTCAATAAATCCGCTGTTGTCCGTGTCGAACGTTCGGAATACGTGCTCACAAAATCCTTCAGCGGAGCCGGATGGGAAGAAGTCTTTGTAGACTTTGATGAATTGCTCCTTGGTCAAATGGCCTTTGGGACAGTCTTGCTGAAATTAGTTCATTTGTAGCCATGTGACGACTTATACACGAATCAGGTCAATCTCAGCACACTCGCCATTTGTAGCGTCAACTACTCAAGTCATTCGCAAAGTAGTAGTTTACTGTACGATGAGAATAGGATAGATAATGTTTAACAACTATCTTCTTTTGTGCGGTAAAGTTAGGGTACTTGGATTCACCTACAAATTGAGCATAATGATTTTTTATACTAGACGCATTAACGGGAAATAAAACTGTTCATGTTCTGAACTATATCACAGTTGTGGTTCTAACGAGGTAACAGGTATATTTGGTGTGTTAAAGAATGTTTTCGTTGTAGTAATATCCCAATCGTTTTCATTTCATAAATTTGCTTGATATGTTTTTCTTATTTTGTCATGTTACTCTGGGGTTAAGCATAATAAGAACACATCAAGCAAGTTTGTGAAAGCATAGTGTATTATTGCGTACCAGGCTGGCGCACATAATGCTCGTGACAGCTGTTTTATGTGGTCATCGATAATAAAAGCGTTTACACTGAGCGATGTGTACGTCAGTTTGACAGGTTTCACACGTACTAAATTGAATTAATTTAGCATAATATTTCAGTAGGTCGAGGATCGTCAAATGTACAAACAAGCTGTGGGGAATTGGTTCGTAATTTCACTCACTAAACATGACTTTTAATGGTTTCCTAAACTAGAATTACCATTAACAGTGTCAACCAGGTTTTCATCAATAAATTACTCACCACAAATCCTTTATACCATTCCTTGATTTGTTCCTCCGTGAAGTTGGTGTTCTTCTTGAGGAATTCCAAATCTTCCTTGGATAACTTAGGTTTGGAGCCTTTGAGTCCCATGTTTCCGGGGCCGACTCGTATTCAAGTATGAGGAGTGGCTTGCGGCTACTGAAATTGAGCATAACTTCTTCTTCAGAAAAATATAAAAGTTCTCATTGAAAGCTCAAAAACAAGATGCGATCGAATCTATAGCGGGGATAAAGAATATCATGTGATTTATGGTGAAGAATAGAGATGTATCTCCTTTTATATGGCATGGAAAACGTTGAATAATAGCATAATGTATATTACATGGTTAGTTGTAGTTATTTTCAGTCAATTTAAGTGGGATTAGTTGCGACCGCAGATTGTTTCTCCGTGAACAATACCAGCTTGGGTTGAATAATCTCTTCTCGGCGAAATAGAGATGATATTCGACACAGTTATACGTCAAAGGGCATCAATAACTTATCAAAATAGGACATACAATACGTTGAACAGAATAGTTTTCCTCCAAGTAGTAATATTTACATCGGAAGTGATATCAGGTATTGTGTACTCTACGGCTGGCGCGAAAGATCATGGAGGGCACGAGCGCGGCAGCATAGTCTAATTAAAAGAATGCGTAGGAGCTTTATAATGAGGCCATCTATGTCAGCTAGTGATAAGATGCAAGAAGAACATGTACTAGAGCGAGAGGGATCGATAGTGGCGCGCGGCGGCCCCGCCCTAGGGCAGCGATCGATGGCACCGCTACGGTAGTTGGCTTGAATTGGGCCATGGACCAGTATGGCCGTCCGGCGGTCAGGCAGCGGTCATTCCGCGGGTCCGTCGCACGGTTGCCGACTCGCTGGCGTGGAACGAGCAGGCCGCTAGTTCTGACCCGATTGATTTCATGCATTCTTAAACACGAACAGCTGTTTGCACATATCATGATGAATAATGGCAAGGGTGATAATTTGATTGAGCCATCTGAAATTTTTACCCATCAAACATATTGCATTTTATCACTAGCTAGCAAATCGCACGCAACTGTATTCATTTAGCCGTTTAGTTCGAAAGTTTTGTCAGTTGGGTAAGAGCGGTAGCCTGACACATTTTTGGTGATATTCGTCCTTGTTTCAGCTTACACTGTTCATCTAAGTAGCTGAAAGTATATTCCACCAATTATCCTATCTTAAACGTAGTTCACAATATTATGATTTTGTTCTGCTTAGATTTCAGCCAAAAGTGCATGGGAAGAAATTTTCTTTATTTTTTTTACACTAATAAACGATGTGGACAGTTAAAGGCATCTTCACTTTCGGAACTAGAGTTTATATATCTTTTAGTATGCAAGTATAGTAAGTATGGTACTATTATTATTCGTGGGATCGATAGCATGTTAGGCATACTCACCACGAGTTATTGAAATGAGATGGAAAGAAGATGGACCGGCACCTTGCAGATTTTCAGCTGGAGCTTATTTGAGTGATTGAGATGACAGTTACATTCTAGGAAGCCCCCGCAATCTGCTACTTTCGCGCCAATTGTGCGCCACACCTAGTTGAATTTCAGCTCTAAACTATATACTCAAAAAGAATGAATTAGGAAGTGGTCACAAGGGTTTCATGGGAAAATCGAGGAATGAGTGTCACATCAAATTTTCGGCGAAAATAGGTGTGTTCAAAGATTGCAGAGAACAAGTTCAGCATGGGTTCCAAATTCAAACAAGCTAATTTCTTCGGGAAAACATATTTCTTCTATAGGTTGCATTTTTTGATTCAAGAAGTTAAGAAAAAAAGTAAATTCAAGTCGGTTCTGTGCAGAGAGCCACGAGTTTGTTATCTAATCAGAGAGATAAAAATATTGAATGGATTAGAACAAAATTGGTTTAATATAACGTTTGAACAGCGAAGAGTATTGTTCGTAGTTTTCAAAGTATACCTTAACTTAATTACTCTCGAAATAGGCAGAAATTGAGTAATAAACTAACAATTCGACAATTTCGATGTAAAAAATGCGAACTTTCCATAAGGTTGAAAATTATTGTGGGTTACATCTATAGAAATAGTTTGATGTTCAACTATTGTGAAATTTATCTCGGAATCGACTAAAAAGATTGCTCATTAGTTGAACAACAATCTAAATCATTTCATGAAGCCGTAGCTCCTGACGGTCGTCATAAGAGTACTGTACACTACACCGAAAATCGTGGCAATGTGAGGTGCTAAGAGCGGGGGGACGGGGGGGGGGGGGGGGGGGGGGGGTCAGACAGTCTAACACTGCAATTACTATTACTGTGATGGAATGGAAGTGCGCATTTGGGTCGACTTTATCTTTATGTGCCTATTCAGTGCTGGCAATGTCTTTATCTCAAATGCGTTCGCTTATCAGTCTCCCGAACCCATGTGCCGTAACCACAATAGGGGATTGGGTCGTCATGCAAAATTGAGACAAAAGCTGTGGGGGAGGGTAGGGAGCTACCTGTACACATCTACTACAGCCTGTCATTTGCGCTCGCCGTGTTGGCTATTAGTCGACCCACCCTACCACATAAATGGTCAATTTGTGTAGTTGCATCAGGTCTGTATAGCAGGCCAGCTGCCAGATGTAGGCAGCAGGGTAATGTAGGCCAAATATGAGATGCGCTCCATCCGTATTGGGTGGAGAACATTATTACAAGCTTATTGACAATTTGCAAAAACCTACTTGTCGTGCTGAAGATTGAACACAATTGGTAACTCGAATGACTGCTCCTTCGAGGTGTGCGCTGTTGCTTGACTCAGAGGTAAACACATAGAATAGAAATGATGTTTACACTGCGTGTCACTGCCGTGAATTGTCGTTTACTGCCAAAGCAGTATACAACTGAGCGTCTTGAATATGGAATAATGTCGAGCATTACGTTACGAGCCTGATGTCAGAAAAGTCATTAAATGAAAAGCTGGAAAAGATTTTCGTGCAAACTGCATTGCTTATGCAGTTTTGTTTTTATCTTGCATGTGTATGGTTCATGTGATCTGTAACTACCATAGGACTCCGTCATTCCTAAAGTTGTTATCGTTTTTATTCGTTTACATACTTTCACGTTGTTTAACGACGCTTTGTTATCTGATAATAGGTGGGTGGAAGACGCAAGCAAATGTAAATCACTCACTGATGCCCAACCATTATGCTGAATCTAATTTGTGATCTTGGGCTCTAGTTTCAGATTTAGGGATAGCGCATCCATCGCTGAGTTGACCAATTCAATTCTTGGATCACTGAGATTCACCGAATCTTGTATCATCGTTCCTTCCTTTTAGCAGACAATTTTTACAACAAGCTGCGAATTTATGGTTACCCAACCCGTTCAGATAGCATCCATCTTCCAACAGACTTGAAGATTACTGTGGTTCACAATATGGGGTGATATAATAGAATGGGTTAAAAATAATCATGCATATATATATTTGTTGATTCGGAAAGGGGGTGGAAAGGCTGAAGGAGAAGAACTGGCATGATATAAGTCGAGTATGAGATGAGAAGGAATTATAAGAGGCACTTGTCTGCATTGACAGCAGGATTAGTCTATGCAGATCTCCCACCCTTGGAGCAGTAATAGAGGATAAGGAGATAAATTCGGAACTGAGCTTGTGCGTAGCTTGCCGAAATACGGTCTTCAGGCAGTTTGTTATCAGCATTACAGTACCTCAGTACATGTTTTCGAGATTACAGGTGAATCTACCACGTTCCTTCAATTCGGCGCAGTTCTACTATGAGTAGCAATGCGGAACGGACAGGTACGTGTTTCGTGATATGTCAAAGATTAGTATATCCAATGTAATTGAAGTTGAACTGTTTACAGTATCTTGGGAAGCTACATGATTAATTATATTAGCTATAAAGGAATATATGTATAGTTATTTGGGAGTGCGGACGACAACGTATTGCGCGGCTCAGTGCACATATGAATAGGAGTGGATTTGACATGAATGAGTAGAGGGAGGAATGTTGAAAGGTAATCAATTGATAAAAAGTGCTTGTCATGTGACACTCATTCATACAGACTACAATTAATGTATTCTGTGCGTCATGGCGCTATCCCATTTATTGTCGTCATACGCACCATGTCAAATCTAAACATATTACGCACATCTATTCTGGATACGAAAAAAAAACATTGGTCGTGCATAATGTTAGGTCAACGCTCTGTGGCGGCAGTGGAAGAACACCAGATTATTGCGAAATCGTAAGCGCCAGTATAGGTTGTCTAGAATTGCTGTCCCCATTCCATAACGCTGAGAATCTGGTAACAACAGTAGTTGTTGACAGTCTTCAGCAATGTTAACGGAATGTGTGTCACCTAGTCTAGAGCGGGCTTGGGAATCAGTTATTTGACGACTGGCTGGTCAACAATACCGAAGTCGATGTCGTTTGATGTGGTCTGTAGAATCTTTTTTCATCTAGAGATTCAAATACCTATAAGAAAGTTAAAAGTGATACTAACTTTTGAAAGAGTTAGAGAGAGGGAGAGAGAGACGAGCTGACTGACAGACAGACGAAGGGAAATGATAAGAAAGTAGTGAGCTGGCTAGTAATCGAGACATTAGCGTATTCATTGCCTAATCTGAGTAAAATTAGCTAATCACGTTTGTATCGTACCTCGAATTTGTGGAACTAGTTTGAGTTGTGCTTTCATTTTGAGGGGTGGTTTAGAATAATTGGTTGCCAATTGTCGAGAGTTTGCTGAGGTTAATCTGCGACTCACGTCTATTTGCTAACGGCCCTTTGAATATGAGGGAAAGCATGTAATGTTCGGAAATTATGGAGCTTCTGGAATACTGCTATGTGTTCGGAATCGGCATTTACATGAGTGTTCATCTGATTTGGTTTACCGTGAGAATTTCAAAAAGGTGTTAGATGTATGTCATACTGTTATTCTGTCTGGTTAACCGAAGTGAAGGGGGACTAGCCCGCAGGCGAAGAGGCTTGAGTAATATGGCTCCTCTTCTTTCCTAAAAGGCTCGAAAATAGCAGTGTGTGAAAGAAATTGAATAAAGGACATGAAAAGGAAGACCGAGTACGGCCGGAAGAGTGATTCGATTTTCGATGTTCCTTGCCTCATAGTAACAGACTGACATAGAAGACGGACATTCAGCCAAACTACAAAATGTTCGAAGCGAGCCCGATCGTCATTTAGAATTCCAATGAAACAGGATAATGAACTATTTGTTTTCTTTTCTTTCGAGTTAGGAGTAAATCTATCATTCTTTATGTCCACTATAATTGGAGAACAAAGGGCAACAGGGATGGGAATATTTTCTACATCTAGACTGGGAAATGTGTTTGTGATGTGTAAAGATGACTTTGTCAACTTGTGTTCTATTGCATATTGGGTTGGTTCATCAAAGGAGTTGAGAAGGGATGGCGGAGATTTGTTTAAGGGTTCGTTAGCCTCGGCATTTGCGTAGGGAAACACATCACCTATTTCCCCCGATTTGAAGCAAATTGTGGACAAGTCTTGTGACACAAGATGTATGATCGAGTACCGTAATCCACGTTTATTATTCGATCGGTAGTAAATGTCTGTTTTGTCCATTCAGTGTATGAAGATAGGAAAAAACACAATATGGAAGAGATAGATCAACTATTGAACTCGCTGGGTTTTCTGGACAGTCTGGGGAAAATTTTTGCTTTGAATTTGCAAGAAAACGGCCTGTTTAAAACAGCCCGAAAGACGGGTACCCCTAAAAAGAAGAAAAAGCAGTGGTTCAGTAATGAAACGTTTGCAAATTGTAACTTTAACTTTTACAGCTCAGGAAAGTTTGTTAAACAAGGAATGACGGTTTTTAATTAAGAAAGAGTGATCATTTGACGCGAATCATTCGATGTTTGCATTGAAATGTTGTGAGTCACGGGCGGCTGCCAAAATTTGTGTGGCATGAATTGATACACAACAGTTTTGTAACGGGTTTTCAAGCCTGAGTCCATGTAATTTTATTGGTATAATTTTTGGATTAAGGTAAAATGAACGAAGTGTGGGGAACGTTTGAAAAAACATAATTTCATACAAATCGGATAGTCTGTGGTTAAATAGTAATGAATAGAAACCAGTTTCAACTAATTACCTGCGGTGACAGGGTCTAGTGTATTAATACCCTACTCATAAACAAGTACAAATGTGTCGGTTTGTATTCTCGTTCGTTAAAGGTGACGGGGGGTACAACCTGGAATATGGTAGTGTCCAGACACCATGCGACTTTGTTGTGAACGAAATTTTGATGAAAATCAGGACTTTCATCTGGATTACTAGATTGAAAACTGGTCGAAAAAAAAGAGGTTTTCAACAGTAAAATTCGACAATTATTGAACTTGGGGTAGATTAAAATCCCGATTTTGTGAATCAATGAACGATCCAACAAAGTCGCCCTACGTTTAGTAGTGTCATTTGCAGACCAGGAACCAGCGGCGGCGCCGGCGACCGGTGTGAAGTTGGTGGTGAATAGAAGACGGCAGGAGGGAAACCCCGTGCTCAAATATGTTCGAAATGTGCGGTATGAATGGGGTGACACACCGGCCGATTTCGAGTGTGGACCCACCTGCGGAGTCGTCTACCTGGCTCTCAAGGTCATTTTAATAAGGAAACGCATATAGTTATCAACCCCCAGCTCAGTCAATTAGCAAGTGATAACAAATTTGTCGACGAAACGAAAACATACCTATAAATCAAAAAAATTGAGAACGCGGTAGTTTTCCTATGAGTTATTTTTTTGATTCGTGGTGATCATTTTTCTCCGTATTCCATTAATTCTATGTTTCGTGTGTATTGTGAAGTTGTTTTTAGTACCATCGACTTCATCCCAATTACATCCATACAAGAATAGCCGGCAAGGGGGAGAATAAGTATGTGTGCAAGGTGAATTTGAAATGTCTCTCTTGGTATCATTTAGTTTTATCGAAAGTAAAGCCTCGACAACGTTAGCGTACTGTAGTTACTGTTTTTTTTGCTGTGTACAAACACATGCTTTCACTCAATTGCGCCACGGTTGACAGCCAAGTTTGTACAGTGATTAGCGCGTGCTCCTGTTGAAGTTTGGGAGCTAGTTTTCATGAACTGGACATTTTTCATAAATTGTTCGGGTCTTTTCAGATAGTTCTCGCCTTATGTAACATTGAAGAACCGCGTCATCACTTGAGAGAACTGAATCTGCTGTGCCACCGCATGGACTGGTCACTAATTCTCTGTTACTCGGTACGGTTCTTTTACCTATCTCAGTCTGGAAAATCGCAATTTTCGAGGGAAATATGGGGACTGTTTTATGATTACGCCTTCTGATGTAATAACCTACAGTAGCAACCTGGCAGGCATGACTAAATATAAATAATCAGTCAATTTACTTTCCAGAGATTATTTTCTGTGATTATCGAGAGAGAGAGAGAGAGATAAATATGAAACAAATATATGTCTATACTTACAGTTGGAAGAAGCGGCGGAATACGTTGAAAACCTCAAGTTGGTGGACGGCAAGGATCCCCAGTTCAATAAGTCAGTGTTCCGAATCAGTTCCTACTCTCATTTCGTCGTTACTCATCAATGAAAAATCAAGCGGGCCGCCAATTTTATGTTTGTTTGAAATTCTTTTTTTCTCTCCAGAAAACAAGTATCGGTGCCAGTGGACGAGCGAACCAGATTACTCAATGCAGCTATTGGTATTCTGACTGGAGCGCGGAGTGTCACCAAAAGTGATTCGCAAAGGTATTACTTTTTTTGAACAGTTCGTCAAAAGTTGCGACAATGGATTATTCGTGGTGCATCTCAATCTGCACGTTCTGATCACGTGGCGTTTGGTTGAAAAAAGATACCAGCTGCTATACTCCGTTTCACCGATCGATAACTTTCTACAGTAATCCTTCGATCATTTAAAGACTTTTTCTAATCAGTAAACAGACTTTCTGATTACTTCTCTTACAGGCTGGTAGCAAAAACTGTGAAGAACAAAATTGAAAAGTTTTGACTGTTTCCGAAAACTTTTTTGAATATATTGTTTTAGGCTGCTGTTCAACTTCGGCTCTCTTCACAACATTTGTCAGGCTACAGAAGAGCAACTAGCCCTCTGCCCGGGACTGGGCCCTATTCGAGCTAAAAACCTCTATAACTATCTGCGTACAGATTTCAGTACGTAGGTAAGAATAATTGAGGAAAACATTTAATATGATGATTTTGTTCTTTAATGCTAACGGCAGCTGAGCTAATTCTGTAGTTTGTCGAAGGATGTCAAACGAACTCTCAGTCAAGAATAATATTAGGTTTTTTCAAGTAGCATGTGTTCGCACCAGTCAGTTTTCACATTGCGTTCTGGAATGTCATAACAATATTCTCATTATACGATTTTTTATAGCTGATCAAAACATTAGCAACCAGGATGTTTTCAGTGCTTGGTTTTCTTTGTCTTCATGCACTACCGGTTCTATTTAATTGAGTTTTATACATCACTTCACTGGTCTCACAGTTGTCAATATGATGAAAGTGTATTAAACTGTTTGAAAATTACTTTCGCGTTATTACGATATCTAAAAGTTGATCAACTATACTATATATCTGAACTTTTATTTGTTGAAGTTTTTTGTTCAAATAGGAATGAAAAATGATTAAAAATGTGTGCGTAGTAGTGCAGCGGCGAAATGTAGTGCATAAGAGATGTTTATTGATTGATTTGCGGTTTATTCTAGTTATCACCGCTTTTGCAATTGTGTCCAGTGCAGTGCTAATCACCGCATACTATCGTCCTACACGCGTATACTATTTTTCGTCAACACGTAAACTAGAAGTAAATTGAATAGTCACGTGAAGTTAGCATTCTTATGAGGTATCGTGTACTTTGTCGTGGCACGTTATTCTGCTGTGTTTAACATGTTTCAAGTGATTGTGCAATTGACAAACAGTATAACGTCTGTCGCTAAATAACGTTTTGACGATGCTGAGCATGCTAGTTTTGTTATGTTTTGAAATTATAATATGCTCCTTATTGATTTTGTTAATTATTTATAATGTAAATATTTTGTTCGTTTAGTGTATAAATGGGAGACGTACCCGTAGATGCAAATGCCGGTTGTCCCGGGGTCGGCGCCGAAGGAGCCGGAAAGGCCAGTGGATGTGCCGGATGTCCCAATCAGGTGGGCTAGTACCTTTAATTGTTTTCATCACAATATAGTACAATACAATATATTATTACGGAATCAGAACTAGAACGAATCACCGTAACAATTTATCTATCCGAGTCGTTCGCTCTTCTCTGGCAGTTCTTCGAATTGATCCCTCCATCTTATAACAACTGTTATTATTACATATCTAAATCCTGTTATTATTCGCATAGAGGAGTTGTTATGAGTTACAAACGCGAATTTATGACTGTGAACGTGATCAACATTCGCAGGGTTCATGTTCCACTGGACAGGCGCCCAAACCAGATGACGACATAGCCACTATTCAGGATAGGTTCAAGAACATAAAGCACAAGGTAAGCATTTGGACCGTTTCTTTGACTTCTGAGAAAGTCTGTTTTGAATACGATTACAGAAGAGTTATTGTGTTTGTGTTGATCAGACTATTTTCAAGAAACTATCCTTCCTGCCCCACTCATCTTTCTCTTTCTCTTTCACACCATTACTCCCTGTTGCTCCTTTTGTGGGAAACACACTTTATTCTGTTCCGGTAATTACCGTTGGTTACAATAGGAGTTTTACATAGTTCAGTTAATTGAAGCTTTCTCTTCGCATTTTGTCTATGTAACAGAAGGAGATATGAACGAAACCGTTGAAATATGTATCGTGGTTCAGATTCTCGTCTTGAGTGGAAAGGGAGGCGTTGGAAAAAGTACGTTGACAACGAATCTTGCTAGAGCTCTAGCAGCGGATCCTACTAAGCAGGTGAGGTTACTTCATCGAAATGTTCACATTCTACTTGCGTATCATGAGCCGAACACGTTCGTATTAGAGTTGTATGCAAAAATAAAAAGTTTGCACACATGTTCACGTATTCAACATACTCTCCACCGGCCACTTGCAACACGAGCATAGCAGTTAGTTACGACTCTTCTGCACAAAGGAACCCTTTTTTCGCCATTCCCACTGAGAGTTTGGCAGCGTGCCAACGAGTTTCAGTGCGTATGAAACGAACTTAAGTAGTAGTCATACACCAGTAAGGTCCTACTACTTGATGAGAAGTAATCAGTTTTCAGATCGAAACACATTGAAATTAATGGTTTTGCATCAAATTAGACTAGTTTTCTCGTTTTCGGTGAAAAATGTAGTCCGTTTTTAGTTGTTGATTGTAGGTGGCCATTCTGGACGTGGATATTTGTGGCCCGTCTCAGCCGCGGATGCTCGGCGTCGAGGCGGAAACGGTACACGACAGTGCCGATGGATGGACCCCCGTCTCGGTCAAAGACAATCTCACTCTCATGAGTATCGCATTTCTGCTGGGTCAGTCAAGTGTATTTGTCCTCAATGTTATATGAACATACTCCAGAAAATTCGTCCGGATAGTCATAAACAAAGTCTATAAACGGACTCCCTTTTCTTCGAAATCTAAAGGATTTGCCTATTTTTGATACAAAATCATTAATATTCACTAGTTTACATCTGAAAACGGACTTTTTTGGCGAATAGTCGGACCTTACTGGTGTAATTTAGCGTCGATATGCCATGTTTGTAGTATAGCTCCCGTTGCGTTTTGGGCGAAAATTCGAGAATTCCAGTGTACTTCAAAATCGAACTACAATTTTTTTCTTCATTTATCCTCCTAGTGCTTTGTTCGGTGAATTCTATATGTAACCGGGTTTTTAGGTAACCTAACCCTTTTTTGGTAACCTATTTTTCAGGTTACCTCAGTAGGTAACCGGATGGTAACCTAAAATGAAAAACCGGTTACCTGTTTTTCTAACGCAAAATGTGGTTTTTACCGTTAGTTTTACCGGTAACCGGATTTTAGTTTTAGGTTACTTCCAGGTTACCTACTAAGGTAACCTGAAAAAAAGGTTACCAAAAAAGGGTTAGGTTACCTGAAAACCCGGTTAGTTGTAGAATTGGCCGCTTTGTTCTTATCATCGTTTGGTCGCTCATATGTTCTTTCCTACTTGTAGGAAATAAGAATGACGCTATCATTTGGCGAGGAGCGCGCAAGAATGGCATGATCAAACAGTTTTTGAGGGATGTCGATTGGGGAGAGGTTTGTTGAGGTTTTGCCTTTATTTTCTTCTTGAGTGGGTGGGTTGTCAGGCCTTAGTGAGAAACAGTAGCGAAAATCTGATACTTAAACTTTCCATGTGTGCTCCAATTCTGTTTTTAGAAGAACATGGTACCCGTACAGCTGAGTATGCTAGCATTCACAAGTTTACGTGTGTCGTCGAGCTCGATTATTTCATATAATACAGTATTTTGGTCGGCAGAGCACATTTCTAATGACTCAAATTTCTAGGTTGACTATCTTCTGATTGATACACCACCCGGAACTTCGGACGAACACATTTCGTTGGTGCAGTTCCTTCTTCAGGTACAGTTGTTGTCATTCATACGGGGATGCTTACAGTGTATGTGTATAGTCGAATATTATCATACAGTTTTTTTACAGCCGTTGAAATTTGGTGGTTAGTAATCCGCTACCAAACCGCTAGTAACGGTTTAGTAGGTGATCAATTGCTGTGTACAGCCCACCAATCGTTATGAGATCTTTCATATATATCAAAACAATCTGGTGTAAACAGTTTAGTCTTCATACTTTGGGAGTTCACGTCCGTGTGCTGAAACGAAGAATAGCCCTACCGAACATTGTACCGGTAGTATTTTTCATACCAAGTATAAGCTTCCCATGTCTTATTTGAAGGCAGGACCACTGGATGGCGCGTTGATTGTGACCACTCCACAAGAAGTTTCCTTGTTGGATGTGAGGAAAGAGGTATGAAACTTTCCAATGTTCATTTTGAGCTCTTTAACTCAACCTCATCTGATTCTTACGTTAACATCACATAACAACATTTGAAGTACACTTCCTCAATACCTAAGTAAGAGTATGTACTAGTGTTTTAAGAATTTCTGATCTCCCAAACTGGGACATTTTCGTTGAATCATGTCTAGTTCTCTGTATTTCTCTGCGCCTTTTCAGGTTTCATTCTGTCACAAGACGAAGGTTCCTATTCTTGGGGTGATAGAGAATATGGCCAAGTTCGTTTGTCCACACTGCAATCACAGCACCGTCCTGTTTCCTTCGTCTACCGGTGAGAAGTTATTTTTATCTTTTAGCTTCACGTATTCTATGTTCACGTGTTTTCACGTGAGGTGTAAGGTTACAAACTTGTCTGAAACCTACAGTCAATTTATGTTGCAGGAGGCGCCGAGACGATGTGTGAGGAAGGTAAGATGGACCTTCTCAGTCAATTGCCTCTGGAACCGGCTTTGGCACAATCACTGGATAACGGAGAGGACTTTTTCGAGGTTGCCATTTGTATCTCTTCAAGTTTTCAAATATTTTTTTGTTGTTGTTCAAATGGGTTAAGAACGTGATAGCATTTTAGTTTTTTATTGTGTTGTTTTACAGAAGCATCCGGATTCTGCTCTCGCCAAAGCCTTTATGTCTCTAGCGGATCGAGTCCGCTCAAAGTTGGATTGAGCACATCTGAGATGGATTAAGAAGAGAGTTGTGATCACACTTGTTATGTTTTATGTTTTATGATGAACACGTTTTAGTTTCACATTGTTGGGTGATATGATGTGTGATAGCACTCATTCTATCTTTTCTCGATCGATTCCTGCTGTTTTTAGTTCATGAGATCAAACTAATTTACCAGAAGTGATAATGATAGGCGAACGAAACCAATTCGAACAAAATCACAAAATTTAGCTGCATAGCAGCCATGATTGGTACTTGAAAAGATACTCAATATGTACCTGAAGCAAATGCTTCCTGTATATTTTCTAGAACACTTGTATTTCACACGTGAGACGTGACTAGCGGTATAGCTTGTTTCGCCTCTTCCAATTTCATGAAGAGTCGGGTTTTTAGGAGCCAGTAAAATCCGGTTTGATATTGTTCAGTGCAGCTGAACCCTTTCGATCACAAGTATCAGTATCTAGCCTCGTTGCTTTACACATGCAACCCGGTTGCATGTGTTCAAAACTATTGGTTGCATCTCAAATCCAACCAACTTGGTCAACAGTGCGACCTTTGGTTATGTAATGCCCGGTTACATGTGTAATTGACCTCTTCTTTCTAGCCGGTGAACAGATGAACCGAGTGGTTGTAACTGGCGCCGGCGCCATAACTCCTTACGGATCGGGAGCGAGCCTGCTACAGAATTCCATCCTTCAAGGCATATCCGCCTTGAAGTTCTCCGAGCAATTGGGATTCGTGGTAAGAGTCGGCGAAAACATGTATTGAAAACGTTGTCGGTAGCTCTTTTATAATTATAATGACATTCGAAAAATATGCTTCTTCATGTACTCAGTAGACACTACCCAATAGGCCCCATCAATTCACTTTTTGAATTCACAATGGGAAATTTTGATTATGAGCTTAGCGAAAATGTTCAGTTCTGCGAAGTCACAGTGAGTTAACTGCAATTATAGGGGCAAACTTTAACTTAAACCTTTATTGTAGTTTGATCAACGGAAGAGCAACGGGATCAAACTACAAATACTGGGGTATAGGGCGACACACAGGCTTACCTTGGAAAACGTCAACCTCATATCTGTTTTTAACATGAAAATATAGACTTTACTAAACATGGCCTCAAGTTACAAACATGTGAAATCTTTCATTATATTTTGCATGTCGAAAGCAACCGTTTGCTACTGTAAGAATCTACGATCATACGGGACAACACCCTCCCGTCAAGAACATCCAGTGCTCATGTTTCAATATAATAGAGTATGATATATGTATGTATTTAATAATAATACACATTCAGGTTGGTGCTATTCCGGAAGAGTCGACCGACTTCGATAGATGGAATGCCGGCCAGAAAAGAGAGATGAGTCGCGGCAGTCAGCTGGCTCTACTCGCAGCTGAGGAAGTAGGCAGTTCTACCTCCATTTTAAGTACATGACCAAGTAACCGGTTTCCGTTCCAGGTTACCAATAAGTTCCCGGTTCTCGTTACCGGAAAAAAAGGTTACCGTAAACTATGTTACATGTAGTCGAAAGTGGCCCGATTGGTATCTACATTGGTCCACAGAGAGTCCGGGGTTAGTTGAACATAAATAATCGCTGGCATCTGACCTCTGACTTTTCTGAGTGAGTGTAGAAAGAAGCAAACTTGTGATATATAAACGTTTCCGTTACTTGCAGGCTCTGGAATCGGCTAATGCCCTATCTCTGATGCATACAGATACGCTGGTGAATATAGGAACAGGTTGGTTTGTGCTGTATTCTACGAGTCGTATTCTCTTTCAACGATACACTAGGAAAATATTATTTTCAATAGTTTTTCTAAGTTGTGATTTGTTCATGTTCTTTTGAACAACAATCGCATCGATCTTCTCATTTACAAGCATACTATCACAAGTCCGGTCCAGCCAAAAGTGGTTTGGTTTTTTATCGTTCGAGTTTTGTGTAATGCCAGCCGATTGTTGTTTGATTTCAGGTGTTTCTGATTTGGATGCTATCGGAGAAACTGCTAAGCTGATCGAAAATGGTCAGTCAAGGTAATTGATAGAACCTATTCTTTAGACATACCTATATTAGCTGAGTCAATGAGACGGCCTCACTGGTATTTCATTTATCATGTTTTTCGTTCGTTCGTACCCGAATGAAAGTAAAAACAGCCATTTGCGTTAAAATGCTCAATGAAAAATAGATTTTGGAAGAATGTGGTAGTTGTGATATGTATCCGACTATTGTTGTATTGTTCCAGGAGAGTTTCTCCTTATTTCGTCCCGCGGATTCTCAACAACCTGCCAGCCGGCTACGTTGCAATGCAGTAAGTATTGGAACTGGTTGTTAGTTGAGCTGTATTCAATCAACTACGCTAGTATCAAATAAAAAACTTTGTAAGTTTGGAAATCATAGTGTAGCAGTGAACATAGGCACGCCAAGAAGTATACAACCTCATATTTCGGCTGCAAAGTACAGTACGCCATGTATGCTCTCGGCTTATCACTACAGTGGATTTTCATTGGTGTCTGCAGGTATGGTATGATGGGCGGTGTTGAGAGCAGTTCTACAGCCTGTGCTACCGGAATACACTGTATAGGTTAGTTGGCAGCCTAGGGCAATTTGTATCAGATGCGTCGTATAAATACCTTGTCCTAGGAACTGTTTCTCATATCGAGACTATAATTTATAATAGAAGGAATTTCGCTGCGTGAAACGTCAAGAAAATTAGCCAGTTTGTACTTTATTCTGCAACTTTTTGAAATCTGCCGTGTTTCACACGAACCTGACTACTCTAGTTCTACTAGTAAATTCGCCTTTTTCAAGCCTACAAAGGCCGCAATAGTTTTGCCAGACGGCGTTTTGCAATCAAGACGGTGTGCTTGGAAGTAATTCGTCGAATTACACTCAGCCTGATTACTTAGGGAGCGCGTTCCGAGCAATCCGTCATAATTGGGCAAGACGGGCTATTGCCGGCTCTACCGAGGGATGTGTGAATAAGATTGCGTTGACAGGATTCGACAGGTTAGACGTTGGTACACCATTGGAGCCTATAGAGACATCTAGTTTCAAGAGTAACAGACTACAATTGGAACATAAGACTAAACGATACCGAAAGTAACGGAGTTTTTCGTGAATAGCTATGGGATAGGTTACTTCAAGTGTTTGGTACAGCTCTTCTACTCTGAAGTTAAAATCCAAGTTGTTTTACTAGATTCTTCTCACTAGCTTGTTCAGTAGTGGATATCAAGCTCGGTTTTTGAAGCTCGTTTTACAAGTTGGAAAATTTGGCTGAACCTTGTTTTACAAGTTGATTTCGGGAGAATCTAGTGAAACAACTTGGTGGGGAACTTCAGAGTACTCTTAGTATTCGTCATTTATGGAGTATATAATTGAATTGAACACGGAAATTTAGAGTGTATGGGTCATCGTGGTTTAATGTAAGTGTTCCGGAGAAGTACACGTTGTTTCAAATAACTTCATAATCTTTTCTGAGGTTTCCCCGAAAAAGGATAGTTCAACGAAATGCGCGATATTGATTGTTTGTTTCAGGATGCGCGCGCTGGCCCGCGGCGACAGTGCGACTATATCGAGACCGTTCGATGTGGATCGAAGTGGCTTTGTGTTGTCGGAGGGCGTTGGTCTGGTGTTCCTGGAGAGACTGGAAGACGCCTTGGAGAGAGGGGCTCCCATTCTGGCAGAGATACTCGGATACGGTATAGTCTGTTTCACCTATCGATATACTTCTACAGTATTCCAGAGACGTTGTCTAATCAATAGTTCTTTTTCGGTTTCAAACTTCGATGGTTTGTAGTAGTAAACGTACTACCAACATTTGGTCAAAAGCGTCAATATGCCAAACTTTGACCCGGAAGTTTGAGCAGATCACTGTGAAGGGTTGTATGTGGGTAGAACAAAGTATAGGCACATTCGCCGGCCAATTCCACTGAAACCTGAGTCGGATAATTTGAGTTCTTCATTGCGAAGATTATCAGCGGTTTTAGTAATAGAAATTGTTACTCTTCGCTGCAATATCAGAGAGAACATATTTATTGCTGGTGTTTCTCTTGCCAGAAAAAGTGTGATTCGGTCACAGTTCATTCACACACTTGAAAGCACCCCGGGGAACTAGCTAAATAGATTATTCCAAACTGTCCTTTCAGGCATATCGTCCGACTGCTACCACATTTCGAGCCCGCACCCGTCTGGAATTGGCGCCCGTCTCAGCATGCAGAGATGCATTGCCGATGCCCGGCTCGAACCGTCCGATATCGATTATATAAATGCACACGCCACGTCCACACCCACGGGTGAGAATGATACGGCATAATTTGTGACCGTCTTACTTGAGCTAAACCACATATATGAAAAGTCAAAGGACTATTATTCCCTAAAAGGGAGATTTGAGCAGCAAAATCGCGGTCCTAAAAGGAACCTTTCAGTCCCTCCACTTTTCATCTGTAGCTACCCGCGAAATATAACACGAAATAGCGTGCTTGTGAGGAGAGTGCAGAGCAGCGAAAAGCTACCGTTTGAACATCTTTATTTGGTCACTAATTGTTTGTCTTTGCAGGAGATGCCATAGAAACACGGGCCATCCGAGACCTTTTTGCTGGACATTCTATAAGCGTTTCTTCGAATAAAGGTATAGTCTGTATCTATGGGAATGTTCTATTTGATCAGGATTGAGAAATTGAGCTGTTGCGGTATTCTGTCGAAATTCACAGTTGTCTGCTAGATTCTAGTAAAACTCAGAATCAACGTATATCGTAGTTTGTGGTCACGGCCTGGAAGGCTTTTTGTATTTTCGTCATCGAGTTGTCTGAGCACACATAAAATTAGTCGAACGAAATTACGAAGGAAATATTATACCATAATAGTATGAAGCATACAAAAGCACTAATATGTGCAGTGTTTGTCTGCCCAACACCTATAGTGAATGACCAAAGGTTATTTGTAGTTTGATCTCGATGAGTCACGAATTTTCACCGAAAATAGTCGGGATAAAACTACAAACACAGCGTGAGAGCGTAATATACTGCTTATACGCTTGCTCTTGGAAGATTTCACCCTTTATCAGCCACGTTTCCAGGTCATATAGGCCATTTGCTGGCGGCGGCTGGCGCAGTGGAGACGATTGCCTGTATTGGAAGTATCAGGGACGGAGTGATGCCGGCCAACCTGAATCTACACGAGCCGGAACGAGTGGATGAGCACGTGAAACTGCTGGCACAGGTAATTTCATTCCCTATCAAATATGCTCAATTCGTATTGTTTTGAGAAACAGATCTGAAGTTGGCACTACGTTTTGAGAAAATATGTACTTCATCATCGTGGGTGTGAATTATGTTGTGTTTGACATGTTTCACACGACAGTATGACGTGCGACTTGCTGAGGTATCTCCACGTTTATGAGACTATTTCATTTACTTGACGAGATCCTCAAATTTGCAACAGCAGATGACATTATTTTATTTTTATAACACGTTGCAGGTAAATTACGTTGTTTTATATTTTTGTCTTGCAGAATACTGCCTGGGAAAGTGCTCGCCGGATAGCGCTGGTCAATTCCTTCGGTTTTGGTGGAACGAATGCCTGTTTGGCACTGGGACAATATCTTGATAAAAATCATAAATAACCTCCTTCTTCCCATTCTCTACGTTGTACATAAATCCAGTGTGTGTATTCAATAAAAATATACATATTTATATACATTTATGATCAATCAACACACGTAAACGAATCTCCAGTGAGCAAGTTTGATTGGGCAAAAGTTTTGGTACGGTACAATTTCTGGAGCGCTGCTAGACAAACATTTAAAGTCGGATAATATGTAATGTAGTATGTAAAGTATTCATCAGAACGAACGTTTCATAACTAGAAGAACAAAATAAAAATCTGTTGACGACTCATGCAATTTGAAACTATCACGAATACTCGTCAAGACTAGAGTACAAATGTATGAAACGAAGTAAAACAATATATTTCGGGCGAATTCTTTATCTAACCTGCTGGTAACCTTATTTTAAGGTCTGAATGGTTAGTAAGCTGAACGAAACAATAACCGAAAAGATGAGGTTACCAAAAAAACAGATTACATGTAGAATTGGCCTATATTTCGAGACCAGTGGCACGTTAGCAACATCCCTTGATCAGATGTTTCAGCTGATGGGCTGACTTGGAGACCGATATAATACTATCCACCATTCCCTGCATGCTCTTGATGTCCGGGTACTGTAAATGAAGGAAACATACCAAATGAACCAAGCGGCTAAGACTGCAGTAAACTCGAACTTCTGTTATGGTAAACGCCCATATAATAATGTGGGGGAGTATCTCCATTTTGATGCTTCCTCTGGCAATTCATCCAATTTTATAAACAATAACGTGAGGGGAGGTTATTTCATTGCATATATGCGTGTTCTTCATTTGGGCACGAGATCGAACAATGAACTATAGAGATAAAACATTTTCCCTTGTAAACGTACTTAAAAAGTTTGTTTCCGGTATTTTTACTTGCAAGTTCTCCTGTATTATACTCTTGGCCGATTCAATCACTTGAAACATGTTGAACACAGAGAACTCAGAGATGTGAAATGATAATATACACGATTACTCATTAGGATGCTAACTTAAAGAAGGACGATTATGTGGTCCAATCGCAACGCTTCAGTCCTTTAAACCGCAATATATTTTTCAATTGCAGTTTAAAGGACCGATGTCACGGGATTGGTCCACATAATCGTCCTTCTTTAACGTGACTATTCAATGTACTTCTAGTATATTGGGTCACCCACCTCGTCTGCGGCCACCTTGGTGGCGCGTACGCACTCCTTCAGCAGCTCACACAGGCGATCCGCACAATCCCGCATACCGAGACTGATCGAGCGATCCCGAATGCATTGGGATACGGTATCCCCAATGTAGATCAGCTTGTGCGCCGCGAGAATTATCTTAAAATATAGTATCAGTAGTGGTACAGCTCCGTGAAATAGGTTAAACACATGTCTCGTCGTTCACGTGAAAGTTTAATTTCTTTCCCATGAAACAACGCAACTGAACCTTCAACTGTGCACAATTAACTAAAGTCACTTCTGTAGGCGAGGGCAGGTTGAAACAGTACATAATATTGGGCTCGGATGTGTCTGTGATCGCGATGTGTGAACATGAACATACTGCTGTGGACTATGTTGATTTCTACTAGAAAAAATATCACTCTACCTGCCAAACTTTGGCTACCGACTACGTTTCGCCGAAAAAGGAAGCGGCGTGCATAGCAAAAAGTGGGCGTAACGGGCATACAGCCGGCAAGGCTTACCCACCAGTTTTCCTTTCTGTACGAACTCTCGTGGCGGCATGTTGTTCTCTACGGTGGCGAGAAACTCTTCGATGGCCACAGCGAGGGCCTCGGTGTGTTGTTCCAATTGAGGGGCGTAGAAACGGACCAGCTGCCGATCCTGAACCAGATCACATATTATTTAGCGTCGCCATTTGCTCAGGTTAACTGTCTTTTATATAGGATTTGTCAAACCGTTGTGGACACCGTACCATCGATTTTGTATGGGGCGGGGTTTGGCGAGCGGCCAGTTCGTCTGCGTATCATTGATCTACACACTCTCTCAACTGCTGGCAAGTAATCAACAACCGCTCGCCCCGCATCGCTCAATCAATCGAACCCTCTGCTGTCTTTATTGGGAAAATGGCAACTATAATAGCTACATACATCACATTTTATTCATCTTATTCCGTTCTATACACAGAGGATCTAGAAAAGCCAACAGATACAGATGTTTCGCTCCAAAATGCTGTGTTTGTGTGTAAATTAGGCAAAACGCAAATTTTGCTCTTCTTCAAGACCAAACTATAAACTGAGAGTCGGCTTCGTGCCAAAAAATTTTTTTTTCGCGACGCTCACCTCATCGTTGATGACGGTTTTGTTCTGCGCGCTCTCCGGGGTCATATTTGATCGGCCTGGCACAGCATCGTCCAAGTAGGCATAGTCCTGCAAAACAGACCATCTTTCACGATTCGAATTTCTCTTTCCACGTAGTGTGAACACTTCAAACTTTGTTTTTCGATCGAAAGCGGAAATTTGAACTTCGTTCCAGCTTTCCGAGAGATAGATTTTGTTCGTGCTGTATTGAACCGCGCAATTGATTAGGAACAAGTTTTCTGAGAGATGCTAAAGTTCGAAAATTGTGAAGGATGCATTACAATTGTGAACAGCTACGGTAAATGTTGTAAAGTGCGGGGTTTGCCAGCGTATATTTGACCTACCCACTTTCTCACCAGCTCGCGAAAATCAACGAACTTTCGCCATAAAATTTTCAATCGACTCGGCCGTTTGCTGTCTTTGTTGGAAAAGTAAAGGCTACATGTTGACGAGATCACTGTATCTCTAGTGGACTACAAGCCAAATAACTTGTCATCTATACTCCAAACATGCCGTGCATTTTACGAAATCGCGTTTAGTCGAAACAGTTCAAGTACCGAACGGTTCGGAAAAATACTGTATTTTTTAGTCGGAACGGCAAAAAATCGATTTGTATTCCCATCATGCTGTATTTTACTGTAAGTACAGTGAAATACTGTAAAACAACCAAGCCCGTTCTGAGTACCTGATAAAGACTGTCTCTGTCGCTCATCACAGATTCTAGGTCGTCTTCTTCGAGGATTCGCGACTCGCCTCCCACGGGGCCAGCGTCGGGAGCACCGGTCTGAAGATCAAACATTCAATATTGAAAATAAATATGAATGTAACCATTAACGTTCAATGATTCGATATTGCAAATGAATATTTATTGTCCTTCATCTCAATTTAATGATTTCAAACGCTTAAAAGTATTCACTAAAGCTTAGGCTGTCTTCAGACTTTTCGTGCGATACAAGATACACGATACATGCGCGCTCTAATCATGTGTATCGATTGCATTTTTGTAGCGGCGACAGATACATGCGTCACGCGATGTATCTATCGTGTTCATACTTTTTCTACAGTATCTCGGCGTCAGATACATCATTTTGAATCGACGATACACTTTTTTTGAAGATTGCGGCCGGCATTCTACACTTCACTCATATTGTGGATACATCTAGGTTTTCGGATTATAAAAGTGATTTTTGTGAAATTTTTCCAATTGATAGAATGTTCCCCCACACAAAACAGATTGGTATCCGCAAAAAAATTTCATTTTCGCGCGCGACGCGCGCACGCGACGCGTCAAAATGAGAAAATATGCAGATTTGGGTCAAATTTGTGAACTGTGATTATCGATCATGGCGATTGCGAATGTGGATATCAATTTTATATCACGCACGCGACGCGTGCACGCGCCGCGACTAAAATTTAAAAACCCGTAGAATTCAATAAAACTTGGGAACCTGAGGAAATTGATCATTCTGAAGTCAGATGTGAGCTTGATACGAACTTGGGGTCAAGCGCGCGCGCAGCACGCGACGCGACAAAAAAATTCATCTTTTGTGCATGAAGATAAATTTTTGGGATTGATAGTGGTTGGCCACGCGGATAAGAAGGTATTACGAGTTTCGGATATATATTCATAACCAGCATGATCGAATACCCCACCTTCCCCAATTTCATATGAATCGACTCATTTTGATATTTCTGCCGCGTCGCGTGCACGCGCTTCGCGTGAGTGATATTGAGTATATGGCATGGGGATCGGTAACAATGATCATCAGCGTTTTTGTTTTTCACGATGTCCAAAGTTTATCGAAATTCATTCATTTTCACATTTTGTCGCGGCGCGTGCGCGCGTCGCGTGCGATGAGATAGACGTCAATTTGAAGAATACCTATAAATATCTATGGAATAAAAAATTTGAAATTGTTAAAAGTTACTTTTGAATTTGAAACTAACAGAATCGAAAAATGTATCCTGGAACGTTCATACTTTTCTGATACGTTGGCGCCAAGATACGGATACAAAATGAGACGATACAAATAATTCGAAAATGAATCGTGTATCTGTATCTTGTATCGCACAAAAAGTCTGAAGACAGCCTAAGGGTTCATTTGATGAATAGTGTGTTCGAGCACTATTTAACTCACTGGATTAGACAAATGAAGCGAACTGTACCTTAGGAGAAACGCCATTAGGCCTTCGAATTGTCGCATATTCCGTGGAGTTATTGCCAGCCGACACGTCACGTCCCTTGAAAATGCAGTGTCTACGGGTACCGAACGTGAGAAAAAGTAGTTAGAATCATAGGATGGGAACAATGAGAAGCGTCTACTTACGTCATTTTACTATGAAACGAACTAATGAACTGAATAAACGTTCGATATCTTTGTATCTCTACTTTCTCTCTCATTCTAAGTCTAACTCTTGCTCTCTCCATACTGTATGTACACGTGGGAGCGACAAGTAGTGTAGAGATTGAGAAAAAATCGTTGTGCTTCGATTTCGATAAGTACAAAGTCACAAAGTCACAAGTCACAAGTCACAAAGGTTCAACAAAAAAGCAACAGGATCAAACTACAAACACTTAGGGATAGCGCCACAGACACCGTAATGGCTTGTTTTGGAAATAGCAACCCTAGACAGTTAGTCAATTGCACAGTCTCGTGAAACATGTTAAACAGAACAGAATTCAGAAACGTGCAGAGACTAAGTGCACAATACCTCATAAGAATGCTAACTTCACGTGACTATTCAACCTACTTCTAATATAGTATAGCGTACCTGATCGGCGAAAGTGACTCTTCCGCGCGGCTTCTCGGTGTTCGTCTTTGTGACGAGTATCGAGGAGGGCGTCGTCGACAGTTCTCCGGAGGTCACCGTTGAGCCGGACGAGGAGGACAACCTCTTCTCCTTCTCCGTCGGGCCCACTCTGCAAAACGGGGAACCAATGAGTTTTGGTTCGATCGGTAAACATCGACAAGAGATGGATAATATACGTATGACATTGAAGTGAACTACCATTGCAAATTCTCATAATATGATGTGTTTCGCACGTATCAATCCCGTAACGGCTATCAGAACAGTTACACATTAGAGCAATTGATTATGATTCTCTGTTATGTTCCGAAATATTCACCCGACAACGTTAACGTTTGCACCACAAAAACAGCCATTAAAGGTTCGAATGTGTGCTATAGTAGTTCTAGTAGGAAAGTGATAAAGGAACACCATATTGCAACAATATTACGTGAATGTAAACATCTTAAAATCTTGACTAGGAATGTTGTGGACGATACCCGAGTAGTTGTGTGGGTCGATCGACGTTTCTGGACTGGGCGAGGCTGGTTGGGTGGGCGAAGGGCGGCGTCTCGCGTTGGACGGAGGACGGGCTGAGGAAGATTACGGTAGAGGAGGGGACCAGCAGCTGCACCCATTGCAGCAGACGACGACAACTCGACGGCACCTAAAAGAAGTCGGTGGTTAGGAAGTAGGGAGACTGATTCGTGGGCAACAAAAAATATGAACGACCCAGTTAACGAATGGCACTTGTTCTGGATATAACTTCACTTTGTTACCTGTTGAGAGAAACCTCAGATGAGAATGAACTGTTTTTCATATCATTCCAGATTTTGAATAATTTTTTGCCGTTTTTTAGGTAACATGGTCCCCAAGGCTTATGACAGGGCTCAAAGTAAAGACTTAGCTATTAGCTCCGTGTTGATTCTTCTATAGCTGGCTAATCAAAAGATACATCATCATTGTCTTTAACATCGTTTCTGAATTACGCATTCGGCTACAGAACAAATAAATAAATATGGTTCGCACTGACCCCTTGAACGACGTTGACGAACTGCTCCAGGGTGTCCATGGTGCGCGGCTGTTCGCGGTCGCGCGACAACACGGAAACGGTCCAACCGGCCAGGTCGAGCGACTTCCGCAGGGAACCAATCATGGCACGCGACTCCAGCAGCGGCGACAGAAGATCGCTCAGTTCTGGAAAACGGCAGGGATGAGAGCTAAATCTATTAAGATCCCCTGTGGGTAGAACCATAAAACGTACAGTTTCGTCTACTCTGGTGTTTGTAGTTTGATCTCGAAGGGTTCAGTCGTAATTTGCCCTGCGGCGTATTAAGAACAAATTATAACTCTGTTATGTTTTATCACCAAGCAGTGAGTGACATTTTTGTAGTTTGATCTGGGTACAAGCGGTTATTTACGAATTTCAACCACAAAGCAACGGAATCAAACTACAAACACAGCGGAACAGGACGACACCGTATCGGCTCACCTCGGAAAGAGCAAACCCTAGAGACACAGTGGGTAAAACTAGACAAAACGTTCAGTTTTGTCTGATCTGAGACAAAAGTATCGTAGTCTCTTGCCATTGGAGAAAACTTCAGAAGTCACAAACTTACATAATGTGCGCGACCTCTCACGTTTGTTCACGTTCTGCGTGACAGACGTTACAACTTCTAGTATAAGGACGACCTACCGGCAGCCTTCGGATTCGTTCTGTCGACGGAGATTCTGCCGGTGCTGTCGACGAGGTGGTCGACGGATTCGTTGATGGTGATCACCGCGTCCCGCAGGGAATTCAGATTCGACTGCAGCAGATGGGGCGCTCGCCAATGACGCGCCGCCGTTGCCTACAAATATTCGCACAGTTATTCATTTGTTTAGTTTTATATTTATTTGAAAAAAATATTCGTTGTCATAAAGACTATTGAAAGGTATTAGGATCGGAACGATTTTGAGTGGCACCTTTCATTGAGCACATAATTTCCTAATGTATCTATTGTTTATTTATACATTCAAAGAATGTTACTCACTCATCAGAGAAAGAGTGGAAGTGGAAATATGAAATGAGGCCATAGTGGGAATTGGGAGAGTGTGGAACTTTCGAAACGTATTGTTCTACTTTGATTTTTCGCCCTTACCTAGAACATATAACTCCGTCTCTTGTTAAAATGTTCGTACGTTATAATTTTTTTTCACAAATTCACTAGTCTAATCTGCCTCATATTTATACCATTCGGGATAGAACATTGAGTATCACAACCAGTTCACGTACAGAAATCATTCTTGTGGGTCTGGTAGCAAGATTCAAATCGTAGTTGTAATAAAAAACTTTCCCGGTCAATTGGTCAAACTTTTTTCCAGATATGAGACTGTGTAGGTCAGAGAGACGGAGACTGTCTGAGAGTGTCTGCGTCTCATCGATCTCCATGCTATATCTCTTCTGCAGCTAAACCCTTACCTTGTTGATCTGGGCTATTCCGTTGTCGATCATGGCGAGACAGTCGGCCATTTTATTGCACACAACTCTCTTTCGCGACTGAATCTCTTCCTCTAGGATGTCCCTGAACAAAAACTGTTTACATCAAAGTTTTCACGTGAAACGTGAAAACATCAGTCAGTCTAAACAAATTGCAGTCGATTATAGAATTTAAAGTTGAATCAATATTGCATGTTTCTTTCAGTCATCTTCAAGACTCTCAAGTGAAACAGCACAAAATATGATTTACACTTGAAGAAGATCAGAAAAATACTATCAAATACGTGATAGATCTACGTTCTGCTTCTCGTTTTCCGCACGAGATTTGAAACTGTTCCCGGACTTCTCTAAATCTCCTTTAAAAACACACTTCTCAGTGGGCGTTTTCAACTTGCCCGTTGGCGCACAGTATGTCTCGACCTCTGGCTGAGAATCTGCTGTCGCGGTAGGACCATTAAACAAATCAAATCAATTTTATGCAGGCGCAACCAGTCGCCGAGAGCGAGGTCATTTTCAAAACACGGTAGCCGCAGGATATTACCGGTTTGAATGGTTAAGAGCCTGCGAAAACTCTAGATTCTTGAAATACATTCTCTTTATGCTCAGTCAAGTTAATTATTGATGAAATTAAGTATAGAAATAAACATTTTTCTACCCTAGCTGGTCACAATAAAAGCCGTATTAAAGAAGATCTCAACTTTCACGCGATGCGATGTGAGAGTGAATACGTCGAAGAGACGCAGACCGGGAACTATGGGATATTTCTGCACACGCCGTCTGGAGAAACGTGAGACGTACCCGACTCCTTTGTTGATTTGACTGATGGTGGTCGGCACATGATTCCATGCGGGAGTCTCGTTCTTCTTCATGTCTTCTTCTACCGAAGTGGGCAGAATCCACTCTCGACTGCCGCCGTTGGAATGACTCTGCAACACGACAAATGTTCACATATATTTACATATTTATTTATTCACGTCTTGATAATGAAGCACAGATTAGTTGTGAAGACTCTTGTTCAATGAAATACTCATGAGATACCTCATGAGCTATATCTCACGAGCTTCTGATGAGAATTCATTGATTGCTATGCTACAACTTTGAGAGCTCACACGTTGCTCATGATGTATCTCACGAGAAACTCATATGAACTTCACATGAGCTTGGTGGGGGGTGGTACGCCGCCTGAGAAGACGTCTTTTATAGTCGTCGCCAATAGAGAGGCGGGAGTGTAATCTCCCTTTCCGCCGTGTACGCACACATGTCTTGGATTCCAAAGCTTGCCGGTTTGGTGCTCTAATAGCGCAGTGGTTAGCGTTCTGCTACGAATCTTCTGCTCGCAGGTTCGATCCCGGCGAGAGACAGAAGTAAATAAATTTGGCACTCGCTATACCTGTTGGCCGAACTTTTTCAGTTCCGGTCTGTCAATAGTATCGAAGACGGTCTGAAGAACACTGGTGGAGGGCGATTTTTCCTTCGCCAGCCGACTCAAATATGGTTGGTGAGGGTGGCGGGCTGCGGGCGCTGGCGGCAGCAACCTGTAAGAAATTGTAACTAAAAAAATACAAATTTAAGATCAAACTACTCAAATAAGAATCTGCCCGAGATTCAAGATATCACGTTTCCGTTATTCACGTGATAATATGATATGTTAACATGAGAGTTTAATGTATTGCAATATACGTAATGTATGTATTAGCATGCAGTAGTATAGTTTACACCATTCCTACTGAGACTCCTACAGTAACCTTACACACTTTCCGAAAGCTGTTGTGAAGCTGAAATTGTAGTTCAGGGAAAATGCTCTCGTATGTTTACTCTACCTGGGAAGGAGAATGAGGTACAAAAATACTCAACGTCTTCGATCAAAAGTAAGTGAGCCAAACGGATTGCAAGTTTTGAAATCCTACTGTAGGAGTCTCAGTAGGAATGAAAGAGACTATATCTGTATAAGGCGAAGTCTGCAATCCAGAGATTTTTTGTCTTCATTCTCAGTTTCTTTAGCCCTCAGGTACTCTATTCTGTTTAAATTTATCTGTTTTGAATACAAATCCCGGAATTTTGATATTTTTCTGTCGAACAGTCGGAGCTTGCTGTTGCGTTCAAAAAGACCTAGGTCGAAATTGGAGATACTAATACATATAGAATCTCGTAGCGTACCCTTCTAGTCAAATGTATATTAGGATTCATATTCACCTCATCATAATTCAAAAAGTACAACAATGAAAAGCAACTGGGGATGCTTCTTCACTCCTTATTCTATAGTATATTGATTTGTTTCAAACGCTATACTCCCAGATATACACAGATTTGATCTATTATTGTGCATTTCTTGTGTACATGAGCAAACTTCAATCGCGCAAGACCCCGAGCAAATCTTGTTCAAATAAGAAGTTCCATGAGAACCAGTAACCTGAGACGGAACATTCTCGGAAACCAAAAAAGGAAGAACGAAAAGGATTTGTAACATAATATCGTGCGCTTCGTTAGTTCGGTGTGTACTCAACGCCAGACGGCAAATTAAAATAAAAACTCAGAATTAGAGAAACTAAAATACGTTAAATAATAAGTAAGAATACATAGTATCACATTTTGCCTCTAACCGCCAGTTTAAAATAACTTTATGGAACAATACGTGAAAAAGAAACCAACAATCATTAGCCAAAGATAGTCCCGTGGGGCGAAATGGAGCAAAATATTTGGCTTGAAAAATAAACGAAACACCTTATGACCAGAGATATTCAGTCTTATCAGCGCAAACTGATAGGAGACAAAAAGTGAGATCACGGGAAAGTGGGGAAGAGTTATTCTAAACTTGAGTAGAGAGAGAGAGAGAGATAGAGAGAGAGAGAGAGAGAGAAAGGAAGAGAAAGAGAGAACAAACCTTGCTTCGTCACTTTGATCCGAAAGTGAACTGTTCTGGTCAGATAACGAGGATACGTCGCTGGTTCTCTAGAATTGATGTCTTTATTAGTGACATAAAAATGTGTACTTTGAAAGTTTCGATCGATTGTAAGATAATTCAGAGCTGAAGGATCTTCTTTCTCTTTAATGTAATTAGAAATTATCCAGCAAATGAATACAATCGACCTGTTGGAATTAAGGTAAAACCTCCCCCTCTCGTCCATATAAAACGGGGGGGAGCCAACTACAATTTTCTCGGTCCTAACCTTTGTCTCTTCCCCAGAATGGCTTGAGTCGGTGATATCAGCACAAATGCCACTGCTTGAAGGACTGGGACTGCGATCTTCTTTCGCTACGAGACCAATTGGATAGTCTCTAGTTTCCCTCGTGGGTGGCGCGATGTTCTCCGTGTAGACCGGCACCCGGAACGGCTGCGCTGCAAAACACTTCTTATACGAGAGGTTAAAAAAGAAGTTGTAGTTTGGTCACAGCCGGATTCGTTCAACTTGCTAACCATTTACTGACGTAATACTTATTATAATTGTATGGAGATAAAGTTATCACAGTTATTATTATTGTTATTAGAATAGTTCTCAAACTGCCTCACTATAACCGAACTAAAACTACAATTTGAGCGAAGCGAGATCTCCCATGCCTGCCCTCAGAGCTACCCCTATATGAGATAGAGTATCGATAACACGCAATCTTTAGTATACCGGTCATGCATATTTGAAAGATGACTATTCACGTAGAACATGTGAAAAACGAAATTTAGGGTAAATAATATATTCAGTTATGTTTCCTCAAACTCTGTGTCACTACACCATAGAAATCTAGTTATGTTTTCAATCGTTTTACACTAGAAAACAGTCAGGAAAAATCTCATTTATGGATCAACGTGAAAATATGAGTGGGTATAGAGTCGCTTACTCAGAGGAATACAGGTGCTTGTGCATATATCTGTGTTGGATGTTTTGTGAGAAAATGCGAAAATCGATACATGTTCTTCTATGATTGTCTTGATTGATAGTGTACTAAACAAGCATTCGATAACTTCCCCCTACGCAAACAAAAGACCAGTGGAGAAAAAGAGAGAGAAAAAGAGAAGAGAATAGAAGTTGTAAATAGATGTATGTATAATAGGTAGTTTCACTGTATTGGTACAATTTAATGTAGTTTACCATCAACCGTACTTGGGTGATACTTGTTGTGCATCGTACAAATCTGTACGAGTGAACGATGTACTGTTAGTCAATTGTACAGTCACGTGAAACATGTTGAACTCATCAGAGAATAAAGTATGATAAAGATCTCGACTGCGACTTCACGTTTCACGACACGTTCTGTTAGTGCACGATCGGGTTCGGAGTGTCATTTTTGGGTCCCATGTTTGTTTATCAAAACAATCTAGAACTTTTTATGTGACAGCGAATTGCGGGAACAGCTATAATAGGCGCGTCTCCCCCACGCATCCTATTTCAAAGCATGACTAACACCGCCATGAATCACCCATTTATATCACTTTTTCACCCGATTCTTATTACTTTCGGCCAAAAAGGTGGCGAATAGGGCTAAAAAGTTCTCGTTAAGGACACGCGTCTGGTCATAGAATTGCGACAGTTCTTAGAGCATGCGCACTTCCGTACTTCTTATTAAGGTATTCATAGGTTAGAACACCAACTCGGAATATACACTGCAAATGGTTGTATCGGGCACATCCACCGTACTATTCAGTTTCAAGTGACGTTTTCTACGGAACACTAGACGCTCGAACTTTTCACTAGCACAATCGAAGGAAATATTGAAAACGGCTCATTTTCAGTACATAACATACCTAGATTTTTCAGCCGCTGAGTAAGTCGATCCAACTGCGACTCGGGTTTCGGGCTGCGTGATCTAAGAATAATTATTATTATTTAAACATACATTAAATAATAAGAAGTTACTCTAGTGTCGGAGAGTGCTTTCTGCAAATATATTAAACACGGCAGCTTTTAGACTACATATGAACATTGGCGGGACGAAATGAAAAAGGCTGGATTGAACTTTCATTGAACGAAGAAATTGATTACATGGTGATTAGTGTTTCCACGTGGAGCCCACGTGGAAGACCTCTCAGAGGCCTTATCTGCGTGTTTTGTTACAACTTTTGTCTGGCGGCGTAGCAACTCCTCAAAAACGCCATGAGACATCTCATGAGCTATTAGCATGAGCTTCTCATGAGATTCTGTTGATTGCCATGCTACAACATTGAGAGTTCACGAACAGCTCATGAGGTAGCTCATGAGAAACTCACATGAACTTCTCATGAGATTGGACGAATTGCTACACCGCCTGGCGATGCGAAGATGGAAGAAGAAGAAGGCAACAGTGAAGCGCAAGACTGTTATACGTTGCCGATAACTTATAATGGAACTGTGAATCATACTCAAACAAAATCCAGAACATGCTCTGTTATTTAACGAAGACGCGTTTGGTCGAAATAGTTCAACAACACTACGGCTCCAAACTATTTTGGTCGCAACAGTACAAGTTGCGATTTGCACTTCCGCCAGATCATGATGTACTAGTTTAGTTGGAACAGCACACAAATCGATTTGCCTTCTTGCCACGCTGAATTCACTGTTGTTCCACAACTGTTTTTTAAAGTAGAGTCAATCTTTACCTTTTGCGTTCTTCTCGCTGGGGCGCGGCTCGGTCACCGCCGACATCCAGCGGAATCTCAATGTTCCTTCCGGGGATGGCCGACGGGATGATCAGGGTCCGCTGCGGACTTCGGTCACTTCTGATGCTGCCTCGCTCCTCCTCGTCGGAGGATACGGTAGCATTGGAGCGCCGTTCCCCGGGGGTCAGATGCTGCAATCTGGCGGGGGGCACCGGCGGCGAGACACGACCGTTACTGAAAGAACAATCGGGTGAAACAATAAACTCTCTTTCTATCTCTCTCTCTCTCTTTCACTGACGCTCTCTTCATCTTTCTCCCTCTCTCACACACAGCTCGCAATCGATTCACCTGAAGCACCACATGTTCACGTGCTCCACGTGCAACCTGTGTCCACGTACTGATAAAGGCGAATTGGACTAGCGTAGTGGACGTGGGTGGCAAACAATAGGCACGTCGCGCGATAAAAGTGTCTGCGCAACATGCAACATGCCGGCTAGGGGGCGGGCCGCGGCAACAAAAACCAACGACTAGGGTGTGGCTCCCTCTGGAGGTCAGATACCCAGACACACTTCGTATTCTTACCTATACTACTAGCAAATTGACTGGTCACGTGGAACGTGATCTAAAAGGATGAGCTCCGTATTTTCACGTGACTGTAACTTGCACTTGACTAGCAATAAAAGGCAATTTCGGACATTAGCTTGTGAATCAAAAGCTTTCCGTTAATTATTCGACGCGTAAAAGGTATGACACGTTGGTTATGTATCATTATCACTACAAAAATGGAAAATTATGTTAGTAAGTTTTGAGTTCATTAGAAAGCTTGACTGGATACTGTAGGTGGCCACGACATAATCAAAAGGAGTATAACACTGCGGAAAGCCTACGTGCGACCCGTTTACAACTTATATTGATATATATATAACTTATACTAATGTATATTCTGTTTAATCCCCCAAATATGTTGTGGTCGGCTTCGCGACCCTGTGAAACCAGATTCGTTCTATAGAAAAACATCAAACAACACGCTAATTGGTCGACCAATTGGAAACAAATACAAGCCTACTAATAAAGTGAAAACATTTCTCGGTACAGCTGTACTCATAGAGCACCTTGGGCTTCGCGCGAAAATTTTACTTTGCCCCCCCCCCCTTTTCTAGCCTCTCGATTGATAGTATACTGATACCAAGTCATCATATCTGTTTTTGCTAGTCACTCGTGTATATCTAGCACTGATTGCTGAATTTGTATTAAAAAGAAATTGAACAGGAGAAAACCAAAGTTAAATTCTCTTTTTCTGGTCCTCTCGCTATGCTTGGCCTGTCCACTACTATAGCAGCGTGTTCGCGCCCGCCACTCTTTTGTAGGAAAAGAATACGGGAACATAATCGATGATACAGGTTATGGATAGGATCTTGTTTTTAGTTGCTCTTACGCGACACTTTCATTACACTGTGCGAAGCGAATGTGCGAAGCGAATGCGCCAACTTTAGCACGCTAGCTGCGAATGATAGACGACGTCTCGTAGTGGGCGAAGCTGTTTGTTAATTCAACGGTTTCTGTTATATATGCCCCCCCCCGCAGTGCAGATTCCTTTCATGGAAAAAATATAGCGAAGAGTCGAACGCTCGATTTTCGATAAAGTTTTTGGCATACTAGTTGGTTTCTGAATATCCGGAATTGTCGAAATTTTTGAATATTCCCGAGACGTATTCTAGAACAGATCTTTTTTTCAAAGTTCAGAGAAAATGTGACCAGTTTTTTTGAAGAAGTCACTTCGTATATCAAAAGCACAGTAACGTGATACATGTTAAACACAGTAGAACTCAGAAACTTACAATGAAGAAGGGCACGATTCCTCATTAGAATGGTAAATTCACGTGACTTCTCAATTTACTTCTGGTACAGAAGATGTTTGGCACCAAATATCATGAATACGACAGAACAGATTTCGATGGTGACAGTTATGCATAACGTAGCGAGGGATGAGTGCAGAGTAAAACAGCGGCGTACTCTGTTTCCGTGCACTGACATAGTATTAGACTACTAGTGAAGTAGAGTCACGTGTGCAACATATCTTGGGAGTAGTTTACATTTTCCCCCCACCCTGGTCGAAAATTGGTTGAAAAGGGCTCGTACTACAATCGCCCCCCACCTTTGGGGGGCGCTTATACACCATGCTTATTTACTGCAGGCTTGGGTTGAGTGGGGGGTGATTGTTCATCAGTTCCGAGTATGTACTATCACCCCCCATTTTGTATTGTGGGGGGGGTGATTGTTCATTGTCGAAGATGTACAATGTCCCCCCAACCCATTTACCAATTACCCCCCACCTTCGTGCGACTTTTCTGGGATTTCAATTAGGTGGGGGGTAATAGTACCACGAGGGGGGTGATTGTTGGGTGGGGGGCGATTGTACATTTTTCCCCATATCTTTATGTGTTACGTAATCTATTCCGTTCACAAGTACGAATTGGGTTCACCGTTTTTATCGATGGTAATACATTTGGGTAGTCTCACCTCGCGGAAGCTCGCCTATGGGAAAGGTCCCCGAACCGCCTATCAGGCAGCTGTTCCGATATATTCTGGGTCGATGTCGAGTGATGTTTGGAGCCAGCCTCAAATTATACTGTGTAGAAAAACGACTGTTTAACAAATAGACTAGAAAAACAGCTTGTTCTAAAAAAATTGTTCTAAAACACTCCATTTACGCTGCCGAACAAAATGACATAATGTTTTTGCTAGACAAAAATTGGGTTTCACATGGGCCAATCCAAAACCATCGACAATAGTGCCTAGAATGCTGCTTTTTATTTCTAATACACAATGTAGATTTTTGGGAATATATATAATATTAGGAAGTTCGCATCGTCAAAAGAATATGGTTGCAAAATTGAAATATATGCTCATGGAAAGATGTGACGGGAACTGTATACTAGAAGTCAATTGAAAAGTCACGTAAAGTAAGCATTCTGATGAGGCATCGTGTACTTTGTCATCGCACGTTTCTGAGTTCTGCTGTGCTCAACACGTTTCTGAGTTCTGCTGTGCTCAACACGTTTCTGAGTTCTGCAGTGCTCAACACGTTTCTGAGTTCTGCTGTGCTCAACACGTTTCTGAGTTCTGCTGTGCTCAACACGTTTCTGAGTTCTGCTGTGCTTAACACGTTTCACGTGACTGTGTAATTGACTAACAGAATACTTCTATTCTACTGTGTTTGTAGTTTGGAGCTTATCAAACTAGATGTCAGGCAGACACGATTTTCACTCATACATTCGTAATCTTAATGAACTTGTTCTTTTGGTGAAGAAGTTCTTTTTCAGAGAAATCTCGAAAAGTAAAGGCCTTTTTCTGAGTGTTAATTCACCTCTACCCTAATGGGTATGTTGCGGATGGTTCCGACATTTCTGAGCGCATCGTCACAGCTGTTCAGTCTCCTCAACGGAAGGGGCTCAATTCGGTCCCGCAGCGAAGACGAAAGACCATCTGAACGTAGTTGGTTGAATTTAGTCCACATCGTGACTACTACAGTACACATTTAAACTATACTCGAAAATAACTCAAAACACTCTCTGTAAAAAAAAAATTGAAGGCGAATATTGTTAACCTTTCAAAATCATTCACCAACTGGAAGTCTCCTATTTCGGTAGAAGTCTCCGTGGGAATGCAAACGACTATAACAAGGGAGTTTCGAACGGTTGAAGGGTTGGTCACATATGTGGTTTCGGTTTTCAACGGAAAAATCATAGAAACTTACAAAAAAATAGTATAAAAATAAGGATAAACACTGATAGACCGTCTGTTTTACTGATAAGTAGTATTTTGCGTGAACTAAGAAACAATTCGAACCGAAAGAATCTCAGAAAACAACCACAAAGATCAGAAACTGTTACCGTACACTAAAGTGGTGTACATGAATGAGACCAAAGTACGTATGCTAGAAGATCCCGGCACCTTCATCCCATCCTGCGTCTCCTCAACCACACGCTATTTCTCCGTTCTTACATCCCGCCGGGATACGAGTGGCGCGAAGTAGGCAGAGCGAGAGACGCAGGATGGGATGAAGGTGCCGGGATCTTCTAGCATACGTACTCAAGATATTAATTTTCAGGAAAATAGGAAACTAACCTCGGAAAAAGGGATCGTCGAAGGGTGAACTTTGATTGAAGAGAAAGAAGTCGTCCATTAGTGGACTGGCTACTTGGAAAAACTGAAAACATAACATTAAATTCTGGCTTTCATAGATATAAAAAAGGAATATATAAAAATATGCAACTGAAAGTAACGCTGTGCATGACCTACTTCCACCGTGTATCACTTTATGCCAACCCTGATCAGGATTCTCGTCAAAAATGTCTTAAAAGTAATAAGAGTTTAGAAAACTATAAAATTTAAATCATTTTTCTATATTGTCCGTACATGAATGGGAAAAATCCCTGAAAAGGATAGATAGTGTATAAAAATGACTGTATTCTTTCTCGGTTAGAAGGAATATAGTGGGTGCCAAATTTATAAATTTCTGTCTCTCGCCGAAATCGAACTTGCGAGCAAAAGTTTCGTAGCAGGGCGCTAACCACTGAGCTATCAGAGAACGTATGCGGGAAGCTTTGGAATCGAAGACATGAGTGCGTACACAGCGAAAAGTGAGACATACAGTACCCTCCCTCCTTAATGTTGGGGACGGCTATAGTTGGGGAGAATGGGTGAAGGAGAACTGTACTTTTTGCGGCAGCGAAGATTCAGTCGCATAAGGTAACCTGTTTAGTTTTTGCTAAGTGCGCAGAACCTACAAATCATGATTCTCATTAAAAGGCGTTCACTCATGCGTACTTTCGGAATTTCAGGACAAGACCAGTCACGAAAGGAGTCTAAAGAAAGGTTGACTAAAAAACTAGGTCTACTTCACATTGCTTGATTCCATCTTTATTTAGTTTCTTTTTACTCTCTCTCTCTTCTCTTCTCTATCTCTATCCCTCTCTCCCTCTTTCTTTATCTCCCTCTTTCTTTAAAGGTGAGCAGAATGGGAAACAAAATAAAGAATCAGCCGGTAGGAGTTTTTAAATAGAAGTGCAACAAGGTATATGATATGTGGTGGAATAAGTATCTGTACACAAACGTACTTATCACGTGATCGAAACGTGACGTTCCGTGAGGGGGTGTTAGAGTAATTACAAAAAATTTTCATTGGAAAAAATTACTTAGTTTCTTTCTTGCCTGTGTGGCACGAACAAATATTTTCAGCAAAAAACATCGCGCACAGTGTACTAGAAACCCTTATAAACTGCACTTTTATCGAAAAAGTAAACAAGCGTCAGCCAGACATTGGTAAACAACGTCATTAAAAGGTGTAAATAAAAAAAGAGATACTTCATTTTTGAAGAAAAATCAATTCTCGATAGCGCTGATGAAGATGGGAGGCGCAACTTTTAGGGAGACCACACCTTCCTTTGTTTTGAAGGAATGTATAGGGGGGTAGGGCGGTAAAACTAAGTAGGGAGGATGGCCAACTAGTTCTCAGATGAACCAGAGAAAACACTGTCAAAACACCGTCCATAGTAAACTCAATGTCCAATAGGACCAATAGACACATGCGATTGGGTAACAAAAAAACTAGAAAATGCATGGTAAGACAAGTAAATATCAACACATCTCGTCTTTATGAAGCGGAAAGTTGTTTCTGTTGTTTAAACCGACAAAACGTTGTATTTTCTATACATAGCTCTAATTTGGAAAACGTTATCTACTTATACAGCACTCTAAAGTCAACCAGTTGTTTAGGGAAATTCTTCTCTTGCTAGATCATCATACCATCCTAGAAACATGCTCACTTTATTGTTCTTTTTACAATCTACGGGAAACTGGCTGGCTAGTATATAGCGAGCGACAAGATCTGAGTTTTTTTTGTAGTTTGAGCTGCATACAAATATTACTAAAACGGAGAAGGATCAAACTACAAAAATGACAAAACAAAGTGTACAATTCAGTCGGTCTTCTCATGAGCGAACGCTATACCAGAAATCGAGAGTTTGATTCAGTAGTAAGTTTGCGACTCCGGAAAGCAGCAAACTCAAAATGAAAAAAGAGGGTTGTAGTTTTGAATGATAAAGGGACAAGAATTTAAGTTAACAATACAAAGTATAGTAAGACAACATAGAAGAGAATGGTTGATATCTAATATTATGTATTAAAGTATTAATACAACGATTAAGTGTAAAGTTACATGTTTGTGGTGAGATTGTGTAGTTGGGACTGATTTGGGAAGAAGAAGTGATCAGTAATGGGTGGGCACAAGGTCGTCACTGACCGCACCCTTCAATGGAACGCCGATCGACCGAAAAACACGAAACAGCCCCTAGTCATTCACGTTTCACGCGAAACACGTGCAAACACGTGACCTCCCACTCGCCAGATCACGTGTAACGTGTGATTCCTATTCCTATAGGGTGTGACCGTGTAAATGAGTTGTAGTTTGATCGGCCTGATTAAATGCGCGATCGTACACCCCTACAGGTATGGAATTGTGCCTGGCCTCACACGTTCTCTCACGCTCTCACGTTTTGCTAAGATTGTTCTGATCATTAGTAAACACTGGTCGCTAGTATTTTTCACGTACATGTATTAAGGAAAGTGAAAGGATTCTGCGAAAAGTCTACGCCTGAATGGATTTGTGGAGCAGAGTGAACGAATTTCTGAAGAGTTCGGAGGAAGTTTTCGAGATTTTGAGAAAAATCACAGTTTATCAATGCACTGGGGTAGCCTAGCTCGATTGAAAATGGCACCGAACCATGGTAGATAAAGTATAGAGAGACTGGTTCACGAGAGATTAACCGAAAGCAATTTCACGCCTAGCTAACACGTCCATATCTGTACTTCCGCTCTCCACGCTCAGATAAAAACAGTTTCACGTGAATGGTTAACAAAAATCAGTTCTAACAACTACTTATCTGAATTGAAGCGTATAAAACGCGTTGGGTGCTAATGGTTTCTGGCAAATGATAGGGAACGAACGAACGAACTATAGCGCACATTAGGTCGTCTTAAAAACTGGACATCGATTTGGTTAACCAGCAGAAAATCTCTCGGAAACAGCGTTCACAAATCGATGTCTGTATGAAAGGAATATGAGTTTTGTGAAAGGGGGGAAATTGTGTTAGACACACGCACAGGCTCCTCTATTCAAACTGAAATGGGTGAAAGAGGGAGAGAGAGAGGGCGAAGAAAGAACGAGGTTTTCGCGCAAACAAACAACCAAATCGAGTCACATGAAACAAACAGAGCGAATGAAAAAGAAGCAACTGAAAGGAAGTCGGTTGGGGTGAAAGAGAGGGAAAGGCTGTGGTTTGTCGAGAGAAAGACACCTATAGTCGTCGCTAACGGAAAGGCGGGAGGGTACTGTATATCTCACTTTCGCTGTGTACGCACGCACGTCTTTGATTCCAAAGCTTGCTGGCTATGTTCTCTAATAGCGCAGTGGTTCGCGCCCTGCTACAAAACTTTTGCTCGCAGGTTCGATTTCGGCGAGAGACAGAAGTTTATAAATTTGGCACCCACTATAGATACATGTTTCGACCTCGTGATACATTTTACATCTTTGTTTAGAAACTGCTGCCAACTGGAGATGATTTCCGTTCCGATTCTGGTCACATTTGAGGAGAGATAGAGAGGGAGAGAGAGAGAAATAGGAAGAGATAAAGAGGGAGAGATGAAGAGGGGAAGAGAAAGAGAGACAAATACTAACCCCTTTATCGAATCTCTGCATGACTTGTAGTCTGTTGGCAGGAGCTATTCCTCTCTCTCCTTTTTCATTCACACACAGCCACCAGCCGTCTGACACCCCCTCGATTCCTGAAAAAGAAGTAGAAGATAGAAATGTCATTCGCAACCATTCATCATGAAGATACAGGTGACTCTTGAGTCAACTAACACAAATCAGCAATATGATCAGAGAAAACTTTCAAGAGTTTGAATATCAACAGTACGTCCTCCTCCAAGTACTACTAGATCTGCCTCAAAGTAGGCCACGCCCACTATGTCCTTTTCCAAGTACTACTAGCTCTGATGCTTGTAGTTAGGTCACATCCACTTCCTTCTCCGGATATATGAGCTCTGCTGTTTATCTAGTCCTTCTCGATGTACTACTAGATCTGCCTCAAAATAGGCCACGCCCACTATGTCCTTCTCCAAGTACTATCAGCTCTGTTCTCTGTTCCTTTTGAATGCGCCCGACCACTCTTCCAAATAGAACGAACTGTGTTCGCTCTTCACATGTGATCTCTCTGTTTTCTACTGGGTCATCAATTATATTTCTGACAAGGAGATGCGATATGAAGAAATTAGTGCACATACGATGGTCGCTCTACAGTCGTCGCCAACGGAAAGGCGGGGGGATACTGTATATCTCACTTTTCGCTGTGTACGCACACATCTGATCGATACCAAAGTTTGGCCGGTTATGTGCACTAATAGCGCAGCTGTTAGCGCCCTGCTACGAATGTTTTGCTCGCAGGTTCGATTCCGGCGAGAGACAAAAATTGGCACCCACTATAGGAATGGTTATGATGTGTTTGTAGTTCGGTCCCAGGGCCCTTTCGGCTCATTTTGAAGTATATACTGCGTGTCTACCAAACTACAACACACTTCGGACACTACCGATAACTGAATAGTCATATCAACAAGCCCCGGAGCGTCAACAAATATCTATTTGATCCGAACGAACTGACCTGATTTTTCAGCGATAACTTTGAGCACTTCCCCTCTGTCAAATGGCAATTCCCCGGGGTACTCTGATATGTTGGAGAACAGTGCTCGAGCGACAGAGACCTGCAATTATCCACAGTTCTCTCGCCTGCTCTGGAAACCCAATAACAACCAACTTATGACACCTGGCGGCGTAGAAATCTCTCTAATCTCATGAGAAATTGATATGAGTTTCTCATGAGACACCTCATGAGCTATGTTGCAGCATAGCAATCAATCGAATCTCATGAGAAGCTCATGCTGAAAGCTCATAAAGTACCTAATGAGATTTTCGAGGGATTGTCCGCCGCCTGGTCATTTGGAGAAATGTAAGAGTGTCCTTCTTTTCCTGATACTGTAAAAAATGCAAATCTGACGCAGAAATCTTTCTATTTGACAGGAACCGAAACTTATGTGAGAAGATATAATGTGTAAGAACACTGAGAGAAGGGCACTTTTACAATATTTTAAATGGACGCGTTTATTATTTTATTTTGGCATTCTACCGTGATGCCTTCGAAGTACCGAATTCAACCAGGCACAAAGTAGGTTAGAAGCAGAATTCATAGAAATGATTTGTGTACTTCTGGTGGGAGAAACTTCAAAACATTACAAGGGACGAAATCGAGGTATGAATCTGTTCCTGTTGCCACTTTCTTATTTTTGTTTTTAGGATTTCGTTATATGATAGCTTGCAGAAAATATCAATGATGTGCGCATCTTTTCAAATGAGATGCAGTTGCAAGGATTGCGAACTGGTTCAAAATCAAAGTTATTAATATGAAATGCGTATATTTGAAAAAAAAACCTTCAGAAGACGAAAATTATCTGGAGGTAACGAAAAATCCAATTTGAAAGCATGAGGACAACATCAAGGAGTTTTGTTTGCTGGCAGAATAAACTGAGGTTGGCAATTCTACATTTCAAATCTTTTTCAACTGTCTTAAAGCCATTCGCTGACTTGAACAAAATTGAAACTACTCAGATCCTACAGTCACGTAGACGTGAATCAACTATTCGTAGCAAATTAGCAGATCCGGTCACTTCAAATATAGAAATAATAATGAATAGTTAAAATATCATTCCTTCGGTGATATTGAAAAAACCTTGAAGATTTGTATAACCCAGTATCTACTTTTTGGGAATCTTCAAGTAACGAGTCATTTTTACTATTATTATTAATATGTAGATAAAGTGTAAGAGTACATAATTCGTTGTACCATCGAAGGGTAAAATGACCATCAAATAAGGTTGACTACGTGTAATTAGTAATTAGATGGGAGACCATGAGAACGTACGACCTTGTGCGTAAGTACTAAAAATACTTCGAATGTTGCGTACTCTCAATCCTACGGTAGACTTCCGAAACAGCACTTCATATTTCAACGTACGATAGAAACGTTTTTCCATAGAGAGTTGTTATGGGATGCAGAATTGAAAAAAAGCTTGAAAAACTGAGTAAAACTTTTATATACTTTGATACTTCACTTACGAATAACAACAACTATGTATGAAGATGCAAAAGAGAAACAAATCTGCTGATACTAGGTTGTTTTCCAATTCATGACCTGTTATTTCCCCCTTCCCTCTTCAATATCGATTTCCATTACGAAATTCAGATTACAAGTTAAAGGTAGTACTATTCAGTCCTACTAGAACTCCTACACTATGCGATTGAACTACATAAAGATTGCTTCTAATGAAGAAATTAAAGATCTATTTTTTGAGAAAGAGAACGAGATAAGAATCGTAAAGCTCTGTAGAAACTCTAAAATTTCGAAGAAACTAAATATGTTGAACTTTATACGGTAAGAGTCCACGTAGAAATGGGAAACACTATATATTATGGAGTTCAAACCACTTCAGGGTGCACTTGCACTTGCATTCCCCGAATCCTGAACATAAACTATGGAATATTGGAAGTGATGCTTGAAGAATCAATAATAACTTCGAACATCGCATGCACAACTTGGGGTAGAGGCGAAACGTACCACTTTCTATACTCTTTCTCTTTCCGTTTTTCTAGTTTATATACTTCTCTGAGCTTTACCTTTATTCATAATCACAAGGCTGGAGCGGAATGATTTTATGGGCTTAGACAATGAAGATTGGCGAGCTCTATAATTGTAGTAGGTGTTGAATGTGTTTTTGGGTACAGAGAATAATACTACGATTCTTACACCATCTAAGTTGAGTAAATAACTGTTTCGAAGATATGAACAATAGAAATGATAGGGTGAAGGGAAAGGGAGAACAGAGAGAGAGAAAGAGAGAGAGAGAGAGAGAGAGAGAAAGAGAGTGAGAGAGAGAATGAGAAAAGACAGAGAGTGTCAGTAGTATTTCCTTCATATTCATCGAAACGTGTTTCAATCGAGTAATAACTATACGATAAGGGTATAAATAGAGGGGGATCATGGCCGGGAATAGCCCCCATAACACAACAACAGTTGCTCTCTTTTCACGGTGGCAATAAACGAAACGGGCCGTGTCTCATGGCCGAAAAATGATGGATGAACACGAAAAAACGCATCGGTACGATTGTTCTATCGAATGACACGTGACACGTGATCAAAAGGAACGGTAACGTGAGATGTACGGAGAAGGAACAGTCACGTGACACGTGGACAGAAGTTCATGGAACTGTCACGTGACACGTGACACGTAAGCCAAAGGAACAGTCACGTGACATGTGGAGAGAAGTTCACGGAACTATCACGTGACACGTAAATCAACGGAACAATCACGTGACACGTAAGAGAAGTTCACGTAACACTCACGTGACACGTGAAGAAAACGAACAGTCACGTGATTAAAAGGAACAGTAGCGTGACACGTGAAGAGACGTAACAGTCACATAACACATCAGCCTTCAGATAACAGATTTGGGAAAAAAGTAAACGTCCGAGTTGAATATGTTTGATTTTTGGTTCAATTTAGCAAGATGTTGAGTTCTCGTAGAGAAACATAAATTAGATGTACGACTAATCATAAAACTTAGGAGTGGCCCGATTCATAGATGTGTACATAGGAGGAGCAACACTACAGAGTTCGGAACACTTAAAAAAATAGAGAGAGAGAGAAGAAAGAGAAAGAGAGGGGGAGAGAGAGAGAGTAGAAGAAGAGAAGGGAGAGAGAGAGAGTAGAAGAAGAGAAGGGACATTAGGAAAATGAAAAAGCAGAGAAAAGGAAATAGAGAGAGAGAGAGATAATGAGTGGGAGACAAGCAAGAGAAAGAGGGAAACAGAGAGAAGAAAAGAAAGAGAAAAAAAGGGGGAGGAATAGAAAATAAAGCAATTGATGAAAAAAGACGGGAAATAGAGAGAATAATACGGGAAAGAGAATGAGTGAGATACAAGCGAGAGAAGGAAAGAAGTGAAAAAAAGACATAGAAGGAGGGCTGAGGATGAGAGAATGAGATAGGGTGAATGAGGTAGAGACCGAAAGAGCGGAGAAAGAGAGGGAGAGAGAGTTAGAGAGAGAAAAAGAGAGCTAGAGAGTAGAGAGAGAGACCGAAAGAGAGAGATAGAGAGTTAGAGAGTAAAAGAGAGAAAAAGAAGGGAGAGATGGGTGAGCTTTGCTGCTGAAAGTAGCAGAACTAAGACAAGTCAAATAAAAGGGAGCATACATTAGAAAGACTAGTCACAGGCAAACGGCATGTAATACAAAATACTTGAGCAAAACTTGAGAGAGAGAGAGAGAGAGAGAGAGAGAGAGAGAGAGAGAGAGAGAGAAAGAGAGAGAGAGAGAGAGAGAGAGAGAAAGAGAGAGAGAAAGATGGAGAGAGAGAAAGAGAGAGAGAGAGAAAGAGAGAGAGAGAAAGAGAGAGAGAGAGAAAGAGAGAGAGAGAAAGAGAGAGATAGAAAGAGAGAGACAGAAGGGAGAGGGAAGAAGACAGACAGACAGACAGACAGACAGACAGACAGAGTTACTCATCTCTGGAAACTTCGTAGGTAAAAGAAAGACACTCCAGAGCTTAATGTGATCAAGTTTGCAAACTGTGATAATGTTGCAATAAAAATATTCAGGTAACAATGTTAATTGAATTGAGTTTTCTCTATTTACCACTTTTGCTTTCTTACCAAAAACCTTCACAAGAGATTTTCTATACGTCTGTAAGTTAGGGGCTTTGTAATGATGAATAATGTAACTAAACTGTAAAAAGAGAAAGAAAGAAAGAAAGAAAGAAAGAAAGAAAGAAAGAAAGAAAGAAAGAAAGAAAGAAAGAAAGAAAGAAAAGAAAGAAAGAAAGAAAGAAAGAAAGAAAGAAAGAAAGAAAGAAAGAAAGAAAGAAAGAAAGAAAGAAAGAAAGAAAGAAAGAAAGAAAGAAAGAAAGAAAGAAAGAAAGAAAGAAAGAAAGAAAGAAAGAAAGAAAGAAATATAGAAAGAGAGAAGGACAGAAAGAGAGAAAGAGAGAGAAAGAGAAGGGCTGAATTGTGGTGCTGATTAGTTGTCGGGCGATATCACGCTTGAGTAGATATCTATTGCGTTGCCACTTAAGGTAGTGTGATGATTGGAATCGTGTTAGGGTGCGGTTTTACTAGCAAACCAGATCTCTTTATCTCTTCCTCTCTCTCTCTCTCTGTCTCTATCCCTATCTCTCTCTCTGCTTCTTCTGCCTGCTTATCCCATCAATCAGACACTGGCTATTAGTCGCCCTGTCACCTAGTTTTTCAATGCAGATCAACCGCAAAACAACATGCCTAATGTACTACACACCGCCGCAGGCAGCTACGTAACGACCGTAACGCAAAATCCTACTCTTTCGCAGACAGGCACGTAACAACCGTAATTCCCATGGTAGTTACGAAATGACCGTAACGTTTCCGCACGCTGAGACGTAACTACCCTTACGGAATACGTTGATTTCTTTGAAAGCATAAACTTCGAACCCAACTTATTCCCAAAGTTTCGCCCATGAGTCGATTAAAGTTACCGGCGTGTAAATCTAGAATACAATCACAGAAGTCATTCTAGGGGGGGGGGGTGACGACAATTGTGCTGTGGGCTGTGGATCAAACCGCAACACAGATCTCAGGCTAATGGACGTCGGAATAGTCTCTATGGTTCTCTGAAGCAATGTGGATAGCAGAGTTGCGACCGGAATCGAAAAAAATAGATAAATTTGACAAATTTCCCACCGTGGCGGCATGAGCTTGCATTATACTACCAGTACACTGCATAGTCACGTAGAACATGTTAAACACAGCACAATTCGAAAACGTGCAATTACAAAGTGCACGATTCCTCATTAGAATGCTAACTTTACGTGACTATTCAATTTACTTCTAGTATGTTTCGGTGAACGAGTGTTTGTTTTTATGAGTTGCGCGCCGCAACACCCACACAGCATGCTACGTAACATAGTTATGTGCAGCCTCATGTTTCGAATACTCCCACTCTTTCTCCCAGATTCATCTTTTTTCGAATATCTATCTCTAGTTTTCACATAAGGACATGAATACAACCAAAAAAACTAGAAACAATTTACGGAAGATATTGGAGTAACGCTCTCTAGGCTGAGTCTGTGGCAGGAGGAAGAGAGAAAGGGAGAGAAGAAGAAAGAGGAAAGAATAGAAGAATGTGAGGGGTGACCCATGAATCACGCTATCTTGTTCACGACACCACTTAAGGAGAGAAAGTGCGATTGAAATTAGAAAGAAAAGAAGGAAGAGGGGAAGAAGAATACTGGGGAGAGAATGGAGAAAAAAGATGAGAAGGGGAATGAAGAGGAAGAGAGAGGAATAGAGAGAAGAGAAAAAAAGGGAATACAGAGGGAGGAAAGAGGAAGAGAGAGGAATAGAGAAAAGAGAAAAGAGAGGAATAGATAGGGAGGGAAGGGGGGGGGGGGGAATAGAGATTGAGGGAAGGGAGGGGACTAGATAGGGAGAGAAGAAAGGGGAATAGTTATCGTGGAAGCGAAACAAGAAGGGCGCGGAATGTGCCGAGGTTCACATGTGTTGTGTATGTGATAATGTGATCTTGCGCGCCGCCTAAAATGTCCAATCAATTGAACGAATGAGCCGTAAATCAGTTGCGGAAGCATTTTGCGTGCGCACGGTATAGGTAGAAAAGAAAGGGAGAGAAGGGATCGAATATTATCAATGATCCCCCACCCCATACCCGACGCCCAGAACACAGACAATTTGATCGAACATAGTAACTGTAGCATATATGAATTAGAAGAGAGAGGGGGAGGGAGAGAGAGAGAGAGAAAGAGAGAGAGAGAGAGATAGAGAGAGGATGAGAAAGCAAGAGAGCGTACCATATAACTAAGCTAGAAATCGAGAAAACAATGTATTTAAAAATTCCAATTCTTTATTCATATAATAATGATAGCAAACATACCTCTCTGAGAGGTGACTGTGTGAAGCCATGATCCCTCATGATCTGGTTTTTGTACCTTGTTCGATAAACCTGAAAATTATTACATTCTTTACATTATTAATCGAGTGAATACATACAAACTTTCGAGTTCAACTCGAACTTGAACTTCAACGAAGGTAAAAGTGTGATTAAACTAAAAACGTGACTATAATTGAGAGTTGAAAGTAATGGAAAGCGGTGGGAAGGGAGGCACGGGAAAACCTTCTCGCACATGATTCATAGCCAATTCATCATGTTCAAGAAATGGCCTTCTAAAAAGTTATTGTTCGCTCGTTGGCCACCGGAACTATATATAGTCTTTACCATTCCCACCACTGCGATTATAAAATTTCAGTTGGTTGTAACCACGTAAATGTTATCGGAAAGACTAAGAATTTTCGCATTCGCGAATGATTTCCTACTACAAGAAGCGTTCGAATATAGTTGACTAGGTTGCAGAAAGCTGTCCAACGAAAGTTCGGGTGTGAACTGTAGCGGTGTCAGTAGGAACGATGTGCGCTATGAAGGTAGAAGGGAAACGTATTTAAAATACGTATGAAGTATGAAAACGTGATTTATTCAAGTTCCGAGCAGCACTAAAACGTGAAAGTTGACATTCTGGCGTGCTCTCAGTTTAGAGAAAACTGTGAACAACGTGATTTTATACATACAGTAATCTCTAGCATCATTCATTTGGCGGCGACTATAAGTCAGATTGCCCAAACGGAACTCAGAACATGCCTGGTTGTGTTACAGTATTTTACTATAACTACAGTAAAATACAGCATGGTGGGAACATGAATCGATTTTTTGGCGTTTCGACTGAAAAAATACAGTATTTTTTCGAACCGTTCGGTTCTTGAACTGTTTCGACTAAACGCGATTTCGTAAAACACACGGCATGTTTGGAGAAGCGAGTTAGATAAAACTGCGTATGTTGCAGGAAATAACGTAATACATCAGATCAAGACGTCAATTCACGTTGTATGTGTCGACCTTGGCGTGGTCGAGATATACGTAATCGCAGGGATTATCACTCAGACTCCACCGAAGTGTCGCTAAAAGATAATAAAATGAACTAATTGGTAAGGAAGGAAAAGTGTTTCCAACAGAAAAACCACGTGAATGAATGTAAATCACTTGGCATAGTATGTTGAATGCGCTGGTGGCCATTTACAGTATGAAACTTCCAGAAACTTTTGAGGATATAAAATCTGGTTTCCGAAACTCGTTCTTTTCGCGGTCAAGCAGATGTGCTCAACTTTAAACAGTAATTGGTCAACTGGTAACTGTATGGGTGGGGGGGGGGGGGGGGGAGAACTTACTCGTACTGTGAAACAAGCTGGGTTCAAACTACAAATCCAGCAGGAAAATAAACAAACTGTGCCGGATTTTCCCAAAAACAGCTAATTTTTGTTCAGAGTGACAGTCAAGGTCGAAAAAGTGTTTATGAATCAACTGGGTTGTCGGTCAAATGTGGAAACTCGAAATTCACTTATCCCACCCGTTCTCGACAAAAACGACTGGAAATGCAAATTGGTCCCATCGCACCTTCACGACATTGTGACGTCACACATTCTCGTCGCGCAAGGGGGGGGGGGTTAAATTAAAAAAGGTAGGAGGTTTTATTAATTTAATCACCGCGGCACGGCTTGGTCTCGTCAGGTATAGTTCGTTTCACCAATCGATGACTTTCTACAGTAAGCCTTCGAAAACTCAAACGCATTTATCTAATCAACAAACAGGATTTAAGATTCACTTTTGTTGTATGCTTGTAGTACCCGAAGTGGAAAACTAAATCACAGAGTTTAAACTATGTACAACACCTACAAGATATGATAAATTCACTTAAAAGTTTTATTATCTCACTGTAGAGGGCTATTGTTTCGTGAAACAGACTATATAGCGTTTTGTACTATCCTGAAACTCACTTATTCTAACATTACGAAACCGTTTAAGTTGCCCCTTTGACGCGAAAAACTCAGGTTTTACGCCTGAAATAAGAGCATAGTGGGTGTGAATAACACATTCGCGTGTAACGTGAAGTAACATCTGCAATGTTGCACTTTGCTATTGAGCCATTGTAGGTTTCTGAATTCTGATGTGTTTTGCAGTTTGTACGTGAAAATAAGTTTATAGAGGAGAATGATTGATTGGCGCGGGCTAGCATATATCGTTCAACAAATACCCACTGGTCATAAAAAGAGGAGATCCGACCAGTTTTTCGGGCGGACCTCATGCGGAAAACAGCCGCCAAATGGGAATTTCACGCCTCGCGACCGTTTAGAATAGAGTGAAGAATGGTAGAACGGAAGCTCTAGTTATAGTATAAAAAACGAGTGTAAAGAAAGTAAAGATTAGTTTTGGATAAAACGTATTACAAGAAATATAAAAGAAGTCCAATAAAAATATTTTGAGGAAAAGTCTAATCTCGCTCGGTTTAAAATTTCAAAAAAACGTTTTGTTACCGAAAAGAAAACCTCTGACTGCGACTCATAATGATCTAACTTATACTCCGTTGTTTTCAAGAAAAGCGAGATTAGCATTTTCCTCAAAATATTTTTATTGGACTTCTTTTATATTTCTTGTACACGTTTTATCCAAAACTAATCTTTACTTTCTTTACACTCGTTTTTTATACTAATTGAACTCTTTTTCTATGGTTACGCAGTAATCGTTCAAGTGATTGCAAATTTTGTGCTCCAGACAGTAATCGAACCTTCGTTAGCCGTGCGTAAATAGAAGTTTTATCGAATCCGCCATTCAGACATGTGAATAGGAATGAAAACCAAGCTGTACCCGCCTGTCATGAGTTTCATTAGAAAAAGTCTTCCTACTACACGTTAAACTCTTCTTTCATTTTTATTTTCACAAAACCGGTCTATCCATGATTTTTTGCGAGACCATTTTTGCCTGTATCACACGTAATATTCAAATTCCCGACACACCTGAAAAATACGTATACATCAACTTTTTTATAGCTTTTTAACAGTGTAAGAAATTTTGGAATAAGCTAATTTTGAGCAAAACTATGCCCAGATTTGAGGAGGCGGACACTTTTGTCGCCGCCGCCGCCGCCGCCGCCCCGCACGGAAGCCATTTCTGTGAGACGTTGGGCCCTCTAACTCCTCTCGACAAATTTTTTCTTGGAAAATGAACTTAATGTCTTGTAGACGTGTTGCCCTTCAGTAATTCATGCAAATATCTAGGGAAATGGTCGACGTACTTTGAATAAAATTGTAATAAACTGTTTTGTAATGTCTGCAGACCTCTGAACAAAAACTAATCTGCGCAGCGCTCCGCGATGTGCCCGATACATTGGATTGTCACGTAAAGTTAGCCTTCTATAGAGGCCTCGTGCACTTTGTCATTGCACGTTTCTGAGTTGTGCCGTGTTTACCACGTTTCGCGTGACTGTGCAGTTAACTAACAGTATGAAATAGTTGCAGTTTTAAGGAAAAGTTGAGAAAGATAAACACAACTGGTACGTTTCCTACTACCCGTCCCCAGTTTAGCTCATATTTGTTATGAGAACTGATGTAACCTGTAATACCAAACATAACGGCTTGAATACGAGCTCAACCTAGATTCTATTCCGTATTTTGAATTGCAGGCAAACCCATAAAATGCGGTCGGGAGCTTAGGTATACTATAGGGTATATTAAAGATGAAAATATGGTACAAATAAGCAGCCGGTATTTCGGATTTCAAAGGTTTTTCAGATGTAAGATTAATGTGACTAATGGCGGAAGGAATGAAATTGAGAGAGCAAGCTAAAAACTAAAGGAAATAAGACGAAAAAGGAACAGTGCGAGAGTGGAGAGAGTGAGAGGGAAGGAGAAAGAAAGAGAAAATCCCAAAGATGAAAATCAAGCAGGTAAGGTCAACAATTATGGAGTAATTAGGACAATTTGCATCCTTAAACACACCGCGCCAGCTGGCTGTGGATATAAACAATTTTGCTACAAGTTGGATTCTACATTTAAAAAGAACAATAAAACACATTTTACTTTCTTCGAGATTCGAAGCGACAAAAATCGTCTCCTACTTTCTTCAGGTCTCCAGCAAACCAATACGCCACACTGAGCTGTCTTTAACCAAAGATTACCGTAATAAGTAAACGGTAGTTATAGAGAAAAACCGATGAGTCGGTGTAGTAAGAGTGACAACAACAGTAGAGTACGTTATGTGCTGCTGTGTTTGAAGTTTGGTCTCGCTGCAATTAAGGCCTTAACTAGGAGTTTTGCTTTGTCTGTACGAACTAAATTGCGCAGCCCCTGTAGAATCTTCACTAAACGTGATTGAAACGATATATTATGTTAAGAAGGGGAAGATGATGTGAATCTTTTTTCACTATTTACTGGATTTAATAATGATTGCATGCATCACTTATTTAATGTGGGGTGGCCAACTAGTTTTGAAAATTGCATGCATCCTGCTTCAAGTTTAAAGACAGCTCCGTCTTTTATTGTTTCTTGATCGCGAGCACCAGACTTTGGGATTGTAAACTGGTCCATAACTTGAAACGACCCAGTGGAAAGAGGGAGGGCAGTCGAGAATCGAATCAAATGTTGATTTATATGTAAAGGTTTCACTTGCTCAAATAAAGAATAACAAACACCTTTTATTTTAACCAATAATCAACTTGTTTGATAAACTGATCAACTTAAAATGAAACATGAGCAACATAATACGATCATTTTGATGAGAAACTAAAACATAAATTACAGGAAAGTCAGAAGAATATGAGATTCGCTCGCGTCAGCGGTCGTAAATATGATGTATCAATTAAATTGACGAGATCCAACAAATATGCGCATCGGTTAGTTACTGGTTAGTATAGTCAGAACAAATGACTGTTAACTGGTACAGTAGACTTCACAAGGTGATATGGAAAGAATTGGTGAAAGGACGGTAAAATACAATTATGAATGACTAATTATGCACAGTCGACTGGCGCCGCATAAGGAGAAACAAACGTTTGGAGTGAGATTGAAGGGTTATTTATAACTGGCGAACAATTGAACAAACGTCCGCTACGAGTGTTCTTCGGGCTAAGGTGACAATTTGGAAAAAATGAAAGAACCAGGATTAGAAGATAATGTCCTGCGGATGTGACACGGGCGGCTTGTTTAAACAAAGAGTCTGGAACAGAATCAAGAACAAATAGAGGGGAGGAATGCGCGGAAGCCGAGAAGTTGCAGCCGCGGCTAGAGGGCTCGCTCTAAGGTGAGAACTGCGCATGTTTGTAGTTTGATCCCGCATAATTTAAGACGAAATATAGTTCCGGTCATTCCCACTGAGACTTGGCAGCGCGCCAAGGAATATTCCAGTCAACTTTTCACCACTCTGTAGTTATTCAAAAAACTGCATATTTCTTTTAGCGATTGTTCAGATTCATAAGAACACAAGAACCAAAAATGAATTGAGAATAATCATGTTTTTTTCCAGGAAATTAGCATCCAAAAATCTTGGCTTGATGCCAATGGGTCTCAGTGGGAATGAAACGAACCATATGAGACAAGTGTGAGGAGATCAGACTACAACACAGATTTGCTCCGTCTGGGGGAGAAATACATGCTAATCTACAAGATCCGCTGCAGTTCTCTAGCAATATATGCATACGCACAACTGCTCTCTGCCAGTTTTTTGAATCAAAGCTCAGCGGCTGTAATCATAGCCTCTCCCCGCGAGCACTGCCATTACTATAGGTAAATTCCGCGACTACAAAGTATGATGAAACAATCACTACTATACATGAAATATGCTCAAACAATCAGTACTATAGAATGGATATGCTAAAACAATTGGTGCTGAACATAAAATATGATAAAACAGTTGATACTATACAGGTTTGACCACGATGGGTACTTTGAAATTAAATAAACATGAAACATTCACAGACTTCAACATTTGGTTAGTTAGTAATTCACAGGATACGTTCAATGATGTATGACTGTTTTTCTCCATTCCGGTACGTTGATGACATAATCGCGGAAAGTATTGTCATCAAACAACTACCTACAGATGGAGAAAAACATTCATTGTCAATCTAGTTTCTGCGTGTACTGCCTTGAGGCGTGAGATCTTCGAGAGAAACGTGATCGTATATACGTGAACACTAGATACAAGATATATACAACAATGATAACTGCTACCACTACATATATACAGATGACGGTCGATTCTTGTGGCAGTCGACAAGTGCCAACCAATATCTGGAAAATTCCCATTTTCAAAAACAATCCCCAACTCTGAGTAGAGAACGACAAATTTGAAGATAAACGTGTGATGAGGGACTTTGATCAACATAATCAGCCAAATTACGTACAAAACTCTGCGGTTTGTGTATTCATAGTTCTGAAAAAAAATTTGTTTAAAACTTTTTCTTAGTTTTCTGCAAGCTGACCTCTTCGTCGGTGATGGTGACCATAAGAAAGGTGGGTTTATCGCCATTTCTCCAGGAGAACGAGTTGACGGTATACTCCCACATTGACACCGGGTGAGACCATCTGAATGATACAATTTCAATAATACAACAAAAACCAATACATTGCTGTTGGAGTTAAAGTCCAACTTGTCAGATATAGAGAGAAAAAAAGCAGTGTGCAAAAGAGGCAAAAAAAACCTACAATGTAACGATCAGCAGATCCTAGGCAAATGTAACAATAAATTCAACGCTTTTGTATCAATCGCAGTTAGGCTGAACCAAACTTCGCCCAAATACCATTAGTCAATTGCACAGTCACGTGAAGCATGTCAAACACAGCAGAACTCAGTAACATGCAATGACAAAGTGCACGATGCCTCATTAGAATGCTCACGTAACGTGACTATTCGATTTACTTCTAGTATAATATATATATCTTTGGATCGAACGTGAACGAAATAGACCCACTTCTTTCTGCAGTCTCTGTGAGCATGACCATTGAAGGCGGCCCTTGGCTCCAGCTTTCTCAGAATTTTTCTGAAATCGGTGGTGAACAATACTATTATATTGTGGCATAAACCTACCTACCAAACAATTAGTGGAGATGACACATCAATAATGTCACAGTCGTCGCGAGAAGAAAGACGGCACACTGTATCATAATTTCCGCTGTGTATAAACATACACGTAGATCACGTTTTAACCATGCCTCGATCAAATAGCCTAGTTGGTCATGATGGCGCGTCCTTCAATCGGCTGGGATGGGTTCGAATCCCATATGAGACTGCTACTTTATGAAATTCGTTCTTAACATCGACTGTCTCGTAAGCTTCGTTCCGCAATTCGCGGCCCAGCCGGTTAGGTTGTCACATAAACTTAAAGTATATGTTTTGATTATAGAAAATTATTTTGATTACAAGAAGATATGGCCAATATTCCTATCGCTACCTGGATGCTGTTTCCGAGAGAGAATCCCATTTCGGTCTATATTTCTCATCTCGATTCTCCGCCGAATAGTCAAAATCATCATCCCGTACACATTCGTCTTCGTTTTTGCTGAAATAGCAATGATACACTCTAGCCTTAATAGTTTCTGGATCTTCGTGTCAGGTTAATTTCTTGGAGGACTAAGTTATGTCGCACGATACTGTAATCTAAAGAGAGCGTAGATGATTAGAGAAAACGAGAAAAAGATCGTAAATGATACAAATAACGAAAAAGAAACGAAGAAAAAGAGTGTAAACGATACGTACCGGAAAAGAGGGAAATGCTGCAATAGGATAGGCGAACGGTACGGTCGGAACTGATTGGCTGATGTGTCGTGGCAGGACTGATTCTTCGCACAACTCAAAAGGCTCGAAAGGGAGTTCAGTTCCGATTCGGCCTTCGAGCAGAGCCGACACCCATCCTCATGAAGAGCCATGGAATTGATGAGCACAAACGGTTGTCCTGAAAACAAAACAGAAACATAGAGGAGAAGAGTGTGAGAGGTACCACATTTAGCTACAGAAAGTCTTGAGAATCGACAATAAAGTGGAAAGTAAATGGTTGCAAAAGAACTGGCACAAGCAATATTTTTTTTCGAGTAATATTTGAAACGACCCGAATAAAACGTACCCGTTCTCAAGATAGGTATACATGGAATTCCAATAGAGTATTTGAGATATGTGAATAGTTAACTGTTGATAAACCTGCAGAACGCTCACCTTTGATGACAACCGAGTCAACCATACTTCTATTGAACCTCTCTTCGAACCAGCCAACAACAGCTGGATCTATCCTGAACAGTAAGACAAATACAAAACGAAAGCGAAACTAAACTATAACCGTATTTTGGTTAAAAAAAGAGAGCAAGGCAAGTTAACTAACTCATAATGAAATCCCAGGTCATGATTCCCAGCAACCGCATGAGTCTTTGGACCATCCTTCCCTGAAAAGATGTATAGTAGCTAGTGTGCTGTATTAATCATTTTATGCTCATGCTGTTCATCAGGCAGCCTCTGAAAATTAAAAAAAACCCTGTATATTATAGCATGCAGCGCAGCGCCTCCTTCTGAGTTTCTTTTTATTTCGATTTCGCTCTGAGGCTTTTTGAAGGGTTGTTATACAACTTATTCGTCAAAACAAGATCAATTCCAGAACTAGTCTTCTATAACTAGGTGTCTTGTGCTGCTCAAACAACGACTGATACAGTATCTCAGACTGAATTCAGAAAACTGTTGCGTAGTATATATTTGTCACCCAAGTATGAATGTGTCATGTTTCCCACAGAAGAAAGAACCAATATGTCAGACTGTCAGCTAAATGTAGCAATTTATTAAAAAAGCAGATGAGTAGGAGGTAACAAACGAACAAGAATTCTTGGCGAATTCTATATTTAACCGCGTTTTTTGTTAACCGCGCCAGTTGACCGTTTACCGAAAAAATGATTAACACTTTTGTTAACCACTTGGTAACCGCGAATTTCGTCCAAACGGCGTTAGAAAAAGGTTACTAAAGGGTTAATAGAAAAATGGTTAACTGGTTACTGTAAAAAAATGGTCAAATAGATAACGATTAACTGCCAGGGTTAACGGAATTCGCGGTTCCTTGTGGAATTTGTCGCGAACAATACCTGTTCCAAAGAGAGAGTAGAACCGATCCGCATACTTGTTGAAACGCTTATTATCTGTCCACATTCCTTCGTCCATCAGATCACCTATACTCGAACAGATCTCAGAGCAAAGCAGAGCGAAGAAAGTCATTGTGACAACCATACTAAAACCCTAGAATCCGAACTAGGGTTGTTAAACTCGAACTCGAAAACTCGAAATTTCTCAAAACTCGAAAACTCGAAATTTTCCAAAACTCGACAACTCGAACACTCGAAATTTTCCAAAACTCGAAAACTCGCAATTTTCCAAAACTCGAAAACTCGATAACTCGAAAACTCGATTTTTCGCCAAACTCGAAAACTCGAAATTTTGAACTCGATTAACAACCCTAATCCGAACGTTCCATTTGGAAAAACAAAATATCATCATGGATGGGAAAACTAATGTCAACGAACCCAAAAAGAAGATTGCGTCGGGTCCAAGGCGGAGTGAAGTCTGATACGCACGATACATCTGCCATTCTCTAAACCAAGATACGTATTTAAAAAAGACAATATTTGGGAGGGTGACGGGAGGAGAAAGAGATGGAGAGAGAATCAGAAAGAGAGAGAGAGAGAATCAGGAAGAGAGAGAGAGAGAGAGAGAGAGAGAGAGAGAGAGAGAGAGGGGGGGGACATATATAGCGAGAGATGAAGAGAGAGAGAAAAAAAGAGTGAAATGTTCCCCTGTAAAGAGTTCCTTACCTCCTCAACTTGTCATACCAGTGACCGCGAAAATCGCCCAGCAGATGGGTGTCTGCTATCATGAAAACCCGCAATGCATCGTGTAGACATCTAAAATTGCAAATTGCTGAAACGGAAAATTCCTCTCGCAATCAATTTGAAAACCTGCACCGTAACATTTGAGAAACAATAACCACCCTGTTGTTAGCTTTCATAGTTTTAATGGGAACCAATCGAATTCTGGTTAGCTGTCCACAACAGTTGACATGTTTTAATAATTTTCAGTTATTTGATTATGGCTGGATAAGCAGAGTGGAGTTTTCCATGCCAATTCACTGGAAAACCGGGTCTTTCGCGAACCGGTCACTGGAGAACCGAACCGAACCGGATCGTATACAAGGTAAAATGAGTGGGAATCCACTATTTTCACCTTGTTAACGATTTGTTTGTTTAAATAATGATTAATGTCGGTCCGGTACCAATCTTTCACTGGAGAATCAGTCGGTTTAGATAGCCGGTTTTGTCGGTTCGGTTCTCGAGTGACCGGTTCGGTTCGGGAAGGACCCGGTTCTTCAGTGAATTCGCCAGTTTTTCATCGGGTTCTCACCTGCCATTCTCAGCACACGGCCATTCACAGGTGAATCCTATCTTCAGAATGTAAATGAGATACTCGTTGAAGAACAGAGTATTTAGCAGTAAAAATACGGGCCAAAACCGTAATGTCGTCTGTAGCATTTACAGAGGGTGAGGACAAGATCCCCGACAGAGGAGAGCGTAAAGTGCTATAATCAATATTAATCAATATCAGAAGTGAGCGTAAGGTGTTATAATCGATATAAGTACTATTCACACCCTATCAGCTTCTGAGTTTGTCTACTAAGTTGTCGCCAACACCCTAGAGTTCCGACTGTCACCAACAAAATCAACCAAGAAGAATCGAACGAACGTTCGAACACAGCCATTTACAAAGATACGTGTGCTGAAAGCTCTGTTGATATTGAACAGAGCGAATCGTTGAGAACATGGGAACAGAACAAGTAATTCGGATATTTAATCTGGTATCATAGAGTAAAATCAACAAAAAAAATCTCAACAACTTATTCTAAACTTGAACGAGAGAAGTGCTGTTCAAACGAAGCGTCTCGCTAAGAGCACACGTTGTTTCATGGAAAAATCACCTAAACACTACGAACAGATAACCTAGTAACAAACTATGACAGGCCACGTACGATAAATATACAAACTATTGGGAACGTGTGTGTGCGTGTTGGAGATAAACTGAAGAAAACTCTGATCGTAGGTTAAAGTTGACGCATTCTGCAAGTTCAACCTACACAAGTGTATATATATATAAGTTGAGATCTAATCTCTCATGACCATTTGCAGAATCCTCTCCAAGACCTTTGAATTCAATCCTTCCACCATTCCTTCTTCTGTCTTATGATAAAATCGACCGTCCTCCATCACGTCGAACAATCGCATTACCGGCTCCACGTGACAAATATTCGATTTGGGATTTTCAAAACCTGTAAAAAAAATGTCTGAAGCCTTCTTTCACAGTAGGTGTGCAGCTGCTTCATAAATCAGCACTATGAGAAAGATTGCGTCAATATAATCAATTGATATCATAGAATTAACAACAAACCGACAAATACAACTACTACACTCCTTCATGTACAGACTTTCTGCAGTGAGGTTCAGTGTCATAAGTAGTGAAACTTACTCTCCTAATCATTCACGATATAATGATGAAACATATGACGGTTAGAAGAGAACGAACGATATTAGTAATACCTACTCGTACACCACACATTTGAAATGATAATTTCGCACCACTCAACCAGGAGGTGAAAAGCTGTAAACACCCACCATCACATTCTATGTTAATAGCTATGGTGTTGAGCTGTCCAACAGCGAAAACGAATTCTTTTCCGTTGGAGAGAACCAGCTGGGAGGTGAATGGCCGCGTGATATCAGTGTACTGCGTGAAACCTGTAACCATATGAAGTTACCGACACCCTTCCGTAGCACATTAGTACACCTCTAATTAGCACCTTATTATAGTACCTATTACAATAGCTTATTTTGTCCACGAGCTCGCCATTGTACGTTTCTAGCCACAAACATTTCATAAAGTACAAACCGTTGGTGTGTGCTTGGGCATTCAGAGTTGTGAAGAGTGTGGATACCGCCTGAGCCTTCGCACAATCCGTCCATACTTGTTCTCTCTCGGCACCTCAAACAACCAATATCGTATAGGTAATTGACGAAATCTGACTACTCTCCAAAAATAGACTGGTTTCACGATTAAAATACTTCAAATATAATAAGTTTACATCAAAATTGGAAACATTTTGGCAGAATACCTCTTCAATGAAATGGTTTTCAGCATTTATAAGCCCAGACAGTGAAAGTTGAGAGTTATGCCGGTGTAGAGACGAGTGTAGGTGTAGAGACGAAAGATTCGAAAATCATACCAGTAAGGCCCCAGAAGTTACAACGCTCTTCAAGTCCCACCAAAGACTTCGCAGCCAAACGTCCAAACCTGTGCGTCTCATCTGAAAAATAGCATACCTACAAAAGTATCAAAACATATTTCCATATTTCGATAACAAATCTTATCAAGTAAATTCCGGAATGGATTAGAACGCAACCAATGAAAATGAAGCGGATAAAACATGAAAGTATTACCAACCTGATTCTACAAAATACCCGGGACATTGCCACAAAGGCTCCTCATCCGGCCACATATTCATCACCTGAAACAATAGTTTTGGGAATATCAAACACAATCGATTGAAATTTCAAATTTCACAACATTCACTTACTTATACACATTTGATACATGATAGAATTAAAAATACATTCAAACTAGGAAGTTTGTACGCAATTACATGATTTCATTCCCGCAGTACGACAGCAATAAGAGAAACGTGCGGGAGACTGAATTACAGTAGTCTGCTGGACCCTATCAAAGATCAGAACAATTGCTCATGCCAACGTTTCCCCATAAATTCGGCTATGGAAGCAGGTTGCCTAACTGACAGACCTTTGGACTGAAGAGTACATCCGCAGACACATCCACCTCGGAAGAGAAGATGGGCTGACTGGCCTGAAAGAATAACATGTCGACACTGTGACAGGAATAAGAACAATTTCAGTCGTTTACATTCAAAAATACATTTGGTAGTCATTTGTTATTTGTCGTAAATATTATGAGTGTATGAGGATCATATTGGATACATTCGATGAATAATTGTTAAATGAAAGTAGATGTTGTCACAAACCTCTTCGCTTTCGATTGCGAACAGAGGAGCCGGAGATTCTTTGGAGCGCAACTGCACAGCCAGCTGATCACGAGACACAAAGGACAACTCGCCCAGCTTTCTTCTGCAACCGAACAATCATCATCACTAAACACTTCTTAGAATTGGCTCAATCACCCTCCTACAGAAGCAAGGTTGTCCGAATAGTCAGAAAAGTTCGAAAAACAAACTACTTTTTAGCCGAAAATATGAAAATCGGTCTACTTTTCATGAAAAATCCTAAATTTTCACGTGTTTTCATCTGACAACAGATTGATTTTTGTCGCTCAGTCGGACCTTACTGGTGTACGATCACCCTATATCATCGAGGCTACTCACCGATCGTCTCCAATGAACTTCTGTGTACGATTCAGCCTTTGGATAACTTCTTCACTGCCCAACTCCTTTTCGTCATACAGGAACATGAATCCGGATCGTATCCAGAAGGATTCGTTTTGTACATCATAAGCAGTCTGTAAGTATATGGACTTATCAACCAAAACGGATGTCGCTAATGAATTTCTCGTCTTTTCATACTACATACTCCCAAATGAAAATACCACATGCCGGAATAAGGTGCAAGGACCAAGTGATATTTGTGACTATCACCCAGGTGATATATTCATTGAATGTAGGCAACTGATCTCTCGGCGACGATTTTCATACGTTGAACTGATTCTAGTTGGGGAAAGATTGATAATTTCAGATCAAAGTGTCTGAGTATTGGCGACGATTTGTATACTGTTCACTGGTTCCAGTTGGGGACAGATTCATAGTTTCAGATCAAGGTGTGTACTTTGCCGAGAATGCAAAAGAGAGGAGTAGCCAAAGTTCTGGTCAACAAGAGGCCATTCTGCGCTTCACTATTACCTAACTTGCGCGTTCAATCAACAATTGCACGAGTCGACAACAAACTGATACCGATCTACAAGCGTAGGAGAGCGTTTCTCATCTACGAAACCATCCCTCTACGGATACATCAGTGATTTATTTCGTGTTTTTGGACAACTCATACATGAATATGAACATACTCGATAGTCAGCCAGCCGGGGCATATTGTGGGCCAGACTGAGAAGTGCCTCATCGCAGATGGCTGCCAGCATGGTCGACACCATCTCTTCGGAAGAGTCGAAGCGGGTCGATGAGATTATGGAGGAAAGCGATTCCAGCAGTGCTTCCTGCAACCCCACACATCATTGTTTTTAACCTTATTTCAATTTATTTAAACGTAATTTTATTTAACTAACAAAACTTTCTCAAATTCTTTCAAGGCTTGAAAACGCAGCAAGGTCTCACTAGTAAAACCAGTCCTTCGCTAGAATTGCGTAAAAGTTAGACTGAAAAGGACCCATTTTCTGAACTTGCTTTCTATTTCTGTATTTGTTGTTAGAGACTACCTGCAACAATATGAAACAGATGAGAAGAAGAAAACAAAAAGGATGCCAATGGTTGGCTGTCACCTACTTCATATTTGGCGGTTGGCGGCACAAGGGCTTTGTAATACTCGTCCAGACTGTCCTCTATCAGACGTGTTTTCGTGATATACTGGTAGTACTTCAGGCAGTCGAAATAGGCCGGTGATGAGGGGACCGACCACGCCTTTCGGGATGCCATCAGGGTCGGATGCCAATCTCTGAAATGGTTTCCATCGGGGGAGTCAAGGAGGGGGGTCGTTTTTGGTCTAGACTAGAGTGGGTTGAAAACTACACGTTTTTAGCAACCAGAACAAAACTTCGATCGAAATTTTCCGTTTATTTGTTGAAATTTGACTTTTTTTAATTTTCAAAAGGGAGTCGCATAGGACTTGACGTCCAACCATTTTCTGCCCGCCCTATGTTCACATCACGTTTGAAGTGTCCCTTCTTGAAACCTAGGAGGAATCTCAGTTTCTCGCCTGCAACAGGTCCACGAAAAGAACACTATTACAAACGGCAAAATTTAAAATAGAACGCTCGGATATAGAAATAAAACGTCACCCAAATTATTTATTTAATTAAAAAACAGTAGCAACGTAAAAGAGAACGAACCGCCTCCAAGTCTTCTCCATTCTTGACCACGGTCGCTCGTATGGGCTGACAAAGTCAATCTTCTCTTTTATCGTGGGAAGCTGGTTAACCATCTCTGCTGTTTTGTAATAATCGAAAAGACGAACTCCTGCTCCAGACACATCTCCAGCATTCTAGGAAGACGAAATACATATTCATAAATGTATCCATTGCCTATCTCATAATCATTCGCGAATAATGGAGCACATCCAAGTAAGCGTAGACTATTCTTCATAAAAATAGATTCGTAGAATCGGTAACTTTTGTTATTGGATAGTTTTTGGGCCTACCGGAAACTCTTCCTGCAACATGTGCTTCGGTGTATGATGCCGATGGGGCTTGCGGTAGTGGGGTGGGCGAGTGATACTGGCACTGTGAGCAGTCCCCAAATATCTCGAACATAACTGCATACAACTCTGACTTGATGTTAACGTCCCATGGCCAAGCATCTGAAGTTATGGTCAAACAGTCAACAACGAAAGATACAAAACTATGACCATTCATGCATGCACGACCATGCACGCGAATTGTAATCTAATGATATATCAAAAAAGTTGAATCATTTAGAAACATTTCTAGGAACTGAACATATGAAAAAAATAATATGGTGTGATCTACCATTAATATCGAACAAGTCTAAATTGAAAATAGTATTCATTTTTCATGACCTTGTAACATAGGCAACAATAAAATCAACATAACAGAACAAAACAAAACAGAAGAACAACAGTGTAGTGTGTCAATATAGCAACTTGCATTTGTATATGCTTATGAATGACATGAAAACAGGCATGAAAATGAGGTCATATCATGGTGATTTGGAATACTCTAAAATTAAAATTGTAAGATGTAGCTTCTCCACCGAAATTCTCACAATTGTAGTTTAGCCACCAAGTCACAATTTCTGAGTACGACAATGACAACTCCTTTCAATCGAATTCTAACCCTCTTAATAACCGTATCAGCAATGGAAAACAAGCATCAACCTAAGCACATCAATGATCTGTCTTGATCCCACTTCGCTCCAGAATGGACTTCAAAGTACCATTTTGCAAGACTAACTCGCGATTCTTTTCCTGTAGAGTTTGATTACTTTTCAAAACCATCCTGAAAAGCGTGATTATATATGAGGTTCCTTATGTGGACTTGAATATCGGATTGTAATCCATGGTACTGCACAGGCCCCGCAATTACAATGCCTCCAATATATATATACACACAATCATGATCTATACAAACCAAAAACTGACCTGAACACAGATTTGTAAATCGGCTGCACATTAGTATCGGCAGCGATATCCTCCATTAGGGCAGTGAAATCCATGAGGGGTTCGGCAGGCACAGCACTCGACTTATCCGACACGGACGAGGCATGAGAGCACATTTCCAGCTAGAATGTACACCTACATTCAAATCATAGTATACTGTGGCCGTATTCACGAAGGTTAAATACTACACGATTTAACAGAAAAGAAGCTCATAAATTTAAAAAAAAATGCTCACCTTTGCTGACTCGGTCGCAGACAAGCCTTTTTCTCTCTTCACCTTTCGTAGATCGAATTCCTTTTCTTTTTTCACCTAAACACGTTCTAGACCATATTCTAGTAGAAAATATGTAAAAATATTATACAAAATATAATTCCTCATTCACAAAACTCATTACGCAACACAAAAATCGAGTTTCGTTTGAATGACTGTCAACAAAAAGTTTTCTTACTTTCAATTTACATAAAGACTCGTGGTTACTGATTCCTGTACATCTATACCAAGGTCGGATATTCACGTTTTTAAAATAGATCTTATATAAAACGATGAAGGTGAATGGAGAAACCTAGCAAACACACCTTCTTCAAATCGAACTTATATTTTTCCACCCTTTCTTCATCCGATGACTCCTAAATATATATGTATGAATACTGTCTAATTATGGAATACAAATGCATAAAAATTATCGGTCTAACCTGCAAGCACTCTCAAAGGAAGTTGGACAAAGATATAATAACCTGCCGTGCCGTACACCAGCAATATAACATTCTGAGGCTTGATGGGAACCGCCACTTCTTCTACATCCGGTACCCTTGAATTCGAAAAATAAACACATGACAACAAGTTGTCAAATAAAGGTTCCGTACAGCTTTTTCCTTGTCATATTTTCTTTCCCTAGGTAGTTCCTACTTCCAAAGCTGGCAACAGTCGCGACCACCGATAATGATGATGTGCTAGACTTGAGTTCGAGACACGGTTAATTATGTGCAGCGCGCTGTCGCTGCTAGATAAGACTGCACAAAGAACCGACTTGGTTCTATTTCTCTACAGTAATCATGCATCAATCCATTGATATTACAAGTTTTGGGCGATAATACATGACCTATGCACCCACGTTTTTGGTAATTCAGGCGTCGGTGTTGCATCCGGCTCCTTCTTCACCTTGATCTTCTTTTCTGGTGATTGCTCCTCATCGGGATCACGCGTAGCATCAGAATCTTTCTCCTCGTGCCGATGACGTTTAGACTGCAACTGATTTATTATCCTTTGAGAGGAGGCCAGGAGCTTATTTAGCTACAAATGACCGTATTCGCTACACTCACGAAACATCCCCACTGCTGAACAGACTAGATTTTTGCTCTAAACTTCCGTTATTTGCCTTCCTAAAGACGGTCAAAGGATGTACCAATTTTGGAACGAAAGTGAGAAACGCAAATATTCCATGCTCAAATGTGTGTTGTGGTGCTCCCTAAACTGCACAAAAACATTATAAATTATTGCCGCGAAATCACGTAGATAGAAGTAACACATCCGGGATCCGGCTCATCTTTAATACGCCAAACTTAATTGTAATAACTACGGCGAACAAGTCAAAAGAAAAAGGTCGAAAATGGGAACCTTCTTTTCTTTGTGTTTCGATGAAGATTCTGGGCTGTCTTGAGATGTAGCCTCCGAGGAACGTTCCAATAGCTAAAGAAGTACGAAACAATCAATAGAGAAAAGTTCATTCTCCTCTGACCTACACGAACCAAAACAAATAATGGCTAAGTTAGACAGTAAGTTTTTGGGAATGATGTCATATATTGAGATTGGGTTTTGCTCATTTGACGGCATACTGTAGGAGGTTACAGATTGATGAAATGAAGTATAAGTTTGAGTTAATAGTATCCTGAATAGAGCCCATAAATCTGGGTCACAGAGAGAAAATACCCGGACACTACCACAGTATGAGGCGACAAAATCAGTTTACCATTTTCCTTTCTTCCGCTTTGGCCTCAGCATAGGTATCAATACTCCAGAACATCCCAACGCCCTCTGGAGATATTCCGACCTTGACAAACAATCTGAACGGAGGTAAACCTCTTATCAAGTTCCATGGTTCAAGAGCAGTGTACTATACGTGGATAAGTTCCCGAAGCAGAAAAAGAGGAGGAAAAATGAGCATGTGTGATTTAAGTATTCAAGAACACAAAATAATAGTAAATTCCCCAAGAATCTTCAACGTTCTTTCAAAACGTGAATCAGAATCAGGCAAAAGTGAGCATCAGTCAATACCAAACCAGTCGGTATTTTACATATGTGTGCTAAACTACCGTGCTACCATCATATTGAGATAAGTTAAAGGGGCACAGAAAGGAAAGTTGATATGTAAGAGCTTATCAAGAGAAACCGATAAGTACAACTTCTAATTCGAACTAACGAACCTAATTTGCATACGGTTGACACGTGTTTGCCTATTTAGGCGCGCGCAACGTTATATTTAGGTACCCCGGGGTACCTAAACTAGCTTTCCTTTCTGCCCCGCTTTAATAAACTAGAAACAATCAAACTCTCCTCATCTCACTGTATAGTCGAGAACTTCTGTTCTAGAAATGATAAAGGCAACCGAAAACATCCTACCTTAATACATGGAACACGTAGAGTACGATGAAATTCATGAGGTTATGCGAAATACCCAATACTAATGCTCCAGCATGAGCCGCGGAAAGACTTCCAAACTGAGCAGACAGCTTCATCAAATGCTCTGAAAATGAAATATTATCTGTTTAAAACGCTTTCTAAAGGAAAAATCCAGCCCCACTGACGTGAAATACATAAGAGCGAAAGTTTAGCAAAAAACTGTGTTGAGGTAATAGAAAAAAAGAAAGATGTCATATCAGATGAAACCATGAAACCAAGTATTTCAAATTAGAGCATGTCGAAGAATCAGTAATCTATGATAAATACTAACTCATACCTAAAGCGAACGGTCGATCTGCGTACTCGGATACGATAGGTTCATTTTCTCTCCATTTCACAAAATTTGTCTTCAGTCGGTTCACAAAATCTTGACGCTGAATTCATGGAAATGGTATTATTAATTGAAGGTAGCCATTTAGGAAAAGAAGGTCAAATTGACACAGCATAATACCGGAAAGTAATGATGTAGTGTTGTTATAGTTATGCGATAATGCGAGTAGAGAATAGTGCAAAAGGACGACTAGGCAACAATCATCAACTTGATCGAATCTCTCACTCAAGACAAATTCGTTAAACTTGCTGCAGATGGAAATTCAGCAAATTTTTAACAGATGAGAATTAAGTTACGAATCAAAAACATGTACTACAGTGGCAGAAATTTGATGTCATTGACTTCAAAGCTGTCTCAATGAGGAACGGGAACTAATATTGCGGTAACAGATGACTATGACGAACTAACTGGTACTTTTTCCGGCAACATCCATGAGGGGATCAGATTCTTCATGATGGAATTGAATGCGGTACCCGCGCCTCCCTCGGTGACACACAAAGACCTAGAAACAGAAATAACATCATCTAAAATTAAATTGTACTATCACAGATGGTCTGATTAGGAGACGCTACAAATCAGTCTTGTGCGTAGTGTGTATGACGATTCGTCTCCAAACAACCGAAAATACATGGCTCACAAGTAGGTCGGTGTTATCTCAACCATAATATAGAACTGGCAATGCTTCGTGATTAGTATGCCCTACTCAACAACTAGTTATTCGACACTGCGAGGGACTTCGTAATAGTAGGTGGGCAGTTTTATGATTTTTCAGAGATGCGCACTGAGGAGAAATGAATCATATAACTTGACTTGATCAATAAGAAATAATTTTCAATAAGAAAGTACATAGTAACTGAATCTCATTATTCGATTTGAACTGTATGATATCGAACGTAATCAATATTATACTTTTATCCATTTAAAATTATTTTCAACTATCTTTCATTATCTTTCCTTAATACCATCTTTCAAGACTTAACTGGAAAACACAACTCACTTTATAGGAGTATCGCGCATGTATTTGGGGAACGCAGCAGGAACGCCGTTTCTGAAACACAGGTTTAAAAGCTCACCACTGCATATGTATTCCAAAAATGATATTAAGCTACTTTCGGCCGAGTATTACGAGTTCGACTCCCTAACTAATACCGAACAGAAGCATAATTTAATTTGATGAGAAACGTGTGTGTTCCGGTTCGTTACCGATTCTATTCAGCTTCTCAGGGCGAATGCCAATGTCGGTACCGCTATGAATATGACATAACTTTGACCCACTCCACTAAGGCCATGTTAGCAGGGTCCATATGCTTAGTTTGGAATTCCTTAACCAACGTTAGCAGTGTGGCACCAAACGGTAGATTTATAATCTGAAAAAGCAAGGTCAATATTATGATGTTGGAATGGATCAGCAATAGTAATGGAAAACGATTAATATTGCTCGAATATGACGGCGAGCATATGACAGCATTGATACGAAAAACTTTGATTGTCGTGATATTACGAAAATAAAGTGAGAAAGAGAAGAGATTAACGTACCTCATCATATGCTCTTCTACCCACGATTATACACGTTAAGGCATCCACTGTCAGGTTAGTCACCTAAAAAAGAGATGACATGACATATAAGTAAAGTATAATGACAACTATAAAACTGTTATAACAATGGTGAATATAGGAACCTTTTCTATTGTTGAAACCTGATCCTTCGCTTTTGTTCGTTTCATTTCTTCCAAGCGAGGGATGTACCAAATAGACTCAACATAATGGCTTGGAACACTCTGAAAAACAAGACGTTGCCTAAAAGCAGCCATAACTGATAGATATGAGGATTTAGATAATTGAAAAAAAATCAGTTTCAAAACAGCGGTCCACACAAGAGAATACTGCTTAGAACGAGACGCGCGGCTAACTCCACCACAGTGTTCTCGATTACTGCTTTGGTACAAATGACGGAATGGCGTCTTCTCCTATGAACGCACCGCCGAATGATAGCATCGAAATAGTGATTTGATCACAAAAAATTGCAGTGGGGTTCCTCTATCATGAAAACTCCGCCGACGAGGCTATAAGTTTTATGGCAAAAGTTACTGTAGGCTAGAACACCTTGGCACGAGGAACTAGGTATTTCATTAACTGTACCAGTTAACCACTACCCAGATTCCAAAGTATATTAAACACTGCGGAACCGTCTTTTGCAGCCTAGTGAGATAAATACGCATTCAACAAGTTCTTAACAAAACGGCTGGGAACAGTTAACCAGTAATCCCGTAAACGGTTAATGTGGTTGACGAAGCAACCGGTTAAATAATGAATTCGCTCTCTATTTCAAGATTTCGCGTTTGTCTTGCATTCCCACAAAACAAACGTGAATTGAAGAACCAGCGCAAAGCTTCCTGATTAAGTATTGTGGCAACTTTCACAGAAATATTAGAGGTTCTTATGCATTCAATATACGCCCGCCTGAAAAAGAAAATGACGAATTCAACAACTAACTTTCGGTATCTCCAGGAACTTTTTCGGCCTCTTTACTCCTCCGTCAGCATTCCCGCCCTTTCTGATTTTACCTCTGTAAACACAAACTGTGAACGAGTGTGAGTTGTAGTTTGACTCCAGTGAAAGGTGCGAACCGACATTAATCATGATTTGAATAAACAAGTCGTATACAATGTATACCCGGTTCGGTTTGAACCTTTCACCGGAGAACCGGTCGGGGGTAAATTCCTTCCCGAACCGATTCTTCCCGAACCAGGTGTTTCGTTTGAGAAACGAATCAAATTCAGGCCAACAAAGGTGGAACCAAACCAATTCAAGTAACTAATGCTTTTTTACGTTTTGATTCAGTTTGAGTACGCGAACGGTTCGGTTTCTCACCGAACCAACTGGTTCGGTTTCTCACCGAACCAACTGGTTCGGTTTCTCACCGAACCAACTGGTTCGGTTTCTCACCGAACCAACTGGTTCGGGAAGAATCGGCTCGGTTCGGTAAGTCGGCTCGGGAAGAAATTTGCCCCGGTCGGGTCGGTTCTCCACTGAATTCGGCACAACACAAAAATCTCGAATAACGTCGAAATCGCCGCAAGTACAATTAAACGAATGCTCTCCCTAGAACGGCCCATGGGAGTCTCTAAGACTATAGGCTAGAGTTCTCTTGATAGTATTTCAAGTTACACAATATTCGAGAAGACAAGCATATCGACTCAAGTCTTCCATACAGCAGAATCTCACGCTCACGAATTCTAGACTCGGAAATTTCCATCTTTTTCAAACATATAACTGACTTGGAATTGATATCATGTTTCTTCTCTGGGAAACCGCTGTTTCCAAATGGCCTCACCATTTCCTACGAATACGGACTACAGAAATCTAAAATTCATAGGTAAACTACCTTTTCACCCGATAACTCATGAAGTGAGCGGAGATAAATTAAGGTGGTTAACAACCAATACAGAGTGCAACACAGTTGATAGAAACACGATTGAAGAAATCTTCATCAACAAAATGAATGAAATACATTTTCGGAATAAAACAAAGAATGTAACGATATTCAACAAAAACTATTTCGTGGAAAACAGCAAAACCATCAGTAGTAGTAATAATGTCCTATTCCCACCTAAAAAGGAAATTCAGAATGAAAAAAAAAAACAGATTCAAGTACGAGAAAAGTGTGCACATCGCGACGGAAAAGGTTACAGGAGACGGAAAACATTGAACCATAGTTGAATAAACGACAAGAGGGTGGGCGTTTTACGCGGTTGCTTTCATTTTCTCCGTTCGTGTTTTCTCGAGCTGCAGACCGATTTGCTGTGCTCGGAGAGTGAGACGTTTCGTGTTCTCCATCACCTTAAAATCATACTAGTGATTGACAGAAATAGGCTCGACTGGCGAGTTCCCGTTGCACGCTAGTTAGCACACTCAACAATAAATATTGAGAAACATGAACTTTGTTGCACTCCCCTGAAACGGGTTTGTACTCAAACTCAAAATTATTCTTTCACTCTATAACTGTATCACATTAAATTTCCGGATATTGTGTATCGACTCAACGGTGTATAAATGGGTGTACATTAGTTCTCGAAGTTGAACCAACCAGTTCAATATTATCTTAATTAAGTTGTTTTATTGTGAGCTATGCCGAAATTTGCATTCAGCAAACCGAACAAAACGCGTTGTTTTATGTGTGATCAATATGAGCAAACTACATCTCTGATAGGTATTTGATTCAATAAATTTATCCAGTCGCACCGTATTTCGCTATACCTGTTCATGAATGCTGACTGACTGCAGGCCCATGACAACTTGTCCCAGCTTGCTGTCAATCTTGGCGCCCTCAATTCGGTAGGTTCGAATGAGATCGACAATCCAGCGTTCCGCTTCAACCTACAACAAAAACATGAGCATTCGTAAAGCTGAGGGGGGGGGGGGACAAGGACATATAAAGTTTACGAACCTGTGACATGTTCAGTCTTCTGGCCAACATTTCGATGCTGATACACTGGTGAATGCGGCAGAACATCTCGAAAATGAGAAGACGGGCAGATTCGCGGAAGTCCGGCAGGCATGCAGTCAGGAAGAAATCGTTCGACAGAACCTAAACAAACGATATTAATTATACTTGCAGGATGTAGACTACAGGCTTCCTCGTTAAACCAATACAGCGGTGAGACAAAATATTATATTTAAATGCAGTTGTGCACCTATCTGAATGTAGTCATTGCCCACATGGCTTTTTTTAGTCAGACGTAACTGGTGTGTGAAAGCCGTTTGCAGGGTTTCACTTTTCATAGTTCAAGTCAGCAACGATAGAAAAGCGGTAGAAATCTGCAGGATAGAAACACGCAGTCTGTAAGACAACATATGTAAATAGATTGGTCTGACCTCTTCGCACTGTCGCAGTCTCTCCTGTGCTTCATCGAAGTCAAACTTGATGTAGAGACAAGTGAGAAAATCGGTCACGGGATCCTGATACTTGTGACGTTCCTAAATTGCATTGAATGAAGTAAACAGCAACTTAAAAGTTCGAAAGCGCATTCATGTCCAGATGTAAAGCAATCTAAAAAATCTAAATAGATCTCACAAAAATCATCTAATGAACTCACAATATCGATGACCTTGATCAAGTCTTTCAGACTGTTCTTCTGCTTGTTCTTGCTAGTCACAACAGCTACAGCCAAATAGCGAAGAAGGTGAGGGCACATCATCTGGAGAAAGTAATGTACACTGAAATAAAAAGTGGATCTGAAAAAAATGACGAATTGACCTTACCTGGATGGTGTTGAGGTACGGCTGTTGATTGAGGAACATTTCGATGATCTCATCTCTTCCCTTCGGGTAATTGAAATAGACGAACAACGCCCAGTGCATCAACCACGCTCTCTGCTGGACCAACTCCGACTCGGTGTCGAATGGATTGGAATCGATATAGGCTCGCAGCTTGACTAGATCATCGCGAGCATGATCCCACTCCTGGATAAATTTATGTTCATGTGTGCTAAGGAGTAAAACTAAGGCCCTCGTTCACTCAAAATCTCAGTGTGCTGGCGGAACATTAAAATTTCACCCCACCCCGCTCCCGTTGAAGATCTAGCCTACCTAAATAGTGAACATTGAATTTTAAATTTGAACGCAGCCCTCTCTTCTTAAGGAGATGGGTTTTGAAACGTCTAAATGACTCATGTCTGTAATCATGAATAGGAGTTGTAAAAAGAGATAATGCAACCGACCTGCAGAAGAATTTCACTTGCCAGCTTTCCGTAGAGAGAGTTCAAATAGTTGGGATCAGTATGGGGAACTAGATTGCGATAATAGTAGAGACAGACCTGAACAACACGTTTGATAGTATCGCGGTAAAAGGTAGCATATGGCTTACAATCTATTCGCTTTCGTTTAAAAAGCACACTAGCCCTGCTACATTCACATCTCAGCTCAGTTGTCCGAACAACCGCAAAAATTAACAAGACTCTCTCTAGAAAAATTGTAGTTTGGTTCAAAATCATTCCAATGTTGAATGCAACGAAAAAGGGGGTTTTATTTGCAGAATATTAACACCTAACTGGTCTTAATTATACGACGACGAATTGATATCTGAAAGGTAAGATAGCTGATCAGGCGATATGTGAAAACGAGTATATTGAGACCACAGTCTAATTGCTATTAATTAGTTTGAGTAAAAATTACCGATGCTGCAGTGTAGTTTCCACACTCGTACATGAACTTGGCATATTTGAACAACGTGTCAACCATATCAACCGAGAACTGAAAAGTTTAAAATCCGTATATTCCTCTAACTGACATACAGACGAATGCTCGGGCGACCAAACTCGCGATAATACTTCTCAGACAGTTTGTTGAACTTCTTCAATTTATTTAACTTCTTCACATATGTGAACATTTTGAAGAAAATCAGCATATATCCAGAGTGAAGAATTTCAATTTTTATTATTAAAGATGTGTTTCCCAAGAATGAGCAGACCTTTTTGATACACCCAGAATGCCGATCATAAAAAACCAACCTTGTGATTCTGTTGCAAGAAGTCCAAAATCTTATTATTGCCGTCGCGCTCCCGGGTATTCTCCATGAGCTCTTTGACTTCTTCCTTCTCGAGAATCTCTACCACTGGCTCCACCTCAAACAACATAAACAATACAATCAGTCCTATACCGACCAAAAAGTTTGGGTTTGGGCAATCACAACAGTGTACAACTTGAAGAGAAATTACTTTTATTCGAGAAATGATTTCAAATGATAGAAACATTGGATTGCAATTAGCACAGCCGATCCAGTCAGTAGAAAAACGACTAAAAAACCACTACAAAGACAGATTTTAACCTGGTCAGATATTCTACAACCGATGATGCACCAAAGCCAACTCAATAGAACCATAGGAAGAAAGAAAGAGCAAGAAGAAAGGAAGAGAAGGAGAGAGAAATTACCTTAGCCTTAAGCTGGTCGCGCTCCTTCAGAATTTCCTCCTTTCTGGTCTCGAGTTCGGCAGGAGTCTTACCGTCGGTATAGGTCTCGATTAAACTATCGATCATGTTTGTTTTGGCCAGTACACGGCGCTGCACGGCGACAAACGACTTTTCATCGTAAATCTGAAACATTTGCATGCTTTACTTCATTTAAATAGAACTTTGCTCATATTTTTGATAGAAACTCATTACGAACATAACATAGTGATAAATCCTCGTAGATCCAATCAACCTTCCAAACTTACCTTTCTAGGTTCGACGAACTCAATGAGAGGAATGATGAGATGCAAGTCGAAGAACGGTACCATACGTTGGGTCAAATCGAATTCTGCCATTTTACCTGCAACTAAATGTGATAAATTACCATAAAATGATACTCCATGAACGAAATGAACATCAAACACATAATATAACTATGGATGATAGAAGGCGAACTATACAGGATATAGATCATACACCTGTAACGAACATACATACTCCAACTTTAGCCTTTACGCGAACGAACTCGGTTTCCTTCACCCTCCGAAATGTTTTCTTATTTATAGGGCAAAATTAAAAAAGTTGACTTGTTTTCATCGGGAAAACGGGTTCCCCTCTGAATAATAATAGACATAATACTTTATTACTGGTATATGTGAGAGCGAACATTCTATACTATATAATAGAATAACTTACATCATGTTAGACCGATCGTAACTGTTCATTCAGAAGTGTACTCATGAGTATACAAATGGCAAAAAGATGCAGTTAAAAAACACAACCAAACAAGAAAAAATTGCGAACTTTTGGGTAACTTTTAGGTGTGAAAAGACAATGGACAGCATACGAGGGTGGTTCTGAAGAGAATCAGGCATTTTCACAGAGCCATGTTGAATAAGGGGAACACAATAATACACTTAATACTCTGCAAGAAATTTACCAGATTAAACTATATTATTTTAAAAATTTTAGAATAAAATTTCGTCAGTCTATAAAATACACCGTGGTTCGATCCTTATTTATGTCTACCGTAACTTTTAATTATGCCAAAATCGACAAAGAAAGTGGTATTGGAATACTCTTGAAAACTAACGTTTCTGAAGCATAAATGGCATTGTTTCTAGTTTCAGACTATACTTTGCGATGCTGCCTTGTGATTAAGAAAGTTTTGTTCCTCATCATCTCGACGTTATAGGACAAACGAGGAAGTGAACCTCTCCTCGGTGCACCTCCTTCAATGCCTCACATGGGGCTTTTACCAGAGCATTATCATTGTTGACATGTTAACTTCAGGAAAAGACGATGATATTATCAAATGGGAATCGGAAACAGCTATTACCACATCGGATTTGTGATAAACCAAAGACACATCGCGCTATACGCTACGGTACTGTGTATAAATTTTTTAAAGTGTACTGTATATACACCGAAAGAAAGTTCAATATATTCTATGGAAAATTGTTAGAGAACATGATAGGATTTCTTTCCTTTCTCAATTTGATCATATTTGGTTCACGCCGCGAAAAGCTGGTAGCTGGTTTTCTGGTGTAGTTTCATTGGTATTCGAATACATCAGAAGCTCTAATAAGTATTGAAGGAAGAGCAGCAGACCACTTTCCTCAATTATTCTTCTCGAGTACTGAATACCAACGGGTTATATATTGGTTTAGCTTCTGTTTCAAAAACGTACGACTGGTCAGGTTATAGGCTCACTCTTCCCAAAGTACGACTTTACGTGCATGTTGCCCTATCCCACTGTGCTTGTAGTTGGATCCCATCGTTTTCGGTGGAATCAAGGCGTTGGTCAAAATGAAAGTACAACGAAAGTTTTGCCGCTCCATATAAGGTTGTTTTTGAAACTCAAAATCATAATTTCAAAATCATAATTTTTATGATGATTCGCTTTGTAGTTTGATCCGTGCACTGGAGGACACATACAGTATGAATTTGAACTTGTACACGGTTCTTGTCATTTCGTTTTCTGTTCTCTGCCCTCGTTTCCATGAACGATCAAAATCATAACTTGAAGTTTATGCTATACTCAAAAACATTCATTATACAATGTTCAACTGTACACCGGGAGAAACACAAATAAAAGTCTAAACACACACTATTCAATGAAATGCGTCCATATGGGTGGTCTTTCTGTCGTATCCACTGTGTCGACGAGCGAAGATATAACTGATAATTGCAATAAATAGGATAGTTAGTATGGTAGCCGACACCAAGATGCCCAAATTCGTACGCGAGAGGCACACATTGGGAGAGGAAGAGGAACGGTATCTGGCGTGTTGTTCACCTGCAATCAGTTTGTTCATGATACCAGAAGGTTCTGGCACTCAAAAGACAAGTTCGATTTCTTTCACTAATGTTCATCATCAAGGTTTTTATAGACAGACGAGTTTGCTCAGAGCAAACAAGTTTTTATCTCGTTCTTTTTTTCCACTTCCCAGTCTCTTTCTAACTATATGACTCTAAATGCTGTTGGTGCGGTTAGAACTCTCGTAACAATTCAACGTACTTTGTTCTCTACCTCTAACGGAGAATAGAAAGCTTACATCTCATAAAGTGTTGTGGTAAATAACTATATCAAAGCATTGGAGCAACTTTCGGCTCAGCTCAATAATGCAAGTTTAGTGCATTGTACGCGTTACATGTAACACAACTTATTCCATTCGTACTCACGTTTGTTTTCTTCTGTGCCCTGTGGCAGTACTATTACGTCCACACTGAGATCGGTTTCCATGTTTTTCAGGTCACGTCGTTGCTTCGTAACTGGGCTGGAAGTCTTTTCAGAGACTTGATCAGATGGAACCTAAACATACATTACACATTTTCAAAATGACTATCAGTATCACGAAAATGGGTCAGTTTTCCTTCACTCGAAGGGTTTCCGTTCACGCAGTAAAATGAACTGTTTTCTTTTACACTTACCCTTCTGAATTTACTTGTTTAGTTGTGAATATCTATATTTGAAAGTTTTCGCATTAATTTTACCTGTTTTTTCTTTGATTACAAGTTTTATACCAAACTAACCGTTTGTGGTTCCCGATGATCTCCCGATGTAGATGTCGTTGTTCTGAGTGGAGCGGGAGTGGCAACCGAGACTCCGGGGCCTACAGATACCAATGAGGCTGGGGTGGCTGGAATCAGATTATCTATCAACTGTTTATACTTTCCAAATGGTATTTTTATATATCAATCTTTTTTTTACATCGCTTGAATTGAGTGTGTAATTTAGATGGGTTGTCATGTATCAGGCGCGGTAGCAATTCCTTAAAAACCTCATGAGATACCTCGTGAGCAAATATCACGAACTTTTCAAGAGTTTCAATCGATTTCTATACTACTACACTAGAAGTTCACGAGTAGCTCATGAGGTGTTCATGAGATTCTCATGAGAAACTCATATGAACTTCTCATGAGATTGGACTGCTACGCCGCCAGTTGCATTTTGACCTGCGGCGGCAAAGTTTCCCAACTACAACTGAAACGTAGCGGAATAAAATTCCAAAACAAACAGAATAGAGAAACTTGTATAGTTTTGACGTACGCTCTATACTACTGAGTTTCCTTTTGTTCATGAACCAACCGTCATTATAGATGACGTTAGTCTTTCTCAGATCAAGTGTGCTTGTGAGGAACTCGGTTTCTTTCTCCGTTTCATTCAAAGGACTGTCTTTATATGGAGCTCTGAAAAAGTATCAGGTTATGCACGTTCAAGTGCTCTCTGTATAGAATGGTTGCTTTTTAAGTAGACAAAATGGTCAAAAAAGAGCGTTGTCCAACTGAAAATATGTATAAGTAAGAAGAGTAAGTATGATCTAGGAATTATTTGCACTATATACCAGCGGACATGATATAGCGAGATCTCTTGTGCATAATATCTTACCTCTGGAATGGCGATTTCTCTCCACGACCTGCACTGTGATTTGGTGATTCTTCAAAGTGATGTTCTCCCGAATGACCTATAATTATAGCTCTATTTGAAGGTCAGGTTTCATAGACATCCGTTTTAGAGACAATATTAGTTTGGTCAGGCATAGTATCTGGCAGATATGTGCACTTATACAAGTGACAGTACTCGTTATTCAGGTTTTACAGTATCGGAACAGCCAAGTTAAAATTCTCCATAAATCAAAATTCATTGGATCCAAGAACCTTTGATTTTTTCAGTTTATTCCTATTTCACGGAAGATCATTATTATGTGCTATTACTTGAAAGAAAGAAATATTATTATAAACTCAATGACTTCATGAACGCCAACTATAGCAGCAGAAAGTTATAACGCCTAGGCTCTGATTGTGGGTTAATTCTCAGTCTCAAGCTATCCGTTTGTTCCTGCCTATATGGATAAACTCACCTATTTTCTTGGGATTTTCATGATGCATGAACTTCTTGGCTGACTCAAACTCGGGAATGCGGGGAACGAAGTCGGGTTTGGGAGGCAAGAAATGTTCAATCGATCCTGAAATTAGAACACGTCGTGGGTCAGCTTTGTGACCAGAAAAAAACAATAAATCGTCATGTTATATTAAACATATAGAAAGTAATATTTCACACAGGCGCCGTACCTAGACCAAAACACTATTCGTCGTTGTAATTTCCAAACACTATTCGTCGTTGTAATTTGAGGGCAGAGCATACTGTATGTCCTTTCTGGTCTTGTCACGGCTTTCGAACTAAGGCTAGGCAAAAAGGTAGTGTAGCAGATACCTGTTCTGCCTACCAAATTTTCGAGCTGGGTTCGAATCCGACAACTGGTTTCATTTTATTAGATCATTCACAATACTTGCGTACCAACCTGGTTGATTCTCATTCAGATGAATGAACGGCATGGCGTTCGGCATGAGCCTCGGGCCTTCTGGTAGGTGGAACGAGGACTCGTCCGGGAGGCCACCTTCATTATGCTGGCACGCCGGGGGCTACAAAATGATGTTGAGCTATTTTTCTTAGAAAGTGCCGTTTTTAGGGTATTTTGGCTCTGTCATAGAGAGCTACCAAGACATCACGAACATTCCTAACTTAGTTATGTTGCACTTAGGATGAAGTGTTGCGAACTGTTGTTGTTAGCTATTTAGTAACTGTCTCCAGATAAGATAATGTAGTTATGCTGACAGTACTATATTACGAATTGAGGAGTACGGCCTCAGCAAAACTGATTCTAATGAATTGGTATTTAAGAGCACCTTGAGTACGTAGATATGGTCCGAAAAATTGATGACTTTTGTATTCGGCTGTGATTCACTCACAACATGAGCACTTGAGCGCTCCAAATGTTAGACAAAGTGGAAGTTTGCATTTGAAACAATCATTGTGCTTCACTGAGAATTCAGTGACTCCGCCCGCGCCGACTGAGTAGGATTTGACAGGGCCAGGACCAAAGCATATATTTTGAGGAGACCCAGGCTGATAAACACGAGTTTAAACCGGCCGAGACAATGTCCCGGCCGTGTCACGCTTTGTCATAGTTCGCTTGTGTATTGTGGTGTACTGTAGGATTCTGAGTAGGAACGAAAAAGACCATATATTCGAGACTGACCGTGACTCCGTCGCAACCGCCGTCGTGTTTATAGCAGAGCTGCACGGTGCAGGTGAAATAGAGTTGTATCTGGAAATAGATTTTCATTTATTTCTCCGACAATATTCTGGTTATGTCATTCTGTTCTGCTGTTTTAAGTGTTAGGTCGACACCGATATGATGTAATTGTGAATTATTCAAAATTTCCGTAAGCAATTTTAGGATTCTGCTGTGCACCGATTGAAGCACACCGGGTATGATTTGGGTAAAAGATAGAAGAATTTACTAGCGATGTGAATGATAGTCAAAATACACAGTTTCTGTTGTGGAACAAAATCGTCACCATATAAGTGAAGTATAATGAGGTCTTTTGTGATGACTGAACACTACCTTATCGGCGTACTTGAAGACGTGGGCTTGCGTGGAAGCAGTTATACTGTCGGTTTCGTACTGAATTTGCGGGAGAAGAGAGCCATCGGTAGAACACCTGAACCCGAAGTTTACACTGAACTTTAACTAGTCACGTAAAACGTGAGAAAACATCACCAGTTTATCTTTTCTGTCGCACCGGGTATATTTTCTTGAAGTGTTTCTCGTGACTATTTTGACTAGAAGAAAGTCCAAGTACGAACCTCTCCTACATATCGTAACCATGTTATTCTTATCATAATCATCACAAATATATTTATAATAACTATTATTATTAATATTAAGCAACTAACCCTCTGTCGTCAACCAGTTGAAATTTGTTGCCCTGTCCGTCATCCGCGAAACAGCTGTGGATGAGGATACCGTACACCCAGCTCACGGCTGAAACACCGCAATCAACAAAATCGATCAAGTAATAATATTAATGTATTTCATGTGTATAATATGTTAGATCGACAATAACTGAGGTCAAATTGAATTGAATCTGTGTATAACAGACGATGATGCTCAGAAAGAAACGTGGAAGGTACATCTCGAGTTATTGAGCACCTATATATATATATATATATATATATATATATATATATATATATATATATATATATATATATATATATATATATATATATATATATATATATATATATATATATATATACATATATTTATACATAGTTGTGGAGTTGTGTTCCAGAACTAATTGTAAGAGTCACGTGAAACGAGAGAAAACGGCTTGTGCACACATGGTTTTGATTACTCTGTTGTAAATGAAATTGTCGCAGTTGTTATACAACTCCCTTCTTTGATCCCACCTTGATCACATGTCCAGACGTGGGATACTTTCTGACCGACTTCAGCGAAATGGATCGGCGCACCGTGCACACCTTCGCGCAGTTCGTACGTACAGACGGGCAGCGGGAAGTCTTGCTCCAAAACTTCAGTTGTCAGAACACTGTAATTTCACAATATAACGTCAATCGTGTGCGAAAAGTGGGTCTAAATGGAGGCTTAGATAACAGTCAAGAAACCACATAGCTGAATTTCTCTACTGAAGTATGAAAGTATGGCTGGTTTTGATCTTTGAACCTTACTGAATTGTCAAATGTGCTCGTCCCGTTGTACGTACTACGCATTTTATTTCAGCACACTCTTTGCGTGTGTAACGTGAGTAAGAATTTTATTGAAACTGCAAAAGGGCTATGAAAACGTGAATGAAACGTGTACTTTCCGGTTCATCACACGACAATTCATTATTGTCATTGTTGAAGAACGAACTGAAAAGAGATGGAAAGAGATAGGACCTCGAATCAAAAAAGTGAACCACCAACCCGACATCAACCTCTGCATTCAGACTTTTCACGGATTCCAGAAAGAAGCAGCGCACGTTGAAGGCGCGGTCCAAACCAGTCACGAAGAACTGTCATAAAACTATAGTCGTCGCCAACGGAGAGGCGGGAGGGTATATCTCACTTTTCGCTGTGTACGCACACATGTCTTCGACTCCAAAGCTTACCGGCCATTAGCACTAATAGCGCAGTGGTTAGCCCATTAATATGAATCTTTTCCTCGTAGGTTCGATTCCGGCGAGTGACAGAAATTTATAAAATTGGCACCCACTATATGCATGTGCATGGAAATATCTCTTATTTTGAGTGGAAAAATCGAAAATAAACCGAAACACTATTCGCGTGGAACACAGGAAAGATAGAAAACTAATATTCCCTTGTTTTCTGTTATTTTTCGGTTGTCATTGTTCACTGCAGTATCTACGAAACTGTAACTGTAATATTTTCATATTATTTGCCAAATAGTAGTAATGATATATATTGATACTTACTGTTCATAAAACTGAACTATATTCGTCATCAGAGTTCATGGTTAACTGTATGTGTGTGTTTTATGCTGTATGTTTTCCGAAAAGCTCGCGGAACATAAAGTCGTTATGCGAAGAAAATCTTTCTTTCTAGTTGGCGGAAAGTAATAGTATGTGTATAACTCACCGGATGAAACGAGACCACCAATGTGAAAGAGAAAGCAACCCCGCGAGGATGTAACTGGAAAACAGGGTATATGTCGACCTCATAGAAATCCTGCTTAGCACTAACTATCGGAAACATCAATAAAAAGTGTATTATTCCATCAGAAAACATTCCTTCGAGTGCTCGACTGCATACTGTAGGAGTTATGGCCGGTTTAGTATATCTCTCCTATAGGAGGCGCTCTGGGAATGGCAGAGTACGTGTGCTAGCGGATCCTGAAACTTTCCTCCCATCCAGAGTGTCTCGCTCTGCCCCAGAATTTCTCGTCTCGTACATCCCGGCGAGATGTAAGATCAGAAAAATAGCGTACGTTTGAGGAGACGCAGAGAGGGATGAAGGTGCCGGGATCTTCTAGCATACGTACTCTGGCGGCGTAGCAAACCGTCCAACCTCATGAGAAGTTCACATGAGCTTCTGATGAGATACCTCATGAGCTACTCGTGAACTCTGAATGCTTTAGCACAGCAATCAATAGAATCTCATGAGAAGCTCGTGCTAATAGCTATGAGGTAATCTCATAAACTTTTGTGGGGATTGCTACGCCGCCTGATCATAATGCTACATACTGTACTGCTAATCTGTGTTTGTAGTTCGATTTCTTAGTTGTGTCGACCGTGGTTTTGAAAATAATTTCTGCAATTTAGGTCGGTTCGGATACCGTGCGCTGTCGTCTCATGTTGCATTCTCCAATATCGATTTGGAACTGCGGGTGATCAGAACCGTCCTTCGAAGTCCGGATACAGTTCTCCTGTTCAGATTCCCCCTGCACATACAGGCGACCTGGAAGACTCAAATAGAAGTTTTTATAAGCTGTAAGACCGGAGAGGTGTGCCTCCTCGTTTCGTGTGCTATCTCGTACGAGAGTGCTTGTCTAATCTCGACTTCATAGAAATCCTGCGTATTATAGTCTCGGTCATTCCCACTGAGACTTGGCAGCGAACCAATTAATATTCCGAGCGAATGTTAACCACTTTGGAGTTTTTCGACGAACTGCATATTGCTGTTAGTTGTTGTTCAGTGTCTTTAGAACAAGTCAATGAAAAATTTCTTCAAAAAACTTATACGTAGTCAAAGAAATAGCCATTCAAAAATCTTGGCATGATGCCAATGGGTCTCAGTGGGAATGGAACACACTATACTAACTATCCGAAACCCAGCCGGACATGGAATAGTTCTCCTTCCCCTCTCGGGCGACTCTGTATACTTAGTTTATCCGAAGACATTTTCATCATAAAAAGCGTTCTGATTTTCTGTTTTTTCACACGAACGTAAGTATGTGCAGATCAGTCACCATAATCACCAATGAAATGCGACTCTGCACTTTAAAAGTGAATATCTCAGAAATAAAAGTGTATTAATTGATGGGACCGACAATGCGAACCTCGAAACGTTTTTCTGGTGGACAGAGAGACAACAATGTTCTCGATTCCACATTCAACATCTGGTTTTCCGGCTACACCGTTCTCGAGATCAAAAGCGGCAGCACAGGAAACAAACTGAAAAAGCATAATAAAGTTCAGTGCATAGCTTGTTTCATTCCCACTGAGACTCGTTGGCATGGTGCCAGGATTTTCGGATGACCATTTCTTAGAGCAAACATAAGTATTCTTCGAACTTTTTTCATTCACGTATTTTTATGAAAGTGGGCAAATGCTAAGATAGGTGCAGTTTTTTTTTGAAAAATTTCCAAGTGGTGAAAAATGTCAAAGTCACAGTAGGAATGACAGGAGCTATACACTTTGTTCCTACACTGTGCTCTACTTCTACATCGATAGCGACTGGAACGGTCAGTTCACTGCAACCAAAGCACTTGTTCTGCATCTCTAGGGTGCAGGACTTGCCAATTCGTGGAGAATCGTTCTCGGTTCTTCTTAAAAATGGCAAAATCGAACGGTTGTGAGAAATATAGGATTCAAAATATGAGTAGAGCGGAAGTGTGGATGAAGAACTGTATTGTGTGATTAGCCATTAGTTGCTTAGGATAATGTTCGCTACAAGTTTGAACATTACTAACATAGATTTACAGAAAGCTCGTGAATCAACAATTTCGAGAGACTGAACGTTATATTATTATTACAGTTATTACTGTTCTTGCTGCCATGAACTTACCAGTACAATTAGTGGAATGCGTAACATTGTGGTGTTGGTATAGTATGAGTTATGAGGGATCCAGTCCTCATTATATACTGCCTACAAGCTGCTATTAGGTCAATGTGAACGGGCTTTTTGTCGCCAAATAGCTTAGAAGATAGCTAAACAGTTGTTGGAATCATATCGCTATCTCATTATGAAAAAGCTAGCATCGGCGTTTACAAGTTGATTGAACGAAGCGTGACTTCTAATTACCAGTGCAGGACGCTAGCTCTACACAAGACCGCTACACGTCATCACGAAACTATTCTCACTATTTGAACACTATTCTCAGTGAAATTAAAACTTCATTTGAAAAGTTCGATTCGTTGTCCGCGTAGCAGGTGCTACATGGACAAGCCGAAGCTTTGCTTTACTTGGGCGTATTTAGGTAAGCCTAACTCATTTTTTAATGAAAGGCATTCAACATCCGCGTTCGTTATATTATGAAGACGTTTGTATAGTTTGCACGATTCTAATACAAATTCTTTTCTGCTGTAGGATCATCATGATAAGGCCAATCTCAATGGGTCCTTACTTACAAAATTCTCAATGAATGGTATTTACATCTACATTTGATGATATTAAAAGAGCTTTGTATAGTCTGCACGATTCCATCAGCAGAGTCTCATTTTTGCCATAGGGTCATAATGTTACAGTGTATTTTAGTTTTTGGTAGGGCCAAACTCAAAATGGCTCCTTACCTACAAAATGCTCAACGGATTGCATGTACACATATACATTTGATTTGATAAAGTGCAAATTAGCAACACAGCGAATCCGAAAACGCACAGTATTTGCTTGTCTTCTTTGGACCGTCCACAATTGGTAACTTTATAAGAAATAACTAACTACGATTATTGAATGAATTCTCCTCTAGCAAAACCAATTCTCAAATCTCAAATGAACAAGTTTTCATTAGTTTCGGTCCCCGATGTTTTAGTTTTTCTCTGAAACATTCACGATAACCATCAAAAAACCGAAATTCGTAGATTGCAATGATCAGTCGTTGCAATTTTGAAGAGTCAATGACATTCAGCTATCTACTAATCATAGCGGTGAAGAAACTCAAGCCAAATGAAGTTTTGTGCCTGTCTGAGCATTGCACTTATCGAACCGTACTCTAGGATCAGAGAACGAAATACAATCTAGTCTTCACCTAGGGTTACAATCATCGTTCGCATGATTAACTTAGAACTACTGCAGATTGGTCAAAATACCTCGCGCTCACTAAATACTTTTCCCGATTACTGTTCTGTAAATTAAATTGTTCTCGCCATGTACGCCTACTTTTCTACTGTGTTGCTTACTGCAGCTCCTGTTACTGTTACTGTAGTGTTTTCGCCTCATCCATAACCTGCATCCTGCTGTATTTTTGTATTTTTGATTACTGTGCTTCATACTATGTAAATTTTGAACCAATGAAGAGAGAGTGTTTTCCTAAAATTGAATAAAAAACTGTTTTTTTTTCCGATGTACACGTGGAACTCATTAAATATGCCGTTTTTCAGGTAAACACGTGAAACTCCTTAAATACATTATAAAGGGCAAATCTTAATGTTCTTCTAACTTATCACCCTCCAGAACCGCTTGTATTTTCTATCCGTTGTCTAAGTCATTCCGTTATTTATTATGTACGATAGAATATTTATTTTGACTAGCCTGCTACATTTCACATAAAACTTTGTAGGACAGCAAAAAGAGAAAGAATAGCACAACGAATGAGCAAGGCGGTGGTTAAGAAAAAAAACAGTTCAACCCGTGCTCTGTATAGAGTAAAATGTGTCTCAAATTGGGGAGAAATGAGTAAAATGGATAAAAACAATCAGAATTACGACAAGACCGGTATTGCAATCTGAGTAGCTATCGATTAATACGTTAAAAATGACACGAGCTAAACAAAAATGAAAGGCACCATATTTCACCGAAAATCTTGTCTGAGGTGGAAAACACCGGTATTTACAGGAAACAACAAAATGGAACAAAATTATAAAGCTGTGGACTGGAATGTGCTAGTGGTGAGCGGGACCAGGCTATTCTCGGCAAGAGTGGTCCGCTCGGACTGGAGTGTTTTGGACATTGCCGATCATGGTCGAATTGGCCAATGGCATTACGGTAGCTGCGGCAGCAGAGGGAGATCCCACCAGAGAGTTCCTGAAAAATAAACACTTATTCAAAATATCGATTGGTATTGATTGATTTCAGAGAAACTGCAGTTGCGTTTCTAGATTGATCACGTGAAAGGTAAAGAAGCATCAAACATTCTGCACTTTTCTATTCACGTTTTCGAATATCGAGATGATATGAACAAGTTTTGAGTGAATGTGGCAAAAATGTGCAAAAACTCTACTCTTAATAAAAGATAAGAAGTTGTATGATAAAAATTAAATGTGATAAAATGTACCAACCTCGATTTGTTCTGGCGCTGTCGCTTAATGTAAACAATAAACACAGCCAGAATGACAATCGTAATCGCACCGACCAGGCCCAAAGCGATTGAAGTGTACAATCTGAAATAGGAATAGTTCCGATAGTATCAAGTTTATAAATAATCTGCCCCAGCTGGGACTTGAACCCGCGACAGATGGGTGGAAGCGCGGGCGCTCAGCGGCGCGGTCTCAAAATACAAAGTTGAGCGGAGTTTGAACACAGGACAAATTGACGCATACAGTATACCTTCTAATCGATGTCCAATGACACAATACAGTCTAGCACACAACTTTTTAATCAAAACAGTACAAAAATTAATTTGCATCCTGCCACGTTGTACATAGATAAAGTGCTTTAAGGTTTTGCAGCGATGCCTGTTGTTAATTGGCATGGAAACTATAATTATTATTAGTATTAATAGTATTACTATTACTATATTATCATTATTATTACCTCATTTTGGCGGCCTTCTTGGCCTCCTCCTCCTCGTGGACCATTTCACTGGACAACTCGTTGATGTCATACGGACTGAAGGTGGACAGCACCGGCTTCTCAAACTTGGGCAGCTTGGCCAAAATCTCCTCGATCGAAGTATTCGCCTGGAACAAAATCAGTTCAAAATGCTTGCATATCAGTTAACAAAGTGCATAGTTGGAGCATTTTCGTACTTTTTCATCCATCAACAGCTCAAGTCAGAAACTAGTAGATTCCAACCAGCGTCTTTCTCCGCCAACTTGTGAGAAATGTAGTCTTGCGGCTAAGAGCAGGAGAATTGTGCATTTCCAAAGAGAGTTTGTGGTTCGATTGATTATTATGCAGATAAAAGCCGTGAAAAAAGTGGAATAAAAATGTAAAAAAAAATAAAGATGCAGGTTGCCTTCTGCAACTTACAGCTGTGGCTCGGTTGAAGAGGGTGCTCATCTTGTCCGTATGGGCTACAAAATGGTCGAGAAGGTCCTGGGGCAGCTTCGTGAAGTCGGGCACCTCTCCGCGCGACACGGCAGTCATGATCTGCAACAGACAAAGAGTAATTGAAGACAATTTTTAAAACACGTTTTTTTATAATATGTGAGTACGCTAAGAGAAATATTCAACTGAAAATCGGCTCTGTTCGGTTCAATTTTTCGTAAGGATAAAAGGAAAATTAAAATATCCTCCCCACGTGAGGTTCAAATTGACCAGTGAAGTTGTTCAACATCACAAAATTAAACTCGTGAACATCGTACTCTCTTATTGTCAAGCTGTCAACAGCGTAGGTAGTGCTGGTAGCAAGATGGATGAAAAAGACGATGCAATCTGGAGACTGCAGCCACAATAGTTTCCCCACAACCATCGTTCCAAGCGAATCTAAACGGTGGTCGGCTAGCTGCCATGTGGACCAACCTCCTGTGGTATCTTGGTCAGGTTGTAGCCGGGTGGCAGCATCTTGAGCATCTCCAGCGTCTGCGGGTTTAAACTGAATGCCGGCTTGTTGCCAGCCGGCGAGGAACCGTCTTCCACCTGCATCGCCTTCGTGTAGTACTCCTGCGCAAACAAACAAAATTAATATAAACAACTAGCTGGTCATAAAGGTTACCTATGCCACGGTCAACGGATAGTTCTTCTACGGTTGTAAATATAGACTGGTTAATAACGCGGTGGTTTGAATTTTTAGGGATCGCTTCATACTTTTTGTCGGCGGTAGATACATAGAGCCAAGTATAATCTTCTCGATATGTCGCAGTCTGAAAAAGTATGTAAGGGGCCCTAGGTTGAACTGATTTTGGCTGTAATTTTTTTGCCAGAACATCTATCACATACCGAGATGACTCTCGTCTGCTTGGCATCCAGGCCGGGCAGCGGATTTCCCTGCAAAACGTCGGTGACCATCTGCTGAGGCAATGTCTCCACGGGGGGAAGGTACTGTAAACAGGAGATAATGAAGAAAAAAAGGTAACAAACTTATGTTGTGGTAAGACGTGTCACCAATTCAGTTACTCACTCCACCACATACAACAAAACTCTGTCAGCCGATTTCTTGCTCGTTTATAGTAAGTTTGCGAGAAGCACGCAAAGTTTTGCAATCGAGTGTTAGCTACGAGCAAGATCAGAATGTCCCGTTTTTTACCAGCCCACCGGGATGTTAGAGTAGGGAAAAGGCAGATTGAGGTCTATATCCCGGGGCGGTCTCGCACACGGACACAGAGGGTGGCGGGCAGCTCTCACAAGATGGTTTCTCACCTTCGCCTGACCGGCAGCCAGTTTTCCGGCCTGCGCGGCCGCGGCCGCATCGTGCATCTTGGTCATGTACTGTTGGACGATGGTGTCCAGCGTCTCCTTGGGAATGCCGGGAATCTGACCTCCCTTCAGCACGTGGGCAACCAGGTTAGGATCCAACTAAAACAATTAGCATTGAAGTTGGATAAAATGGAAGGCCAAGTAAGCTAGCATCTGGTACCAGCTGCTCAAGATTACGTGATCACGTGAAAACAATTTAACCTGAAGGTTCACTGATAACCAAACAATTGATTTGGTGATCCATTCAATAGCAAACAAAGAAGTTAAATATACAATCAACTGTTGAACAATAGTCCAATCTGATACTTGAAGTTCAACTTCTTTCAAAAATCAATTCAACAAAGATGTAACACCGAAATCAAAACGTCAAATTTCCATTAAGAGATCATCATAAATGTAGTTTGGTGTGCGTACAGAGAAGAAATTTCGCCTCACTAATACTGATACATAAGGGGCTCAAACTACAAACACTGTCCGTGGATGGCATGTAGGCGTTCCGTTTCTGAGAAAAACCCATTATTTCCGGCAATTGTTCTACCTTGCTAATATCCACATCGCCCAGTCCGGGCACGTTGACAATGAAGTTGGGGATCGAGTTGAGCAGCTGCTCAATGTCGCTGGCAACCGGCTGACCACCCGTGGCAAAACGGACCAGGGGCGCCGTGAACTGCAAAACAAATATGAAAGTTGTATCGAGAACGTTGGCGGGAAAACGCACTCAAGTTTATCAGTCAAACTATATATAAGAGTAGGTAACCAGTAAACCGTTGGTAATCGGAACCTAAGCTAGTGATCGTTCCAGTTAAACAAAGGTTTGTCATTCAGTTGACTTTTTGGTGAGGTTTCACGCGTTTCACGTGTCTTCTCAACTCAACATTTGACTAGAACTCTACCTGTTCGATGGCGCTGTTCAGATTTCTGTTGGCCGGTACTGGCTGTGCTCCTTGGTTCGAGGGCATTATGCCGGGAATGTTACGGAGGGAGGGGATAGCCTGAAAATAAACGGGTTCAGGTAACGGAAACTGAAAAATCATTACATTGCATACGCAGACGCGGGCATATTGTCTTTACACTTCCTACGTCATCACGTACAGTATATGAGAGCGGAGTTTGAACCAGTTTTTTCGAATGGGCACTCGTGAAAATGGAAAAAATATATGTTGTTGGAGTAAATCACACTCAGACTAGATGTTTTCGATGACACTAATTTCTCTCCCTAGTGGTATGGAAATGTTTAGATAAATAACACATGTTTGAGGAAATGCAGGTTGCGATCTCACAGCCAGGATAATGACACATTACAGGAATGAAAGCGCATTCTGACACTGATGACTAAAGGTATACCTGCGTGATGGTACCGAGAATGGGAACTCCGGCGGCCATTCCGCCGAGAGACTGACCACTCATCGCACCTTGCAGTCCGTTCAGACCGGGAATAAAGGAAGATAGCAGGGACCTAAACACAGATTATGCATATTCCGGATAATGAGACGAACATACGAACAGTACTATGCTCGAAACACTACTGAAACCCGAGAGTGCACAAGTACTGCGATAAAACATGCAAACTCATTGTTTACTGCTCATAGGTAGACTTGTACCTCCTAATTAAACTCTAAAATAACTTCATTAAAATCAACTGGATTGGGACAAATCCGTTTAATTCTATATTTGTGAGTAATTGATTCTAATTGGACTTGGTATTTAAATGGGCAATGCAAAGTGCACAAAAAAACCGTACCTCTGTTTTCCCTGGCCGTCCAGTCCAAGCGTCTTCATTCCTTCCGAAATGGTGTCATTTGCCTTTTTGATCATCAGATCCTTCAGTCTGAAAAGGAAATTATCAGGTGATGGAGGTTCAGACTACAGAATCGGGAGTGACCTTACCTCAGATAATAAATCGGATTTCGGACGAAAATTAATAAATAAATGTATTCAAGTGTTAACGCAATAACTTTGGTAGAACAACTGTATAAATAAAAATACATGAAAATACATGAAAAGAGAAGCGTTGATACCAACCTGATTCCGGCATACTTTTCGGGTCCGGCACAGGAAATTTCCGACTGGAAAGGCAGGAAAGTGCGAACGCGGTTGGAGACTAGATAGTGGACGAACCAGTCAAACTTATCGTCACAAATCAACGGATTGCCTGGAAAATGAACAGATTCTTGAGAAACTGTGTCAAGAGCAACCCGAAAATTGAAAAAAAGATAGAAAAGGCAGAAATGTCTGCAAAGATGCGTACAAATCTACAAGACAGACCATCGAGCGATCGCAAAATTATATAGCATAAATTCTGCAATTTTGTGTATATAAACTGAAACAGTAGAAGAAACACCAGCTGTCCTAAATAGTCTTTGCTCTACTAGGTAAATTATGTTTCCGAGCCGCCTTCGTAAAATACAAAGTATATGGGAAAAGCTGATTCAAACAACTACAAAGACGAAGAGACTTACCGTCAAGAAGTATATTTGCAATTTTGTGTGTAAAGGTGTCCTTCTCAAAACCACTAATCTGGTTGTTCGATATATCCAGCCAGAAGAGTTTCGCTTGGTGAGTGAAGGTATCCTACAAAAATCAATGTATAAAATGGGTGCCACGATTTTTTTCTTTCACGTTTCTTTAAAGAAGGACGATCATGTGGTCCAATCACAGCGCTCCAGTCCTTTGAACCGCAATACATATTTCAATTGCAGTTTAAAGGACCGTTGACACGGGATTTGTCCGCATAATCGTCCTTCTTTAAGCGTAATAAGCCAATCAGTCCCGAGCCCTCTACTCCCCAACCAACCTTGTGAATGCGGGTAATCTTGTTGTAGGCCATATCGAGAGTAGTCAGCTGAGTCAGAGAGGAGAACGTGTTAGAGTCCACCTTCACCAGCGAGTTGTTGCGAATGTTCAGCTGCTGCAGGTTGCGCATGCCGTCCAGCATGCCGCGTTCTGCAAACTGTACAATTAGCATCTCTACAAATCGTCACATTTTCATTAGTTTCGAGTTTGATTTCCCATCCTGCGACCAATTGGTATGCGATATGGCTTACATCATGACCTCTTGTTTGATTCAACGTGAAATAGAAATGTCTCCGCGACTCTCTCAGATGAAACAATATAGGCAGTTATCCAAATGGAAAAATTGAAAGGGATCACGAGTAACACTTACCAATGGCCGTGATAGAGTTGTTTGAGAGAAGTAGAATAATCAGCTGGTCGAGTGAATCAAAACTGTTTCGAGAGACCTGCGCAATGTTGTTGTCCTGGAAAGCACAAGATCAACAAAGCAACTTAAAATTGAAAATTTGAGAGTACATCAAGCTGGATTAGACAGCCACAAGTTATGAACAGCTGCAATTAGCCATACTCTGTTTCAGGCGGATTACAGAAGCAACCGGGTTGATATCAACCAAAAGTCAACCCGGTTGCTTTTGTAAAGAAAATTTGGTTGATTTTCAAAGCAACCAAAAAGCAACCGGATTGCTTTTGAGAAGCAACCAACCTCTCTTTACAAAAGCAACCGGGTGGATATTGAAATCAACAAGCTCTATTACTTCACCTCTGTTTCACTCATCGGTAGCCCTATACAGTATGCGGTCGAATACACAAATGTATCTCTTTAATAAACGTACATACTTGCAAACGATTGTAGGGAGGAAAAAAGTACAATAGCCTGTCAATAATCTACCTAGAAGTTTCGGAATTTCAGAAAACAAAAGGTCAACTGGCAGATATCATCACCTATCGATTTAGAAACTAAGATGAAGCATATTAGATTATTTATTTGAACCGAATATATTTGTGTCACTAGGACGTTTTGGATGTTATGGATTATGTTATATGAAATAGTTGACTGTTGAAAGGCTAGCAGCCCGAAGACGTACGCTAGAAGATCCCAGCACCTTCATCCCATCCTGCGTCTCCTCTAACATACACTATTTCTCTGCTCTTACACGCAGAGCGAGAGACGCAGGATGGGATGAAGGTGCCGGGATCTTCTAACATATGTACTTCGAAGACGATTATGTTTACCTGAAGACTGATCAGCTTCAGCCGGGGGTTGTTCGAGAAGGCCAGCGTCTCAATCTTCTCAATCAGATTCCCGTCCATGATCACGTACTGCAGACTGTGCAGGTCTTTCAGCGATGGCAGCTAAAACAAGTTCGTCAGTTTTTCAACCAAAACTTCCTACTCGCGCCTCTGGCTCAAGAATTTCCGTTCGGAGGACATTTTAATTCAGAATTCACATTCAATTATGTCATTCTATTTTATTCTAGAATGAAAATCTCGCACTATTTCTGTTATTACTGCGGTAGTTCATCTATCGGTAGAAAACTCTGGAAAAAACTGTGTATAACTTGAAATCAACGTTTTTCTCGTTTGTAGTATGATCCAGTTTCCGAATCTCAAAAATCTCCTCCAATCGTCAAAAATGCAAACCTTTTGCAGAAGATTATTGGTCAAGTCGAGAATTTCCAGCTGCTTGAATGCTTGTAGCCGATTGCCATCCAAGTTTCCGACCAGATTATCTCTGAAAGAAAAGCAACTAGATACAAAGGTTGAATACAGTCCATTACATGCGCACGTGAGCAACTACAGTATGATTTTGAAACTTCCCGGCGGTATTTCTTACAACAATCGGAACTCGGTCACTTTTATTGGCTATAAACGGGTACAATTCACTTGATTGAAACCACCCGATTCAGGTTTCTTGCTGGAAAAGCAAACACAAATCCCACAACATGTTCATAGGTTGCAGTACAAATCCAAAACCAACCTAAGATATAGATACTGCAGCTGTGGCACGTTCATGAAGGCCATGGGGTGAATATTGTTCAGCTGGTTGTTGTTCAGGCGGATTTCACGCAACTTGGGCAGATTCATCAGCTCAAAGTTGTTGATCTGCAAGTAATGATTGTTTAGGTGTCAGGTTTGAATAGGTACCACGTTTTCTTACAACTAACACTATCGCCGACTCGACGTTCCGATACAGTATGTGAGTGATGTTGAACGGCAATAATAATTCATACTATCCGGTCTGTTGACGAAAAGAGTACAATTTGATGACTTCTTCAAATGGGTTAGACACGGCACGGGTTTCCAGCTTACGTGATTCTCACGCAATACTTTGAGTACACGTCGTTTTCGTAGCGCCAGGTGCAAGAACTGTAGATGACCAGCATACCTCTCCAATTCTGTTGTCCGACATGTCTAGAAACATGAGGCGACCGCTGTTTCTAAGATTCTGTGCCGGTATGGCGCCGAGGCAGTTGCCGCTCAGATCCAGCAATTCCAGGGTAGACTTCGTCTCATTCAGGGCATTTCTGAATAAAGCACGTGATGAGAAATAGGTAATAGTGTGACTTACGTTAAAAAACATAAACCTGAGCAAGCGATAAAAGTGATACAAAGAACAAAATGTTTGGGCATTTGATCAACAATCGCTAGATGGAGTTGAGAAAACACGTGTAGTTTCACATGAACTTGAAACCATGGTTTCAAACATGATTTAGAAAGATTACTCACGTGGACAAGGTGCATATTTGATTACCCTCCAGCCGCAAATGTCGCAGTTTCGTCAGGCCCTCCAGAGACTTTTCAGCAACATCAGAGAGCTGAAAGTTACGGTTTTCCAAATTATGTCACACCTTTTTGACCATATACAGTTGCGAACGATTCTTCACATTTTTATCTTTCACATGAGTTTCAGTTTGTTCTAGTGATGGAGACGTGATGAGGCCGCATAACCATTACAGATTCTGTCCGATCTTTTTTTTAATTTCTTGATGAATAATTTGATGAAATTTGGGACATGAATAAGGTACTTGGAGATAACTAGAAGTGAACAAGAAGTACGGAACCGTCTATTTAATCAATAATATCTAATACACTGACCAGGTTCCCATTCAGGTTCAGCGAAGTCAGCTTTGGCAGAGATCCAAACAGAGGAACAGTGGCCAGACTGTTGTTGGCCAAGACCAACTCCTCTAGAGATCCCGCTATCTTTTGGAAGACCTGAAAGAGACTATGTATTTTGTTGTTAAAAATTGGTTTTCGTTTCCTCGAGTGGTGGTTAGACCTCTAGAAAACCCCCAGAAATAGATTCAGTCAAGTGTCAAAATATCGGATGACCGGCTGTTACGAGGAAAAAGGAAGGCACATATTGAAAACGAAAGTTCCTACTACTCAGAAGGTGTGCAATGATTATATCAGAAGAGGTAGAGAACATAGTGAACAATTCTTTTTCATAGAACTATAGATACTTCGCTATTGCCCATTCTCTCCATTTAGCTCATGTATCTGCTCTATTTCACAATCACACAGATTCCTACAGTATCCATCTGCTACTTGTGCCGCGCTTTAGAACCTGGTGAGAAATTAAAATGTTCTATTACTGTGTCATTGTCACCACCTGCATACTCATACTTCTTTCTGACATAAAGTCTTCATTAAAAAACAATAATTAGAGAAGTTAGCAGGATAATGTTGGGGAGCACATAGAAATTGCAAGGACTATATGATGATAATGTCCGTTTCTTAAGAATGTGCATTCATTAGAGCATAATCTTTGAGGGGTTACTGTAAAAGATAATGCATAATCTTTGAGGGGTTACTGTAAAAGATAATGCATAAGCTTTGAGGGGTTACTGTAAAATGATGGGTGTATATCACTATTTTCATTTCGTTTTCTCATAAGAAAATGCCCTGGAGAGAGGGGTATTTCTGAATGATGGTTCGCTTTACGTGACCATACTTTCGCTCGCCGCCTGACCCCATTTCCGAACAATTGCCCGAAATCGAATCCGTTTTCACCCGACCAAGACCAATCCCCCAAGAATGCCAAATGCCATATACAAATTATTGTAACCACGTGAAGTTCACGTGAGAATAATAAAAATGAATTAAGTGCCAAAGAAATTTTTCACTAAAAATACGTTCTTCATAGTGACTTCACGACTTTCACTGAATAATAATAAATGATTATTTCGACCGCCAGGTTTGAGCCTACAGTGTATTTTAAACCAAAATATTTTCTTGAAGCAAATTTCAGAACGAATTAGTCATCTTCGCGTAGTTCGAATTTGGCGCTTCTGTATCAAATCACTACTGGCTATTCTAGTCAACTGCATGACAACCAAACGTGGATAAAGTGCACTATTACAAAATGCATACACGCTCTGTGTGACTATTCTGTTTACAGCCAGATAAGAAGTTACATAATTTGCGGTCGCCACCTCTTTAATGACAGCTATGGTCCCGTTCTTCCAAAAACGGTTCAATCTAGAGATGGGTGAATTATAGTACAGTTCTATAAAGTTAAATCAGAAAGAATTAAGTAAGACCACCCGGTAATAATATAACCTTCCGACCCTTACACCCCACTGTCAGAGTTCTTAGTGGTTTGGCTATTCCACTGTAGATGCCATAAATGCCATAAATGTAGATGCCATTTGCCAGTAGATATCTGTTTTTCCTCTGATCACGGAGATAGTAGGTCAGTGCAATCAGTTGTAGACCTATTGCGCACGACCCAATTTCAGTAATCACTTCAGATCGATACCGTAATCTGATCACAATATTATGACTGATAATGACAGATGGCTGGTCCCGACCGAACACATCATAAACATGTCTCACATGGAATGCCCTGCGATACAATTAGAGTGATACAAAGTGTACGATAAGGAGATATCGACAGATGCGCACGAGCCATGGCTAGAGCGATGGTAGAGATCACGTATATCAAGAGACGCAGACAAGACAGAAACACGTTGAAATATTAAAGGGGAGCCAATATACTGCCGAACAGCTTGAATTTGCCGCAGCAGGAGGAGAAAGAGTTAGCTGAAAACTCTTTCCCACCCAAAGCTCAAGGGCTGACCAATTTCCTTCACCCACTTTGCTAGTCAAAGGAAAAAGCACGTGAAAACTTGTGAACCTAAGCCAAATTCGAAAACGTACAAACTTAAGGTACACAGCCGATGATATCTTTTAACGATTCTCGTTGATCACCAGATTCATTTCTCATCATAGATAGTGATCAAACACGCGGGATAACGCATGCGAAAAAAAGGACAGTGTTTCACAACTTTTTCCCTAGTTTTTGAGCGCCTCATTGACATTTGGACCAAGAATGAGATGTGACCACTTAACACCGGCTATGACCCCCTTTTCATTGCGCCGACATGAAGAGGAGGGAAAAAACAAGACAAATCAGAGATGAGAAATGTAGCAAAAGAGAAAGAAATAGACATAGGATAGAGAGAACGAAAGAGAGATGAGAGTACAGCAGGAGATAAGGGAAGGGAAGAAAAGAGGGAGAGAATTAATTTCAGAGCAGTCATGTTCAAACGGTCGAGAGGTTCCGCAGAGATAACTACGAGAACATATTGGGTTCGTCTGGGTGTGGGACAGCAATCACGTATTATAATATAGTTTGAAACAAATATACACGAGTTGTAGGAAAAAGCGTAGAGAGCACACGTAGAGAAAGATGTGGGTAGATTATTGTATCACGAAGAGTCAGCAAGAATGATCAACACAATGTACCTTGGCATCAACGGTCTTGATTTTGCAGTTGGTAATCTTCAGGGATCGGACAAAACCCTTCGGCAACACATTCAACACAGACTGCGAGCAGTTGGAAATGCTCAGAACTTCCAGCGGGAGGGTGCCAATATCCTGAAAACAGCCTCAGTGAACAAATAGTCCATATGTGACAGTCGAACCAACCTCGAGAGTTTGGTGGACGGCAATGCTAACCAGTGTGCTACCGCTAACATGCATTCATCACATCACAAACTCAGATCTACAGTATACTATTGTCTTTCGTTTGGAGACTATATAACTGGTTCCACAATCGAACTCTGTTCCTTTCGTCGGCGAAAGCGAGTTTGGATATAATGAGGATATACGCGGGTGATTCACCCATGTTTGACCTATTAGACAAACTGGATTGGTGGACAGACGGAAAATCAATAATACCCCACTAAATTCTGTTTTGAACAGTTTAAGGATAAAGAGTGAACTGATACAATACACTGCAATTTCGCGCATTAAATGTCATCACGAAAACCTCCGACACTTTGATCTCAGCAAAACAACCATAAAGCAGACCACTAAACTTCATGAAAGGAATAAATTGCCGGCAAAAAACACAATAGTACAACATGTTGCAGAATCGGACAGCGTTTTGACTAGTACCCATTACAAAAAAGAACAGATGAAGGGGTGAAACTACAATAAACAGGAACAGTCATCCAGAAAATTACGGAAAATTAAAAATTATGTTCCCGTGAGAAACTTCTGTTACCATCGAAAGAGAGTCTCACGACAAGTGCAAGTGACATGCTCATAAGGTACTCTTCATACTTTTTGTCAACGGCAGATACATAGATCAGAGTATGATTATTGATTGTGTGATAACCTCTGAGAACTCACTGACTCGGCCCCCGCCGACTGAGTTGAAATTGAGACGGCAACGACAATGTCGCTGCCGTGACAAATTTTACTCATGAAAATAGCATATGTTTTGAGGAGGCGCAGACTGATAAACAACAGTTAAACGTGAGACGGCAACGACATTGTCGCGGCCGTCTCACGTTTCACTCATAGACGTTTGCTCGATGTATCTGTCGCAGACTAAAAAGTATGAAGATAGTTAGCTAAGCTATTTTTCCAGCGCTCTTCCGTAATAGTTAAATTCGAATACACTCGTATAGTTGTATTATTTGTTCGCAGACAAGTAACGGTACCTTGAACAGACTGCTCAGGACAGCTCCTTCACAGGTAATCGATAATCGGCCGTTGTCTTCCGAGTTGCATGAGCACGTGGACGGAAGAGCCGGACACTTCGGGGCCGTCGCCACCAATAGACAACCACTCGCCAAGAGCAGCAAAGACAACAAACTGAAAATATCGCAACTTTCAATCATTTCTAAGTTTTCTCGTCCTGTTTTCATGTCCTCAGAAGGGTCACCCGATGAACCAACCCCCTGTGGACCTAAAAAATGTTATTGAATAGTGTCTAGTTATCATAAATATAATTGAGAATGTAGAGCATACGCCACTAGTTTCTGTCGAACAATTCCAGAGATCGTACCATTAGGAAATTAGTGAAATTAGTGTGAAATACTCAAATTTGCAGGAATCAAAGCATTGAATTGGTCAGGTTTTATTACAAAATGTTGTAATCGTGAAAGTAAAAGTATGATGAAAGAATAATAAACAGATTTTCCACGTTTTTACACAGTGAATAAGGCTAAATATGCAGCAATGTAGTTCATAAACTATACTTCGTTACTTACACTTGCTAAAATATAAATAAAGTAGTTCTGCTTACCTCATACTCTTCGAATAATTATTGGAGTTAGTTGATAGGACGTTTCAATGTGAGAACTTCTAGACGAATGACGCATTGAAGAGCGAAGTAAGGGCCGGCCACGAGACCGGGCTACAAATCCAATCGACTGCTGATCAAACTACAATCCAAACAAAAATGTCAAAATTTTCCGAAAAAAAAACGCACAAAATAAGTTTTAACGTTGCAGTATGAAAACATGATTGTAATCATATGAAGGACAAAATCAAAAAAGAACAAAAACGGAAATGAAAGATTGAGGGAAGCTGATTTGTAGGTAGTGTTTTGGTTGGCCGGAAAATAGATGGCTGATTGGCAGAAGAATAATCGAAGAGACGGTTTGAATGGCTCGAATTCGATTAGGCTCATTAACAGTCTTAAAATGTAGCGGTCTTGTTCTCTGGAAGTGAAATAACAGATTGCGCAAGAATTGGGGCAAGGACGTCGAAATAGTCAGTCGCGCCCGCCCCCCAGGCTCAGGTGGATATATCCCCCCGATATACCCCCCGCAGTTGAAAAGAGTCAATTACGGATTGCTCGATCAACGTCCGAACACCGAACAAAACGTTTAAAGGACCGTTGACACGGGATTGGTCCACATAATCGTCCTGCTTTAACCGTTTTCCGGCACCATGGACATGGAAAGTGAATCAGACAGTTCCGTACCGAGACTTCATCTATGGCGCCATTGCTTAGTTATAGTTTGAACCCGATATTCGTCATACTTTTCGTATCTCAAGAAGTTACGGCATCAAACTACAAACATAGGTCGATTGAGCAACATACATCGTAGTGGTGATTTCTTTGGTGAGAGCGAAACCTATGGACATGATATTCACATTTTGGAGCAGAATCTACCCGAAATTTTATCAGAGCGGGTTTTGCAATGCGCACAGAATAAGTATAAGTACTCACTTTAAGCTGGGGACGACTACAAAGCGTTTTCCAGTCAGATTATTCAAGAATATTTATACGTAAGGCGTGCAAACTATAGTCTTTTCCATTCCTACAGTAGGATTTCGAAACTTCCAAGCCGTTTTGCTCACTTACTTTTCATTGGAAAAGTTGAGGATTTTCGTACCTCATTCTCCTACTTAGATAGAGTAAATATACGAGAGCATTTTCCATAAACTACATTTTCAGCTTCACAACAGCTTTCGAAAAGTTTGTAAGGTTACTGTAGGAGTCTCAGTAGAAATGGTGTGAACTATACACCATATTTTATCTTTAGACAGCATCAGTCAAGCGTTTCAGTGAACGTTTTCTAATGAGAACGAATTTCAAACAGACGTTAGAGGTTTGTAGTTTGTAGCATCATGGTAGTCAAGCATTCCCGATTGATTTTCACAACACAGTCTGGAAACTGCAATATCGTACTGTAGGATTGCACATGCTCGTCGAAGAGACTATGTCGTATAGTTAGTGCCACTCACTAATAACTACAGTTATGTTCTCTAGCTTCTAGATCAAAGTTTAGTGTGTTGGCAATGTTGGATTCTCTCCAAGTTTCGGTAGTGTCTTCTGCATCATTACTACCAACACCTCTGAAAGTTTAAAACCAAAGTAGTTAACCGATCGTTAGAAACAGCCTCCTAAATATTGGAATATTCTAGAAGGACATCGATTGGTGAAACAGAGTATACCTTCAACTTCTTTCTCATATCTACTTAGAGATGAGCAGAGCTGATGGTGATAAATCAAAACCGTGACCTAGGAACTGCCGGACTGTGAAAAAGTTTGACATCTTGATGACACGGGTATGCACCGATGAAGAGGACAGATCGCGGCCAAATTCATGAGAATTCGCGAGTTTACTTCTGCGTGACTAGAAACACAGTTGAACCACACGTTCAGTTTCTACTAATGTAGAGGCTCCCACGCAGTGCTGTGTGCGCATCTGCAGTAAATTTTTGAAACTTCTCGATCTTTGGGGCTCCCGGCAGGTCGCAGTCGTGTATGATGACCCTAGGAGATCATCTGTAAGCCTTGCAAGCTTTCTCGAAAGTTGCCTATTCACAATCTACAAGGCGCACGCACGAACACCGTTGAGTGGACCACCACCACGAAACAGTTCCACATGGACTGGTTCCAAAGAGACGGAATGGTCTGCAGAAAAAACCGTCTCATCGAGTGAAATCGGTTCACATCCACCCACGCCCCATACACTGAGCAAAGCCATTACGACTTTTTACAACGAAAAAAAGGAAAATTCGTAGAAAAAATAGACAACTTAGAACAACTTATAACCGACTATACGGAATTCAGATAACACAATGTGCCAAAACTCGAGAACTCGAACAACAACCCATAACAGTGCGGTATATTTAATGAAACTGTCAACTCTAGTACTCTAGAACGGTTTGCATTGCTAGGTGGATATTCTTCACCAGTATTAGCAATGCAACCAGACAGGTGCTGTAGCGGAATAAGGCTGTAAGTAATTATTTTCTTTCACGAATTCAACATTTCTCAAATCCGAACACCCAACTCGTCGAGAGAAAAACTAGCAATTTCCGGGAATCACTAGCACCAAAACTCGTTTTGAGCTGAACTGAACTAACTCAACGAATAAATAGATAAACTGATGTGATTCTAAATTAGTCCCACCTAACAGCGAAATAAGCTTGAAATAGTAAGTACTGTTATGCCTCGCGGACTTCTTCTACGTGTATAAGGGAAACATTTCTTCAGGATCAAACATTTCGTGGTTATGTCATACGCGAGCTCGTCTTCGCTCCAGAATTCCTTGAGTTTTGTGGGTGAAAACAGCCATATAGAAATTTTATTCCATCTTATTTCCAAAAACATAAAACTATGTTGAAAAATATATTAAGGCGATTTTGATCACAATTAAGTTATATCACATTCTAAAAGCGTCCAACGAATATAATTAGTAAAACAAACCCAATTACATAATAACTTTACACTGATAGTTTCAGTAAAGCAAAACCACAAAAATCACAGATGACGTCAAATTAGTAAAAGTGAAATGAAAAGTGAATTGATCACAATGTGCTATAAAATCATCTAGGATGAAAAGAAGTCAACAAATAAAACTATAAAACAGAATTTAACATTATAGGGGTAAACCTCAGAACCAAACCGTTGCACGAGCACAAACTAACAGTGGATAGGGTATATTTTCCATATCAGCTACTTCGATTCTTGACTACTGTATTTCAACAAAAGGATGCGAATACAAGAGTAAAGCGCCACACCGGAGAAGAATGGCGGTAGCCGGGGCTTTCGAGTGGAACTAAGTCATCCTGAGCTGATAGTCACCGTTCTGTGTTACGTATCGCACCCAGGGAAGTGCCTGATAACCGCTCTTCTCGATGATTTTCAGGTAACGAACCTGGAACATGCATTGAATTTAGAACGAGCTTCAACTCAATAACAGAACTATTTCTGATACACAATAAAACTAGATGCTCCTCAATAGCAAAAAGTAAAAGAATAATATAATACCTGCAAACCGCTGGTGGTATAGTATGGGATTTCGAATTTGACATTGATTGGAGGTTTTCCTTCGACATCTTCACTGACTATGGAGGGCAACGAGAAGTGGGCACGCATCAGATACTCACGACCACCTGAAGACAAAAAATTACAATTACTCTATGAACTTAACCTTGAATCAGTCACACCACGATTTCAAACTATCCAAGGCACATGCTCATTCCCAGACCTTTGTAGATGAAGCTTCATGTCCACTGCCACTGTGAGGTCATCTATTAAGAGTTAACTTGCTACTAAAACGACGCTGTTCAACTACAAGAGGTTGTTGCAGTAGGAAACTTTCTCGAACCATAACACTAGATAACAAATGCACACAATCACATGTTCATCACCACAACATTCAGTTGTCTCTTCTAATTTAAACAACCAGAAGTTAGTTAAAACAAAGATATACGCTCATGCCCGTTTATAATGCGGGATTGAAGGGTTGGATTCAAAAACAAGGGATATGAAGTGAGCTTATTCGGAAATGAGAGTGTGATAGATGACAAATCACGCACTCCAAAAGCCATCTACATTCTAAATATGCCAAGAATACAACAGTCTCCGATCGTCACCCAATGATGTCCAATAAACAGAGAATAAGCTCGTTGTCCGTTTATCGTCAGAAACACGAGTTTTGTCATGCCTTTCCGCGCTACTCTCGCCAGTTACCAACAACGAAAGCACAGAGAAAATAATACCTGACGCAGTGCAGTTTGTCCAGAAAATAATGTGTTGTGACCCAAGAAACTGTTGAAAACGTAAATTGTGAATTAAGTGCACTACTTCACCACAAGAGCAGTTTGTGGGATATCTGATGCCTTTCTGCAAACTTCACTACAAACAAATATTCGGAAACATAATGATATTGAAGTGTGTGATCCGAACAGCAAGTTTCAACCATCAAATCCACTTACCAGGGAAACTTCTTATGGTCCACACGAAGGCATTCAGTTCAGGAACATACTTGACAGAGCCAACACTCTGAAATACTACATTATAATAAGAGTATTCACTAGGAAAATTAGAACACTACAAAATATACCAACCGTTTTGAACTTGGGGGAGTCAGCATCCGAAGGAACAGGAATGATAACCTCCACATGATTCGCAATCGATTGCCTCTTGAACTGTGATTTCGCCTGAAATTCTATGATTAATATTGTCCTCTGAGCATGCAGTTATTTCTCAATAGCTTCGGACATACATAAATGAGAAACATACCTTCACCATGTATTCCACGCGAGAATGAGTGTGTTTCTCCACAACACATTCAACCCAAATCAGAGGCTTCACCTGAAAATATATTGATTTTTAGCAGGTTAGAGCAACAAACAAACGAGTTTTCCTCTTTTCCAATATAATGATGCATTATCTCTAGATATCGAGTCCGAATGGCGGAATCTAATTGAATTTCAGGAGTTACTTACTTAGTTACTTAGTTGTCATTATATTAGATAATATCATTATATTTAAAATACACAATACGTCATTATATTAGAAAATGTCATGACTTGTCTGCTTCCATTAGAAAATAGAATAACTTGTATGTTGAACCTGCTAACAAAGCTGCATGTTCTTCGGATGTCAAAAGAAATTCTGAGTTTACAAGAATGAAGACTGTTTCAACGGAAATACAACCCATGGACTCACGCGTCACGGAATTTTTGATAGGAATACATCAACTTGTTTTCATAGGAATCCGACCAACCTGTGTGGTGAAACGATAGCTCATCAGCTCAAATTCGCCATCTGGAGGAATGAATGAAATTGTCCTCTCGGATTCAAAACGAGATAGCCGGACACATTGATGAAACTTGACATCCTCCAACTCCACACCTTTCCCTGCGCGACCACCGCCTGAAACCATTTCCGAACTTAGATGTATCTTTCTCTTATGATAACAAATTTCGCAAGATAGTAGCGGATATAGATGAACTACGGTCAGATATGTATTGAATATATACGAACGCAGTATTTTTAAACTTTTTAGAAACAGAGTTCATAACGATTTCACAACTTGCCATGTTTGCTTCAAAACGCGCTTGAAGTTACAGAACTGTTCCTATTCAACTTACACTTAATTTGTAAACTAAAATGTCATCGGTTTCAGAAAAGGACCCGCGACCGATTACGAACCAAAATGAAAAAAAACCATGGAATATGTGCACGTAAGTCACTCACGTCCTCCACCTGCTTGCTGGAAAATGACCTTATCGTTGAGACCGAGCCTCAACTCTGGCATACCACTAAGTACAACCCGCATTCTGATCGAGCCAACAATTTCGCTCCGTAATACAGTTCCCTGTGCATTGGCCTAAAACAACGTTATCATAAAAAACACATGATTTCAGATTGAAATAGTTGTTGCCCTTCAAAACAAAACAAAAGTTGTTCAACATAGTTTTTTTCTACCGAGTGAACTATATTGAAGATAACATTTTGAATGTATAATGCCATAAACTCACCAGCATATTCACACTTTCAATCACATCAAGGAAGACTTCATTTTTCCTGTAGCGAATTCCCTCTGAGCGCCAGGAAACGGCGTTTGTGACTGCCATAGGAGGACGAGGGGCAATCTCCAGTCGATGACCTTCTTGAGTGATGAACCTAACAACAATTCAGATTTATCTTCCTTGAAGAAGGACGATTATGTGTACCAAACTCGTGTCAACGGTCCTTTAAACTGCAATTAAAAATGTCCTGCAGTTTAAAGGACTGAACCGTTGCGATTGAACCACATAATCGTCCTTGTTTAATTTGGAAACTGGGGTGAACCCAAAGATAGGTACGGTATTAATCAACTCAATAATATGCACATAATATGCCACGATAAGAAAACCAAAGGATCTGAACTTCTTCCCGCAATAGAAGTCGAAGAGGGTTATCTCGTCATAATGAAAATATAAATGTAAGTTAAATTTATAATGTGCATATGTGTATAAAATAATAACTTACTCTTGCAGAATCTTTCCTTCTGTGGTCTGTGGATAGCCATAATCCATCATTTCATCGAACAGCTCATATATTACTACAAAATTATCCCGTACAGATTCCTCCTCAAGATCCTTGAAGTACTCGCAAAAGACCTAAAAATGAATTAATGAACATGAATTTGAACGTAGCAATATGAAGCTAACCTGTCTGCGGAAAAAAACTGATTAGAATGAACTATCAAAGATATACTACTCGGTAACAGCAAAAAAAACTTTGAAGTAGAACTCACCTCGACACATTTGTACAAAAAAGACAGCATCAACCCAGCATTGAGATTTTTCTTGGAGACACTGACCACTGTAAATTTGAGAGTTTGGTCTAGAAGCAAAGATGGAAAACATGCCGGAAGCTAAAATAAATTAAAAAGGTTCAATAAAATAACGGTGAGCGTATATAAGAACTCACGATATAGGTTCATATGCTTGATGAATGTGTAGCTGATATCACCATTCTGCAGAACGGGTGCATTGATACCCTCGTCTTCCTTTTCCACTAAGAGAGGCATGAATTTTTCAATACAGTTCATCTCCACATCTCCTCGGTAATTCCGAGAGACAATAACCTGAAGTGTGTACACGTGAGAAGATAAACAACAAACCCTAAAATGTTAGTCGAGTGGTGTGTGTTGCTGTGATGCGACAAAAGCTTAATCTTGTGTTAATAAAAGTCAAAATAGCCTTTTTTCCAAACTCCATGCCGGACACAATACATCCTAGAATGAAGTAGTTTTTCATCAAAAAAGCTCACATTTCCTTTGAGGTCCAATATAAAAATTGCGGAGCAGGACATCTTAAAAAACTGTCCTCGGCTGCCCCGATCCGAGCAGGTGTAGAATCCTTGAAATACACAATAAATAATAGTTGATATATGAAAGCGTAAGCAGCAAATATACTGAAACCGTATAATATTAACGAAGAATATCGTGCAAGTAAAGTCCAGAGGTGCGCAAATAAGCTGGACGACCGCACCAATCGATATTATTGTGACAGATATATAAAGCAACATGAACGTGTACTGTCCACGTTCGCTGGAAAACTAACGTGGATTCAAAACAAGAAACATAATAGTATGATTAAAATATTGACAGATTTGACGCTGATTTTTTGTTCGCTAAACAGTGGTAAGAATTAACTGCGTTACAACTCTTGAAACGCTCATTTTTGGCATACCTTGAAAAGGATTCTATACTTCTCACAAATATCTTGACTTATTCCATCAATTCATGTTCCTTCCAACATAATAGATAGAGGGTTGTTTCTTAATAAAAGAACTTGGAAAGAAAAGAAAACTTCAAGTCTCCAGAAGAAGAAAAAAAGGGGGGGCAGTGTTTGAAAATCTACACAGGACACAAAATGACAAAGATTTCAATATCATTATCAATAATATATTATGAACACTAATTAAATGAATAACAATACAACTTAAACTGGAAGTTTAGCTGATACCCTATATGTTTCACGGACTAAACATGAATACAAAATTATAAAGAGCATCCGCTCATAAAATAATCTTAAAATCCATAATTAGCTGGTAATAATGTTTTGTTCGCTGCCACTGGCGAACCGAGCCGCAAATCTACCCCAAGATCCATTGGGAACCAACATTTAAATACCAGTAAAGCAGGTAATTTTAAGATACTCCAACTAATTTCCATTAAACGCTCTCATATGCAACGGTTTCACCCTTAGGCTGTATAATCAAGGCATTGTTCTAGCACTAAGACCATATTTTATAGCAACCGCATCCAGTGAGGTAACAATGTTTGAATATAAATATTTTGAACGGAGCTATCCGCTATTTGAAAACGTTTGTCATTCACACTAAGAACAAGTATGACCAGATACTTCATTGTGTCTATAGTATCGCTATGAGAAATAACAAAAAAATATATGAACAATAACAACATGCTGAAAGGAATTATAATCACCAGTTTAGGAGCAAACAAAAGTACAGCTTAACGAAACCCGGAAAGGCCTCACATCACCGATATAAAAATAAACAAATATGATAAGATCAATATCTGTAATGCTCAGGCTTGAAGGGTCCCTTGGCTGGGATTCCCAAGTAGTTAGCTTGATCCTCGGAAAGCTTGGTGAGCTTAACTCCGAGCTGGTCCAAGTGAAGAGCGGCAACCTAAATGAATGATTGATTAGCAATGGGAGCGATCGAAATATTTACTGGACGTGGAACTAATTTCACTATTTTGAGCGCATTGGAGGACTAAGAGCAAAGGGTTGAATTCCCGCCCAAACAGACTAATTCCCAATTGAATCAAAGTATTAGAGAAATACACAACCGAGAAGCTGCTACTCTTACAACAGTCCATGTATTTTGAGCAGCGTAGTCATATCGCATGCAATTTCGCTTACCAAACAATCTAAAACAAACCTCTTCGTCGAGGGACTTGGGAAGAACATAGAGTCCGAGCTTGTACTCTTCAGCGGTTCCGTACTTGGTCCACAGCTCAACTTGAGCGAGCACCTGAAAATACGCTTGATGCAAACCCCGAAATATGTACAATTCAATTTGAAATAAATCGTTCAGTGGAATCAAAAATATTATTGAATGAAATCAAAAGTACCTGGTTGGTGAAGGAGTTGGACATGACGAATGAAGGATGTCCGGTGGCGCATCCGAGGTTGACCAATCGTCCTTCAGCCAATACGATAACGTGACGACCGTTCTTCATGGTATATCTGTCAACTTGAGGCTTCACAGTATCCTTCTTAGCGGCGTTCTCGTTGAGCCACTTAACGTCAATTTCGCAATCGAAGTGACCAACATTGCAGATGATGGCATCATTGGGGAGCACTTCCATGTGCTTTCCTGTAACCACAAAACATTCACCAAATATCATTAATATCAGCCACATGTAGCTAAACAAGGGGGATACTACGAACATGGATACCGAAGACATTGTGTTAGGTTTATATACGAGTATACAACTAATAGCAAAGAGTAAATAATCGAAACATATAACAAAATCCTACCGGTGATGATATCCTTGCAACCAGTGGTGGTGACAATGATGTTGGCCTTGGGAGCAGCCTCCTCCATGGTGGTGACTTCAAATCCTGCAAAAAATTGTCATGATACACCGGACAATGAAATTTGATTTTAATCTCATTCACAAATATGGAAAATGAAGAGAAGGGCAGTTAACCAAAACAGCATGTGCATGAACAAACCTTCCATGGCAGCTTGAAGAGCGTTGATGGGGTCAATCTCGGTGATGATGACACGAGATCCGAAGGCCTTCAGGGAAGCAGCGGATCCCTTTCCAACATCTCCGTATCCAGCAACCACAGCTACCTGGAAAATTGTTTCTATACAAATCGAGCTCCTGTCTGATAAACATAAAACTGAACTGATAAAACACAGTGTACAGCGGTAAAAGGAAAAAATAGTATGATAATTGAAACTGCTCATTCCAATCGTACCTTTCCGGCAAGCATGACATCAGTCGCACGCTTGATTCCGTCGGGAAGAGACTCTCTGATTCCGTAGAGGTTGTCGAACTTGGACTTGGTGACGGAGTCATTCACGTTGATTGCTGGGATCTTAAAGAAATTTTCAAGTAACATTGTTCAACTCCCTCGATGTTGTCTAGAGCCAGGTTTTTCGAAAGTTTGACAGCAAAGTTCGCGACACTACTTCAGCCTGAATATAAGAACAACCCTATTCTTTAGTGAGCAACGCGTTACGACATACAAGTCGACCACAAACCTTGAGATCTCCCTTCTGGAGCATCTTGGCGAGGTTATGAACACCAGTGGTGGTCTCCTCGGAAAGTCCGCGGATGCCAGCAATGTACTGGGGGTACTTCTGGTGAACGATGTTGGTAAGATCACCTCCATCGTCGAGGATCATGTTGAGGGGCTTTCCATCGGGGAACACGATAGTCTGCAATTGTTAACTAGACTATGCTTCTCGGTTTGGGAAATACCACATTTCCAAATGAAATGAACACTGCAACTGTAACAACAAAGGAATACGGTAAATATTCGTTCGGTGTTACGAGGAATAGTCGAACATCTATATTGTAGGAAATAGTTCTTAACAGCACTATATGGCATTGTAGCCGCAGATGCAAGCAAGAACATTTTAAAGCAACCAACCTGCTCAATGCACCACTCGTATTCCTCATCGGTTTCACCCTTCCAGGCATACACGGGTACACCAGAAGCAGCGATGGCTGCGGCGGCATGATCTTGAGTGGAGAAGATGTTGCATGATGACCATTGGACCTTAACAATTTTTGGTGATGAAACTAGCTTTTTGGCAAGACAGGCACTCTGAGCCGTTGAAGAAGAGCTACATAATTCTCAAAATTGCATTTTTCAAGTTTTTTCACCAACTAATTATGAGAAAAGGGAAATTCAGAATTTTAATACATTAACATATTACAAAGGACTAACTAACAGCGCTCGGTAAACAAAACACCTCTTCACAGTAAAATACCAACCTCGGCTCCGAGAGCGGTGAGAGTCTCGATCAGAACAGCGGTCTGGATGGTCATGTGCAAGCAACCAGCAATCTTGGCACCCTTGAGGGGCTGGCTAGGTCCATACTTGGAACGCATAGCCATGAGACCGGGCATCTCATTCTCGGCGATGGTGATTTCCTAAAAAATATCAGTTGGTCATTATACTGAATAGTTATGGTTCTGTATTAATGCGAAATGAGACAGAGTAACAAGCACGTCTCTTTTTGTTTTCAAAAGTAAGGAAGTGAAGCAATAATAACAAATTGAAATGCATTGAGATATAACAAACCTTGCGTCCGAAATCGGCCAAAGAGATATCGGCGACCTTGTAGGTGGGCTTGGAAGCTGCCATTGTGTATTACCTATAATTAATCATGAATAAATACTATGTAAACTGATACAGAGACAACAAAACATCGATACACAAAATAAATGACACATGGATCTGAATTATGGGAACACGGAATATGATTTGAATTTCGGGACGTAAGTATTCAAAATTTGCCTGACTCTCGCCACATGTCAGAATACGGTAGGCAGGGAGTATGCTCTTGTAGCATACTGCTCGGGCGGTTGGCAATTGTCCATATAGACAAATGACAATTAAAAACATGTATTTTATAGAAAGTATAATTGGTTTCTCTTAGCAGGACGGAATGAATCAGAATTAAAATGAATCAGGCTAAAAATAGAACTTCAACTTCATAAAACTGGTACGAAAAAGAGTTTGATATAGGAATTAAAAGTAAACAAAATAAATTCAGGTGATTTTAAAAATGGAAGTGAGATATTTGGGTTCAATCGGTCAAAGTTGAAAAGAATGGAAAATAAAGTTGAAATAGATATTCAGTTTCAAACGCGAAATATACTCTTCGTGAGGCACATAGTAGAGGCCTTTTACTAAACATCAGAACAAATACTTATGGCAAACGCTCATGAGAAGGGTATGAAGAGTTGGAATCCTGCAGGATTAATTTAATTGAGCACTTCTTCCAGTTTTTCGTGTTTTATAGATTGATGCACTGTTTCAATACGCCTCAATGAATATGAATCCGTTACTGTTTTTGAACTGTGGTAGAAGATTAGCTCCAATACTTTTCACAGTTTACTAAAGACTATTTGTAACCTTATCAACTAATAACATGAAGAAGTACACGAGAGTGCATGTTGCTACGTAATACCCTGAAGAGCATGCACGGAAGTCCATTGGTGCGGCGCTCGCTCCACATATGGTAGAGTTAGTCCCCTTCTGAGTTAAGCCCGTATTACTACGGCATCTGTTCTATGTAGTAGACATCTTATATAGACACGTGAAGCTCCGCCCAGTAATGAAACGCCATTACAACGATCACGCCATGTCTGATCAAACATACCACTGTATCGCTGATTTCTATTGCGAAACAAGAAAAAATACTAGTACTTTGATCGATCAATAGTGGCTGCAACGAAGTGCTGATATCGGTCTATCAATGAAAACGACCTTCACTGAAGAAAATAACGTGCAGTTGATAACGGAGTACAGAACACTCCAATTAGTGGCAGACAATAGGGGAGACGAAGGCTTCGGTGGGCGTACATGTAAGCTCATATGTTTGTCTAGTATTGGAACAAATGTATCCATCTTTACGGGGAAGGGGGTATGATTAGCATTTTGGTCTGCACCGCGACATGCCTTCGTGGATATATACTTATATACTGTATGCACCTGAGACAAAATTATCCAGTTTATTGACAGTAGAGTATATCCTTCTTGGAACTTGTGCTCACTGCTCGTGTAAAACGGAGTATATTCTCATATGACGTGGTGGGAATTATTCTGATGTATTATTGTTTCATTGAAATTGGATTGTTGTTGAGGTGAACGGAGACGGTTTTTTTACACGTCACCGCTTTCAAGTTTAGCTCCAATTTGTTGAAGGAACATTGGAAACAAGGTTTCTTCAAAGAAAAATACTCGACCAGCACCGAACTAATGGTCATTGGAAGAAGGTTCCGCAGATATTCGGAAGTCTTTGAGAGTCTGAAAGATTCTCTGTTTCATTTACCGCTCCACCAGAAACATTCAAATCATTAGTTTTCTGATAATTTTGTAAGAAGTAGATAGAATGAAACGAGCTCTCAATGTTTTTTTTGCGAAGGTTCGCACATATTAAAAAATGTACCAGCTAGAAACTTTGCTTCCATACACAGGAGAATATTTTTCGGGGAATTTTCGGGGTTCGCTCCCCGTTTCTCCGGGGAACGAATCGTTCCCCGAACGAACGGGGAGCGAACCCCGAAAATTTCCCGAATTAAAGGTGGAAAAAGCCTGAAAAATGGCTGAAGGAACGGGGAAAAAACCCTGAAAATTCACCGAACGAATTACGAATAGGACCTCTCAAAAACTTAATGATCTACCGTTTTACGAATATATACATTTGAATTATTATGTGTTGTCTATTTGAAACAGTACCATCAATATACTCTGAAATTTTCACTTATTTTGGTTCTCCCGGGAATCGAACCCTTGGGGGTCGGCGTTCCAGGCGGCAACGCTGCCACTGCGCCATGGGCGCTTGTGACAGACAGGTGAACTAAAAGCTTACATACTGGCTGTTACCTCGCGCGTTGGGTTTCGGGGTTTATTCCTCACTTTCTCCCCGAACATCCCCCGATCACTCCCCGAAACGTGAATTCCCCGCAAATTCAGGGTTTTTTCAGGCCGTTTCCCCACCTTTTCCCCGAAAATCCTCAAGCTTTCGGGGTTCGTTCCTCACTTCTTACCCGATTTTTCCCCGTTCGCTCCCCGAAAAATGATTTCCCCGAAAATTCAGGGGGTTTTCCGGGAAGCACGATTTCCGATGTACAAGACGCTGCAATATATATGACCCCACTAAATCCGACAAATACAAACATTTTTCGAAAATGTTGTGCAAAATACACATCGGTTGTCACGAAAGTGGTTTCTCTTTTGACCATGTGTATTCAAAAACCTTGCACACGAAAAATCGACTGGAAAAACGGGATGTAGGCAAAATATTGATGTATACACCTATCGAATTTGGTGACACAAAATTGATAGAACCGAAAAAGTGGATTAATAGATTATTCAAAATCCTTAGTTAAAAAAATGTGTAAACCTCCAGAAATGCATAAATTTATCACAATTTTAGTGTGTCCATGTGAACCTTTTCTGTTTTTAGCTGTTTTTTTTGTACTTTAAGCGTTAAACTAGGGATTATGCACAATATTCGTAGTAAAGAATTTGTGCATGTACACATTTTCCGTAGTACTACATTTGTGTACTTCAAGTGTACACATTTCAGGATCTACCGATTTTGTGCACACCACTATTTGCACATTTTTGATTCTAACGAAGTTGTGTACACGATCTTGATTCATGTTTGCATGTATTTGGGGTTTTACACATGGTTGATGCAATATTCGTTTTTCAGCGATTCACAGTATAATATGTGATGCATCGGAGTAAAATACACAACGATGAGCGAAAGAGTGATTTTCAAGTTTTTCTTGTGGGGACATATAAATTGCAGCGTCTTATACTGTAGTAGTGTACGAGCGTGTGATACGGAGTATAGGAAGCCCGACGCTATTTCGCAAATCTACAAGTTGCTTAGCTTTAGCTGATGTGTTCACGTACAAACACATTCATCAGCATTCGTACTGTCGGGATATATTATTTCCGAGTTATTGTATAGTCTGATGCGGCTTCACAGCACAATTTGCAAGTCACTACCAAAATGGTGCACTACAAATACAATTAACATTTAACCCGATTTTCCTCCCGCAACCCGCTAAATAAGAGCTTGTTGGAGATACTGTATTACCAGCCATCTATCAAAGAATGTGGTACAAATCCGACACTAAGACCAGGGGGACTGTTTATGAAATGGGTATAATGCTGTTCTTCACGTCACTCAATATCATTTTTGGCAATAAGAATACGTGCTTTTTTGAGCTGCGACCAAACACCAAACCCGTTTTTTTCACTTTCATCGAAATTCGGGAATGGCAACTTCGATAGCGAGTTGTTACAACCCGAAAATTCACATGATGGAAGAGATGGGACTGACGAGAAGATACTCCCATCTGCAGCAGAAAACGTTTCAGCTGGAGGGGGTTGAACTAATCAAAATATCTGCCGAACGAAGACAGAAGCAGTATTTTTTTAATGATAAATTGCATTTTTTTCGCATAAGACTCATACGCGAACGAACTTTTGCTTATTGTGCTCTCAGTGATGTGTTTGTGTCGAAGCAAAAATGCAGATTGGTACTATAGCCTCACGTTTACAGCTTTCTCTCATAACTATCCGACACCCCTCTCATTCAGATACAAATTATGTTTTTAAACTCACCACCCAATGGTCGTGGAGGTAACAACTATTTGCAAGACGATGTTGGCGCATATATTCCATTCTGTACCTTTCGCCCTTTCGCTTTCCATACTAAATCGCAGTTTCAACTAAATGTCGCTTGTTCCAACATATCACATTGTATTTGAATGTTCGCCAGACAGTTCTGCTCAAAGGTGATTTCTTCTTCTACCCTGTTATCGTGCCAGAGCTCTTAGCTGCGCTGCTGCTTCGACAATATACTCATCATTTCAGCAACAAAGAGAGCAAACGGCTAATTATCTGCCAGGAGATAAGCGGGTCGTAGATCGAAGATATGCAGACACGCTGATCACCGGAATAAGCCTCGCCTTAACAAAACTGAGTGTACGGTATCCACAAGGATTTATTGTGTATACAGTATGCTGCCGCTCGATGTGGTTGCGTACTATTTCATGCGAAGTAGGGAAAAGGGATAAGACAGCTCATCCTAAACGTTATAGGCCCACTGTCAATTTTCATTACATCGGGAGAATTGCACCATTTAAAAACGTGATGATACAGAAAAGCATGACATCCAATTACAGGGAACATTCTTTTACAAACAAAAAAGTGAAAGTGGGAGAAGAGTAATGATAACAATCAACCTTCTGGTTAAGGTCATCCACCCGCCTTTCATATTTAACTTACATAGCGACCTTGGGCACGTCCATTGCTCATTTGAATCGGAGATAGAAAGAAGTTATATTTAGAAAAAGGGCTTAGAGCGAAGAAATATCGCGTTTAAAAAGATCCATACTTTCTGTGTTAATCTGAATCTATTTCGAATAGACAGATACAGATATTAAACTTATTTGTGTTATTTACGTCATTTATTGTTGTGGCTTCCTCGCGTGAGGTTAGACGTAGACCTCTGTGTTCACAATATAGCTGTCTTTATGAAACAAAATCTTGAAACAACAACACACTTAGTTTGTTATCTAGACCAGATTCAACTCAGAAAGCAAAAAAACACCAGGAACGTAAAACTTTCTAATTTGTAAGCACCGACTAAGCATTATTATTTGCAACGTCTGAAAAACAGTTGTATTCGGCAAACCCGGTCCAACAAAAATTATCGCCTCCCAAGATTTGCCGTGGTTGGAGACGAAACTACATCTCTGACATGGTTACCACCAATATTCATTTTTCGTTCTCTTAAACAATTTCGAATTGGCCATTCACTTTTGTAGCGGCCTTGATGAGAGAGTGTGCAGGTCGGAGAGACGCAGATGTCTGCGGCTCCTTGACCTTCACACTCTCTCGCTTTTGTAGCTGGCCGATCGCAGACAATTATCGCAAATCGTTCTGAGTGCCTAGCCTTTCCTTAGAAAGTCTTGTAGATATCCTGGATAATTTGTTTTCTGATGTACACGCTCGTAATTATTTTTTGAGATCAGCACATTTGATTCTCGTAAGTATTCAAAATTGTCTGTAGATGACTAATCATTATTATTAGTATTAACTATTTGAGTTGAAAAGGAGTGAACCGACTGGGTAATTATCGAACAACACGTATCAGTACCGTAATCTGTGATCGCCCTCATTTGATTCTGAGATTCATATAGCCCCAACCAAACTAGAAATCACCAAATTATCTTCCCGAAAGTGTTTCATAATTAGTAGTGCCCTACAAAAACAAGGGGAACATTGACTTTTTACCCCCCACCTTTCTGAATTTGTATTGCGTTTGAGGAATTGTAGTTTGACCCCCCCCCCCACCGGGGGGTTATAATTCAATTTATCACTTGCAACACAAAAGTTTGAGGGTGGGGGGTAAAAAGTAAACATTTCCGGTATTGAAGTTCAGCCCCCCACTCGTTGAAGTTTGACCTCCCACCATTGAAGTTCTACCCCCGCCGACTCAGATCAGGTGGGGGTAAATAGTAAATGTCAAAGTTGGAATTTGACCCCCCCCCTCTCCTAGATTTTCAGGTTTTAGCTTGGGTGGGGGGTTGAAGTGCTACGGGGGGGGGGGCGACCCAACTAAAGTGGGGTGCGATACTTCAATTTTCCCAAAACAAGTACAATCACCATTCAATCGTACAACACTGTCTATACTATTAGCCAATTGCACAGTCACGTGAAACATGGTAGACACAGCAGAACTCAGAAACGTGCAATGAAAAAAATACGCGATGCCTCACTAGAATGCTAACTTTACGCGACTATTCAATTTACTTCTAACGTATAGTTGCATCATTTCTCCAATTGGAGTGGCACATCCAACAGTGTGGACAGTCACGTGTTGAATCGCTACTATTCTATTCTATTCCGATCGTTTCGCAATTCAGAAATAAATATCGAAAACACAATTATTGACAATGAAAACAGAACGTGAAATCGCCCGGGAGCAATTATAGAAATAGTGGAGAAAAAATTATCTGGTTTGTTCATTTGTGGTTTGATTGCTTTCCACCTAGTTGAAGGTTAGGTTGCGTAACCTAACCTACTTTTGGTAACCGTTTTTGCGGGTCACCTGACACGGTTTTGAAAAGTTTCGATGACCCTTAAAACTAACCAGGTTTTCAGTGAATTCTACATATAAGCGGTTTTTTGGTTACTTATCCCTTTTCTCTGGTTACTGCGACCGAAAAGCAACCTGAATAAAAAAAACTTTATCCTCCAATTTCAACCAATACTTTGTCTTCGGTTTTATTCGTAACCGGTGTTTTGCTACACATTTTTCAGTTTCCCCTAACCGAAAAAAGCGGTTGTCAAAAAAGGGTAGGTTACATAAAATCCCAGATAAGATTCATTTTGGTTACCAAGGGTTTACCTACTTAGGTGACCGGAAACAAGTGATCTAAACCGGTAAGATTAACAAAAAACCAGTTGAATAAAGAATCCACTCTGACAGGTACCAGGAATAAGTCATTCAAAATAAAAAGTCATTAAAGTAAAAGTCATTTGAAAGTAAAAGTCATCAACTCACTTTTAGTCAGGATTTGAAAATACGAACATTTTCGAAAACTTTATTTCTGATTCTCAACTGTTTCTGTACTTAATGACTTTTACTTTCAAATGACTTTTACTTTAATGACTTTTAATTTTGAATGACTTATTCTGGTTGCCACTCTGACAGACATGAAGAAAATTTTCAAACAATTTAGACCAGTATGCTGACGCGAAAACAACTCTCCTAAACATCTCAACCAGATATATCATAAAAGTGCTCATCGAAAAAATATCGTGTAATGTTGAATTTATGTCTTTCATTCCTACTGCCACAATATACGATTACAAAATTAGCAATGCGTTTAAATTACCTAAATGCTTCCGGAAAAGTTAACAATTTTCGCATCAAATTCATATTCCGTATTACAAAGTTCGAATGTGCACTTTATGAGTCTCCTGAGAGCATGTGAACTATACCCAGTCTGCTCCAAAAACAGAAGGAACTATTTCATTGGCCAACAACGAATACGTAACATAATTTGTACATCTGCGATTCGCAGCAGATGGAAATGAAGTTTGAGATGCCTTATCAAAAGAAAACAATGATAAACAGAAAACAAAACAACGAACCGAGATAACGTGAAACCAAAGTTTCTACAGTGACATATTAATAAGAACAACGGATGAATGAAAAGTAAATCAAAACCTTGTACAACAAAGAAGAGACAGTGCTGATAATTGAAAACATGTTGAAAACTAGAAGTTGACGTTTTGGAGACCATACAATGATATAAATTAAAAACAACATCTAAGAAAAAGAAGCCTAGAAAGCATATCTGGTGCGGATATCTTCCAACTTCTTCGAGATCTGCAAACAAAAACATTAAACCAGGGGAGAACAAATTCAATAAACCATTCAGTTCCCATTCACTATAGAAGTGCATCAGAACAGACCTCACTTTTCTAACGTTTAAACATGAAAAGCAAACTGGACGGGAAGATGAAGGTGACCACCTAGCACCGCTTATGTGAAACAATGAGTAAGCATTTCCTTTGCATACCTCACTGGCAGTCTTGTCGAGTTCACCACCGATTCCTTTCTGTTTGCCAGAATCCATCAATCCGAACTGTTCACAGAGGTCTCCATCGATGATGTTCTGAATGTAAAGAATAGTGAACATTGCTAGAGAATGAACCGAAAACAAGAACGTCCTTTTATCGAGAAAGATGCTCGTTATGAGAATTATTAAAAATAGTATGTTATAAACCTTGCATGGCTGGTAGAACGATCGGAAAGTCAGATGATCTCGACCACAGAGCGGGGGAAACTCGGACCGAACATGCATCTCCAAATTTTGGAAGAAGTCGTATTCCTGGAACATTTCTTATGTAAATTGCAGTGAATAAAAGATCAATCATACGACAACGTAGGGAGCAAAATATAAAACACAGGGCTGGGTTACATGTTGATGACAAATGTTTAATCCCAGCCGTTCTTCCGGCGAATGCTAAACAATACTTCGCTCACGGAGTCTCAGTTTCAGCCCTCAGTTGACAATTTTCCGAATAAATTGATGGCAATAGTTTTCAAAGCCTCACTTCCAAATGCAAACTATACTAACGTAGACAAATTTATATATACAACTTTATTTCGAACTAATACCCCTAAATACCATACACATAGTTTAGATTGATTTGGCATGAACGAGCATTCCTTTTCCCTCCTTTAAGAATAACATAGATGAGCCCGGTTTTCACAAGTGGTTAAGCTTGTTGATACACTGATACAAGCAAAATATACTCCTTATAGTGACTTATATTCTCGTTTTTCATAAAAAATCTGCATGGTTGATGTCTTCTCCCAATTCGCTCAATTGCTGAGATGTACTATTTTTCTATGCCAGCTTGATATTTTCAGTTTGACGTATTCAATATTTTGTTGCGTCTCGTCTAGTATCCAGCGTTTTTCAGTTGATTTCGTCGATCAAATCAAGACACACATCATTTTGATAAGGTGACAAATCCGGAGCGAGCGACACCCACTGAACTGCTATTCAGGTGCCTGGCGCGAAAATTGCATTAATCAACGCTATTTCACAGAAGAATGACTCAATCTCGAAAACACCATAGAGGCATTGCGCCAAGATTTGAGTCCCAGAGTTAGTCTCTAGATACAAATTATAGAGTCACGTCCAGAAGAACTATAAGTATCTATGCCACTCCATCGGTCAACCACAAACCGATGAATAACACCAGACTCGCAATGGAAACCATAGAAACTTACATCTTTGGACATGAAGGGAACGAGGATTCCGATGGCGCCTCCGATGGTCGTGTAAACAATACACTCGCTGGCTCCCGGTACCAGCGAGGTTTTCTGCAACGACGTGACCATGTCTCCCACGTAGAAGACAGCCTGCATGTCCAGCTGAAATTAACAATGATCACAACTAGAACTACTGAATATAAATGAGCTACCATGTCTAGATGAGGAAAGGCTTGACCAAAAGGGTTAGTACAAACTGAATTCAAAACTATTCGAGTCAGACTCGATTCTTGCCAAGGCCCAAACATTTCCACTCGAAAAGGTCACATTTTTCTTTTTTTCCAGAACCAGCGAACACATTTTAATCTCGTTTAAGAACTATAACTGATAGTCTGCATCTGTGCAACATTAATCTATAAAAAATAAACCTTCTGAGCAGCCCCATTCAGAACGCCTCTATCCCACATGGAACGCGTAGCAGTCGGATCCTCTTGAATATCTTCATTGACCGGCTCCGGTAGACGCAGCTGAATTGAACTGATTGTACGTCGGTTCTCAGATCAGAGTCCAATAAAAACATCTAATCTTCGGCATTGTTGTAGCCAGTATTAAATCCTCCCCCGAGACCACTGACTGCTCACGATGAGGCATAGATGATTGTGTACAACCTAACTACATCGAGCATCTATTCGACAACAGAGCCCATATATATATATCTCCTCATATGCAGTTGATTTGACATAAGGATTCTAAGAATACATACATGTCGACGTAAGCGGCAGGAAGGAAACATGTGGCTGCGCCTAATATTATTACATAACATAATTTCATTCAGCCGAGAACAGACAGTCAGATAAGTATTTTGCTCGCGCGTCGAATGACACAGCTAATATAAACTGCTATCTTGAACGGCATTTTTAGATTTATTGCCTGACAAACGAAAAATATGTTGTACAAGAAGAGTGAAACATTGTGTACCAGTTATTTAAGCATTAAGGTGAATGAGTAGAAGCACGATCTCGCCAATACATGATTACGTCTTCTCTAGCAAACTTTCCCTAGGTTCACATGCATTGTACAACACAATATTGGGTTATGACAATCATTCATGCGAACCCACCTTCCTACTCAATTATTTCCGCACCCAATTTATCTCATATTTAATGATACGTGAAAAGCCCAACTTTATTGTGTTCCATTTGTAAGAAACAACGTAACAAGTATAGTTTGCTGGAAATTACAACCCTTTAGCACCCTCAAATGCCTCATTAGAAGGTTTTAAAGTTATCTTTTCTAAGCACGATACTCTTCAGTCTTTTCCAGAAAAAGTCTTTTTCATTTTCATTTGATCTAGATTTTTTTATAAATCCATGAATAGAAAGTAGAAAGTAATCGGTGATAAAAGCGATTATATCAAGAACGAAATGCACCTTAATATGCATTTACAGAGTTGTTTACCACACCTAGTTTGACTAGTAAATTGTGTTGTGTCAAATTCATTCTAAAGTATTCACTCTCGCCCTTTGTTCGTTTTCCACAACCAACTAGACATGCCATTTTATGAGAGCCAGATTCTTACTATAAACTCTTGAATAATAACAGCTAATTTCCCAAACAGTTCACCATATGTGATATGATAGTGTTAGTCACTTAACGTTCGCAGTTATTCTGGGAATAGAAAGTCATGGTGACGATTAACTGAATTATGCCGCTCATATCGAAGTTAGTTTTCCGATCGCACCTCAGTGCCGCCCCTTCGTCACCGCTCATTAGCGGCGCCTGCCTGCCTGGGCGCTTGCCTACGCAAAACACCTTACACCTATTCACTTGAAACTACCTGTATGTTCTACCTCTTATATGACCTATCGCTACATTAGAGTTACATCTATGCCCAGCTTAGTAATTGTACAAAGCATTCCCTCAGTTTTCAATGGACTTCTCAAGATCAACTGTCATTTCAATCACGAATCTCATGATCATAATACATTACAGCAAAAACATATACTGTTTAAACCCCTCGAAAAGTTCGATATTATGCAGGAATTACACTGAATACTAACCACGTAAGAGTTTGCTAAAGAGTATCGAGTTTCGTTTAGTCAGTCAGCTGAAAACTAACTCACTTAGCAACCTTATAATAGCTCAAAACAATCACCAGCTGGTTCCTCCGGTAATAACAAGTAGCAACTAGATTATGTAAGGAAGTTGATGAATTTCTCACCGATTTCTCGGTAAAACTCAAAAGTGAGAAGATGACGCGTGGTCGTGTAATAAGCGGAAAACATCAGAGTCATATTTCGTTCCCAAAACACTGAGCTGCCGAGGACGCAATATTGATAACTACTTTTTTAACTATTTTAAGAGATAAATATAGAGTTAGACTAAAACCACTCCGTTTCAACAAGTTAAGAATATATATATATATATATATACTTACATATATATATATACATATAACCACTAAAACCACTCCGTTTCAACAAGTTAAGAATTTATATATATATATATATATATAATTTTAATTACTCTTAAACTTTTGCGAATTGACTTCTCCTAAATCTTCCATGAAAATGGCAGTTTGAACATTGAGACAATTGAGAATTTGGACCGACTGCCTCTTGCGCCGAATTTTTTCTAATATCAAAGCATGAAGTTCTAAGTGACGATTGCCAGAAAACTGGTCAACACCTGTACTTATGAATATCCATTGAGTATTTTGCTCATCTGAATCAAGAAAGCCTGCAATCAATACAAAACATAGGCGATATGGAGATGCTCATATAAAGATATACCCTTCTTAAACAAGTGACTTCTCGTAGAATGGAAACTTACTACAGAAATAGATCCAAACTTGTCTCCCACAACGACAGTGTTGTAATCCAAAACACACATACACGAAGTGTATCTGGGAGTAGTATCATCACAGAATACCACCAGCTGGTTCTCCTGTAACATGTTCAGTAAGTAACAATTATTATGCGAGTCATCGGACAATATCCAGACGAGCAGAGAACCCACCATCTTTCTGTATCGGACGAAATGAATAGATTCTTGGCTGTCAGCAACAATGATACGTTGACCAGTAGATTGAATATCTGTGATTTGGACGGGGAAGTTCTGAAAACATATTATGTAACAATAAAAGCGTGAATTATACGAGATAAACACATATATTTTCCATTTGATATATTCTGCTGTTTTTCGAAAGTTTGACCTCGTTGCAACTTAGGAGTGATTCGAACAATATTTCGTTCAGATGCAAACATCGAAAATAAGTGAAGCTCGCCTAGATTCCATTTTTAAGGAACAAAGACCAGCGGAAGGTGATAATGAGCAGTGCGCGTCAGAGGCTCATAAGTTGAAAACAAAATGCCATCACCGATATATTATTGGCAGCCTAGTTCTGGTGAATAGAACAACCAGTGAATAACAGCGCCTTTCATTTCGTTCAATCAAAGACCTTTGATATATGTTACTTTGCTTTCTGTTCAGCCAGTTTTTGAGAGGGAAAGCAACATCTAAATAATGCTAGTATTTTGCTAGCAGAGTCCACATTTCGACAACTAATGCCCAAAGTTGTTTATGTATGTTAGCTTCAATGACCGATAATAAGCCAAACGTCAAACTTCCTACATTGTATACTTTTTTCATACCTATACTGATGGAAAATTTGTTTTTCAATCATTTGTATGAACCTTTTAGTGAACGTCACCCCTCAGTTACCTTGCGCTCCCAATGGTTTTAATGATTGCAATAGTATTTTAATATAGGGTTTCATTTATTTAAATTCAGAATGTAGTGATAAAGAGAAGAAAAATACTCCCCCACCCCAAAAAAGTCGATAGTCGAGTCCCCCTCGAAAACACGGCGCATTCAAAAACATTCGGATTTAGCCGAGGGCCTTACTTTAATACTCGCTAAACCATAGTAAACATGATTGTAAAACAACCTCCTCGCTCTGTAAATTTTTTTATACATTATATTCCATTATGGTGAAATAGTGATACTGTTACGAGTGATAGAAAATACGTTCCGCACATTACATTGAATCGTTCTAAATATTAATTGCAGTTGACGAAGGCCATGTTCGATACTTATTTTCACGATGGATAAAGAGTTCGGACTGACTAACAACACCCAATGCACATTCTACGAGTGGTCCAGGGATCCGCAACATGCTCAATTTTTCCGCATATTCTCAATTATATCTGTTTTAACCGTCTTGGTGGTGGTCGTAGTACTTGGGAATGCTCTCGTCATTGCAGCCGTAATAATGCGTCGCCGGTTGCGTTCAGCGACTGGACTCTTGATTTTGTCCTTGGGAGTAGCAGACCTGCTGGTGAGCATTTCAAACACGACTCTACTTAATAGTATCCTCTGCTCCATCAATACTAAGACTTACACATATAATCTCAAATTTCAGGTGGGAACCGTCATTCTACCGTTCAGCATTGCTAATGAAGTTCTAAGCGGTTACTGGATATTCGGTGATACCTGGTGTATCATATGGGTTACTATGGATATTTGGATGTGCACAGCTTCGATCTATAATCTGGTTGCCATATCTATTGACAGATACATTGCCATTATCAAACCACTCAACTACCCTATGCTTGTGACCAAATTTCGCGCACGTTGCACTGTAGCAATGGTGTGGATAGGTTCCTTCATCATATGCAGTCCAAGTTTCTTCATGGGATCCACAGTAAAAACATCGGACGACTATTGCAAATGCACCCCGGCTAACGCCGGACGTGCCTACATTATATTCTCAGCATCTAGCAGCTTCTATGCACCTATGATCGTGGTAATATTCGTCTACTTTCGAATATATATAGCTGCAAGGGCTGCAACAAAAAGCATTTATTCCGGAATGATGCAGGTAACTTGAATAAGATGTGCAATACTACTTATCTAATTAGTTTTTCGTAATGCGGCACAATTATCACTTCATTTACCGCAGAATGTTGTAAACTTCTCATTTGTCATCGGAGATATAAAAAAAATTCAGGTGACGGCCAATGCCAATAAAAATGCCAAAAACTACCTCCTAAATCATCCAAGTGAACTAGAGAAGGAATCAATGCCTATGCTCCGAGTTCACAGAGGTTCATCTGCTGCAAATATCAAACCAGCTCAAACTTCCCGGAATATGTCAGTTCAACGATTTTACCCTTTACTCCCTGATAAATAATACAAATAACTGGTTACTTCAAATTTGCACCACCTGGCTTCCCACAAATCAATTCCACGAAATATCTTATTTGAAAATTATTAGATATGGTTTTGCAATGCTGAGAATTCCGCATTGGTTCAGGGGAAAACATATTTGTGAGCCGGGCCAATTACTAGGGAGTGAAAGTTCAATTTGTGTCGAGAGTATGCCAATTAGGAGAAGATTGAAATAATTGAAGCGCTGTGAAATAATCTGTTCGGCTTACGCAATTTCAGAAGACACGTCTGAACAAATAAAGTAATGAACATCCACAATTGCTTCATAATGGAGCTTATCCGCTTAGCTTACAGATCGCCGACGAAAATTCCCGAGCACAAGGAGGACGAACAGAACGACGCCTCATCGCAGACCCCAAATAAGAAGCCTTCAAGCAATCCTCTCAAGAAATTGATAAAAAGGGGACAGAATAAGAAGGTGAGGATGGCTCAAGAACAAAATTACTTAATATAGAATAGAGCGCGGAGTATGACTGTTGATCAGCTTCGAAATTATTCCATGACCCGCAAAGAGAAGTGGTAGAGAAATAAAAGTATTCGATAATATTCCCACAACTCCAGGCTGTTGTTAAGAAAAATACTGATCCAATGTAACGCATAACGAGTTTTTGAAACATACTTTGGTTCCATTCAACCATCTTTCAGCATGATAGCTTGCAGGCTGGGTGCGCTTACGAGAAACGTTTGTCGTTGGAAATAAAAGCAGCCAAGACGGTGGCAATAGTCACCGGATGCTTCATTTTCTGTTGGCTGGGATTCGCGCTAATGTATGGGCTAGAACTGGAGACAGACGACGTGACGTGGTCAATCGTTTTCTGGCTGGGATACTTGAACTCGGCTCTGAATCCAGTGATATATACTGTGTTTAATCGCGAGTTTCGAACGTGTTTCAAGCGACTCCTCACGTGTCATCATCTCAGTCCTTCCAATAATACCAAGGTGAGAGTGCACCTTTTCATTGTATTTTTTTAACCTAAAATCACAACCCTAATTCAAGACGTACTGATAGCATGTGGCATATCAGTACGTCGTTCTGTAGTTCTTCTATTGTACTATTGAATACCAACCAAACAGTCTTTCAAGCCAATTAGTCACTCGTTCAATCGATTACTTCCAGTACAACAACAATAACTCGTACAACTCTTCAATGAGGCCAACAACTCTGAAGAACTACAGAACGACTTCCTCTCCTCCACATATATACGCTTACACCGGTAATGCTCTCCCAACACAGAGCAAGTGATAATAAACTGTTTTTAATAAACAAATGATATAGATCACACATTGTTATGGATACACTGTTACGATTGAGCATACTTGCGTCGAAAGCGATCAACGAAGAAAATTCAGCAATAAATAAAATACTCAAGGTCGAAGTCTTCCTTCATAATCAGACGAACGTACTTGTGGTCTAACTTAATGTTTATATCGCAAACAAAATAAGTGAATTCGGGTATGAACACTGCAAAGGTGCCGAAGCGCAGTATAAAAATTTGTCCCATTCCGTCGAAATAATAAGTGGTGATATGATACATTAGTTTTAGCTGTCATAGCGGGTCATGTGAAATAGACAAATACGTGAATGTGACTGAAACCCAGTAAAATACCATTTTGCAGTGTGTTCTACGAAAATACATATAAGCGACATCGCGACTAGTTTTTCGCCATTGCTTGAAGATCCCATGTAGCTGTCATAAAACAGAGAGAGGGAGAGAGAGAGAGAGAGAGCGATAGCGCGCGCGAGAGAGATAGCGAGCGAGTTACGATAAAAAAGTATGGAGCTACTCTTTCAATTGTTTCCAAGTTTCTTGAAATTCGAACTAAAGCAGGATCAATGCGTACAATAATGAAATTCTCGGGTTGAGAAGAAATCAGCTCTTTTGATGAATGGTGATGAGTAGCAGTAAAATCCCACCAGGAAAATGAGTACAACACCCAGCAGTCATACGCCAGTAAGGTCTGACTGAGCGACTTAAAGTAGTCCGTTTTCAAGTACAAAGACGTGAAAATTCAGGATTTTTCATCAAAAGTAGACCGATTTTCATCCTTTCGACTAAAAAGTAGTTCGTTTTTCGAAGTTTTCTGACTATTCGGACAACCTTGCTGGTGTATGCCAGCAGTTTCGCTAAATTACCGTAACATACCTTATTTTCACATCGCGACAACAATTTCTTCTTTCCGTACTCGTAGAGGCGAAGATGTTTTCCAAATCCAACGAGAGCGGAACCACGGAAATCATGGATGGCATTGACGGGCTGAAGTGGATGTACAAAACACACATAGCTTCTCACCATATAAACTATGAAAACATCTGTCAGCTATAGGGAGGGGAAAACCATTTGAACAACTGTTGCGTTTGGTCCCGTTTCCGAAAGTCACGTTCGTTTTTGAATCAATATTATATAGATTGTGCAGTTGCACATATTTTAGACGCCAACATTCACCTATATTCTCACCAATCAACCAATAAGATCAGACTATTCGACAAAAAGTAGTCCGTTCTTGCATTCGATTACTTGAAAATTAATGATTTTGCATCGAGAATAGACGAATGTGGACATACCAAGGGTGTCTCAGTCCTGTGCAAGAGCTGGAACTTATCGCCAGCGTTGGAGAGGTGGAAGGTGTAGATGCATCCCTTGGCAGGCTTCGCCTTCGGTCCAAGCATCTGGCCTATTCCACAGCCAACCAGCGCCATCAGGGTATCAGGCTGACTCGCAAATTGAATCAAAGCAATACTGAAAGAGAGATCATCAAAAATGATCTGAATGATGCACTCCAGCCTCACTCATGCATGAACGATTCCATACCAGTTCAGGCAACGTAGCCATGATAACCGCTGCTATCATACCAAAAAATCTCACTTACCGATTTAATGGCATCAAATTCTATAATCTTACACATCAAAACAGGATTTAGTATTATGGCACCTCTTTCAACATACGGAGTTGAGAAACCGTTCAGTCTGGCCTATCGAAGGGATTAAACTTACAATTGATCGCTATTCAATTGACTAATAATAAAAAGCCAATGAAAATGATACTGACCACCTCGCCGCTTCATCTTGGGGAAGCGTGAATAACGTGTGAACGTCTCCAGACTTGGCACTGATTAGACGAATGGCGGACGCCCACTTTCCTAAAGAAGTGTATCCAGTTGTGTATTTTTTCAAGATAATTACGATAAACAGTAGAGAATGTGAAGAGTGCGAAAAATATTCTTTCGTCTATCATATAGCGTCGAATTTCATAATTACACTTAAAAAGTAATATAACTACAAATACAGAAGTTATGCTTCGCATACCAGGTCCGGCTTTGGGGGCGCCGTACACGCTTTCATCGGGCATATTCTGGCGCAGACTATTGGCGATTTCCTTAGCCAATTCTAGCTCGACATCGTCACTTGCTAGTCGCTCTATGTCCTAAAAACAAAGTTTATAAAACAGTTGCGGAGAGTGGCAGGAAATACGAATTGCGGAGATAAATCGTAAATATGAAGCTGTGAAGGCCAACACAATTAGAGATGAAACTTAGAAGAAAAAAGCCGCGCTAACATTGACAGTTCTGTATCAATCCAGTTTGTACATGGAAAATAATGAAAAATGGATGTTTCTCATACAAGTGTGTTCTTGTTTAAATTGTGAGCATACCTCAGCCATCTCCTCTCGTTTCCGCAACTTCGTCTTCTCGGTATATGATGCGTAGTCCGACTCGATGATCATCAGACTTCCAGCTGATGGGTGCACGATCATCCGGCGCGGGGTGAACTTGAGTGGCTGAGCCACTTGATTGAACGATGCACCCAACTTCTCCACGGCCACGATTCTAAAAGTGATAAATATAAAACAAATTGTGTATAGTACCAAAACAGTTCTGACCAGTGAGCTCCCACTAGTCGACAAGGGAAGTCCGTTTTCAGGTTACACAAGAGAAAATCAATGAATTTGTATAAAAAATACACAAATGTTCTCATTTTCGCCAAGAAATTAGTTAGTTTTTCGATTTTTGTGGCCACTCGGACAACTTTACTCGTGCGTAACAAGCCCACCTTAAGGTATTGTCGGCAATGGCTACGATGCCTTCGGCACACTGCTCCGAGCTGAAACTAGCGGCGAATTCGAGAGTGTGGTAACTGAGAGGTGTGAGATGGAACCGATTCTGATAGTGATATAGCAACCAAGATCTTGAGGATGTACACAACACCTGAAATGAAAATCGACATATCCACAAAAACTAACAATTTATCGCAAAACACCAGTTTTTTTTTCTTTTTAGAAACTAAAGTTTGGAAGTGTATGTGATGTTTAAGATTGAGGATTTGCATTAAAAGACAAAGATGAACCCTGAATCATAATGAATTATTGATGAGAACTGTGTAAGCAGTGAGAGGGCTATATCAACAATGTTAACTAAAGACCCGTAGTTGATTGACTCGGAAACATCTCACCTGACCTGGAAAATGGGAATTGAGAAGAACTAACCGCGTCCTTGTTTTGACTTCGTACACGGAAAAGCTTGATGGGCCTTGTACCGAGATAGCGTGTTCGCGTATCCAACATGTCTCCAGTAACATTGTCAACCGTGGTACGAAGAAGACAGCCGTTCTTTAAAGAAATATTGTTAAAAGTCTTAAAGAGTGCAACACTAATGAAAAACCCAGACAAACCCCAGTCAAGGTTTCAGGACATATTTTGATGCTCTAACAGAACTACTCACTTTAATGAAGAAATATAGAATACCTGAAGTCCGATGTTCAGATGAATAGTGGAAGCGCCCTTAGCCTCGTCTGATTTCGTTTCCAGCAACAGAACAGACTCAGGTGGTGAAGGGAGGGCTTGGACACTGGAAAGACAGTATTTTGAAAACCTTACTCACAATATAGACTGAATCAACATTGAAAACTAGTACTTACCCCAAAACGGCCAGAGAGTCGTTGGGATCAAGGGAGATGATCTTGACAGAGAGATCGCTCACTCCCACAGAGAGGAACTTGGATCTCAATTCGCCCTCGGGAATCTCAGAGAGACTCATGCACAACACCTCGCTTCCGCTGATCACCTTTCTCTCGTTGAACTCGTTCAGAGTTCCCGTCTGTAAACTAAACGTGAGCAGAACAAATGTGTAATACAATATATTTTGATGGACGCTAATTAAATCAGCTAAATGTGATCCCTTTAACTCTACAGAGATTAGTGAGAACGGTCGGAAGAAAAACAGTCAACTGTTTTCATTGCAAACGAAGAAGCCGCCAGACTATCTTGAAGCAAAAAAAAAGAAGAAAAAGCCCAAGACGAGGTTTCGTAATGTTGTCAACGAATGTATAGAAATAAAACGAACTATATCTAATTCGAAATAAATAATCTCGCATCCACCATAACCTGCTCCAGAGAGGGCAATCGCCACCTGCCGCCTGAAATAATGGGGTTCGTGAAAGAATGATACAAAAACTCGGTGATAGATAATTCGACTACTCGACAAACGCAAGAAACAATATTGTAAACAATGAGTAGTAATCGAAGAAACAGAGGGAATGAGGTTGTTTCTGAGAGAAACATGCACTATTAGCACAAAGTGAATATTTCAACTTCTATGCCCATCTTCAAATACTCACCTGTTCAGAGCGCATTTCACAATCTGTCTTCGTCCAGGTGTTTTCCATTCATTGACACGTCGATCAGAGCGAATGTGACGAATTCCTTCGGAGTAGACCTAAATAATTGGGTATTGAATTGTAAACAGAAAAATAGCATTTCCATCATCAATATCAGAAATGCAGTCAGACGTAAAGTCGGAATCATGAAAACTACCTGCAGCAATGAATCATCTCCAATTTGAGCGCAACCAAGAGTTGGAGCAGTAGCCAGAAAACCAGAGTCAGTAGCTTCTTCCACAGTCTCACCGATGGTGAGAACCAGAGTTGCATTCACGAAAGACACGACGATGAACTTATCATGTTTCTCTGAAAATCACAACATTAATTCTCCATCGAGAGATGAGATGGCCTTGAAACCTAATTGAGAGCCACTAACAAGTTATCTAGCGTGTCAAAAGGGAAGACTTGCCTTCCACATTCCGTTTCACCGTCCAGACAGCATTGGGGTTACCAGGCAACTCCGACACGGCCATTTCAGACACTTCGAGACCGTTGCGAAGAATCTAAAGTACACTCACGTTGTCATGTCAAATTTACCAGAAGGATGTTAGGCAGACGTTTACAAGTGGTGTAGCCTAAAATTTTGGTAATCCTAAAAAGGGCTATCATCCCCCAAAACCAAAGGTTCCGACGAAAAAGTTACTTTTGGTAAATATTATTTTGATTGCCCCAACGTTGAGTTACCGCCGGATGCCTTGATGTAGGTGTAAAAAGTGAATATTGAAAATGATAACAACACAATGAACATACTAAAAACGAACAGCAACAACAAAACAACAAACTTACTTTCAATTGAGAGCGAGCACCCCGTCCACACAGAGAATAGATCTGTGGAGCATCCTCACGCGTCAAATCGCCAATCTATAAATCCAAATTTTTAAATGTGGCAGGAATAAGGATAAAAAACCAACAATCACGACTGGTGACCAACTGACATGTGATCCGAGAAGCGGCGATAGGTTTTCCATTTTGTCCACTTCAACCAAACTTCTCAACTCTCGCACTGCATAGAAGAAAGTTTCGCCCTCTTCCAGCTCAACCTTCGACGAGAACTCAGACTCGCCATCGTCTTCTCCCAGATTGGCAATTTGGTAAAGCCGGCTGTAAAAATTGAATGCACGACAAAGAAACACAATTTTTTTCACTACCCAATAACAATGCTGGAAACCACAATAAGCTTTGAGTTACTATCCATTGCACTTTTAACTAACGCATTCGAACGTAAATGAGGATAATCCGTCAAAGAAGGTGGGTACTAACTGATCTCCGAACTCGCTCGCCACAAACAAGAAGCCTGTCTTCAGAATGCATAGCCCATTGGCCGGAGGAATTGTGTCGAAGTACTTCACATTCATTTGGGTCACCAAATCTTCCTCGGTTTCTAACGTAACCTGAACAGAAACGTAATTGAACAGGAAGATTTGAGAACGTTAAAAACATAAGCAGGGCCCGTAAACCTGCTGATAGATCACATCATGATACAAATTCTAATAAACAGACCTAGTCGTATAGCGGTAAACCACGCAACAACGATAAAACGTTGGACCAATGCGTCTTTTTTTTTATTTGATTTTGAATGAAGCCAATCATGGCTCAAACTCAAAGTACATGCACGGATGGAAAACAAGTGGGTTTCTGTAATATATATTATCCACGGTATTTAGTCTGGAAATAGCGTACCTTGAACAAGTCTCCCTGTTCTGTCTGAACGAGGAAGAAGAACAATAGCTTCGTCTTATGGGTGGCAGCACAGATGATCATCAAGCTTCGATCCGGATCATCAAGATCATTCTAAACAGATGATAGGTTGCAACATGAACACACAAGACTACAAGAGCTAGTCCAGCAGGGTTTTCTCGCAAACCACACGTATTTACCATTCCAAAAATAACGATCGTGAGTGGTAAAAAACGCTAATGAGTTGACAGTTGAAGGCAAAACAGGAAAAGTATTATCTTACCCTTCTTCGTGGTATAGGACATCTTATATCAGGTTGATCCCCGAAGTTCTTGTAAACTAGGAAGCCCTCACAGCACACAATAACTCCAGAAGGTCCATCATTTCCACCAGGAACTATAAACAAATCATGAAATATTATATACACGCCAATTTAATGAATAACGGAAAATCTCCAAAACCCCTCTGAACAGGAGATGATGAACTAGTTGAATCTTATGCTGATGCATCATCTTTGAACAAATTGAGATAAAGCTTCAGTTGTACTAAGCGCCTGTTGAAATGTATGCAAAATCTATGAACATAAAAAAAACTATACCTGCAATGATCATATTGCCTGGTTCTGTGAGAGGTTCAGCATATTTCCTCACTACATGATTGAGTCCGAGATCCAGTTCATAGAAAGTGAGAGTCTGTTGACCTCTCTTTACTGCTTCCCCGGTCGGATCATTGTCCCCATCCTTGAACAAAAATGATTCAGCGAACAATATCTCCAAAACTCCAGTTTGGAACAAACGAACTGTGCTGTTCGCTTATGAAACATAGAATATGGCGCTAAATGTAGCCACATCCTAGCGTTTTCAATACTCGCGACAGATACAAAAAAAATATGTTTTCAAAATTCAAAACTAGAGAAAACGATACTTGCTGATATTGTAATGAAATAAAGCTGTACCACACTTAGGACATCTACAAACCCTATACCCTCAAGAGGCCGGAAAATCTAGAAGCGCTTCAATCATTTGCGACTGACCTCGTAATCATATTCCAGGCAGGCAAACGTGGGGTTTTCGAATCCAACGTCGATTCCGACCATTCCATAACACAAGGTGTATTGCTTATGAGCTTCCAGTGGTGAAGAAATTGTCAAATGAGCTTCTGCGTCGCGATTCATAATATATACCAGTTTCTGACGTTCCACGGCACCTTGAAAACAAAGAATGCGAATTACAAGCCCCATTTTCAAATAGATAGATATAAGTGGTTTACACACGGTTGAGTGAACTACGTTTCGCAGTATCAAACGAATTCTACTATAAACGAGTAAAGTGCCCACCAATCATTATAGCTCGTCCCTTAGGATCTGAAGCGAGATAGTGACCTGGGACAATTCGACGACAACCAGTTTTTCCATAGGTTTCCTTAATGCAAATTATAAGTGATAGTTAACAACGTGATGAATACTGGTCATACTACAGTGATGTTCTCCGGATAGCCACAAAAATACAAAGAACTAACTACTTTTTGATCAAATGCGAAAGAATATGCCGTTATGAAACTCAGAATCAAGAAATTTTGCTTATATAAACCAAAAAGCGGGCTCCCTTTTAAAGAATAATCACTGTACTGGTGTATGAGACTCATAAAGAACTGAAAAACACGGAGAACTGTTGATTATTTGTGGAAAAAGAAAAATACCTGATGAACCCGCTCGAACATATTTTTGTCCGCAAGATACTCCAAGACTACTATACGTCCAGAATCAGAACCAACCGCGATGTAATCTGGAACTTGTGGAGTATACTAATGTTCTGACACACATCAGGAAGACATGGCAAGTATATTACCACTTCTCTTATCAAATGCGCAATTGTCTTTGCAAATAACTCCATATAATAAGAATGAACGTATAGTTTTGGATTCGCCTAGCTGTATGGTAAAAGTCTTCGTTGTTTGACGAACACGTTCAAAGTGACTAGGACGGCACATTGTATCCGAGCAAAAAGAAGGCATATTCGAGTAATAAATGTACTGAATCAGAACTGCTCTAGAACAACCAAATAAAGCTGAAACGCAACAAATATATAACGGAGTATTACACCAGTCCATTACATATTCTCACCTTTTGTACCACCAGTTAGGCGAAACGCGAGCATTGATCGGATAACTCCGAATACATCATGACTGCAGATAACCTGGAAATAGTCATTGAAACAGTGTTCATGCAGTTTAAACTAATTGTATGCCACTCAAACTAAATGATCTACCATCTACCTACTGAACTGACCTTTATCTTTCCAGTGGTAGGTTCACAATGCAACAGTTGAATTGCTGTACCCCGTCCTACACAGACTTCCTGAAAATGAACTTCATTGTGCGGTCCAGAACATTTGAAACACCTAAAAACTCGCCTTTTTCGTCCTATCGACTAGACCAATAACCAATTCACATATATGTTTGATAATATATGTGCCATCGGTAAACATGTTTTGGTAACGACCCCACTAAAAAAGGTTTTCTCGGGAATAACTTTGAAAGCCTGTTGTTCCAACCGTCCAATTTTAAAGTATACCTGAGCTTTGGCAGTTCCGGAGAAATTTCCATGAATAGCTTGATTGATGGCTGACTGGCCTTGTAGGGTCAGGTTATATAGATGCATCGTCGTCTTCTTGTTGTCAGAAATTGAGGCAAATGTGCATTTAGTAAAACTATGCCCGGTGCGTTATCTTGTGTAGCTACCTTAAAATTCAATTTATATGAAACTCTAAATAAGGAGAAATAATGACACATTGAAAAACTGAATGACGCCGTATCCACATTATCCGAGGGTAGCTTCATGGTAGCTTCACGAACGACCAAAAATAAATTGAGCATTTTCAAGCACTCGGGTCAACACAGTTTGAAAGAGACACTGAAGTACGTGTCGCATATCAATACAAGTATACATTTAGATGGAAAGAACTTAAGCTGGTGCAGGTGGCCTCCCCATTCATATATACTACTTCAATAATTACAAAACATAATATATAACGTGATTAAAACGTGTTAAAAAAAACATAAACATTGCATTTTGTGCGGCGGATCGCGTTCAAATTTGAGCAGTAAACCGTTACAATTACAAGTCCTAAATTTGCGACCTCTGGTGAGTACCGTACCTGAAAGGGTTAAAGAAGGACGATTATGTGGTCCAATCGCAACGCTTCAGTCCTTTAAACCGCAATATATTTTTCAATTGCAGTTTAAAGGACCGATGTAACGGGATTGGTCCACATAATCGTCCTTCTTTAACGCCAGCCATTTGTCTCTTCAACTTTCATTCGATTAAAAAAACATGGGAGCTACAGATAGAAAAAAAGAGAGAGATGTGATGAATATAAAATGAACGCTTATTCTGCATCCGAAACTACAGGCTGTGTCATAGCTTGTGGAGGTTTTCAGAAAACTTTTAAACTTTACTTGAAAACCGGTTGTATACCCTTATTACTACACGTAAATCAGAACTTTTTCCAATAAACTTCCCGTGAACGTCAGAGAACCATCATCGGAAGCTTTTAATAGACACTGTAGATGTATATGGATAAATTTGACGGATATGGATATTCTCGATTCCGCGCGCTTGTTGACATTACATAGATTTTATTGTGCCAGGTATTTTACATGTGAAAGTACTAAAACCTTTTAGATGTCTAGAAGTACTCATTCAGCCAGATCACGTCCATGCATTCATTCAGAAGGATCGATTATGAAGTTTGTATGTATAATTTGTGGATGGGTGAACAGAACTATATATGTCATAGAACTATTTGCTCTCGAGTGGAAAGGATATGCTCCACATGTAATTATAAGTTTCTACTGTGTTCGAAGATCAAACTACAACTCGAATCATATTCCCCTCCCCGTTCATGAGAACAATACTGGCAGCCCGACGCGTTCCCATGGTTACCTGGGACTCGTAGCCCATACACCCATACGGTAGCTTGGGGCCTTATTGCATGGCCTTCGCACCCATAAAGGATGGTGAATTCACCAGCACTATCTATGGCATGGTGAGTTGTATTGTTGTAGAGCCGAGTACCAGGTTAGCAACTTTATTTCTCTGTACCTCAATTTTACATTCCGTCGGAATTTATATGATTTTTCACTCATTTGAAAGTCATCTGTATTTGTAGCTCAAACCCGTTTGTTGTTGATACATTAGAGTTTTCTTGAGCTCTGTTTTAGGTTCAAACTACAAATCAAACTTGGGCCATTCATCGGTGTTCATGGTCGATTCTCGAAATCGAATCGCATGTTTTTACTACCTTTTCAAGCTCCTTTCAAAACTCTAAACGCAGTTTCAAAACTCTGGGATGTTTACAAACTGCATTCCATTACAGATCAAAAATGGGAAATACAATGATGTGATCAGAGTTCTGCAGTACGAACTACAACGTTCTCCCAATGTGAGTGTCTGAGAAATACAGATATTCAAATGTTCAGCAAACCACATAAAAGTTTCCGTATCACTAAATATTGTTGTAGTTGTACATCAATGAAAGAAGATATCGATAATTTGGATCAACATCTTTTCAGAATCGAGCGGCGCTCTCCCTCTTGGGATATTCGTATTATTTCACTCAGGACTATATCAACGCAGCCGATTGTTATGAGCAGCTCACCTCTGGCTACCCCAACTTCCCCGAGTATAAATTATATTATGCCCAGTCACTCTATCAATCCTTCATGATTCCGGACGCACTGTCCGTAGTTTCGTCGGTTAGTTCATGGAAACTAGCTTTAGTATGTTTCATACGTTCGTGGACTTCCCAAACTGTCTAACGACATAACTAAAGAACACAATACAGTAGAATACAACACAATTTCTATTGTTTTCATTTGTTTGTTCGAAGTTATTCAAAGTCTGGCTAAACCTCTGATTCGCTGTACTAACGGTATGCTATTTTCAGATAGAAGAGCCGCGCCTTCTTGGAGAAGTGGTGAAGTTGGAGGCAGCAATCAAATACCGAGAGGAAGACCTCAACAACGCGAGGATTCTGGTGGAACAGTACAACGCCGACGATCCAGATACAGAAATCAATCTCGCCTGTTTAGACTACAAAGTGAGTCGAAAATTGTGTAAAAATCGTGTATTCCCTAGTGTTTAGGGGTTCGAGTTACAGTTTGAACCTCTTTTATATCGAAGAACTTTCCCGTTAAAGGGACCGTTCCTCTTTAATTTGGAGGTTCGGGCTGATTAGTCGATATTGTTCACATTGAAAAACCAAAATCATTCATATAGGTGTCCACTTCCTGTCTTGCTACGTGTTCTCGAAAATGCGGCGCGACCACGCGCACGTACATACACCGCCGAGTTCACCTACGTACAAAATTTTCAAAATGTCCACAAAATTACAAAACCATATTCAAAACATGGCCAAAATTACCAATATGAAATCTGTGGAAAAAAATTTGTAAGTATCATGAAAACTACAAAGCGGTGATTGCTGCATTACAGTAACCCAAATCCTGTTCGCTTCTGTTTTGCTCCGTAATAATGTGGTTTTTTAAACTCTCTGTACGTAAGGTATAAACTTTTATCTCAAAACAGAATAAATGACTTTTTTCATATTTCAAAAATCACCTAAATTGCACATTATAGAGGTACGGTCCCTTTAACACTGAGTTTGTATCGAATTTCCACAACAACCTTGGACGTTTAGGAAGGCAACTATGATGAGGCCCTCGAGCGATTTAGCAGAGCAACAAGCAGTTTCGGATATCAGGTGACCACTCTTATTCCGTTCTTTGCACTCATATTTCTGCGTCTCTTGTTTTGCACACTGTCTAACAACATTTGTTCAGAGAAGAATATAGCATTGGTTTCAAGCAACGTAGATTGAGTTATGATAGCAGGGAAGTTATTGAATACAGGCCATGATGTGTTTGGCATAATAAATAGAGAGGTGCAGAACAAAATTTCCACGTTCTGAAGTGTTCCAAAGAAATTAGGATGTCTACAAACTTGTGTTGAAATTTCTACATCTTCCTTTTCCTTTTATCTTCTTGTCGTTTTCAGCCTGAGCTGGCTTATTCGGTGGCACTATGCCATTATCGCAAGAAAAACTATCCACAGGCTCTCAAGTATATCACCGACATCATTGATAGAGGAGTCAAAGATTATCCCGGTAAAGTCATATCATCTCTTTAATCATTTTTTTCATCATTCATCAGTATACATCTTTCACATATACAATGCGATTGACATGTTAAGTAGAGCGGTTACATGTTTTTTTGTATTTATTCGAGAATTCTTTCATACAATATGTACAAAAAGATGTGTTCCATTCGGAAATTGCTGAAGAGGGGCGTGAACGTGATGGAAAACATAATTGTTACCAGCAAAAGCGTAATAAACAAATAACACTTCGAACAACCAAGTGTACTTTTAGCCCTATTCTTATTTTCGGCATGTTTTTCAGAATTGGGTATTGGAATGGTAACTGAAGGTGTGGAGCTGCAGTCTGTTGGAAATACTTTGCTTCTTCACGAGACCGCTCTTATTGAAGCTCTCAATCTCAAGTTCGCAATAGAATACAAGTTGAAAAACAGTAAGTATTTGAGTTAATGATGCTACATGGTACACTATTATGCTGTGTTTGTAGTGTGATCCTATCGGAATTCGCGAATACTCAGGTGGACAAAGGGTTTGATATTCTATTTCCAAAGCAAGCCTACTAACTTGCGCCATCCTGCCGTGTCTGTAAATGGATCGCGCTGTTTTTCGGTCGAAGTTCGTGAGTTGAGATAAACTATAACTCAGATTTGAAAATTCTTGAATTTGAAAAAATTGAAAAATATATTGCGGTTTAAAGGACTGAAGCGTTGCGATTGGACCACATAATCGTCCTTCTTTAAAATCAAACTGCAACTAAGAGCCTATGAGTGTGCTTGTTCAGTGACGGCAGCTGGCGAATCACTGACTGACATGCCACCCAGAAGTGAAGAAGAGCTGGATCCAGTCACACTTCATAATCAGGCACTCATCGGTTGGTTCTCAATTTGTTCATTTTTTTTTCTGAACTGTGATTCGTTATTAAATTATTGCTACTGAATATCTCTGCTTCTTCTGTTTTCATTGGTAATTTGCTAGTTCGGGAGTATATTTGAACTTTGAGTTCGACAATTCCTCAGGCATGCAAAAGGTTAATACCGCTCCTGTTTTGATGCATTCCAGAATAATCAATACTCAATAATCGGGTACTCAGGTATCGATTCGAATCCAAGTGATGGTTTTGCGAAACTACAGTACCTTCTGAGTCAGAACCCCTTTCCACCGGAAACCTTCGCCAACCTGCTGCTTTTGTACTGCAAATATGAGGTAATTACAGGAATTAAATAAATATACCTAATGAGCTGAAATTGGCACATTTTCACATAAGAGTAACAATATGCATTGAATCGTTTTTCTCACAACACGAAAGATGGGAGCGTATCACGATAATTAGAAACTTTCAATCAGTTGAGATTAAAAAATCGTATGAGGAACAACCAATAAATATTTTTCAAATGTTTGCAGTACTTCGATTTGGCTGCGGACGTACTTGCCGAGAATGCTCATTTGACCTACAAGTACCTTAGTCAGGTTCGTTCGAATATCAAGATGTAAAATTGTACTAAATTAATACATCATCATGAAAGACTTGTGACCCAAGAGTGGTGTTGCCTGAGGGCTATACGTTACGCTGTTGGTGTTTTCCTCGAAACGTGTACGTGAAGTGCTTCCTAACATTTCTGCACACTCAACTATGTGAAGCATACAGCCACTCGCAACGACAAGTCTCTTCGCGTATATTTGACCTACACAATCATGAATCACTCACTCAGGACAGAACAGTCAACAATAATTTTGGAATGCTTCATCTACTCGCTTCTTCGGACTTCTTCGGACGGACTTCGGACGCTCGCCTAAACAATGTTTCGGCCCTTCTTTTGCGCCAACTACCAAATCGACAGAGCACATTGGTCAATGAGACACAGACAGTTGGAGACAGTATACATCTCTTTGACCAGAGTACGTATGCTAGAAGATCCCGGCACCTTCATTCCACCCTGCGTCTCTCGCTCTGCCTTACTAATTCTCGTCTCTCACATTCGGGCAGAATATAAGGGCAGAGAAATAGCGTATGATTGAAAGGACACAGGATGAGATGAAGGGGCCGGGATCTTCTAGCATACGTACTCAGAACGGTCTCTCGTGAAGAGTTGGCGCGCTTCGATCAACAATGTTTTGTCATTTGCAGTACATGTTCGATTATCTGGATGCTCTGATCAACCAACAGACTTCGCCAGACGAGGCTTATGTGAAGTTCGACAGCATGGCTAATGATCAGATGAACGAACTACGCAAGTTGACGAAGAAAGTTCAGGTGAGCCGCGCTCAGAAACCCATGATACTGCAGATCTGTATTTAGGTGATAGTACTACTATCTCACTTTTCTCGTTTACTGTATCACATTCCTTTCCCGATCCGTTAGTTGTGAAATTATTATATTCACACATTTTGTTCAAGAATAGAAGCAGCACAGTTGTTAGATGAACATAGTTCAATTCCAATATTCCGAGGTATTTCAATGGTAGAATCAATGAAATGAAACATGTAACTACAGGAGATTCGACAGAGCAACGACGAGGCAGTCGCGAAGAAGGCGGTGGAGGCTTTCGATGAGACGCTCGAGCTGTGAGTTCTGTTTCATGATCATAGAAAGAATCCCTGTATAGTTTGGTCCTAATTCATTGTAGTACCTACCTGTTGTCATGATATATGTTTGTTATATAACCGCTTCACCGCATTCATTTCAACACAAGTTTGATCATTTTGTCTCCAATTCACTCATTTAGTTAGTTATAGCTACATGCCGGTCCTCATGTCGCAAGCGAAGATTTTCTGGGATCGCGGCAACTACGCGCAGGTGGAGAAAATATTCAGGTCTGTTTCTATTCTTCTATTCAGGTCTGTTTCTATGCCACCACTAGCACTGTTAGAGTGGGCGGTACTCATCTCAGGGATAAATGCGTTCAAACCTCTTCGATCCATACACTCTCACCTATGCAGAAAAGGATTTGCCAAGTCATCGTTGAAGTTTGACCTCGATACGTCGTTCACAAATTTCGTGCAAAAAGCAACGGGATCAAACTACAAACGGGTTAGAGCAATAAACACAGCTGACAGATATAACATCATTGTTCTTTTTTCAGGAAATCCGTTGAGTTCTGCAGTGAACACGACACTTGGAGGTTAAATGTTGCACACACGCTTTTCATGCAGGTCAGAAAAAACTATATAACTGACGACGTAACCAGTAGTCACAGACTTGATAACTTCATAATCTGCGTGACACTAAAAACCGGTTTGTTTTCAGCTGTGCTGTGAGTGATGGCCTGAAAATCTTTCACGAAGTTCAGCAGTACACCGCGCAAACTCATCTTCAAACTTATGGATTGAAAAGTTTCGTACCTAACTGACAATTGCTTTCAGGAACAAAAATTCAAGGAAGCTGCAGGATTTTATGAGCCGATTGTGAACAAGAATTATGACAATGTGGGTGAAAGTTTACTTTTTTGTTTACGTTCAAACCGGTTTTCATGTCTGCATCTTGTTTTGAGAGCAAAGAGTATGGCATCAAGATGATCTATATACAAACATTTCTCTGGAAAAACTCATTGTGAACATTGAGCTTTACTCTGTTGTAGGCTGTTAATCAAACAAAGCCTTAGGCTGTCTTCAGACTTTTTGTGCGATACAAGATACACGATACATGCGCGCTCTAATCATGTGTATCGATTGCATTTTTGTAGCGGCGACAGATACATGCGTCACGCGATGTATCCATCGTGTTCATACTTTTTCTACAGTATCTCGGCGTCAGATACATCATTTTGAATCGACGATACACTTTTTTTGAAGATTGCGGCCGGCATTCTACACTTCACTCATATTGTGGATACATCTTGGTTTTCGGATTATAAAAGTGATTTTTGTGAAATTTTTCCAATTGATAGAATGTTTCCCCACACAAAACAGATTGGTATCCGCAAAAAAATTTATTTTCGCGCGCGACGCGCGCACGCGACGCGCGCACGCGACGCGTCAAAATGAGAAAATATGCAGATTTGGGTCAAATTTGTAAACTGTGATTATCGATCATGGAGATTGCGAATGAGGATATCAATTTTATATCACGCACGCGACGCGTGCACGCGCCGCGTGCACGCGCCGCGACAAAAATTTAAAAACCCGTAGAATTCAATAAAACTTGGGAACCTGAGGAAATTGATCATTCTGAAGTCAGATGTGAGCTTGGTACGAACTTGGGGTCAAGCGCGCGCGCAGCACGCGACGCGACAAAAAATTTCAACTTTTGTGCATGAAGATAAATTTTTGGGATTGGGAGTGGTTGGCCACGCGGATAAGAAGGTATTACGAGTTTCGGATATATATTCATAACCAGCATGATCGAATACCCCACCCATCCCAATTTCATATGAATCGACTCATTTTGATATTTCTGCCGCGTCGCGTGCATGCGCTTCGCGTGAGTGAAATTGAGTATATGGCATGGGGATCGGTAACAATGATCATCAGCGTTTTTGTTTTTCACGATGTTCAAAGTTTATCGAAATTCATTCATTTTTACATTTTGTCGCGGCGCGTGCGCGCGTCGCGTGCGATGAGATAGACGTCAATTTGAAGAATACCTATAAATATCTATGAAATAAAGAATTTAAAATTGTTAAAAGTTACTTTTGAATTTGAAACTAACAAAATCGAAAAAAATGTATCTTGGCACGTTCATACTTTTCTGATACGTTGGCGCCAAGATACGGATACAAAATGAGACGATACAAATAATTCGAAAATGAATCGTGTATCTGTATCTTGTATCGCACAAAAAGTCTGAAGACAGCCTTAGCGTTCTAGTCGTCACTCGAAACCTTTATCTGTATGCGAACAACCCACAGCTCAGCTCGAGTTATGCATAACTTGATTTCAATTTCACAGATCCTCGACATCTCTGCCATCATTCTCGCAAACCTGTGCGTTTGCTACATCATGACAAATCAGAACGAAGAGGTAGGTATAGTTGACATCATTACTACTGAGACTCCTACAGTAACCTTACAAACGTTTCGACAGCTGTTGTGAAGCTTAAAATGTTGTTCATGAAAAACGCTCTCGTACTCTACGTGAGAAGGAGAATGAGGTACTAAAATCCTCAACTTCTCCGATCAAAAGTAAGTGAGCAAAACGGCTTGGAAGTTTCGAAATCCTACTGTAGGAGTCTCAGTAGGAATGGAAAAGACTATATATTCAATTGTTTTCGAATGAACACCATAGAAATCCCTCTCAAACTGATCTCAATTTGAAAAAAAAATAGACTGAATCGGAAAAACGATGATTTGTGTTGGACACATTAGAAAACAGTTATACAGTACGCTGTCGTCGTTCATTTGATAATGACTATACTCGTGTTTTCATGCCGAAGAGCTTATGCGGAAGGTGGAGAGAGAGGAGGACGATGCGAGAGAAATAGACGAGCAGAGAAAAATATTCCACGTGTGCATCATCAATCTCGTCATAGGGACACTGTATTGCAGCAAAGTAGGCTGATCATTCGATTTGAACCAATAAACATAAACTACTAACAAAAACATGGGAATTATACAAAATTTCATTCATTAATTCTTGTATTACTGAGTTTATTACTTTTTCTCTTTGAACGTGCGGATACAGGTTCAGATAGGAGAGAATTGTACTGCGGATCAAACCAATGCTCAAGAGATCGCTGGCTGAAACAGTACTTGTTGCACTTTCTGATGTGTTTGTAGTTTGACCACGCCGCATCTCGTTTGTTATCCCAGAAAATTGATTGGTTCGCGGATCTACAACTGATTTCCAGTCATCTCCGCTGTTTAACCTTTTCTATACAGGGAAACTATGAGTTCGGAATCTCTCGGGTCATTAAAGCGATTGAACCCCAAGAGCGCAGACTTGGCACTGATACTTGGTACTATGCCAAGAGATGTTTACTCGCTCTAATAGGTAGGTGAACAGAACATATTTCGAAAGTGATTTGCATATTCAAACTCTGCCATATATATATCCTCTTCTTTCCAAATATTAAAATAATAAGCTGCATTTTCGCGTGACTTGTGTATTCACTAGCATTAACTTTGAAAAAACAATGCTATGAAAACAGTTTTTGTAAGTTTGTTTCAGGATGATAATTTTCAATTTTCAGAAGCGATGTCCAAGCACATCATAGTTATTCGTGATGCTGTTGTACACGATTGCATCAAATTCTTGGAACAGTGCGAAAGTGGGTATTGGGGAAGAAATCAGATTACGTTCGAAAGAAGAGAACTTTGAGAAAAATTCGCGATCAAATCACTGAACTAACGACTATGAAATTCAAGGAAAAGCAAGGGTCAAAGTTTCTATTTTCTAACACCAAAACTAGTTAAATGGATCGTTCAGGCAAAAACTGGCTCAAACGATACATTTTGTCTCACTCGCTGGTCTTCTATTTGAATCCCTCTATTTGTCAGCTGTGATTCGAAAGCTCCGCTGTGTGCGCAGACCAAACTACAAATATTTGAGCGCACTCTGCGCCAAAATAACCACTGAAGTAAACACTTTAGAGCACATGGTTACTGTATCGTTGCTAAAAAAAACTACAGCAGTTGCTTTTCAGTTCATGGTAGACATATTCCTGCAATTGTGGATGGCCCGCTGCTAGACGGCAACGTAGACTCGGTCAAGAACTCGGTTACCTACGAGTCGCGTTTGTTGAAGTCGCTACTCCTTCAAGTCATAGATCACTGAATGTGAAATCTTGCCCAATAAAACAAATTCTACGTTTCTTTTCCATTTTCGAATGAGGCCGGACTAAAAGAGAGAGAGAGTGAGAGAGAGGAGAGAGAGAGAGAGAGAGAGAGAGAGAGAGAGAGAGAGAGAGAGAGAAAGAGAGAGAAAGAGAGAGAGAGAGAGAGAGAGAGAGAGAGAGAGAAAGAGAGAGAAAGAGAGAGAGAGAGAGAGAGAGAGAGAGAGAGAGAGAGAGAGAGAGAGAGAGAGAGAGAGAGAGAGAGAGAGAGAGAGAGAGAGAATTGTACCAACACTCCTCAATCTGGCTAATTTCGAGTAGGATGAACAGGATGAAAAGAAGAACGTTTCTCGGACAACTTTTTCTTTTATTCGCCTTTAGTTTGGCCTTTTCCAGGCTTCAACTACAGTCTGAATTTGAGAAAGTATGTTCGTGAGCTAGTTCGAAAATGTGAAAGAAACTGATAATTTGACGAAAAACCCTCTAGGCACTGATTGCTGAAACGAGATTGTGGTCTGCTCGTCACGAGCGTGGGTTTAAGCTGGAGGTCACTGGAATCGTGCTAACTTCGAGTTGTAGACTGACTATTACTAACAAACATACGACAAAGTGGTCGCATTTGCTATGTGAACTTGTTGGGAGAGGAAGTACATTGATTTCCAGAAAGTCAGACTGGCTATGATAGTCCGCGCACGTAGCAAAGTCATGCAAATTGTGAGCTCAAGCTGATCGAGGACCTGTGGCCGCTCAAGTAGCCATGTAAGTTACATGGACAAATTTTGAATGAAAAAATAATCACTTCTACGACTCTTGGTTCGACAGTTTCTTTGCCCATTTCTGAAAAACTGAGAAGAACTGAATGGTACCATTGAGAACGAACGAAATACAGAAGGACTATTGAAAACTGAGTCATATATTACCTAATGAAAATTGCTCATGTAACATGGCTACGTGAGCTTACAAAATACGGCCACTGGTCACATTCGGGCCACATGTTTGCCAACAACAAACTATAGTTCCAGTTATCCCAACAAAAAACTTGAAAGCGTGCCAATGATTATTTGCAACATGACATAGAACACAAACAAACTGAATACTTTCTAAAAGTACACCCAGTTTTATCTACACATGAACTCACACAGTAGCGAACATTTGCACAAGCATTTTTCATTGAAACTGGCACAGAACTCCCAACATTGTGGTATATTTTCCACACATCTTCGTGAATATTCACGTATATCTTCGCTCTTATTGAAACGTGTTTGTTGAGGCTGCAACACATTGCAAAGTGTAGTGGTGAATTTTGTACTCTGTTCGAAGCTATCAAAGTTATACATAACTCATTGCATAGAAAGTTCTCTACATGAACTCTGGCGATTTAAACGAACATGTCTATAGAGAAAACATCCAAACAGCAGACAGATAAAATTGTTTATTTGATGGTACAGGAAAGAATCACATCGCAATTGACTGCGGAAAAAGGAAAAATTGAAACTGAATCACGGAAAAGTTATGCACGTTTTCTATCTTCTTGAACGACTCGCAACGCCTCTCGGAGATCTTTTTCGATCGGTTTCGTCAGTTTCTTGGGGGTAGCCTGCTTTCGAGATCTGAACAGACACTTACTTATTGCCAGCCGAATCGAAACAAAATAATATTTTTTCAAAAGTCAAAGTACAAAAGATCGGATTCTTGAAGTGTATTTAGTTTCTCTATGTAGATGCGAACATATTGTCAACAATTGTTATCGAGACAAAAATAAACCCCAAAAACGCCTAGAACTTTAAAAAAAATTAATTTTGCTCAGACGTATTTGCTCGAGAAGAACGAACACTTGCTCTGATTTGCGGTTTAAAATACAGAACAGCAGTTTTTTTGACTCACGCTCAAGTCATGGGGTTGTAACTACAAGATTGAATAACAAAGTGAAGCACAACTTTGGTCACTGAATCAAAGTTTGAAGCACACTTTTTTTGGATTACAACTGAAAAGCATCACGATCCAACTATAAACACTTCCACGGAACATGTTCTGTTTTACCACGTCATTCATTGAGCGATTCCTATATTTTGGCTATACCGTACCTGGGTGTGGAAGGTGATACATTGGTGAGGGTGGGTGCAGAGTGGAGGATAGAATCTGAAAAACGAAATTAAAAAAACAAACACGAACTCTAGGGCTCCAGGCCTAAAACCCACGAATCAAGAATTTAATGCTCATACCTAGTTTGAAACGAAGTTTCCATTTACAATAAATATCAGCGTTTCAACTCTTATTTCTTCAGTGAATTCATCTGTTTGTTAATAGCCAATCAAAAAGTGCATCAAAATTTGGTCATTCAAAAAATTTCGTAATTGCGCGATTTTTCATAGTATTCAAGGCGAACCGACCTGGTAGGCCTTTTCCTCTTTTTGGCCCCTGCTTGCCACGGCTCTTTTTCGGCACACCTGAAAATAATAATAACCTTATGAAATTAGAATATTGGCGATCATGGTGTGATTAAGACCTTAAAGACGCCTGAATTCCGGCCTAACCCCACTGCATATGAATAAGTATACTGTGTATTATGTTAATTTCACACAAAACTTCGATTCGAAACTTTTCGGAAATTCACAAAGTCATGCGTTTATCTAACTATATATCCTGTGATTATGTTGTAGACATGAGTCCTATAGTTCGTTTGACCCAGTTATAACCCTCTACAGTAATCTGTCCAAACATCCAGGGCAAAGTTGGATATATGGGCGTTTTTGGATTTTCTTCAAAGTTTGGTAGTATTTTCTACACGTTTACTACTACAAAGTCTGGAATTTTGAAAGCGAGATGATGAATTATGCATTAGAAAATGTCTCCTGAATATTCGACAGATTACTGTAGAAGGACATCGATTTGTGAAACAGAGTATACCTTTTGTAGACGTTGAGGGGGCAGTGATGGGGATTTTCTGTGCCAGTTCTCGTTCGGCCGCCCGTTTGGAGAAGGGAGAGCACTCCGGCAGATGTCTTCTGGCTGGATCGAACGCAAACTGCAGCGAGTTCACCTGGAAATGGGTTTCGTTTACGAAATGAACTCAAATGAAGTGGCTGTTCTCTTTTAGAAAACCGAAAAGAAAAAGACGAAGAAACGAAGAATGTCGACTAAAATACATTATTCGAAATCTGACTTTATTCGCAATAAGTACTTCTAATATCTTAGCACAAACGAGTCACATATTGAAGAGTGGATTATTCGAGCATATTTAAAGTATTACAGTTTCCAACACATGACATTTTACCTTCCGATAATGGAGCATGCCCTTCGGGTTTTCTGACCAAATTTCATTACATCGCACACAGCACATCAGTCCGTCCGGACGTTCCTGTAAAAGAGGAGTTACAATTATTACCATATATATTATACTATTATACACATGTAAATTACAAACTGTTTTCGATGGTAGACATTTTCCTATGTCTCAAACACAAAGAGTAGTCGAGAATAAGAGAACTGACGAAATAATTGAGAAATAAAAGTTTCCTATTACAAGTGAATGTGAGTTTACAAGTAAATGTAAAGCAGCACGTGGAGAGAATAACACGACAAATGAGTAACACAACATATTGGGCTTAAGTAAACATCAATGTAAAACGTGTAATGGTGCAACTGACCGCAAATATCAGCACCGATGACAATTTCGGCAATCTGTATGCGACTCCAGGAGAACCGCGGTACATCACTCGACTGCACAAGAACATCTCTAAGGATACATAATTGTAAAATTATGGGCCTCATTCTCTAAACGTCTCATTTATTGTTCCAATGTCCCATTGTCCCATTGTCCTATTTCAAAGTCGCAATATCCCAATGTCTCTCCCAGACATGGCTAGCGCTTGGACTATTCTAGAACACGTTAGAGACATTAAAATAGGCGGAGAGTGCGAAACAATAGGGCGAGAGAGAGTATAGACGTGAGACCGCGCAAGACACACAAGTGTTAGAGACGCAGACGAAAGTGGGAGAGCGCAGACAATGAAGGACGTCGTTTTTAGTTTGAAAAAATTAAAAGTGAGACATTGGGACTATGCAACGGGACATTGAGAGATTGCGACATTGAAATTGGACGTTGGGACATTGTAATGGGACTTTAGGATAATGAGACCTTAAAAGAATATAACCCTATAGGAAATTGTTCAATTTGAAAAAAAAAATAATCTCAGAAAACGACCATAAAAATAAGACAAACTCTGAAAAATCTCAGGAAACAATGCACATTTCATGAAATTGTATCAACAGTTGGAGTTCCCAGTGCAAACGGTCAAGTTGATTCAATCGCCCTACTCATATTACAATCTATCATATAGTACATTTGAGTTATAAGGCAGCAACACGAAACTATCGTTATCACATTTGATATAAGACTTTCGAGAAGAGCGCTGATCTCTTTGTTTCAGCCTTCTACTGTCTAGCTAGGAAATTGTAGTTTAATCCCGGTGGACCGTTTATGTTTGACATGAAGCGAGCAAATTTCTAGTAAAAACAAGTAAATTTCTTAGGAAATATGTTTTTAACTACATTTCGAAGAACGTCACTGAAAGTTATTACACCCTGTTCACGTAAGAACAATAACAGAAATAAAACGAAATTTCACAGCGATCAATTTCAACGCAAACACCAAGCAGAGCGAATTCCTTACTTATTCGGGTATTCCGTTAATAGCAGCAGGGAACCGTTACCCGGGTTAATGATTAAAGAAGGACGCTAATGTGGACCAATCTCGTGTCAACGGTCCTTTAAACTGCAATTGAAAAATGTATTGCAGTTTAAAGGACTGCACCGTTGCGATTGGACCACATAATCGTCCTTCTTTAACTGGTTAGAAATATTTTGTTAACTACTGATTAATCGCGTATTTTTCTCGTAAGACGTCGTAAAAACGGGATAACCGGTTACAAAGTAGTGACTAGAGCAGGGTTAACTTATTATTTGGAACCCGGGTAATGGTTAACTGTTGCGGTTAATGAAATATCCGGTTCATTGGTGAATTGGCTAGGGGAAGCTAACGCGCGCCGCGTGTGAAGCTAACGCGCGCCGCGTGTGGCGATGAGCATTATGCTAATGTATCACGTAGACTTTGGCGCGCGCTGATTGGTCAAAGTAAAACTTGGAAATGTGCGTTCTTTTCTAATCCTACAGCAATTCATAAGTTCCCATATCATATTGTAGGAACAAAGGTTGATATCGAACAACAATAAGCTTTTACTATGTTAATATGATAATCAGATATAAGAAATAGTTCAGGCCAGAGTAAAAAGGTGTTCTACGCCCCTGCTTTTCCAATCCCTGAATCCTTGCTACACTTCTTCTCGGAAGAAATTCGGTGACCTGGTATAATGCCGATATAAGTTTAGGTGGTCAATTGAACTTGCTATTACGTTTACCCTGTTTATTACAATGAACAATGTGAAAACACTCCTCCGATAGCTATACATTTGATCTCCTATATTGAAAGTACAGTTTCGCACTTGTTAAAAAGATCAAAACACAATTTCGCTAATTAATTCAAGTAGGTCTGTTAGTCGATGTGGGGTGGTTGAATAGCGAAATCCGGGCAAGAGGATAGGAAGGGAGGAAGTTTTTCTTCAAATGTCAGTTGTGGCTTCCTTAGTGAAATCAACGTTCACCTTCAAAAAATGACTGATGAATTAGCGGACAGTTCCGATGCTCGGGCTGGAGTGCGAACATGGTTCGTAAATATAGTCGTTGCCAACGGAAAGGCGGGAGGGTACTGTATATCTCACTCTCCGTTGTGCACGCACACATTCCTTCGATTCCAAAGCTTGCTCATTATGTGCTATGATAGCGCAGTGGTTAGCGCCCTGCTACGGATCTTTTGCTCGTAGGTTCGATTCCGGCGAGAGACAGAAATTTATAAATTTGGCAGTCACTATAAACGGACAGTTTTTTCCACATACATCTTTTCAGTAGGATGTGAGAGTAGAACGAGTTTGAGCACCACTTTCAGTTTAGTGTATTGGATGGGCAACTTATCTTTACTCACAAATGTATTTTGAGAGAACTCAAGTCCGACTCCTCACGCGACTAATAACCCGTGTGAAATTAGGATTCAGCTTGCAGTTAAAGAAGGACGATTATGTGGTCCAATCGCAACGGTTCAGTCCTCTAAACTGCAATCCATTTCTCAATTGCAGTTTAACACAAGACACAAGCTTGGTCCACATTATCGTCCTTCTTTAAACTGTTATTTTCACATTTCAATCTGTCGCGTTCAGATCACAGAAAACGGGTCAACGTGGAAAACGCTCAGACCATATCAAGCGAAGAAGTGTTAATCCTAGTGGAAGAACAACTCAGAAGCCTTCGACATTTAATGCAGTTCTAAGTTTGTGATACTCGTTTTAAGCTCGGAACGTTTAAATTTTTCAAATCAAAAACATCTGGAGCCAGTTTGTTCATAAATTGAAAGAAATCTGAATTCGAAAACCGTAGTTCGAAGCGGATTTTCGTATTACAGTGTGACTGGAGAAGAGAGGAATGGGGTGGTTGAAATTAAATTCTAAACTAGGCTCGAGAAAACCAGAATATTTTCCAGTCGAGTTCAACTGGAAAACCCCGAAAATTTTCGAAACTGAAAACTTTGAACTTGAATTCTGACCTGAGAGAGAATCAATCGGGCTAATCTGTCCCGTTTTCTTTCTCTTCAACTGCAAAACTCGGAAACTGGAAAACCCCGAAATTTTTCGATACTGAAAACTTTGAACTTGAATTGTGACCTGAGAGAGAATCAATCGGGATAATCTGTCCCGTTTTCCTTCTCTTCAAACGCAAAACTCGGAAACTGGAAAACCCCGAAAATTTTCGAAACTGAAAACTTTGAACCTGAAATCTGACCTGAGAGAGAATCTATCGGGCTAACCTGTTCTGTTTTCCTCCTCTTCAACTGCAAAACTCGGAAACTGGAAAACCCCGAAAATTTCCGAAACTGAAAACTTTGAACTTGAAATCTGACCTGAGAGAGAATCTATCGGGCTAACCTGTTCCGTTTTCATTCTCTTCAAACTTCTCTTCAACTGCAAAACTCGGAAACTGGAAAACCCCGAAAAATTTACGAAACTAAAAACTTTGAACTTGCAATCTGACCTGAGCGAGAATCTATCGGGCTAACCTGTTCCGTTTTCCTTCTCTTCAACTGCAAAACTCGGAAACTGGAAAACCCCGAAAATCTTCGAAACTAAAAACTTTGAACTTGAAATCTAACCTGAGAGAGAATCTATCGGGCTAACCTGTTCCGTTTTCCTCCTCAGGTTTTCTTTCTTCCAATTCGTCTCATTCCAATAACTCTATAGCTAAAAGATGGCAGCCCCTCAGACCACATTCCAAACGGTAAAGGTTTTCGGATACGTCTATGAAAAAAAACTCGAAGTTGTTGCATCCCATTATGGAATGCTATAGTTTTTTCATTCCAATCAAGACTACTAGAGTATAAAAACGACAAATTTATCTCTGTTCCCACAAAGACTTTGCTGAACGAGCGACTGAACTAAGAAACGTTTTCGCCGATTTTATGCGTTTTGCCAGCTACAGAAGTTAGATAGCTCGGACCTCAACGAGGCCCCAGACTTGCGGAAACAGTCTACGTCTCCTTGATCTGCACACTCTCTTGATTGAATCACACTAGCAAAATCACCTCTCACTCATACTGGCACGGCTCCTGTCAACGTTTTTAGTCAAAAACACTGTAAATACATGCAGGATTGAGGGTATGCACTGAAATTAGCTGAGCAGAAACCGCAACTCATCTCGAATTCATTAACACTGTCTCGAATGTTACCTGTCGTGATCAGAAGCCGGAATGCTCGCTCCGTCTGACTGTAGACCTTATGTATTCATATTTTCCAAGGAAACGAAACCCTGTGGGAACAAAATGAAAATCTTGTTTTTTGACGAGTTCGATTTTTCCAGTTATGGTTCGCCAAAGATCATCTCGACCGTAACAGTATGACCGCTCTTGACCTGAGCCACATGGACTCAGAAAACATCAGATCGGTCTTCCCCAATTTGATCGCGGCAGTTAGTTTATGATTTATTTCTTCTTCTTATTTTGGTTCACTTTACTATCTGAAAACATGGTTTCAGTTTCCTTGTTCATACTTAGACTTTTGCAGTTCCGGCTGATAATTTCTTACTCTGGCAAAACTTCGTTCAGCCAAAAAACTGAGGTGACACAAGAAAGGTGCCGCGGCTCAAGCCGGCTTCCCCTCCCTTGATGAGTCTAGGCTTCTGACAGCTTCCAGCTCTCTTCTTTTCTCTTCCTCCCTCTACTTTTCTGTTCTCATATTCATTGTTTCACGACGAGCGCAAAACTATTCACAGAGCGCAAAATTGCCCTCGACATAAAGCCTGAGAAGATTATTTTTCATGGAGCGCGGTGGTTCACCTAAACATAGACCGCGATCGTTTTACCAAACGTAGAGTGCGAGACTTTCGCTTAACATGGAGCGTTAGATTTCTCTCAAACATAGAGCGTAAGAGATCTATAGAGCGTAAGAGATCTAAGTAACATAAGGCGCGAGACTTTTCCTCAACATAGAGCGCGAGATCGGCGTAATACTTCTCGTTAGCATAGAGCGTTATAGTTGCCCTTAACGTGTGTGCGTAGTGCGAGATAGTTTCCCCGATCATATAGCGTGGAAGGGTTCGCCTAACCGAGAACGCGCGACTTCTCTAATTAAAATCGCCAAATTTCACCACAGCCCACAGCATGAAGCGCGGGACTTTTTCTCAACATAGAGTGCGATAGTATCCCTAAATGTAAAGCGTGAAAGGTTTCACTCTTAGAGCGCCACAGTTTTCTTTATTTCAAATACACAGCGAAAATGGAAACCGCGGGGATTCACATATAGACAGCGAGAATTAAAACAGTGTAGAAAAAACGCGACAGACCCCTTCATCTCTCTCTTTCACCCACTACATGTATTTCAAAAACAACCCACACATACAGTGAGAACATATATGTGCAGAAAAGCCTGTGCAGAAAAAGCTCTCATCGCTCGCTCCACTTTTTTCGACCAAAAGGGCAAACTGTGAATTTCTGGTTAATACACACTCCAAACTATCCAAATACAGAGGTGGAATGAGAATTCAACCGAGAGAAGAGCTCGTAGACAGTAACTCGTGGGAACTTCACACATCAGACTGTATCTGTTCAGCAGATAAGGGGAAATTACCGAATTCCGCCTTATTCCACGATGGTTGCTTTAGATTCTGAATATTACTAAGTAAGCGAAGATACCCAATGCCTGTTTATTGTTGTATAGTCTTTTTCATTCCTACTGAGACTCTTACAGTGGGATTTCGAAACTTCCAAGCCGTTTTCCTCAGTCACTTTTGATCGGAAAGGTTGAGAATTTCCGCACCTCATTCACGTATTCAGAGACAGTAAATATACAAGTGGATTTTTGATGAACTAAATTTTCAGCTTCACAACAGCCTTCGGAAATTTTGTAAGGTTACTGTAGGAGTCTCAGTAGGAATGATGTGAACTATAGTTTCGTACTGCCAACCAACGAAGTCAGATTATATGGCTATTACAGGGAGTCTCAGTGGCCATGATCAGGTGCGCCATGTGCTCTCGGGCCATGGACCTACTGGCCATCATCAAAATGATGGCCGAAGCGAGACAATTAAAGGTAGTACCATTTTTCTAGCCCTTACACACTCCTGGAAAAGAATGTAAGCAAATATCGTACGAATTTACGAGAATTATGTTCCCGATTCACTAGGGAACGAAGACTGTTCAGAACTTATCTAGAATAATTCCAGCCGCACACCCGCTACGCGCGGGTAGTCGTGCGCTGTCTGCTCGCTACTGGCCCGTGGCAATTCTCTAAACATCTAATGTTCACTGTAAAGATAAACCCGGCGTTTCACTACAGTAGCGACACCGTACCACCACCGTTTTACTGGTAGTGTCACTGCAGTAGCGCTAGTCGTAAAACGGTAGTAGTACGGTGTCGCTACTGCAGTAAAACGCCAGTAAAGCTGTAGTTTAAGTGCAGTAAGACAGCAGTAAGAATCACTCCGAATCATAGAGAAAGAACACTTAAAAATGGCCCTTCTAGTATCTAGTCCCCACGTACTAAATACTGAACTCGCATTAGAGGTGAAAAGTACCTCAAACTTTAAGGTAATTAAACCGAAAACAGCAAGAAGCCTGCAGAGCTACTTCGTGTGGTATTAGATATCCAGTCCAGATCTGAGGTTACTTGAGTTCCATCACCGATTTACTAGTAGTAATCGTGATTCAACGTTACCAGAAGTTTACCACTGAATCGCGGGACGTTTGCATCACCACAGTTAAACGATTACTACCGTTCTACCAGTTCCTTAACTGTAGGCTAGAAGTTCCTATGGTTGAATGATCGACTGATGCTATCTGAATCAACTGAAAGTTTTGCCTCGGATTCATGTGATTTCAATGATCAAAGAATCAACTTCTGAGAACAAAAGCATTTTGTGATCAGACACGAACTGTCATCACTCTGAAATTCCAGGAACAGGCGCGAGGCGCAGAATACGAGCCGTTGATCGCGGCCCTGGCGCGAGCACACGGTCGCAATGAGGCCGTATTCGAGCAGTTCGCGGCGGGCCTGGTCGACAAACTTTACACTGTGGCCGAGGCCACGCAGGTATCAGCTTTCACATCTACATGAATCCATCAGCAACATGACTTTTTTACAGCCCTCAGTGTTCTCGGATGTACAGCTTCTGTTCAAAACGAGGACTCTGTATGAAACACAGTTTAGATGAAAGTACGTAAACAATCTAGTTCCAGTAGAGTTCTTGTGTAATGATTGTTCTCCGGTTTGACGAGAAACGGGCTTGTCAATGTTTTTTTCAGGTGTTTCTGTAGTGAAATTATTTTGAAGATGTTCAGGGTCTCATCAAACCGCCTTGGAATGCTTACAAGTTGCTTCTGCACCGAGGCTTTCTCGGTGTGGAAGCGGACAGAGCAATTGTGCTGTTGCAGCCAGATGAGGCACAGGTCAACGACATATGGGTGTGAGTAAAACTATTCATTGTCAAGAGTTCTGTCTAGTAATCTAGTAGCGGGAATTGAAAATAATGGCCACAATGGTGAACGCAATGAATAATCTATTCATGAAATTTTCTGATGTGTTCTCATCTCAAGACAAATCTTCGTTTTGTGAACATAATAGCTCAGTGTTGTACGATGTGTTTGCTATGTGGGTTCGATTCAAAACCAATTGAATACAATGTTCACCTCTTGCTGAGAATGCGCTAGAGTACGATTGGAATGCGTCCTATGGAGTTACGTGAACGTTATTTAAGTTTTTTTCATACACAATTAGCCTGAATATATTCTACAAACAAGTGTTCAAACGTACTTTCGATAGAGTTCCGTTTTTATTAGGACACAACCATTGGAATACTAGTCGAGGAAACGTAGGTGTCAGCAGAAACGATGCGAACTACCTTTGGTACAATATGCCTCATTTTCAGGAGGGTCAACGCCCACCCGGAAAGTCCGAATCGGGTAAACAACTTCGTCGCGTGCTGCCGCCGCCTGCTATAGGTGTCGGATCGAATTTAGTATTTAGACTTTTTGTTGTTGAATCTATGCGCAATAAACTTTATATTATTATTATGTAGTATATTCCCATTGTTCTTTTGACACGGGTCATACTTTTTACGCGAGCGTTTAACGTCGGCGTAAGCCAATGCATGTTTTGCGTATTGATTTAGTTGGCGTATTACGCCGGCGTGAATCGATAGCCATGTTTTGTAATCATTAAAAATGCGGGCGTAATACGGCGACGTGAAAAGTACGACCGCAGCCTTAGAAGATATGACCATTCAACAATTCGACCTACAAGCCAGCCAGTTTTTACTGTAAACATCTTTATTTAGTATTATGTTGTATTTTAAGTTAAGACCCCGGTATTGGTATTTGGTATTTTAAGTTTTTTTAAGCAAAATTGGCGCTATTTTACTTTGCAGCGGTTTTTTTATGTAGACTCGTGTTTGTTAATAAATGTTTTTTGTGTTTTTCTATTGGTTTGATCGAATATTGGATAAGAAAAAAGCAAACAACAGTCTATAAACGTATTCATTCATAATAATAAAAATATGTCACATGTTTTGCCAGAATGAAAAGGAAATAATGGATTAAATACACAGAAGAACCTCAAATTTGACCCGCAGTTGTAGCACAGTTAGCTCATATAGTGAACACTAACACAAACACAGTTAACAAAGACCGAAGACCCACTTCTATCATAATTTGTCTTTTTTCGACTAGATACACACAAAACTTGTCAACTAATGCAGCTTTTCGACCATGAAATAGTAGGAGAACAATCGAAGTTGTAGTTTGATCGGCTGACACAGCAGAATTCCTGTTGGTGTTCTGAATAGCACCGGTATCACAAACACTGCAGATCGTATCACCATTAACATCGTAGCATGTTACTTTTGACAACGAATGAGCTACTTAGAACTAAACACTAGTTATTAAGAGAACACCGTTAGATTAACGAGGATTGCAACCTCAACCCTGGAAGGAGACTGGAATGGAATAAGTGTTGGAGGATAATCGATAAATTATTGCGCGTCCAAATGCTAAGACAAAGCTTTCCATTCTATATAATCACCTGCCACGAAATACTATCCCGTAGCAATCCATCCAATCTCATGAGAAGTTCATATGAGTTTCTCATGAGATACCTCATGAGCTACTCGTGAACTTTCAATGTTGTAGCATAGCAATCAATAGAATCTCATGAGAAGCTCATACGAATAGCTCATGAGGTATCTCATGAGATTTTCGAGGGATTGCTACGCCGCCAGGTGCATCGAACTGATTATCTCAATTGAAATGTATTCACTGACCATAAAATGAGATGATAATGTAGTTTGATTCTCGAATACAGTAGCTACCTCAAATTTGGACCAAAACTCAATAACCAAACTACAAACACAGCTGTTTCAGCATTATATGCAACGCGGATCGGAACCAATGAATAGTTGTGCACCCATATAGTTCACACCATTCCTACTGAAACTCCTACAGTAACCTTACAAATTTCCGAAGGTTGTTGTGAAGATGAAAATTATGTTCATAGAGAATGCTCTCGTATACTTACTCATACTGAGAAGAAGAATGAGTGAGGTACGGAAATCCTCAACTTCTCCGATCAAATGTAAGGGAGCAAAATGGCTTAGAAGTTTTGAAATCCTACTGTAGGAGTCTCAGTAGGAATGGAGAAGAATATACACGGCTCGCTCTTTCCAAAGAAAAACAGTACGGTGTTGGATGTGTGCGTAGCTTGTGTTTTCCGGGCGGATCTCATCAACTATGACCTGTACCTGATTCAAACTACAACTTCACTACGGTCATCTTCTATAGAACGCTCTCCTTCTCCAGCTCCTCTGGTTCTTCTGCGATTTCCTTCAAGCCGTCCGCCGTCTTCACTCGGTTAACGTCGTTGTAGTAATCAGATTTGCCCACTTCGTTGTAGTACTCACTTCGGTTCACCAATTCTGAAAACCAGGCGAATGAATCAGACAACTGGAGATTAGTACCACAGTTCTAGCCAGAATAAAGAGCAAAATACACTGTGTACTGTCCAAACACGCGGCGCGCGCGTCTCATTCAAACTACCACAAAAACGTGTGATGATTAAAACTGTTTCTGCTTCCATTTGGAAACTTGATTAGCATGGGTCAGCCGTGCAACCAACGAGACATTCTCGATAAAGACGGAAAATGCAGACGCGGGGCGAGCTGTCGTTGACTAGTTGCCAGTAGATAAGAGTGTGTAGCTCGAAGATGCGCTGGCCACCTGTCGTGGCGCTCTGAGAAGTCAATACAGTTGATCTAGCTATAAAAATCTCTGTTTGTAGTTTCAACTCGTCGTTATCAGAAAACTGAGTCAAGCACGTAGATCAAACTACAACCCGGTTGTTGTCTCTCACGTACCGGAATTCCCTTTCTCGTTGACCACGACCGGGGTGTAGAGGGTGGCCTGGTGTTCGTGAATCTTGGCGTTTGGCACCAGGTAGTTGCCATCGTCCATTCCCAGCTCGGACGGTCGACCGCCATCTGAAACTATTCAAAAACAACTATTTTTAGGCCTAAACCCGTTTTAGCATAGTATAATCGTTCCTTACGCGAATTCCTACAGTATACTAAAAGTGAAAAATAGTTCAGATGGTATCCGAATAACCCTAAAGCGTAGAGTGTTCTTGAACAGCTTTTCAGACCTTTTCTCGAACACTGAACATAATTCCCCATGAATTAGCTCACAGAGAGTCAGAATAGATTGCTTTATGTTTATATAAACAGATAAATGAGGAGAACTAACTAGGTCGGTTCATTGGGTCCGTCTGGTACCTCTGCGAGGTGGTTGACGTGTGCCGTCGAATGCCCCGTGGCATACACTGGAAATCATAACTAGTTCTAATAGAACCAATAAAACACGTAGAACGTGAACACAGCACAGTAGAGAGGCAAAACGTACGCGATTTTCAAGCAGCCGAGGTCCCGTTGGGAACGTTACAAACTATAGTAAAGAAATAAATACACAATTATGTGTATTCACAGGAATATTACGAAAAATGAAAGACTTGTTGTTTTCGACTCTGCTTCCATACTACGAGGAGTAATCAGTTATGTCTTCACCAAACTTGAAGTTTTGCGCTGGAAACCAGTTGTGAGAAACTCTGTAGGTGTACGGCAGGAGACTTAGCAAAAGTGACTCCAACTGTGTACCTGTTCACTGGAGGTGGGCGAGTCGAGCTCCTGACCGAAGGCCGTGTCGCAGTACTTCAATGGATCGGCCACGTCATCTCCGAAGGCGGCGTCGTCCATTATCTCGCGAATCAGATCTCGCTGATCACTTTGTGAGGAGATGTCCGAGTACGATTGCGAGGAACAGTCCTGCAAATAGACTGTGACAGTGATTCAGTTGTAGTTGGACGTGCTCGACATAGAACGGTCACAAAATACACAGCGAACAGACCTAAATGTATAGTATCCAACTGCTTTTCTTCAAGGACAACTTATTTGTAGAGTACGTATGCTGATATATCGCGACATCTTGACTCAACCGAGCCTCTCTAGTGTCACTACTTTGCGAGATACCAGCCGGTTACCTCTTTTTGTCGTGTTGTGTGGACAGGAATTGAAAAAGTGTATGATTATAGTCAATAGTCGAAGCACCAACCCCCAGATATAGATGCGGAACTCGGAAAAACTCCTTAAATCGATCGAACAGAACAACGAAGGTGGGACGAGATTCAGGGTTCGACATCCAGCCTGTGAATTTTTCTTCTAATAAGGATAATAACTAAGGTAAAGCACAAATTAAGATTATAACTATGATTCAAGACCACTCAAAATTACACTGTAAACAATAAATCCAATTTTTTCTGTGAAACATTTCCAATGAAGCATGGTTCTTTACTGACGCACTAAAACCCTATTGAAGTGAAGTGGTGGAAATGAAAAGCAGATATATTGCCGATACTCTGATTTTTTCTTTTTGAATGTTATTATCGCGGTTTTAGATTTTTTCACTTCATATATCAACTCACACTGTAGAAGAACTTGGTATAACTCAGATGAACAGTTGTTTGGCTGTGCTAGGCGATTACCGTCTCGCAGGTACTGTTTGATCTGGTACATATCCATTCCTTTGTAAGGACTCTGGAATACAGTTTGTACAAAACAAAATCTATGACCCAGCGGTGTATTCATCCTACTGAAACCTTCTCGTGAAATGTTTATGTGATTGAACATGGGGTCCGCGAGGTGCCTTGTGAGTGTTTCTCAGGAGGTTTCTTCTCTTGAGGAATTGCTCTCCTAGGCCCTATAAAAATATCTCACGGAGAATCTGAAGACCCTGTTAGCTCTAGTTCGATTCTTCGTAGTAAATCTAACGCAACTAACATGAATCGGTACTGAATCGTCAGAAAAATGTAGCGGTATACTGTATATCTCGTTTTGAACTGTGTTCGAACATATATATTAGATCTGCCCTCACCCCCGAGATGAGCCAATTTGGTATAGTGGTTGGACTTCGCGCCTCCGATACATTTGGGCGAGGGTCAACTCCCACATGAGATAGATATTTTATAAATTTGGCACCCACTATTGTGCACATTATGAATTAACAAAAAACACTATACTCTAGTGTTGTTAAGACCGAAAAGAACATTGATCAATACCCAAACAAAACAATACATAGAGTCGGCATTAGCCTGTTCTTAATGGGCAATTTGTTCAAAGATGCAGAAGTTCGAACCTGTCCGAATGTCAATATTTCCCATACGGTAACTCCGTAGGCCCACACGTCGGTGGCATGGGTATAGCACTGTTCATTGAGAGCCTCGAGAGCCAGCCATTTAACCGCAACCTAGATTAGGCAGAATCAATGTGGTATCACAAATAACTTTCCTTGGTTCAAGAGGTGTATAGTTCTCGTCATTCCCATTGAGACCTTGGCAGCGTGCCAATGAAACTTCGAATGAATACATTTCATGGAAATAAAACATTTTATGAAATCAACTTGCATCCAGGTACGGTATCAGAGATTAACTGTCGCTCAGAAAAAACTTTCAGTGTTTTGGAAAACATTAACATGGTTAAACGCCGCCTGGAGATTTTGTTGGCACGTTGCCGAGGTCTGAGTGGGAATGATTGGAACTATACACTTCTTGAACATAGTAAAATTATTTGTGATTCTAACGTAGTAGAACTAGATTTGATCAAACATAGTCTCCGTTCTTGTAATGTTGCACTATAACAACAAACACAGCAAAAGGAACAGAGACCCTGACTTTGGAGTGAACACTATAACCGCAGTAGAAAATGTCAAGTTTTCTAGTAATGGGGTTTGGACAAAATCAAACATGTTGGTTTGAGTCGAGTTTGGAGTGACACTCCAACATCCCAATCGCGGTAACCAGAATAAGTGCCTCCAATTTGAGTCATTTGAGAGTGAAAGTCATTCGAAATTTCTGTCAAAAGTAAGTTAAGGACTTTTTATTCTGATTTACTCATTCCTGATACCTCGAACTGCCCCTTACCCGAGTTGCCTACCTTTCCCTCCTCCACCTTAACCTCGTTGTCGCCGTATCTGAGTGTTTGTGCCAGCCCGAAGTCGGTTACTTCGACGTGGTTTGGTCGACGAACCAGCACGTTGCGGGCAGCCAGGTCCCGATGCACTATACGGTGCTCGTACAGGTATTTCATCGCCTGAACACTTGTTCTGTTAGTTTGTCCGCTTGTTTGTTTGTGATTGCTACTTGTTGTTGTTATAATGGGTTCCAAATTTTAAATTTCTGTTTCTCGGCGGTTTCGAACTCGCGAGCAAAAGATTCGTAGCAGGGCGCTAACCACTGCGCTATTAAAGAACATACCGGCAAGCTTCGAGAATGGTATACTAGTGACAAACGCTCTGCGCTGTTGACTGAGAAAACAAGACCACAGTTGAGAAAACAAGACCACTTCGGCACCACTACAACTTAGTAATCATATGAAAAACTTTTGAGTACCAGGACGGTGCAAGAAAAACTGCACATTCTTTCTGTAGAAGTAGCCTATATAGATGATAATGGGCTCATGAAAAAATGCCAATAAACTGACCGAGGCTATCTGATAACTGTACAGTAGGAGGTCTTTTCCACCCAGATGTGTTTTATGAGTCTTCAAAAACTTGAGTAAATCCCCAAGCGGTCGCAATATTGTTACCTGAAATATAACTCATTACCTGGGCAATTGTTTATTTGTTTGTAGATTACTGATGTTACCAAATATGTTATCGATTGTTGAAGACTACCAAAGTTGTTGATTGACTTTTTATTATTCATTTTTATTTTGTCTGTGGTTTAAAGGTCTCAGTTTGAGAAACAACATATGAATAAACAAACAACTATATCGATAAGTATGTTTCCTACCAATTGTATTCCGTCTTCCTTGAGGCAAACTCCCACAAGTCGTACCAAGTTTGGATGATGTACCATGGCCATTTTCGTAGCTTCTGCTAACATGTCCTGCTCCTAAAATTGATTTTTAGAAAATTTTAGTATGAAAAAGTCGAGGGAAAGACCAGTTATACTGTTAGTAAGTTGAACAGTCACGTGAAGCATGTTTAAGACAGGAAAACTCAGAATAGAGTGCTAACGTTACGTGACTATTCAATCTATAGTTCGTTTCAACCATTGATAGTAGTCAGCCAGCCATGGTGGCCAAGCGCACCCCATATTGCAGGCGATTGATCTGGCAGCTTTCCAGTGTTTTCATTACAAATAAACATTCGAAAAGTGATTATTTTGAGATGTTTGCGATTGTTTTAGTTTCAAAAGGTTACCACATAATGGGGGAGTGTATGAAGGTACTTTTTGTGCGATAAAATGAGCTTTGAAAAACGGCTAGAAAAGATAGTTGGATACCACTGATTTTGGTTTTGGCCAACATGTTCATATGGCCGGCTCCTCGTGGGCGCCGCGCTACCTATCGCAGCTGAGTTGGATACGGCTTATGCAACAATTTTGATTAGGCTGGTCGCTGTTGGAAACTTTCCAAAACAATTAACTCCGCCTCAGACAATTCCCAGCCAACTGGCCAGCCACTTTTTTATTGGCTGAGCGAGAGAGTGTGCAGGACAGAGAGACTCAGATGTCTGCGGCCTCATTGACCCGCACACTCTCTCGCTTTTGTAGCTTGTCAATCGAAGAAAATTGGCGTAAATCGTTCTGAGGCCCACTAAAATCTACTGTAACTGGCTTCAATCGATGGTTGAAACGAACTATACTAGTAACTATTATACAGGGAGTGACAAATTCGTAGTTGTAGATTTATTTCTATTCGCGCCTCTACAAAGAACGGACTTTATGGGTACCGCAAAACGTGAGAGGAGTTTTGCCTTCAACTCCCAAATGAAATCAACAGTCTTACTGTTTTTCCTCTTAGTTTGGCGGGAGCTGTCATGAGTTTAATGGCGACTGGCAGCTTCAGATTTCCTTTTCCTTTTGGATACCAGTAGCCCTGAAAAAAGTTCCTCGATAAATCACTCGAGTGTTCTTTAAAGTAGGCGGATTATGTGGACCAATCCCAATACATCGGTCCTTTGAACTGTAATTGAAAAAATGTATTTCGATTTAAAGAACTGAAGCGTTGCGATTGGCCCACATAATCGTCCTTCTTTAAATGACTCATGTTTGCGAACCCTCTACGGAGATTCCTGTTAGGTTGATATGTGAGTTGTGTGGGAATATGTAATTATCTCAATGAAGATATACATGAATGGAATAGTTGCCCTGGAATATTATTATTTATCATAATGTTGTTCATATTATAACTTCAGTGAACTCACCGCGTACACAGTTCCGAAGGCTCCGTCCCCCAGATGAATGTTCTTCGTGTGAAGTTCATCGGTGGAAATTAATCGAACCTGAAGTGAAACTACATTTATGATCCGCGATAGATCAAAATAACCTATATCATCTGTCATTTAAAATGATGTTCTTGCTTCTGGTTGGTTAGTACCTTGCTCAGATTGGGGCGCACTGTCGGGTCCATTGGCACTGTTTCTGGCATATCGCCAAAGTTGTCGATTTCCACTTTCAGCAGCTTCTGCTTTATCTTTCGGCATCGGCAGTAGATTATCTGGAAATTGGGAAGCCTCACCACCAGTATTCTGGGCCTCACCATCAGTACTCCCTTCTTTTTTGGAAATACTTATTTATCTTCACCAACTCCTGATACCAGCCTCAAAGGAGCATTCATCGTTGTGTATTGCCTGACTGTTTTATGGTTCCGTAGACTATGCTCAACCTTGGGCCGATTGTATATACCCTACCTTATTGTCAGTATAATGATGAAGTGAAGCTCTCCTCCCCATTTTTGACTGCGATGCGACGTTGAGAGTTAGGAGCATAATGAACGTGATCGATTGATATTGATGAATTAACTCACCGAGACAATTGCGAAGAGCAACAGAAATGCGATCGTGATGAGACCGAAGAGAAGGCGTGATCGATTTTTCTGCTGTGCTTCCACATCTTCCGTGTAACACATTTTGTCATTTTCTACTCTGTAGGGAGCATTTTCGGGACACGTTGGGATGCACACCTAGAAAATGAAGAGAATGAAACTAAATATAGCTTGATTCGAGTTCTGTTAGAAGAGATTACAATTTGAACTTACGTGATACATTACACATTACGGTGACTATCCATATACTGTCGGTCAATTGTACAGCACGTGAAACATGTTAAACACAACAGCACTCAACAACCTACGTACAATGACAAAGTGTACAACGCCTCATTAGAATGCTAAGTTCAACGGACTATTCTATTCACGTCTAGTATACGTACCGTAGTATCGGAAATTAGTTCGGCAGTACGGTGTTGCTGGAAAACGTACCGTAGTTCCGTTGATGATTACCGCCGCATGCGCACACATCTTGCAGTCTGTGTCCAGTGGTCCCGAGCACTGTTGATTCTTGTCGCACTGCTCGTGACACCTGAAATACCATGTGAATCCAAACCTATCAGTTTTGTTCAAAAGTTCTTCTATAGGCGTTTCCAACGTAAAGGCGGAAGGGTACTGTATATCTCACTTTCCGCTGTGTACGCACACATGTCTACGATTCCAAATCTTGTCCATTATGTGCTGGAATAGCGCAGTGGTTAGCGCCCTGCTACGAATCTTTTGCTGACAGGTTCGATTCCGGCGAGAGGCAGAAATTTATAAATTTGGCACTCACTATATCTATTGAATTAGTGACTGCTCCCAGGTTATGAAAACGGTGTTCCAACCGAAACGTTCCCACTACACATTCTTCGGTAAAACTTTCTAGCTGTATTGTAATTTTCCCCTTCATTTTCTCTCAGCGAGTTTGTCTATGCAATGAACCCAGGCGCATTCGAATTATACAACAATATGCCATTATTTTCATGAAAAATGGTTGCATTGATATCAGTTTCCTCACGATTTACAGACTCCCGGGCCATCCGCGGACCGCGGTTTTGCGAGAAATGTGTGAGTGGAACACGTGGTGACGCATTGATCTTCATCTTCTTCCTGCTGCTCGAAGTTCTGTAGAGAAGGTTTATAACTAACTTTTCACACACGAAACTGCAGAAAGTGGCATAACCTGAACTAATTACGGGTTTGTCACTATGTCAACAACGTTGTTCTATATGATCCAAAGAAACTGCAAAAAACCTCTCTCGCCTACTTTCCCCTGTGTTTGTGACAAATCGAAGCCCGTACTAGGCGAGAGTTTCACTCAAGGTGAGCAATGAAACGTGAAACGGTGAAACGAAAAACGTGCTTACTTTGCACTGACATCCATTTTCGTGTACGTTTCGTCCTCCGGAAGTGCATTTTTCGCATTCCTCGTCGCATCGCCGACAGATCTAAAACATTATTGAACAGAATAAACAAAAAAACGTGACACAGGTTGGTCTCAACAGAACCGCTGCACGTGTTTTTTCACGGAAACTGTATAGGAGAGGTAAAGTTCGCAAAGTATTCGGAAACTGTTCTGAAATAAGAAGTTGAGCAAGGTCTATTACATTTACTTCTGAGACAATTCCCGACAACCGTCTTGCACGGTTTTCAAAACCATTTTGATCCGTTTGCCTGGCGGCGTAGCAATCCCTCAAAAATCTCGTTAGATACCTCATGAGCTATTCGTATGAGATTCTCATGAGATTCTATTGATTTCTATGCTACAACATCAAGAGTTCACGTGTAGCTCATGAGGTATCTCATGAGAAACTCATATAAACTTCTCATGAGATTGGTGGGATTGCTAAGCCGCCTGTTGATAAGCCAACTAACCAGCATCTCGACGTTTGCGTTGCGCGGAGACGAAGTGTAGTAGCCGGTCAGGTTGTTGTCGTTACAGACCTCACTGTGGATTCCGTCAGTGAAAAGACAGCGTTCCACCTGAAATGATTGATATATAGTGCGTGCCAAACTCATAGAATACCCGCTACGCCTATCACTATACAGACTGGGCTGACGGCAACGCTGTTCTTACACAGCACAAAATGAGATATACAGTATACCCCGCCTTTCTTTAAAGAAGGACGATTATGTGGACCAATCTCGTGTCAACGGTACTTTAAACTTCAATTGAAAAATGTATTGCAATTTAAAGGACTGAACCGTTGCGATTGGACCACATAATCGTCCTTCTTTAAGCGACAACTATAGAAGGGTGGCGAAGATGAATAATTGGAAATACTAATGCCGAATAAAAATACAACTAGAGAACGTTTCCTTAAAAAAACGTCAATTCTAATAGAACAACTCACCTTTTCGTCATTTCCTTCCACTGCGTACTCGCATTTATTACAACCACCCTTTCCGAGGTGATCTTGCGGACCAGAGCATCTGAAATCAAACATTTATATGAAAATTTGTAAATTTACAATAAATAAACAATGCAGTAGCTACCAAGTTACCAGATAGATAAAGGCGGTCCCGAAAAATATTGTAACCCTCCGCTAACCACCTTTTCCCCACGTTATATGTAATGTCTTCCTACAGCTTCCACCAAATTGGAACACATTGAAAGTCAGAGCTCTTCGTTCAATGGACGATGGTTACAACTGAGAACGTACCCGAATTTGAGACAGCTCCGATGACACTCATAGCAGTGAGATTCGTGTTCGTAGTGCGTAATCGGGCACTCTGGCAGACAAGTGAGAACGTTGTCCTCAATCTTTGCCACATTCCGGCACGAGAGACAGTCCTGCTCGGAGGGCCCTGTGGAAATCAAACGATTAGCGCCAATTGTCTGCTAAAACGAAAGAGCATGGAGAAGATTAGGTAGCAGACAGTTGCGTCTATCTGACCTGCACACTCTCTTGTCGAGGCCAGGTGTTGTCTAAGAGAATGAGAAATGAATATTGGCGGTGAACATGTCAGAGAGGTAGTTTTGTCTCTAAACACAGCAAATCTGCTGCGGAAATCAAACTACAATTATATCAGACCTACATGTACGCCTTTAGCTCGTTCTCCTGAGAGATTCCTGTATTACTATTGTATAAACATAATCAGCTTCAGATGGCAACTTTGTGATTCTGAATGAAACATCACACAATTGATATATTCGCGGTGAAAGGTTGAAAGTAGTATTGTTATGATGGAGATCACATTAAAATTTCATGATGATACCGTAGACTGTGTGAACAAACCATTGCAGCGCAGACATTGTTCGAAGCAGGGCTTGCACTCTCGCGTGTCGCGGTGCTCGTAGAATCTGAAACCCACGTGGTGAAACTGGAAGAGAGGATTTTGAGAAAAACTGTTCTTGCTTTTCTGCCGCAATGTCATGATGGTGTATTGCACTAGTAGGTGCAAGAAACTGTGTTAAGGTAAGGTTTTCAATACGGCAAAAAATAAAACACATCGGGAAGCGGTTTTTATTATTTGTCAAGTCCCTCAGGAATGATGATACCATACCACGCGTTCCACCAACTGTCCTGGGAAGATTAAATTTCAGTTATATACAGGTTTGGCAACAATATAGAATAACAGAATAGTATAGCTCACCCTTCTGGTGCACATGCACTCACACAGGTACCATTGTTGTTCCATTCTTTGCATTTGACACACATGCCTGAATTATTACCCATTAATGATATATTGTCCAGTTTTTTTCCACTCAAATGAATATTGCTCTCATTACCTCTTTAACAAATTGATAAAGACGTGAAAAGCTGTCATAGAATTGTGCTTTGACGGACAAAACTCGATAGCTTTGCTAGTTATCATCTCTGAACTAAACAAAAGTTAGTGATTATTTAATGAACTTTATATCCATTGCTTTGTAGAATGTATGAAAAGTAACCTGGTCCTTCCCCCCAACAGCCAGCAGCCGGGTCGCACTCCTTGTCACAAACACGGTTGCGGTCTTCTGCAAACTAACTATGTTTCATCCGCACTGAGACTTGCTGCCATTCTGTCATGATTTTTAGAATACGGATTGACTTTTAGAGCCAACTATTTCTTCCGAAAATTCTTATTTACGTGTTGTAATAAAGAAGCCGCTCACAGGAATATCCCAATCCTCAGTGAGAATGGCAAGAACTATATGACCTTTCTAATAGAACAATGAGAACATAATACCAGAATTGTATACTTTCTCAATATCAATTTGGGTGTCTGGAACTGACCGCAGTTCTTCTGTGCTCTGTTCTGATCGATTTTGAACTTGGCCTTTTCCTGAACAATACGAGTCCAATTCACCGTTGAAGCGTAGCAAAGACGATGGTTTTGGCCAATAAATACGTCTCCGGCCTGAAGAACTTTGATATAAGGTTCGTATCCCACTGAACACACACCAAATTTTAACTCAGAATTCAATAAGCATTTACACACCGGGAACTTTTTTCTCATTTTCATAAGGTGATAAGCCGGATTTGTACACATCAATCTATTTTAGAGAAGTATAAAGGGCGTGACATGCAAATTGGTAGTTTCCAGTATGTTCGAGTACAGAACTGTACAACACCGCTGCAACCAATAATAAAAAAAACTCGACCTCCACCACTGCTCTAAGCGTTTTTCACCGTTTTTACACGAACCAATACAATATCTCGCCATTGCAGGTAGTTGCAACGGTTGTCAAAAATTTTCACGGAATACTATTGCTGTCTTATAGGGTTTATACCTTGATAGTATGCAGACTCCGTAGACCCAACGAGCTTAGATTGTCATTCATGCTAACCACAAGGGCGTATCGTTGCCTGCAATTATTTCAGTTCTATCGATATACTTAAAACTTTCTGAACCACGCCAAGATCATACTAGAAACACTCAACAACAAGATATGATTATTGTTTTTATCTGCGTTCAGAAGCCACCTCAAATCTGGGATAAAGTTATTGGTAATCAAGGTTTTCTTTTTATATAGAGATTGGCATAGATGTCCAACTGTTCGGGAACGTTAGAAGAAAAGGAGTCTTTTAGGAAACATGGAGAACTCACGTGCTCAGTGAGCGTCCCTCGATGAACTCCAGGTTGTGGAGGAAGGATAGGTTGGTGGGCGAATGGGTTCTGGTGGCGATGGACACATACTCCGAGATCATTCTGACCGATCTCAACACATTCAGATCGTCCTTGGTGAAGCCGTCTGGACCACTGTAACCAATACACATGTGTTTGTATGAGAATAAGCGTATCCGTATCTATTCAATCTCATGAGAACCCAACTTGATAACTCGAATGAGAGCTGTGTGAATATCTCATGATCTACTTGCTCTAGATGGTGTATCGTAGAAAGCAATACTATCTTGTCTGCATATTGCTATTGCTCATCAACTATGACCCAGCGTCAAAATAGGTTATTTCTGCATGTTCATAAAGTTATTCGCTAAACATCAAAAGGCAGAACTGTCAAATAGGTCGAATTTCAGGAGAGAATGAGCTTCCCAGAATTGAATTGGCTCATTTTACTTAGCTTGGCGACAACCGATTTCTAAAGATGTGGTAGTACGTGATAAGTTTTGAGCACTTACGTCATATGAGAGTCCATGATTTCGAGAAAACCATCTATCTCCTCACAGTCTTTCAATGACTTCAACAGGCTGCCCGAGAGTGGCTGGTCCACTTGACAAACTGAAAACCACCCTCACATATAAGGAGTGTCCAAATATTTTCGTAAATTTGCTCTTGAAACACGCCATATTTTTCTAAGGGTTCACAGAAAACGGGATGAAGCCACAAACACAGCGAGATAAACATGCACCATTGCAGGCTTGTATTGGAAACAACTAATTTTTAGTTGATTTTCTAAAAACACAGCAAAGGCCTGAAGTTACAGTTACAGTTGAGCTCACCTTTGGGACAGGGTCCCGAGCAGGGGAGACACTGTCTAGAGTCCTTTGTCATGTCATGATGAGTATTCACAGAACAATGCCGTACACACGAGCTGTCCTCGATCAGAAGTTGTACTGAAAGACAGAAGTTAACATTTTCGGTTGGAAACATCGGGAATGTGTACACCATTAAAACACTCGAAACGTGAAAAACAAACAAATGTCGCATTCGATTTCTCTTAAGAAAGTACAACAAACAATCAATCTGTATTCTACCTACTCATATATACCAGATTTTTCTCATGATGTATTTGCTTTTCACAGTTTACAGCTCGTTTAAACGTAAACAAGGACCATCATGTGGACCTATCCCAACGCTTCAGTGCTTCAAACTACTATACAATCGCAGTTTAATAGACCGATGCTTCGGGATTAGTTCACAGAATCGTCCTACTTTGAACATGATTTCAATTACTTACATGGACATTCCTTGACGCAGTATCTTCCGTTAATGTAGGTTCCCCCCGGATTCGGCACCAGCTGGCCTCTCTTCACGTCGTGAACTTTCAGAGGCGGACACTTGGACACGCACGAACCGTTCAGAGACTGGTATTTACAGGCCTAGAACGCAGGTATGCTCAAAAAGACTTGACAAAAAAATTGTTTTGGGCTGATCTTTTGTTTTTGTAGTTCGATCCAGTTTGAGTTGTAATTGGTAGAGTGTACACTATAACTGCTGTTTCATGTTTGCTTCCTTTAACCGAATCACACATAGTTCTGCTACTTCAAGTTCTGGAGTTTCACGGGAACCATGACAGTTTGCTAGATGTGATTTTTAGTGGAAAATGATAGTATAAATGTAACTGACCACGCAATCGTGATCGGTGGGCCCCACGCAGCCCCCGGCGCACGTATCCTTGCAGCACTCGTAGGCCTGCGTTGAGGCATTGAAGTAGCACTGTGAGCAGTGGTCCGGACAGACGGTTCGGTATACTGGAACACGATAGAATAACTATCACGATAATTAATCGTTGTTTCTCTAGAACTAGCCAACTGCTGGTAAATTCACGTAGAACTAGATATATTCGTAGTAAATGGAATTAATAAACCATCGTCAATGGTTACGTGTTTTGTACGTTTCATGTTACGCTATGTTTGAGGAACACTATACATGTCTTATCTCGAACTTTTTTCATCTAAAACTATCAGAAGACAATGTCACGTGTCTCATTGTGGTGACTCATGTCTTTTTCAGCTGAAACTCCTAGCCATTCAGCTCATTATTTTATAGCATACGGGTGCGGCAAAATATGAACGGCAAAGATAGTAGATTTGTTGGCCGCTTGTGCCACACCTCACGGAGTGGACCGTACGCCTCCAATGGTCTTGCACGAGTTTCGAGTACAAGAAAGATTGGCGCCACTTTTCTACAATCGTTCAGCTACAAACCCGAGAGAGCATGCAGGTCAATGAGGTCGCAGACATCGGCATCTCTCTAACCTGCAGACTCTCTCTATGAGTCGGCTACAGAAGTTGCTGACCAACTGGCTGGAAATTATCTGAGATCTCAGACAACACCTTGCCAAATAGCAAGCCAATTTTTTTAGCGGGCCTCGACGAGAGAGTGTGCAGGTCAGAGAGCCGCAGACAGTCTCAGCCCGTCTGCCGCCTCATTGACCTGCGAGCTCTTTCGCTTTTGCTACTGAACGATTGTAGAAAAGTGGCGGCAATCTTTGTGAGATCTTGAACGTACATTCCTGGCACATTTCGAGTCGCTGTCCCCAACAGGCGCCGGAGACGCATTCCTTGTGGCACTTCTCGATCGGTTGGCCGTTCGGTCTGTCGCACTGTCGAAAAGCATTCGCCGGCAGAACGAGGCGATCCTTTTTGTTCTCCAGGATCTGTAACACAATAAGTAGACACCACTGAATATAGTTAGTAAGCGATTTGTAGGCAGAAACTTTTATAAAATTCGGAAGCGTGGCACCTGATGTGAAAAAGGTTGCCTAAAATAACGGAGTCATATAGCATCAAATAGAAGTATAGTATTTTTCGAGAAAGACAGCAGAATGGTCGATTGATTGAGTGATGTTGGGCGAGCGGTCATTGATTACTTGCCAGCAGACGAGAGAGTGTGTAGGCCAAAGACACGCAGACGAGCTGGCCGCTCGCCAAACCCCGCCTCCTACCAAATCGACCGAACGCTGTCCACAACGGTTCGACAAAACCTATAGATTTACTTACGGAGAGAAAAACGACCCCGGTATTTTAGGTACTTTTCAGAGTAGGAGGCGACACAGTTTTGTGAACATTGAAGTGAAACACTTGTATGACGAAAAGGTGACCAATTACATTATGAGCTTATTCACGCCGCTTACCTCATCCCAGTTGACTTTGCTCCGCAAATGACACAAGAAGGTATTGTTTTCTATGCGAACATTTCCATTCTCGATAGCTGTAAAGTACATTATTTCATGTTTGCAGCAATTCATGAATAAGTTCAAACCGCTCTTTTCAGTGTTGTTATTATCTATTGCTTGTTGGTATCTAAATTTCAATAATATGCTAAAGTGAGAACATGTAGTAGATTCACAACAGAATTAACTGAAGGAACATTCTGAATCCCAGGTTATCTCTGTGTGCATAAGTTTTCATGGTTGGCCGCCAACTCACATCTCAGTTTCGGCATGTATATCTCTTTCAGTTGGTGATTGCTACTGATCATCAAGGAATATTTCTGAAAATTATTTTAGAAGGCATTTGTCCATGAAGAAATTGTCACGTAAAACGAGAACAAACCCGAAACTTGTATACTTCTTTTCCCAAGTGAAGTATCAGGGGTTTTTACGTGAATATAACAGTATAAAGTACGATTATTGAAATGCTCTAGACAAAGTACACCGCTATAGTTTTCATTCTTCAAACTTAGTTTCAAAGGAAATTTTGAAAGAAGTACCGTGATAAGGGATCTTGGATGATTAACAATTGGGTGTGGTGTTTTGTTTCGAGTTTTAATTTGTTTCCGGTTCAATTCATTTTATACTCGATTCCTCACCTCGCCAGCTCGTTCTTCGAGCAAATCATCTCCCCATATCATTCTGAGTCTTTTGAATGACAATGTTTGCAAGTTCACATTGTAGATCAGCAGATATCCTTTTATCTGTAACGAAAAACTCATTATCTTCAATTAATCAGTTTTTTTTCGATACAACTGTCACTATCATGCAACTTTCAGGCGGACTCACAACTAGTAACCATCCCCTTCTACGTTATACTATGCCAAGTTTCTCACATAGTTCCAACCTGGTGGACTTTGTATAGTCGTCGCCAACGGAAGCTGTATACGCACACATATATTCGACTCCAAGACTTTCGGTTGTGTACTCTAATAACGTGATGGTTAGCGTCCTGCTACGAATCATTTGCTCGCAGGTTCGATTCCGGAGAGAGACAGAAATCTACAAATTTGGCACCCACTATAATAATCAGTTCGATCAACTAACCTCTTCGATGTGATCGAAAATAGTGAGTTTTTGCCGCATCTGCGACGAGTTGAACCCCAAATGTTGTTCCGTGAGATGAGTTATCTCCAGGTTTCCGAAAACTCGGGTACAATTCTCGTACATCAACTGCAATCGCGATATTGTCATTGAATAAATGAACTAATAGCACCCATGCTTTTTCCACATGAAAATAAACATAATGCGTGTTTCAAAAAATGTCTCCCTTTCAGTAGTGCATAGTAAAGTTCAATGAATCGGTGAAATGAGTAGTTTTCATACTGTGCTTGTGCTCTTTCTGCGGAGGAGGGTATAGGTCAAATGTACCTTGAGGTCATCGAGTCTATTCCGAGAGCCTGCCACCGATCTTCCATTGTACGTACCCGAGCAAACTGAAAACAGTTAAGTCCCGCCGAGGAAGTACAAGAAAGATAGGACAAAGGAATGCCAATGATAAGCACACAGGGAAAAGCGCGCACGTGACCACACTTATTGATTAATCATTTCTCACCACAACTGCCGGTTTTTGATCTACATTCCGGAGATCTCCAGAGGGTCTTGGAGACGGTGAGGGGGATGGAGAGCAGAATCAGAAATACCGTATGCCGCATATGTGTGGTCGGCTCAATGAGAGTGTTATCAATGGAATTACTGGAGGCATCGGCAGGCGCCAACCAATCTGGGAAAGAGCTGCGAAACACGATTTGCGACGAGGCTATTGCATAGAGGTCGATTGATGGGATTGTACGGCAACAGGGAGACATCGGGAGAGGAGAACGTTTGGGGTGTTGCAAAGAGAGAGAGGGAGGGAGGGAGGAAGAGAGAGCGAGAGAGGGAGGGAGAGAGAGCGAGAGAGAGAGAGAGAGAGAGAGAGAGAGAGAGGAGAGAGAGAGAGAGAGAGAGAGAGAGAGAGAGAGAGAGAGAGAAGGAGAGAGGGAGAGAGATTCCTATCAACACTGTCTGGTGATTCTCATAAAACCAACAACTAAACAACAACAAACAAACAACATAAGGAACAACTGTGTGAGGCTACCTTCCCATTACTCACCGTGACGGTTAGAAAGATCCCCTATAACGCATTGCCGCAATTATATATATTTATAATTCAGGTTTCCGAAAAATATATTTCCTTAAGTAGGATTAAACAGGAAAACATAATAGGATGGTTTAAGTCTCGAGATCAAAGGAAATCAGGAAACACTCAAACAACTCTTGCAATATCGCAAAAGATAAATGTCTTCAAAACGTAAGTAATATCTAAGAAAACGATCAGAAATAGAAAAACTGAAAGAAATGAAAAATGGGTACAAAATGTTTGCAAACAAGAAGTAAAGGTTTATGGAAAAGTGAACAAGCATCAAAACGAAATACTCCGTACGCTATCGAACTCCCCGTGTTTCACACGTTTTACACAACCATGCTTTTAACTAGCAATTCAGGATGAAGTTCAACTTACAGTCTCTGATTTTTGTCTTTTCTGGGGCCGGCTCCGTGGTTCCGAGAAGTGGAATAATCATAATATGGAATAGACAGAGGGACCGCCATTTCGGTCGCATAACCTACAACATTTATCAATATTAAGAATAATAAGAATGAATCCATTATGACACAAACTTCATTCACAAAGGTTTACAAACAGCAGTGCTGACTATGAAAAACCTTAGGCGAACATGAATCCGAACCTAATGAACGAATATACGAAAAGCATACGAAAATACGAATACGGGATCGAATACGGTTGCGTGTATAAGACGCAATCAACTTACGAGAGAGCGCAAATTTTGTTTTTGTTCGATATTGCTCCTGTATTTTACTATGTTCATTTCCTTTGATCAATTGTATCCAAGTAATTCTGCGTTTAGTTTTTTTTCTCTCGTTTAGCGCACCTCGTAGTGCACCAAATAAATAAATAAATAAAAATATTGTCTACAATATGGTAAATGAACTAAGCGATGAACCGAACCATCATACGGTGAACATATTTTAGTATAACTTATCGCGCTACGTTGAGGCGTACCTGAATTAGCATCTATTGTGCCCTTCTTTGGCCTACAGAAAAACATTCAGTTCACCATTCCATAACAAACAGCCGATATCCAATCTTCCTCACTTGTAGACAACAAAAAAAATACATCTGCTTTTTTCACTCGAAAGTTTGCGTATGCTCTCAGATTACCGGTATCATACACTCAGCTATACAAGTTATCGACTATTGAAAATAGAAAGTTCAACTGTATACTGTGAGTGGCTGGGTGGGTGAAGCGAATTGAATGTTTTTTGCGCCCCACTGTTCCCACAGAAGTATTTTCTACCCTCACGCCTTACCGCAAAGGAATCGCAACAGATTGACCACGATCAAAAAGCTTTCAAGCATTTCAACGCATTGAAAAATAACAAATTAGAAAAGCACAAAAGGGAATATTTGAATTTGCTTCCAGTTATTTACGGAGTAAAAGCCAATACTAACAATTTTCAACTGTTCAAAAAGAGATTTATCCGATACTAGTTTTGAACTTTTGAAAATCACAATAGTTGAAAGACGAACACAGGACATAAACCTGGAGCAACAATTACAAGAGAACTAATATGCAAACAATGAGAATTTCTCTTTCTCTTTCGAGCAATGAAGATGTTCACTCAAATTAGGAGGTGGTGTGAATAATCAATAGATGGACTGTTATGACGTTCAAACAATGATAAGCAAGAGTCTGTCGGCCATCACAGAAAACGCAGATGTTTGCGGGATAAGATAGTGAGGTGCAGAGTCATACGTTCCAACTTATTGGTAAAGTTATGAGTTGGGAGTCACGGAATAGAACCTACGCTAAAACAACCTGCCGGGATACGGAGTATAGTACTACCGGTTCAACCGGCTGTCAGAACGGTTTAGAGGGGTGGTTTTCGGTAAGCGAATGTGTGAATAATACATTAGTTAAATGATCACACATGTTTTAAGCAGTTGACTGTAGCGGCTTTCAGAGTTGGATTGGACCATATGTTTAAAGTTGGAAAGGCGGGAGGAAGCCCGTTAGATATCAAGGTCAAATGGAGGCACAATTGCCGGAAGCGAACGGTGATTAGAAGGACAGAATCACACGACATGTTTGAACACACGAAAATAGATATACACGTGTTGAACACGTGAAACTCGAAAAAAAGTATCTTTTTTGATACTAATTACAGTGCACAATGTTCGACCTTTTCGACTTTTTGGTGGAATGAATTTGTATCTCATAGAAACTGAATAGCGGGAAATTATAATGCTTCAGAATTCGAGAACTTGTGAATGTTCACGTTTCACGTGATTACTCCATTCACTTCTAGTAATCTCAGATAACTTGGTGCGAAACCCAGGAGATTGTTGATCAATTAACAAAAGTGAGAGGGAAGATGGTATGAGGGGGGGGGGGGGGGGGCAGAATGGGCTTATTCATTGAGTGATGCGAGCAAGAAAACGTCTGTGAGAGCGTATACAAATGACGAGGCGAAAGGGCATGAGAACACTGATATCTTCGCCGTTTCCAATTTGTTCCAAGTCCCGTGTCCTGTGCTATGTCCTGTGCTATGTCCCTGATACGGTTGTACCAGGAAAACAGTTCATAACTTCAGTGAAAATAATTACTTCAGGAATTTATTCAATGTTAAGTTTCCCAATTTTACGTGACTGAGCACTTGATTCATCCCGTACTATATTTCCAACATCAATTGAAACGAGCGAAAAACGTAGCTCCCATTATTTTCACTCTTATCAGTCTTTTTATATACCCTATCAATACTTTCATTCTCGGTGGCAGTAGTCACATTGCTCATTGGGTTTTCAGAAAAGACTTGAGTTTTTGCTGCACGCTAGAAGCTATTGTGGGGTTAAAATGCTTTATTTATTTCTATTATGAAAGTATTCCACGCAAGAGGAAGATTTTTCTCTCGGTAAATTGTGCATCTCCTAAATTTCTCGCGTGTCGTTAACTGTAAACTGCCAAATCACTCGATGCGTGGTGGAAAGTGTTACTGTAAAGTTGTGCGCCCACAGTTCATATAATTTATACGGAGACTTCAGTACACAAACAATCTTTCAAATGACCGCCTTCCATAGCGAATTTCAACTTCATGTTATTCAAAGACACGAAAAAGAATATACTTGTTGACGAACTTTCAAACAAACAACTTCATTGTTCGATTTCAGGCCAAAAATTACTGCTGGATGTTTGTGCAATATTATTCCATACAGAGCGAGAGTATGTGGTACACATCACAAGCCAAGATATACAGTAAGCGAGCGCCTCCATTTTTGATATGACTATAATAAGACTGTGCAGCCCTCCTGGGTTAGTAAGTATTATACGAACCGGTGGGATAGTCGTAAAAGGTGTGTAATGAGTGTGGGGGAATGGGGCGTGAATCGGCTAACCTTTGCGAGGCGGTTACTCATTTCCGAACGGAGGACTCACGCAATCGTTTCGGTCCGGTTCCTTTTCCTTAGTTGCCAATGGGGAAGAATGAGAATGCTGGACGATGGAGGGTGACAATCAACGCGCTATCAAAACATAGCAAATGCATCACGCATGATGGGGCAACAAAATGAAAACTTCCTAGAACACGCTCAAGTTTGTTTTGTTTTGAATCACTGATAATACAACCATTTTAAGGTGATTAGTTCCACCGTGTACAGCTTTTTCCAACTTGAAAGGCGAGAAGTTGCTTCGTGGACGGAAACTAGACATGGGAGAGGTTGGTAGGATTTTCCGTTAGGTTTTTTCAGAGTTGACCAATCTACCATTCACTGTTCTTGTCAGTTTATTATATTTGTGAATACGCTCACAAAATAAAAAGGAAAATCATTAATAAAATGTCCCATTCCGTTTTCCAAGAGCGAGTTTACTATTTGTTCCAACTCTCGAAGTACAACTTCTTGTAGCATACTGTAGACCTGTAGATAATAAGAAAAACGACTATGGGAGTTATTGTTGGCGTCTGCGGGCCAGAATAGCAAAGGATAATAAATGGTGAAGGCAAAAAGAGAACGGCCACATGTGGAGAAAGGTTAGAGTTATCGAAAGTTGGACATTATTCATTGGAGGTGGACAAAAGGACGAACTGTCATTTCATTACGAACCGAAAATGCCTAAAACCTGAGCGAATTTTTCTTTATATAATTCTATCTGTAGCAGCAAACGTCTGCGAAAAACACTTAGAAAAGAACACATTTCCATTTGCTTGAGGGCTGACACAGATAACTGTTTCAACAAAGTCTCAAATGGTAAAAACCCATTGATAATAAAATAACAGTTGTTGCTTATAAAATGGAGAGCTGGGTAAAATACTTTCTCGAAAATGAGAAGGAAGGGCCTAATCCTTCCTATGGGTGCTATAAATACAGGATACGATATATAAATCCCACTTGACTAAGACGACGACCTTGTGTCTTCCAGACAGTCAGTACCATACTTAGTGACACATAGGAACAGAGCAACATATCAGGGTACCGAATTACTTTGAATATATAGAGAAACAGTAAACTACAACGGTAAGGAAATCGACTGCCAACCGTCAAGACTCGCTTTTCAAAAAGTACGTTACGTATTGTTACTAAAATAGCAATTTACAAATGAACGGAGTAGGTTGTACGGTGGTAGATAAATAAATAAGCGATCCATAGAAACGAAATAAAGTGGATGAGTCTGTTTCGATGTGAACTGTCTCTGAACACTGCATTCGCAAAAAAAAGTTGCTGATGAAAATTTGGAATAAAAATTCAGAAATGTATATGAAAATCTTAAAATTTCCTTTTCGAGAACGACAGCAGTTAGTTAGAAACTTTAAAATCCTAATGTAATAGCCTATAAACAATAAAAATATCTAGAAGCAAAATATGGGATAGGAAGGCACAACTGAATCATTCTTGTAGTTTGATCTGCGGACACAGCCAAATTAGGACTGAAAAGCTGTGGGATCAGGCAACCAGAATAAGTCATTCAAAATTAAAAATCATTAAAGTAGAAGTCATTCGAAAGTAAAAGTCAGAAAGTATAGAAACAGTTGAGAATCCAAAATAAAGTTTCCGAAAATTTTCGTAATTCTCAAATCCTGACTAAAAGTGAATTAATGACTTTTACTTTTGAATGACTTTTACTTCAATGACTTTTAATTTTGAATGAATTTTTCCTGATACCGTGGAATCAGGCTACAAACAGCAGGGGCGGGCCAACTTATACCGTCAAGACTTGTTTTCAAAAAAAAAAACCCGCATTTCGTTAAAGCCGAAATAAAGTCGAACTTGATCATTCAAAACATACGCTGTATTTGTCAAGGCGCAGTGCCTTTTCAGAACTCCATCAAACATACCCCATTAAGTGAGTGGGTAGGGCACCGGTCCACATATGACTACTCAAACACTGTAATGAATCACTCGTCAATTTCTCGCATGCACTATCCATTTTCGGGCAGAATTTCAATTTGTTTCCAAAAAAGGAGATTCTAATATCCAGCAAAGAAGTTCGACTTTCATGTATCAATAATAGAATTCCGATACCCAAGTGTTCATAACGTCTCGAAAAGCAAATTGCCTGATCTATTAGGTGACGTTTTGGAGCACCTCTCAAAAATTGAAACAACATGACAATCTTCTTGGAGCAGGTGTTCTCCGATATTCCAGTGGTAGTATCCATTTGCACTTTTTTGGTGGTAGCTTATGAAATATGTAAATAGTAAAACTCTTCTTCGATCACCAAGAGTAGGGAACTTCGACGAAAAATGGCACGAAAATGGCACGAAATGGGATGACAGGATTTTTATGCCAAACTGCACTATATGTAAACGGATCGTGGTGACGCACGGAAACACAACCGCAGTTTCGCACTATTCGATTCCTCGCCTTCGCGTTTAGGCGTGTTTTCTACGTTTACGTGACTGGGAACTTGACCAACTGGTTAACGGGTTTTCTCAAATTTGTTGGGCTGACGATCGAGCCCATTAGTCTAATCACAATACGTACAGAAGGAGCTTGGAAATCGTTGGTCGTCTCGCTGGGTCATACTTTAGGAGTAACACACAATATTACTCAACTTTTGCATATAGTGGGGAGAGTGGGGATCGAACCCGGGTCAGGTGAAGCGACAGCGTCAAACTCTTACCACTCGACTACGCCCCGTTTCTATTTATGTAATATGTAAGAATCGATTCGTTCGCTGTCTTTGTTGTTCAAACGAATACAAGGGCGAGAGGACGTGTTCATGCTCTCATGGTCTTTCTGTCACTAGTATCGTTGCAGGTGGTGCCTCTCTTCTGCTTCTCGGCCATCTGTTTCTTCAGAATTTCGGCCGTCTCCGTCTCGAACTGACGAATTTCGGCCATGCTCATGTCAATCCAGCTGTCCACCCAACACCAAGACTCCCTGATAAAGACACGGTTATTCACTTGTTTTTGTTTGTTGTTTATATGTGTTCTACAAAAATGGAAGTTTTGACTTACAAGACACACTAACTTCGTACAAAAAAGAGAATGAGCGGAAACAATCTAATTTCAGTACAAACTTTGATATTCAGGTTTTCTAAGAGGAGTTTCTACTACGTTTAATCCATACATGAGCCGTTACCGCAACTCCATGAGCTGGGCACCTTTGTAAGCACTGTAGCCAGAAAACAACTATTGTCGAAATTCGGGTTGTAAGTCTACTTGAGTGCGTGGAATGGGCTATACCTGTGAAATTTGCCGAAGATACGGGGATACTGTTTCATGACGGTCTTCTCGACCATGCCGCCCAAACCTCGCCACTTGAAATGAACTGAGACCAGTTTGTACGCGCACATTATCTGGAAAGAAATTGTAAGAAATAAAAAGGGAATGAAAAACACAACATTTATCCGTACAACTGCATAGTTCCATGAAGTTCCCAACCGGAAACACCAGAGTTCGTCACCATCGTTTGCGCGATTGCAACTAGAAACACGGAGCAAACCGAAGACCGAACAACTTTTCGAAAGATTGGCCCCGGTGCTAAGCTTGCAACAGTTCGCTTAGTAGGACAGTTTCTTGTTAAAGAAACCGTTGCCTACTCAATTGAAAAATAAAGGAATACAGAGATGATTATCGTTTTCAGCACAAGTATTCCTGTTTTACAGTTCGTTCTCTGGTAAACGATTCAATTGAGTACCCAAATTATGCATGATTCTCACCGGTACAGTCGGTTGTGTGATCCAGTTCTCCGGCAGAGGTCCCCTTCCAGTTTTGGTGGATCTGGAAAACTTATTGAATCAGTTATTACTATTATTCATTTATACTGTTTATTGTTAAGTTGAAAGTGTAGCTTTCTATTATTTTACAAAACAGAGAAAATGCGAGAATTGTTGCTTAGAGAACGGCAGGCAAACACGGAACATGGTCAGTTTTTTTTAGTTTCATCTCGAAGGTGTCTATTCAGATTGATTAACAATTTGTGTTGGTATTCTATAAATACAGTGGCTTGAGAGAACAATGAAATAACTTGATACAAAGCAAAGACAACATACTTGAACTCTTTCGGATCGGTTGCAGGGATGACTTCCTTTTTGTGAAGGAACGAGTCATCACAAATGTTGATCAGTTGGTGGTCACATTTAGTAGAGCTATTCAGAGCCTGAAATACTTTCGTCCTCATGCAGGTACTTGTTATCGGCCAACAAAATATGGATATCTTTTCAGAAATTATAGGTACCATTTTATGTTAGTCAACATTTCACCAAGAACAACTGTTCTACTATGAGCATTGGCATAAATTCCTCATCAAGTTTGACGATAAATCATAAACAGAAGAGAGTGCGTAGATAGAGGACACGCAGACACGCAGACTGTGCTGTGAAGCTTGACCTCTCACGAAATTGATAGAAAGAGAACCCCAAAGACCCTCTCGCACCCTCAGTACCCCATGAAACCCACATTTTCCGTGCTTCCATTATCCTGTTGATGTATTGTTTCGATTTTCAATTGAAAGTCCTTTTTCATGTAACCAGGATTCTGTAATAATAATTATGAATAAGTAAAATAATTTCTAAGTAAGTGACACAAACCATAAAACCTAGGAATAATCATTGAAAACTGACTGTGACAATAGTTTTGCAATACGGATAGGCATTCCAGCTCTCCTCGTGAACTTCGAAGGCTTCCTCGGGCAGGGTCTGGAATAAGATATCGATTGATTACGAAGCGTTGTTGTAGTTTCATCTTACGAACTACTCACTATAAAAACATCTAAATGTACAACTCAGTATAAAACTGACTACAATCTAACTACAAAGACACCTTAACTGTACCTAAACATAAAAGTTAGACCGCAATATGTGTACCGAATTGAACGAGGCACACAGCAGGCTGTATTTTAAAGCCCTTTTATATTCACATTCCTTTCTAGCTGCCTTCAAGAAGTAAATTTGCGTTCAACTTTCATTCATAATGAGAGAGCGAATGAATTGGTTCTACTGGTCCTTCTTTGGGACGTCACAAAAGATCGGATTCACATTTGGCAATGTTGGCTCAGCAAATCCGTTAAATTCTCAGCTAAATAGTGGTTAATGCGAAGAGATAGGATTTGCGGGGATTAGAAAAAATATGAAGACAAGTCATCGATAGCTCGACAGTTTGTGTTTGTGCCTAGGTTGTTGAGCCTCAAAATAAGGATCATTCCAGCTCGTTGGTGGGTTATAAAGTCGTAGGATATATGCAGGAGTACCTCAATGACTAGTTCCTGACCCGCATCTCATTAAATATACACTGGTTCACTGTTCTTTCATGCTGTCGAGTTGAAATTTCACATATCAGTGAGGAGGGAGAGGTGAGATAAGATCTATTAGCCCAAATATGTTGTTTTTTCAGAAGAGTATATTAAATTTCCTATGATGTTCCAACTGCGTACTGTGAAACTACAGAGAAGTTAGTGACAGAATATATACCTTTTGAAGAATCCAGGGAGCTTTGCTGCGCAAACGATAGATTTTGTACGTGTACGTACCCTTGATGGTTTTTCCAGAAACCATTGTGGTACTGGTGAATTCCTCCTGTTTCACAAACTGAAAAAGTGGGATTGGCGATAAACAAGTAGATGGAAAACCACTAAGGCTCGAAATAAAGTTGCTTTCCAGGCTTTTCCGTGGAACCTGATAGATCATTATAGTAATAAACTTTATTTCGGGTCCTCACAACTGAATATCGAATGGGAAACTGGCTGGAAGCAGTTAATTAAACAAATATTTCAAAAATCTTGAAAAACAAGTTAAAGATGTACAGATTCTAGCAATACGAACATTTGAAACTCTGTGAAACAGAATAATCAAGAAACCATCTACCATCTATGTATCGTTTACTGAAAAAATTTACCAACCTCCAGGTATTGCAGAACGAAGTCATGCTGCACTTTCGGGTCCTTTTGGTGTCTCGAAAGCTCTCGACACGGAAATCACAAAAAAACGAACCGAAACCAAACCAAAAACAGACATTCTCAAAAAAGGCTCACCTCAGCTCCCTCTCCACCGCCGGTCTCATTCTTGCTAACCTCGGAAACGGCATACAGTTGTCCCCTTTGGAATTCCTCGAGTTTCAGTGGAAGGGGAATACGGAACTCCTTAAAGTTATACAATTAAAACACCCTCTCCTATATACACAGATTATAACTAGAAACATCATATACCAGTCCAATCGTGGCGGCCGATCCTTGAAAAACCAACGCAAAAAACCTTGTCTGAGCATTTGAAAGCAGTTTGTTTATCACATTTGGTTTTTGTTTGTATATTTAGGCAACGAAAACAAAACTGAGAACCTGAATCAAACTTATCGGAAAAGACTGAGAAAATCACTTTGGAAATACCCATCGAACCGAGTGCAGAGTGAGTTGGATAGAAAATGGAAGCAAGCGGCTAATCTGGGAAGCGGATCAGGGCGCTCGACGTATATCTCGGCTTCAACTACGTGAGATGACGGTCGGGAGGAAACAGGAAAGCGCCGAAACATGCTACCGAGTACAGCACACGTGTGACGTGTTAACGCGTCCACGTGGACGAAAAGTGCACGTGTGCATGGCAAACGAGAGAAGGCGGGGAAATACAGAATCGAGCCGAGAGTCCGTAGAGGGGGCAATTTGAAGACAAACCTGAGCATCTAATTTCTGAGACTTAGAAAAGGTGAAAAGGGTTAGAGAACCATGAAACACATTGAAAACATGGAATCGAGCTCAGAGTCCATAGAGGTGGCAATATGAAAACAAACTCGAAACTTTAAAACTTTGAGAGGGGTGAGAGAACCACAGCGAGCACGTTAAAAAGTTCTTATCTCTAAATACCCGCTCAGAAACCTACACACATTACTTATGTTTTTATTATCAGGTGCTTCGAACTACACCGCCAAAGTTGAAATTATAGCAATTGTACAAGGTGAAAGGTAACTCAAACTTGTTCCCCAAGTGGTATTGTACGGCTGACAATACTCAAAACACGACGACAAACGAAAACTATTAGGTGTCGACATCATAGTGAATAATCATCAGACTTAGTTGCGTGGCTTCACGTTGTCAATGTTCTGCAATCGTGCTCGTTTCAGTCCTAATACACAGTTCGCACAGGGAAAGGCGAGTAAAATCTTCGTTGCCTTTCTCACTGGCAATATTTTTTGTACGTGCACATCGTTTCAAGAGGCACTTATAAACGAAAAGAAAGAAAAATGACCTCGTTTGCTTCGGGTAAATTCAAACCACAACTTTGATACAGTTGTCGTATCCTAACCCATTCTAATATGACTCAGAACTGAACATGAATGTTCTGAAACTGTGTGGCACATAGAATTTCAATCTCCTTCTCTCTTACCCCTCGTTCTCGTCATATCTCTCTCTCTTTTTCTATTTCTCTTTCTCCACTCCTCTCTATCTTTTTGTTCTTCTCTTTCTCCCACTCCCCCCTCTCTTTCTCTCTCTCTCTCTCCCTTTATGAAGTTATATCCAAATCATAGTGTGATCATCAGTTGCTTTCACGTTTTTCAGCGTCTCCCAATCAGCAACACAGTCTTTTTTCGAAGGTTATTCGGTGGGTATATATCATTTACGATGCTCACGATATTCGCCAGTATGGGAGCGCGGTCGTCAAATAAATTTCCCCCAAACTGGCGTGTTGAAAGTCTGCGCATCGGGTTTCGTCACGCTCCTGTTGTGTAATGAAAATATCGGGTTCTACCGTACTTTCTGCATTTTGTCCACACATTTGTGAATTTGGAACGGAATAGGAATCTCGAGCCTAGATTGAAGAAACCCTACTTGGCTAGCGTTTAGCACTTGGGACAAGTTGACAAGTACATTTGACTTTTTGTACGTGATAATGATATAACTTTCTCAGACTCATTCGGTTTTTTGTGTTACAAATTTCCTGGCTTTAGTAATGAAATCGAATAGAACATATTCTGGTAGCTGGCCAATCTATCATCTAGATGCAATGATGATTTCATTAATTCTAATATATACGAGAAAAAACTCCGGTTTTTACTATATTGTTAGTCAAAAGTACTATTTGTTTATGAACTTCACATTCAACTGCAGTATAAATGAGTTTTGAAACAATTTCTCATGAACTGAACTAATTGTCGATTGAGGTTTGTTTTGCCAACGGGGACCGTTTGAGTTACCCAACCCGTACGGTACTCATGTTATACAACAGGGCTGAATGGTGAAGGTCGATTGAGTAACCAGACTATGCACTGTCATAACTTCTATTTACTTAGGCTAATGAAGTATACGCCTCATATAATAGAAGGTGAAACTATGGAAACACAGAAAAAAATGAATATGACCAAAACAAATGTTCTATTTATTACAAATCAGCACACATGGGGAAAGTGCTGCAATATTGATATAGCTAATTGATATCACTCCTATGTGGTTTTTTATTGTATTCTACAATTCGAAGGGTAACTTTCCAACTAGTGTTCTCTCATCAAAGCATCGCTTGCATATTTCCACAGTGAACGTTAAAGGTTTAATTCGGCATAAATTTCGCTATTTTTCTGATAATTACAATGCATTTGTTCGCAGATTATATTTCAATTACGTATAACGTAGATTGTGAGTTCATGTTTACAAACTGAATAGACGACTGGAAGTGATAGTGTAGGATTCGACGAGAAGTTGATAGGAACTAACATTTGCCCACGATCACCGCGTTATAGTTCTTTTGATTCCTACTGAGACCTCGGCAGCGTGTCAATGAAACCTTGGAAGAATGTTTTCACAATATTGCATTTGGTGAAATGTCTTTCTGTTTACAAACTGTAACAAACTGTCAAGTTTTTCAAAAATTTCGAACTTGGTGAAAAACATCTTTGAAATTCATTGGCACGCTGCCAAAGTCTCAGTGGGAACGGAGGAAACTGTTTTCTACTGTGTCTTCCCAAGCTCAGAACACACCGCCGACCCATGTTGACAACGGTGGTATTTCGGCCTGTGACTAACAAAGCGGTAGCACACGGGTACTATGACTAAAGAACTTCAACCTGTCATCTAGCAGCGGCTTGCACAATTTTCCATAACTATATGACAGGAAAAAGAATGTATCATAAATTAGGAGTTTACAGTGTAGAGTTTACAAACTATTCAACTAAATGAGGACGAGAGAACAGGAAGAAGGAGAGAGAGAAAGACAGAGAGAGAGAGAGAGAGAGAGAGAGAGAGGGGGGCAAAGCAATAGTAACATCTTAGAATCAACTTCATCTTGTTTCTGTGCTCGTGGTAGCTTTGTGCATGGCTGCGGTGTCTAAAGGCACTGTTCTCGATAAAGCACTGTGTCCCCGCCACAAATACACAGAGACTAGCCTCTTTTCATGCTGCCGCTTCCCATTGCTTACTCTGGACTAAGCCTCATTGTATATCACTTATCCAACAACAATACCACGCCGTTTTACGATTATTTGCCTTCTATAGAAAATACACGGATTAGGTTTACCTCAAACAAACCGTATATACAATATCCGCCTACGAATAGAAATAGGCAATTTTCGCATTTTCTCTCCTGCTTGCTGTTCAAAGTTCATCAAAGTTTGTTATTAGACTCGAGTTATTAAGTGGTTTATTATTTAGACCAGACAACCGATTTTCAAGTTGGTTCTAGTTCACGTTCAAGTTCACGTAGTTCACGTTTTGTTTGTTCACGTTTTACGTGAACTCTCCATTTTCTTCTAGTAGGGTACAAAAGATTTTGGATTCTACTAGAAAACATCAGTATTATCTTCACCAGAGATTCTTGTACACAAGAGAAAGCACCAACGTTATTTCGCTGGATATATTTCTGACTTTTCAATTAGTTCTGAGTTTCTGAATTATAAGTTTCATTTTAAGCACTAAATTCACTTATTTCAAAATTTATTTAGAAAAAAGCGAATTATTTCAAAACAAAAAAATGTGGTGATTAATACTTGCCTCCGCGCCCGCGGAACTCGTTTGATTCTGAAACCAACTTGTTCAACGCTTCACCCAATTTGCATAAAAGATGGCCGCGAATCGCAAAACATGTCACCCCCTCTTGCTTTTGTTCATGCACAGACTTAAATCCTTCCGGAACCACACGGGTTTTTCTCATGTGATAGTCCTTTATTTGTATCTAGCTAATTTTACCTCTTTCTCTCCCTCCTTCTATATATCTATCTTTCTCTCTCTTTTTCTCTCTCCTTGTTCCTCTCTCTATTTCTTTCCCTTTGCCGGAACATTATACGAACTTCACAGTTTCTTCTCATGTTTTCTCTCAACTCCCAATGATGATAAAACAGTAGCCAAAAATCCCATAACTATAATAGCACAATTAATTCAGAAACCTCTAATAATGAAGTGCACCAATCTTTCTTCACGTTTCACTTAACTATTCAGTTTTCTTCTTGAATACCGTTTCCGTTTCATTTTTGTGGTTGCCCTCCCAAGGTGGGCGGGCTGACTCCGCCCCCTTTCCCGGTGGTCCCACCCTCCCTGTCTCTCTCTCGGTTGATGTACTAATTAGAGTCTTTCTACGACGTTGTCACAGATTTTAATCTGTTTGTGTATCAATCTTTTTGTCATTCTTCAACATTGTTCCTATTCTGTTTTAATGATTCTGGTTTGTTGCAATTTCGACCGTCGAACTAAGCAGCTCATGAAAGTGCATTACAACCGAAACATTTTGAGTTGATTAGTTTTGCACAGTAACTTTTCGATCCGACCCAAAAACAGAAACATACATGGAATTTAGTGTCTTTTCTCAAAAAATGTCGCTCATTTGCTCAAATTGGTCATTCTCTACCTAACTAGGTACGTGTATAGTACTCAACACCATGTTTAACTTTCCCTTTGGCATTTCTGAACAGCTGCCAATGGCTGTTTGGACCGTGCATTGTCCTGCTCAGGCAGTTATCACCTATTGTGCGTACATGCAACCTTTTGTCGCACTACAGTACCCACACACGCGTATTACCTCACAGCCTATTCCAATTAGTTGTGCATTTGCTCTCCGAAAACACTTTTTATTTCAGTTTTATGCTAAATTAGAATGATTCCTCTACTATTTCTACTCTTTTCTGCCGCATTTGCCGACGAACTCATTTCTGCGAGATGTCAGTCCAAGTGTCTGTCGGACATGGAAGCACGTTATCAAGTGAGTTTTATAACACGTCGTTTTTTTTTTCATTTTGAATAGTATTTGCCAAATCTCTCTTATTCCCAGCATTCTCAAAGTTCTGCCACGGATTGACGGAACATTTTACCCGGATACTGTAAAACTCTATGATCGACTGAAGTAGATTATACATTGTTGCTCCATTTCGCTCTCATGCTATTGCGATGTCACTCAGTTATCTGCCACCTATCTCCACTGTAGATCTCGATTGTGTGGGAGTAAGTGCTTTTATGGCTTTTATTACTCGACATACTCAATCGAGCGCACAACGTATCCCAGTCATTTTTTATGGATATGGATTTTTTTATGGATTGAGCTAACTACTTGTTTTGCGGTTTTAAGCCATCAAAATTATGGAAACGTCAAACAAAGCAGTACACCGTTTTCATATTAAGTTCTTACTTGCAGTAAGTCTGGAAGAGCACGCTTTAATTGCACACTCAAGTTGCCTAATAATTGAGCTATTGAATTGAATGCATGCAAATGCAGTTCCCTGCTCAGCGGGGGTGCGCAACGCAACTCTTACACGGTTAATTAAACACTTCCGGAGCACAATTGCGCAACAATGAAAAGAACTCTCGCATTGTGAAGATCTACAAGCGCACGCAATGATTTATCATGTTCTGGGAACCCTAGCGATATTACGTCACACCTACATTCCCCACCCATAACATTTAATGAATGGAAAAAAACTTTTTGAACTTACATAATACTGCGCTAGTATTTTCGTACCAACATATTATCTACATGAATCTAGACGTCACGGATGTTAGCAGAGTAGATATATTGGTTATTAGCGGTAAATGGGTGAAATGTAAGCTACTAGTATAAGAAGTGAAAAGTTGCTCCACATTTCTTCCAGGAATGTAAATGTAACTCAGTTCGGCCTTGGTCACTTAGCTACGGACCCATGCTAGCAGGGCGGCGTCTTTCAGTCTTGCCTCTTACGCAACTAAACGAGCGAGAACTAGTGCATGATCGGACTTACACAAACAAACGATAGGCCAAAGACATGTGTTCTTGCATAGTTACTATTTCTTTATTTATATTTCTCGAAGAATCTTAGAGCAACTTCTCACGACTGCTACTAGTAACTCAAAAGCATTCACAAGTCGCAAATTGTAGAGTACTTTCAACTTCACATGTGACAGTTCGTATCTTTACACAACTTTCAAAACCTATAAAACAAGCTGAACAATCAAATCATGGGTTCCATTTTTCTAAAACAGTACTTAGTTTTAATGCGTCCAGTGTGTATATTCGACGAAGAACGGCAGTTCCCATGTGAAAGACGGATTTATTCGCCGCCCTAATCACTACTCTCCCAGGATAAGCTATAAGGCTAATAATATGGTCCCCCCCCTAGACTACGAGGTCGCAATTATCAGTTTTTCCCTCTTATTCGGCCGTTGCACCGAAATAACTCAACATCGTTTCTTGGGGCGGACGTTTACGACAATGTAACCTAAATTCAGTAGGTGTGCGGCTTTACAGCTGCATCCACCTAGGGTCACGCCGGCGGTGGCGCGGTGGTCCTTTGTGAGGGACCGCCGTGATTGATAGTATGTGTGCGGTCTCCATTAGAGTTGATGAACTGTCGCCTATAGGCCTCGCATTGACTGAACGCTGCCACGTAATCGAGAGACTAGATAGTGATAACTTTCTCTGAAGTATCTCCTTTTTCTCATAAAATTACTGTAGTGTATTCATCCCTCTTCTTCAAGTCGATTAGTTCAGTGGGTTCTTTCTCTTCTACCTCGTCTTTGTTTCTTTTGATGATCACTCGGAACTCCAAGCAGTCTGAAGGGAATTAGCCGTGATCATGAAAAGAAACCTGTTGCGCAATGGGCATTAAATTCAAAGCACCGGAAACGCGTTTTAATCCTCTAAAAGGCCGCGCCTCGCCTGAATAATTATTGTCTTTTCTGGTTCAATTGTTGGCTTTTTGCCAGGTTTCCCATGCGATTAGTAGTAGTTAAGTAAGGGGCAGAGTGGCCTTGCTCGGCCATCATTTTCCCTTTGAGACCAGCCAATGACTAAACAATTAGGAACAATACGTGTATATCTCCACGCGTATTGTGCACCATTCACAAAGAAAGATTGCAGATGGACAGTGGTATTATCAGGACAAAACAATTGGAATGTCTTCACTTTTCATACTGAACTCCAGAAGTAGTTTCACATGGGATTAACCGTGCTTCAATTTCAGTGGCTTTGACTCGTACTATCTTTTCCCGGTGGATAACGCGAGTTTTAACTGCGGAAGAAAATACCGTAGTTGCGCGCGAATAGGCTGAGGTGAGCTGTCATGAAGCAGCAGTTGTTTTATGCATCTGGTCTCATTTTATTCGTAAAAGTGTAAGAAACACTTGTCATATAGAGTGGCTGACCTCTGCCTAGGTGTGTACTAGATGGACATACACCTCGTCTAAGCAAAACAGTCACGATTTACGATCGGCCAGCTGTTTCATTCATCTTAACGCTTAGAGACACTTTGCCCGGTCGGGTATGCACCGAATGAAAAGTCGCCGTTTGAAATTCACATAGGTAAAGTACACAGTCACACATGTAAAACACAGCAGAACTCACAAACGTGCAATGAAATAGTGCACGATGCCTCATTAGAACGCAAACTTTACGTGACTATTCAATTACTTCTAGTATATCTAAGCCGTATACTGCGTTTCCTCAAACGTGCGCTGTTTCTTTGATTCTAAATCCAAACGGAATACAAGTCTTATGAATAGTGCGATGTTCCAGCCTACGTATATAGTATGCTTTCCATTCTTTATTGTTCTCCACAATCACCAACCCATGTTACGCGCAAAGAAAACATGTTAGATTTATGAGAAGGCAGCTGGTTGCGTATATTCGTCTTGAGGGCCCAATTTCTTCTCTTTCATTGGCAATTAAAAAGGCAATGAGTCTCTCTGAAGCAGATATTTTTGACAATAATAGCATCAATTTGAAATATTCTTTTCTTCTATTTCTCGCTCTCTTTTCTTTTCCTCCTTCTCCTCTCCACCTCTTTTCTCTCTTTCTCTCAGGTTAAAACCACATCTACAGTAATCTACCGATGAACCCGAAAATCCGCCGACCTCGTTCAATACAGTATATTATCTCGAAAAACCAGATGAGAACTGCGCCAAGTTTAATGGCTGTCGTCAATTAGCTGGCTCGTAAATTGTAGCCACCGTTTTCTCAAGATAGTAATCTCGTTCTGATAGGCGCGCGATGAGTAAATCAGATTGAAATTGATGATAGGAACGGAACACCACAAACTCTATTTCGATCTCAATACAAACATTGACTTTAATCTAAATTGGGAGAATCGAACCCGACTATGACTAACATCTGGTAGATATATGCTCATACAAGATTTCAAAAAATTGAGCGTCAAAATTGAGCGTGTGAGACACGTGTGCATTGAGGTGGGATCTGAACTCTAACGTGGTTTTTTCTAGTTTGATAGGTTCCGAACCGGTAGAGTAAGTGTTCTGGACAACTTCACTAAAACCACCGTAGTGTCTTTCCCCATTTTTAGCCATACTAAACAAACATTAACAATTCAGTCTTGTTTGAACTGGCGCGATAATACTGTGCAACGATGACCTCCCCGGGCATCAATTGTCTGTTTCCGGAATAATTAGCCGGTGAATTGAGGCGCAACATGTGGCGGCTGGTGGCGCCCCACCGGCGCCCAGTCTCCGCGCGATTTACGACAAATCTGATGCGATTTCCACCTTTTCCTCATCGAGGCTGCGCGAAAAAAACGAGATGATTGAGCCAATTGTCGGAGACCTGAGACAGAAACACAGCCAATAATGTTGTAGAGCATATAGATGGTGCGAAATGCATACTATACCGGCCGTAAGGTAGTACTCTAACCACTCCAGAGAGTTTATTTCTCTACCTAACTACTGTATTTTTGAACAAGCAATTGTGGGTCATTATTAGTGTAACCGAGATAACGTTGAGTTGTTCCACTATAAGAAATATGGAATACTTTTATGCACGTAATTATTGCATGTTGCAAAACTGTGCGGTGTTTGACATGTTTGACGTGGATGTATTTGATTCGGACAATAACATGTTCGACAAACATCGTGGACGAGATCAATGTTGTGACCCTTCCATAGATTTGCTCCGTGATCACGCGTGTATTGTTTCGGGAGGGGGCGATGAAATATTGACATGGCTGCTTTTGTGAGAGGTGGAGGGTCGAGCATTGCTCTATACAATCAGGTTGCACATAATAGAGTATCAGCACTGGGAATAGGCGACATTTCCGGTGGACAGAGAAACATACTTAGAGGTGTGAATAGGGGCAGAGAGAAAGGAGGGAACGAGAGAAAGAGGGACAGAGAGAAGAGAGATCGAGAGAATGAAGGACTAAAAGAGGGATCGAGAGAAAGAGGGGATGAAAGAGGGACAGAGAGGAGAGAGAACGATAGAAAGAGGGACAGAAGGAGAGACAGAGAGAAGAGGGAACAATAGAAAAGAAAGGGACAGAAAGATAGACAGAGACAAGAGGGGGGGGGATCCAAACCTCTGACCAGAACACTTTACTTCTTGACCATGGCAAGTTTGTGCTTGCTCCCGATTTTTCTTCCGCTACAACATAGCTAGTTTTCTGACCAAGATGTGCATATTGGATTACGGTAAGCGCGGCGGTATCATAGAAACGAGGATCGTCAAGCACCTCGGGAAACGTATGCCCTGCGCAACACTTTTAGACTAATCGGATTAACCTAGGTGGACGACGGTTTGAGACAAGTGCCGCCGGCGTGCATAATCACCACTTGAGCAAATACAGGTGTGGAAAACATGGCCAAACTTTTATGACATATCTCTTCATTTTTTCTTGTTATCTCTTTCTATCTCTGTGTCTCTTGATCCCTCCCTCTCTCTCTCTCTCTCTCTGTTGATCTCTTTTTCTCTATCTTTCTTTCTCATATTCTCTCTCCACCCTTTCATTCTCTTCTGAGCGTGGCCCCCTTCATATATATCTGAGAGCATCTATTATTATCCACGCCTTCTCAATTGCTGCTCTTATAATAGATGCTCCTAACAAAGACGAGCACTCTATCTAGTAACGTTCACAGATTTTATATATGCAAGAGGATGGGGAACACATCCATAAAACATGATACCATTATGAAGGTACCGTATACGAGGGGAAATTAATTACAGTACACGATTGTCAGAATACTAAAGTACCTACACCAGTATCCAAAGTACCGTATACCAGTGTTGTTTCCTATATAACTGTTTCCATACGTTCTCCAGCCCATTGACCTCTGGATTTTGTTTGGCCATTGATGCAACATTCATCGCAGGTGGTTTGGGTCAGTTCATAATTTCCCCCCTCTCATATTTCCCAGCCACTCGAAGGAAACACATCTAGCTGCAGCGCTAACAACCTGGACCTAGAAAATGTAGCAGTCACGTGAGATGTGACAAGAATAGGAGCTGTACTCAGTTTTCCTCTTTTTTTTCACGGGTAAAAAGGGCTTCTATTCAACTACTGCTCGTTTCGAGTTGAACAGTAGATCACACGTAAGTAAACCTCCGCTTCGATACATCTTCCGTTTGAGCGTTCCGAAATTCTGATGTGTTTCACGTGACTACGTATTCTAGTGGCAGCATAAGGAGATTGCCTCTCGGCCCAAATCTAAAATGCTATAAAAACGGCTCATTAATTCAGTGCTGACAGCTAGTGTCAATCTGGGCGAGGGAAGCGGGCGCCCTTTTTAGGTGTCAAATGGTGTCCGAACTGTATACATCGGTTCACGGTTCAGCGCCCCACGCACACATACATTATGCACGCGGCTCATTTGACTCCTATCCTATATCCATCCTATCGCATTTGGATATGTCAACCTGTACGCTAACAGTGACTACCGGTTGATGGGAAGGGGACAGTGGAGTCAGAAACTCATAGTTTCAACTTGGTTCTGGTACAAATAATCTTCAAGGTGATAGGGAGCTTCACCATGGTTACTACTGGAAATTCTTAGACGGGCATCTATATATTCGATCAAATGGTCAGAAACTGATCTCATTCTCAATACAGTTATTTTTTTCTAGTGAATACGACTTTTCCAACACCTTTAAGACTATTGCATATAAAAAATTATGCGTATCGCCTGTGAGTAGTTCTCACCGGGGGAGGTCCTTCACACGTGTATGGGTGGCATTCTCGAGCGGCGCCCCTTTCTGGTAGGACGGGTCACTTGTCGTATACAAAAGACGACCATTCTAGTAATTACAGAGGCAGCAATGTATTGTTTTGAGTGAAAAGCAACTGCCGCCACTCTATATGACTATTATGACGATGAAACTACAATTAGGAGGCAGGCAGCGCACTGTCCTATAGTTCCCAGTCTATTATTGTTTTGACGAGACTGTTCTTAAGGTCGTTTGAGGTGAATTTCACGCTAGAATGGCTACAGTCGCTGGCGCGCGGGTGAGAAAAGAAATTATGGGAATAGGGTCCGGCCACCTATAATCAGGAACACACTTATGCTACTTTTTTGGCAATGTTCTACTGAAACAAAAAGTATCATGTGTGAGAGAGAGCATGTTTGTAGCTGACATTTCAAATTTAACGTCACTCCATTCATAAATTCAATTTAGTTCTTAATGAAACTCACACATTAAAAAGCAAAAAAAAAGCCGTACCCATGTTGATACATACTAAAAAAGCTTGTTCATGTTGATCTCCAAACGGTTCTAAAAAAGGGGGTACGGTACTAAACTCAATTCACTTCTCCAATCCATATATTCCTGTACAATTCCAGTACGTTCACAAAGTGTATTGAATACAGTAACCTCGAGGTCTACCTTATTTACTGAGCCGCCAGAGTAGAAACAATTATTCAGCTACCAACTATAAGTAGCTGACGATAAGTGGCCTGGCATTATTCATAAGCTATCTGTGTGCCAAATCCTCCTTGAGCTCATTATCACATTGTAGTCGCCAACTGCACACGGATTGCGTCGATTGCGCAACAAATGTGCTCCTGATCCGGATTACATGAAACGAGGACACGCGCAAAATAGCAACATTATATTTTTCTCTTTCAGGACAACCACGAGCAGCGAAGGAATCTGAGGCACCACATCATTCAAATGTGCAAGGACGATGCTACTTGTTCTGCGGTAAGTCGAGTACACGAACTGTAGTTTGATCTGAAAGCACAGGAGAAATTCCGAACATTTCCTAACAGCACCTGTGTTCTAACAATAGAGATGTGCACCCGTAAAGTTTGCAACTTATCTCAACAACGTTTAACATATAGTAGTGAGATCTTCGAGAGAACTACGTGTTCTCTCTTTCTCTCGCTCCCTCCCAATCTGACTCTCTCGCCCTCTCTAAGAAGCGTCTACAGTGCGCGATCCGAGATTAACCTGTTTGTCAACCATTCTGAGAGTGTGAACCATCCACCCATGACCATTAGGCACACAATGCCATTCATGGCTAGCACTATGACTGTACCGGTAACTAGAGAGAAAGGGTCACGAACAACACCTGACCTTCATCGTCACGTGTCCACACGTGAGATGTCAATTCCAGTCATATCTTCACGTGTCACGTGACTATTCCAATAATTCATAGCAGGCTGGTAGTGGTTTTTCGTAACGTTTGATTTTACTACTAGTTGCATTAGAGTGGGGGACAGGAAGAAATATACACATTGTGCACCTTATTGAGCTCTTAATTATGGGTTCCATTAGGTAGTCATGCTCGAGTGAACTCTCCAACGGAACTGACCATACACGAAAATAATTTGAAGGAAACGACCTAGAAACTGTTAGGGGTACTGAAACGTTTCACAAATATCAATAGTTATTCTATTGACTTTTCATCTTTCGAACGAAACACTCTTTTTTTACCAGAACCCGTCAAAAGAATATTTTACTGAAACCCCTCTGCGTTTTAGGAGAAAAATGAGTTATTGTACTAAGGAAATGGGAAATGTCATGCAATCGTGCAATCTGGCGCCGTGTTGATTTCGTCAGTGCATCTGTATCTCTCCATTAGTCAGTATGTCAAGTACGGCGCTCTAGCATATGGCATTCGGGCCGAATCGTCTATCAAACCACTATTTTTGTTCCGCGCTGTCCAAACAGACAAAATTAAGTGACTCGTTTTGTAATGGGGTCACCATCTCTGAAAGAATCGACCCACACTGCTATAGCAACTGCTTCTGAACCAGAAACCGAAATTTAGCGTAAAGCTGGACATTTAACCCGACCCTTGAAAATTAGAAGAGTACAACCATTATCTTCATAACTTCACGTTTCATAACCATTTCTTCATATCTTCACGGTCAAGTTGCGACAAACGGTTAACTTCATATAATAACTGACTGTAAGACTCTAGCTGGACATGTGCTAGAAATACAACTTCTCCCACCCATTTCGGCGTTTCGCAGAGTTTCTAGGAAGCGGCATCTTTCAATTATTTCTGGTGTTTACTAGCGTTGATGGGTCATAAAACTTTTAGCGTCGGTCATTAGTGGAGACCAAACAGATGGATGTGCGCAAAGAACAAATGGTATCCTGCTCGTCTAATAAAGATGAGATTGACGATGAAACTGACTCGATCATCGAGAAGAACTCCGTCTGAAAAGAATGGAACATCAATCAGAAAGTACTTGATGACTCTTCGAAATTCCAAGTTGTATCAGAACAATAACTAGTTTCACTTTGACTTGGTTAGATTAGGTTAAAATTGTTTCCGATATCTTCCATCTGGTTCATTCGAATGTATTCAAGAAGTGCTCAACTTTTGTAGCCAAAACTCTCCCAAGTCAATATGGGGCAGTGTACTCACTATCTCACATGCGCTCGTTCTATTCTTAATGGGCGGCGACCACCAAAGACGGTAATGGGTATGGTAATGGCGGACATTGCAACATATGTGCATGAAATAGACCACACATTGCGCGGGAGGACCACATTGTATGGTTTCGAATTGCATACATAATTTGCTCTACTGAAGGCGACCCCGAATGGTATGTGCTGTCTTGTTCTGCTGTGTTTGTAGTTTGATCCGAGCACATGAGACCATCACGTGAATACACGTAAACTTTCCATGAACTATAATAGATTTTCACGTTGAGAATCAGTGCAAGTATTTAGGGCCAGTCGACATTGTTTTGCCGGCGCTCATTCTAAACTAGTTAGAGGGTCAATGGAGCATAATCGCACAACCTACAATTAACATCTCATAATCAAATCAACACTGAAGGATGGCTCATTGACGATGGAGCTGGCCCGTTATAACTACAATATCAACAAAAACTAAAAGGGTCCCCGGAAAATATGAGTTGGTATACAAGAAACTATATCTGACAACAAGAACATTATGAAATGTGCTGTCCCAACTTCGACTTGATTTCCCATATAGGCGGCGTAGCAATCCTTCCAACCTCATGAGAAACTCATATGATTTTCTCATGAGATACCTCATGAGCTACTCGTGAACTTCTAATGTTGTAGCATAGCAATCAATAGGATCGCATGAGAACCTCGTACCAATAACTCATGAGGTGATCTCATGAACTTTTGTAGGGATTGCTACGCCGCTAGGTTACATACCTGCTCATTACGGTTGTAAACATACACACACCATTGCTGAGGAAGTATGGAACGTAGATTATGGATGAATGTAGTTCTTCTTTGGTATTGATATTCATGTTCACGTTTCAGTGCACAGCCCCATGCCGCGAGAGCTTCTCCGACGTGCCCACGTGCAAGGCTTCTGTTTGTGAGGTGAGGTTTCTGAATAATTTACATCGTAGCAAAAAAGACTGGTCAGATAGTGACTAGGTAGTCCACCTTGGAGTCGAAATTTTCACATCAATATGTGTATGGTGTCGGACGTCCATCATATCAAAATCAGTGACATTTTCTCATGTGCTAACTATTTGGAGAAATGATTAGGTTAATGTGCTCAGTAAGAGGTGTACTGGTTGTGAGTACACCTCTTACTGAGCACATTAACCTAATCATACCACCATCCAAAAGTCCTAGTGACACAATTATAGTTTGTTCAAATAAAATAACCTAGTATTTGGAGAAACTTGGTATCTCGGTTCGGAAGTAAGTTATCTTTTATTGTTCTTTTTGTAAATATAATTTGCAGGATTCGCTGGACAAACCAAACTGCGAGGAATCTTGCGAACACCTTCATCTCATCTACTCGGAAAAGCCGGGCACTTGCCCACCTCTACAGAACACATCCAACTATGTACGTTCACCGAAATGCGATGATAGAACGAGAAAAATTAGTATTTTCCCCTATGAAATTCTCTCTCTTCTCTCGTTTTTTTTCTCCAATCGCTCTCTCTCCTCTCTCTCTTTCCCTATCTCTCTCTCTCTCCTCTCTCTCTCTCTCTCTCTCTCTTTTTCTCTCTTACATTCTTTTCCTGCTCACCCCTCTGAAATGTGTTTTGTAGACAGTTATCGTAGACAAGAATGAGAAAAGTCTACGCAGTTTGCTTTCTTATTGGCAAAATCGATTAAAATAGTGATTCTCATTCTCCAGGAGTGTTCGGCCTTATGTCACTTGGACGGGGATTGCGGCGAGACGGCCAAGTGCTGCTCCTACGGCTGCAGTCGACAGTGTGTACTTCCCATGGGAAAGGACCCGCGCCTCCTTCCCGTACCGCTCTCCATTTCGGTTCAGGAAAGAAAACGGAAAAGGTTAGTCGGAAAAGGCCCGCTCGCGCGTTTTAAACAACTGGAGATAGAAAATTGACTCATTTCGAACTACGTCTACGTATTTCTAACTAAGTCTACGTAGTTATAAATGGGTCAATTTTCTACCTCTAGTCGTGAGCAATACGTTACAAATACGACCGAAACAGCCAAAAATTTCGCAAGTTTAAAAAGGTGAAGTGAAGAATGGGGAAAGCTGTGTGTAAATGTGCTCATATTTTCGAAAAATTCTCAAAAAAAAAGAAGGGAAAGTTCAAGTTGGTATCTACAGATCGATCATAATCCGCTGGGTGATGCAGCAGCTGACGAAGGAGCAGACGAGCTCCAACTCCAATCTGTTCGTCGTGCAATGGAGATGGGGAATTCATACCGATTCCCAGTCGATGACCGAATGGCAGACTGTCACCGTGGTACGTGGAACTTATAAACTTACTACTAGTAATTGAGACAGTCGCGTGATACCTGTGTCAAATTTTCGTTGCAATTTACCCAGCAACCACAGCATATTTTTCCACATCGCCCGTAATAGAAACAAAAACAACACACGCTCTAGTATAGTTCATGTTTCCAAGTTTAGTATAGTACATTCAAGCTTCTTTCCATCTTTAATTTGCGTTTTACATACGAGATATATACATACAAACGGTTATCATGCACATGATGAAAACAGAAAAGTGTTCGCTCGCTCAAAATCACCCAAACAGGCTATAAAATTTCATCAGGTTAATCATTACATTTCCAGCGGAACAAGCCGTATGCCATTCTGAAGCACCTTCTCTCGCCTGGCCGATTCTACGAGTTCCGAGTGGGTGCGGTCAGCACTCACGGCAGTCTCGGATTCAGTAAACCCTCCCAACCGTTCAAATTATCCAAAGGTTGGTTATATGTACTATCAAATCGTACCAAACAGGCGTTCATCAAAACAACTATACTTCATGGGGGTTCTCAAGAGATTATATTCAAAGCTTTAATGAGAATATTCTCGAAATTACCTGCTTTCTGGCATTTTCCCAGTGTACTGAATGACTGTTGTTCAGAAGCAAAGGCTCCCCAGGCGCCGCGTGAACTTTCTCTCGGCTCCTCTAAACTGACACCCGTCGGACTATGGAATCAAGTCATTCAATGGTCCCCTCCATCCAGTGATCTTCCCATCAAAACCTACCAGGTACAGTCTTTTTTACATTTTTAACAAAAAACCAACTAAATAATCATAGTGTGAACCATTTCAACGGCAAAACTGAATAGTATAACTTCGAACTTACTGTTCCTATTACTTTTCATTCACCTGCTTTGGTGACTATCTTTCATGTTTTCTCAGAATCTCAGTTCCAGGTGTCGTGGGCGGCGTCATCGCGTGTGGAGGCAGATGCATTTGAGGAGATGATGCGTCGTCGAGCCACGCTAGAAACACACGAGAAGAGAAGCACAGACGATGAAGACGAATGGGGAATCGAACACAGGTACGTCTCTTTCTCTTCACATAGTCGTAGTCAGAAAGTCGGCCGAAGAGTACTGTAGAGCGCTGAGCACATCAAGGACCAACTTATTTAAATAAGACCAATGTAATTAAGTTTTAACTATGAAAGGGAAATAAACACACCTATCGGAACCAACTTTTTTTGCAAGCAGACATATCTGGACGGATAGACAGCGTTATCTATCACCTACACGTAGTAGAGATAATTATAATGATCCATGAAACTTCAGAGATCGTCATTCCGTGGTGGTGCCCAGCCATTCCAACCATGCAGAAATAGCCGGCCTCTTCCCGAACTCGGTCTACATTGTTGAGGTAAGAGCCATTTACATGAACTTGCTTCATTTCTATTGATGTTGTTCAAATATTTCTCAGTTTTGTTTTTTGTTGAGTTTGTAAACATGTTGTACAATGAACTTTTTACAGATCCATGCTTCTGTGGAATCAACGGAAGGCGAGCTACAGGGAGAAAAAGGCATTATTTTCGTGCGAACAAAAGACGCCTTTGAGCCACAAACCACTCAGGTATAATATAGTCGTCGCCGTAACTAATTATCCGGAATACCGTATCCCTAACTCATGATGTGTTTATATCATGTGTCCTATTTTTGTCTGTGTTCCTGATAGCAAGACATTGCATGCTATAATGTTGGTTTCATGACTATATTGGATTTAGTTATACTGTTAGTCAATTGCACAGTCACGTGAAACATGTAAAACACAGCAGAACTCAGAAACGTGCAATTACAAAATGCTTCTTCATTAGAATGCTCACTTTACGTGACTATTCATTTACTTCTAGTATCTGAGCTACTTTTCAGATGTTTTCGTCGCCCACCCCAGCCTCACTGCCTACCCACGATCTGAATGTTCCCACCAGCGAGAGTGTCGGATCCTCGACCCCAGTGTCGCTCATCGACATCCAAACCCCGTTCTTCGATCAAGAACTACAGGTAATCAACAGGATTCTCTTACAATATATATTGACATACATTTTAGTATGTTCTTTTCTGCGTGCAAGCGTTATAATATTTTCCGTAGATCCATATCACAAACAAGCTTTTATGTTTTGATGTTATGAGAGAGTTTCCTATTCGATGGAATTCGGAAGTTGGTTGAAAACAGCAGCAGAGGATAGGATTCAACAATTTTCAAATTAATAACATTTGCAGGCCGGTATCAACTGGTTGAATTCTCGCATATGTGCCCCCGGGCGGACCAAGTTCGCGGTTCGTGTGAAGAAGGGACTGTGTAGAGAATACCAACCGCATCACCACCTGGAAGCACGGTATGATTTATTTTCAAATTGTTTCGGTTACGGAAACGTGCTTTATGAACTATTAAATAATTAAGAGACTGTAGTTGTGAAGCTACTTTTCGCATTTACGAGTCCTATAAACGCGTGAGCTTGTTTATGCTTCGCAACTGAGAGATCAGGTTTATTATCTATATCACATATGAGGTAATATCGCGAAGACGACGACTATACCATCTACCTCTGACTGTTTCAAGTACTCCATAGTGTTTCAGATGGAACGACATTCGAGTGGAGGACTGCGCGGCTGTCCTCAGAGGACTTTCTTTCGACTGCGATTACCACGTACAAGTCACCGAACTATCCACCGATCAGGTACTTATTATTTTATTACATTCCCAAAATGTATTGTCGTCTGTAAGATAGGAAGAGTACTGCATTCCTTTATTTCTGATGTGTGCGATGTGAAAGAAAATGTACCGAGTACATGGAATTGAATCAAACCACTACTCTTGGCAGCGCTGACCAATGAAATGTTATGTGCTTTACACACGAGGAACTTAGAGGTACAGTATCCTTGTGACGTTCTTCTGACAAACAGAATGAATAATATGTTTCGTTTGCAGACAATCTCGTCGATGTTCGCCACGCAGCCCTGCTCTGCGACCCCGTCTCACACTCCGATCCCCTGTCTCACCCTGACCACCCCCATTCTGTGCACCGCCCACGCCGCCTCCGTCGCGTGTCACTGGAACAAGGATCGCGGCGAGAGTCGGGACACCGTGATCGGCTACCGGGTGGTCCTGTCCTCGCCCACCACCGCCCTCAACAACATCACCATCAACCCGCCACAGGTGCGGGAGATCTTCTATGAGGGCCTGCAGCCTGGCGAGATGTACACGGTTCAGGTTGGCACATTTCTTTCTTTTCCACTCTCCAAGATCTTGATATTGGGAGGAGTACGAACTAATGGGACTTGTACGAGTAGCAATAGGTTTACGATGTTTAACAACGTCACCAATTGGATTCTGAGGATTCCGATCAAACTACATTTACACAGCAGAAGAAAGGATAGATAGAAGTACCGCAAATACTTTTAGGCTTCTTCTGGTGCAACTGATTATTTCCCGTTTTCAGGTGCAAGCCGTGACGAACCGTGGCCTCGGCAGAGAAATCTCGACCAATTTCGTTGCGCCTTCCATTTTGTTGGACGAAAATGATGATATACTGCAGAGGTTCCCCGGTGGACAAATTATCGAGCTTCCCCTCGAAGCAAAGTCAAGCAACAATCTATTTATATACACTTTTTCCATTATTTTGTTCAGGTTAATCTAGGTTCAGGTTAATCATCCGCAGGTAACCCGGTTACATATGAATAGAAAATGATGGGGTAAAAATGTAAAAAAACAACCGGGTTACATGTGGTTATAGCCGGTATCTGACCGACCCTACGTACGTATAGGTTACTCAACGAATCCATACTGTTAGAATATTTATATAGTTGTTATATTGATAATGATTGCAAATTACCTTTTGAATTACTTTTTCAAAGTCATCTTCGAGTAGGGTTTCGTTGAGTATTTAGCATTTTAGTTTCTGCCTGGGACCAGTTTTTCGAGGTCCAATTGGATCACAGTTATTATTGTTATTCCAACTATGTCTTTTTACGAACTATCAGCAGTGCACAGCCTGCTTTTCATCACTTTTCCACACAAAAACAAACCACAACGGGACCATTCTACCAACCAATTGCCTGTTTATTCGATTTGTCATAGGATCGATATTTGTACGGGTGTTTATGAATTGTAAATACTGAGTGATTGTGATATTATTAGTCAGATTAATAAAAATTTTACCTGATGTTTCAACAATAAATGCTTCTATAAACGAGTTATCTCCGGTATTACAACTAATGTACGAATCAGAACACGAACTGAGGAAGAATCAAATGTATCTGGTCCTAGCTGACTACAAGTATTATAGAGAGAAAATGTTTGGGCTTTACTCTGAATAAACCCGGTTGCCTGTCCTCTGCAAGGCGTTTTCTTCGAAAATGATTGTGAAATAAAACATTCATATACAACGAAAACAACACCATTGATTAGATCATTTGGATGTCTTTCCCTCAGAGGTATTCTTCATATTCACGCTGTACCCGCCCTGCCCATTGGGAGTCAATTGAAAGCTATCCGTAGACAACCCGAACGGTCGCAGCAGCAAGTTGCCTGCAATTGTATTTTCATTGTTTCTTGATTTTCGGTTTTATTATATTTTGTATTAAAAATTTTATCCAATGCGCAAGATTCTTTCCAACCATATAATAAATCTTTCAAGTTTATGGGCTTCTACTGATGCATGGAATCAACTTTATTCATCTATCCTACGATGCTTGAATGTGGTCAACCAATTCGCACAATATCAAATAAACACGGAAAAGACGAGTTCCATCAGAATTTCCCAGATCGTACAGCCAACGATGTTTCATCATCAGTGCAACTTCAGAAAAAAAAATCAGATAGCTTTCAGAGACGAAGTAGGGTATATCATAAAAATTTTGCAAAAAAGGCTTATATCGTACAGAAAACTGCCCTGAAGTCTCTGAAGTCTCTGAAGTTTTCTGGAACTTCCTTACACTTTCTTCATTCATCAAAGTGAGAGTAAGGGGAGAACTCAAGGAAACTCCCTGAACTTTGTTATTGAAAGAAAAGGCGAAAGCGGCCTCCCGGAGCGGTGGGAAGTCTTGGAAGATATGCCAATGAACCAAACTTCCGACCAGATTGACCGTTGAGGTTCACTCATGACAGCCACCACGAGCAAAACGCAAATTTCACCACATTATCCACACCGATTCCACAGAAATGTTTGAGTATCCTACCTAAATCTTTTACTTTCTCAACCATATCTTCCTTGAGACGTTGGTTTCGATCCTCAACTTTCGCACGCAATTCCGCGACCATTCCTTCATATCGTTTTCTATTCTCACTTGAAGTACCGGGAGTTTCCTAAATGATATAGAGTGCATAACATTGATACAATACGGAAGATGCTAGGTGGTGGCCTGTGCACAACTATTAATTTTCGAGTACTTTTTTACAATTGAATATTTTTTTATAAAATTTAATAGTATGGTACGGTCTGTCACTTTGGGACGGACGCATGCCTTGGTAGCGAAGGCTTAGTCGAGTATACTGTAACCCATTTCCTTATAAATTTGTTTCATATTGCTATCTCTCTTACTCTCTCTCTCTGTCTTTCTCTCTATATATATTTAGCAGAGTATACTGTCTTCCTACGGATCTTGCGAAGTAGAGATGTTCTAGTTCCCAATGCAATTGTTTTAAATTCCTCGTTGTCCAAACACGTTTTTAATATAGAGATATTAGTTTTCGATGTGTTTATCAACACTCTAGGCCTTCTTGTTAACCACCGACTCTGACTCCATAAGAGAGAAAAATAACTAACTTTTTCGTTGTACAACAACAAGTATCTCAAAATATAGAACCTACCAAAAGAGTTTCATAATCCTTGATAGAATCTTCATACTTTTCAGAGATGTTTGAATACGCAAACGCGCGCCTGTCCAACGCTTTCTGATTGGGAACACCAGCCTGTGACATTAACAAATAAGAGGTGACAACGTAGAAACTTCGGAAATAATCTCTTTGAAAGACTGTTCTTTGTGAGCAAACTATGTTTGTCTTCGATACTAAGTCCTTTCACGGGAAAAAAGTGCATAGGAAGCCATTCACGCAGCTGAAAAAAGGTACGAAATAGAAATGAAACCTCAATGGCGCTTGTGGCAAATTTGGCGGCCTCTTCCCACTGTTCCAGTCTGTTATGAGCGGCGGCCAAATTCGAGTAGAGCAAAGATTTAGTAACATTACCATCGGGGCAAATCTCCAAGCCTTCCTGGAATAGAGCAGATTTCACTACAATTCTAATGGTAGTTCCTTCCAGTGTATATATCCGGTCATTCCCACTGAGAATTGGCAACGTGCCATTGACTATTCCAGGGTATTTTTCCCCGTTTTGGAGTTGATCAAAACAATTATGATTTCTGCCAGCGGTTGTTCAGTTTCAAAAGAACACGTGAAGTGAATGAAGAATGTTTTCGGATCACTTATGTTTGCTATAAAAATTGAACATCCGAAAATCTTGGCACCATGCCAATGAGGCTCTGTGGTAATGAAAGGAACTGTAGTTGGACGGAAACGGCGAATGTAAGCTAACACCCGGTTGCACCAGTCTACCGGCCAAATTAATTCCGGCTCGATTTGGTGAGCAGAAACACTGATCGCGCACCAAAAATGTCAAGAGAGTGGAAAGCACGAGCCGGAAATTCCAATATATTCAAGTTTATGCAGAATTTAGGGGTATGGTCTTAGTGCACTCGATGTCAAGCCATTTTCTGTGCCTCTCCCCTCACTACCACATCACCAGCTGCCCTACAAACGTAGAGCCAGCCTATAGCTTCAGAAGATAGGCTCACCGTATATGTACTAATCGCTTTCTCCATTTCGCCTGAAGTGAAGAAGGTGTTGCCCTGCTTTTTCAGCTGCTCAACCTTTTCTGCTACATCGTCCTTCTCAACCACCTCTTCAACAATCGCCATGACACGTTTAACTACTGAAGCAGAAGAAGTGAGAAGACAGCACAATATCGTCATTCAACCATCACAAACCATTACCGCAAAGTAACTACAGTTTTCAAACTTGTTGCCGGAACATAGCTCGCACATCTAACAACTTTATTGGTACAAATAACAAGTATTTTCAACAAAAAAAATCAAAACCTAGCACTATCTACAACAAATGAAATGTAAGGTGAGAAAATATAAGGTAGTGCCAGCTGGTCACTTGTAGTAATAGTACAGGCTACCACACCCTCTCAAATAGGTAACAAGATCATCCAGGTTATAAGTCGAGATTATTCGAACAACTGTTTGTACAACTCGCTATAGTTAGAAACAAATCGGACATCAATATCAGTGCGGAGGAAGTCGGGTAGATCAACGAAATCCCTTCGATTCTCTTCGGGCAGGAACACCCGCTTGGCACCAACCCGTCGCGCCTAAAAACACATACCATTAAGGATAATAATAATAATAGGTTTATTCCACAAAAATCACACATGTTATCTCATAATTATCCACGGGAATAACCTTAGAACCTCAAAGGGATGGGGTTATAACCTTCCCCAAAGGATAATAGAGGGATAAGATCGAACGGATTCCGCACTTCTTTAGTGCAGGCTTTCACACTATCTTATCTGACCATAGAATTATCTATCGATCGACCAATGACGCCACATCATGAATACAACGTTACCCGTGACTAACACACGAAATGGGCCGTTAGTTCAATTATGTACAGCAGAACGAGCGAGAACAAACTCACCGCAATGATTTTCTCTCTGATTCCGCCCACAGGTAATACTTTGCCGGTTAGAGAAATTTCACCGGTCATCGCCATATCCTGCACGACTGGCTTCTTCAACGCTAATGACAGTAGTGAAGATACAAGGGTTACTCCGGCAGATGGGCCATCTTTGGGGGTCGCTCCCTGAAAACAAATGCATCAGAGAAGATAAACAAACTCATCCTAAATTAATAATCGGAGAAGAAAAAAATGCATTCTTATTACTATTACTCGGAAAATATGGGATTTTTCATAAAAAAAACTTTTCGTTATTTTGTCTTCAAATATTTCAACACCATTCTGAAGTACACAACGACAACAAATACCTCGGGGACGTGAATATGAATATGGGCTTTGTCAAAGAACTTGTTATCGGGTTGTTCGTTGGCCAGAATTCCTTTGGCAACAGTCAACGCAGTGCGAACACTCTCCTGAAATAGATATTGTGAGAAGGTAAACCACAAAAATAGTGTTAAAAAGCTCATGGTCAACTGTCAAATTCGACTGTTATAACAAAAAAATGCGTACCTTCATAACATCTCCAAGATTTCCAGTGGTCTCCAAGCTACCATCCTTATCACTTTTCTCGTCGATAGGTCGTTTCAATACAGTTTCAATGTACAACGCAGAGCCACCCATAGAGGTCCAGGCCAGACCCATAATAACCTGCAAGATACGACATTGAAAATAAGACAAACATATGCTACATGAACATAGCCAGTAAAGGTCAACAAGTTGATTTCGATTAACTTCGAAAATAATTTCAGTTTCAACCCATCCTGGCAAAAAAAAACTTTTTTTTTTTAAATTTATTTGGTATTGAGGCAACGTTGTCAGGAGATGATTTCAGAGGAAACTGGAGAAGCAACTCACTCCAGGGGGAGTGACTTCATACATCCTATCCGAAGTGAACTTAGGCTTGCCGACAAAATCATTCAGGTTTTCTTCGTCCACCACAATCTTGTCCGGAGTTCCTTCTTTAACGTGAGCAATTCTTAAAGCAGCTTTACGGAAAACCTGAAAGATTTCCATACGTATAGTCTGTAAAAGAACTGAGATTCTTTAAACAAGAAGTATCGAACCGCGTGCAGTTCAACACAAACAACCACTAATTGTGAGCGATCTTGAGACCAAAGGTAAGAAAATAACCACGACCCAACAACTCACTCGTTCAATATGCTTCTGAAGACTACGTACACCAGATTCACGACAATAGTGTTTGATGAGAGCCTCTAGAGCTCCATCTGTCACTTGTAATTGATCTTCGGTTAGAGATCTAAAGATAAAAATCATAAGGGTTCCGGTAAATTGGGTAAATGATACATACATCAGAAATAAAACGGAAAACAGGTGGTAGAACAGCGGTTAAACTCTTCTCGTAAGGTACAACTATATAATTTCAATTATATATCAAAAAATCGTGTCTTCGCTACGACATCCACAAAAACGATACGGTTATCTGATGACTTATTGCCATTTTGAATTTTCAGCGGCCCGTTTCTACTGTTCACGTAATTCTAGGAATAGGAAAAAGAACTCGAAGAATCTCACGTGTCCGTGCGAGCGTGTGGAATCAGATAGTTCTGGGCAATGGCTATTTTCTCTTCCGCAAGATAACCGCTGACATCGATAAGCTCCATTCTGTCCTTCAACGGGCCGGGAATACGTTCCACAACATTGGCGGTGCAAATGAACAGAACTCTAAAATGTGTAGTTCAATATGCAAGATACAAAGAAATGAAAGCAAATCCCCTTTGATCTAGCCGGCTTTTTTTGGGGGTAACCTCCCTTTTTAGGTAACCCTTCTTCAAGTTACCTGAGTGTAACCGGAGCTGACAGCCACACAGGATACAATGAAAAACTAGGTACGTACTCATTTGCTAGACACCACCAAGAAACTAACCTAGACAAATCGACAGGTACATCGAGGAAATGATCGTTGAAATTGGCATTCTGTTCGGGATCGAGTAGTTCCAATAGGGCACTGGACGGGTCTCCGTGATAACCAGCTCCGCCCATTTTATCCACCTCGTCGATCAGAACTAACGGATTTTCGGAGCCAACCTGCACGACGTTCATATAAACTGTTTGTCCATTGCACAGTCACGTGAAACACACATCAGAAATCAGAAACTTGCAATGACAGAGGGCACGATTCCTTTAGAATGCTAGCTTTACGTGACTACTGACTATTCAATTTACTTCTGGTATACAAACACACTCAACACAGTAAACACCAGGATCGATAAACGTTCTAAGAGAAAGTACGGGAGTGAACTCGGTCGCTAGTTTACAATTCAAGACAGCTAAATACGTCTAACCGAATCTAACCTTCAGTACACATCGTTTTCGTATATAAAACTGAACCAAACCCAAAACGGCAACCAACAATGCTCACCTTTTTCAGGCACTGGATGATCTTGCCGGGCATAGCCCCCACATAGGTTCGACGATGTCCTTTGATCTCAGCAACATCTGTCATACCGCCCACAGAGAATCGGAAGTACTGAAACATCAACTATTACTTATTGTCGACAAACACATAAAAACCTCAAGAAACGAATAAAACTTGATGAGCGCTCACTTCGACGAAGGTTATTCGAATACAAATCGGGTCTACCCTGACAAATACAGGGTACCTCTATTTCTTGTTTGACAGATATTTCATGCTCAATTCAAATCACAGAACGATCACTGAGAACTACACAAAATGGTATAATGCTAGCTAGATAGGAGCAAGAATAACCCTTTAAAGCAATATTGAACGAACCTGACGATTCAGAGCCTCTGCAATCGACTTTGCAATACTCGTTTTGCCGACACCAGGCGGACCGTGCAAACAGATGATTTTACCTCCCACATGCTTCCTGAACAATAAGTTGAAATGGATAGACTCGGGGGAATATTCGATAATGAATGTGATAAGTACCATGAGCCGTCCTCCCCGCACAACCGGTTGAGGAATTGCCAGTCATAGGACCGAAGCAGACTTGTAGTTTGATGTTTTAAGCCTAAATCAATTCTCGAAGTTCGCCAAAACCCCATCGGAACAACACTAAACGAACATATCCAGCTTGATAATAAAATAGACACAACTAACCTTAGAATGTTGACAGCAATAAACTCTAGGATTCGTTCCTTAACGTCCTTCATTCCATAATGTCCTTTGTCCAACGCTTCCTGGGCCTTTGTCAAGTCGCTATTCTCTTCTGTCGTCACACCCCAAGGAACACTTGTCAGCCAGTCCAGATAATTTCTAGGAAATAAACACAATCTGTCAACGATGAAAACACCATGAAAAATGTAACTACAAGTTGAATAATTTCTACATTCTTTTGGATAATAGTAATAGTAACAATTTTAAACGCGCCTTGCTCGAACAGATGATATAAAATGTATACACACCTGGTTACACTAAATTCACTCGAGTGCGGATCCAGAAACTGTAACTTCTGTTGCTCCTCTTTGATCACCTGCAATTCGGAAGTATTTGGAAGATTTGTAAATTAAATCCTTCCGCTATATCATTACAAACGTTGACAGGTTACTGTGGGAATCCACTTCCAATAATAGAAACTATAAGATAGACAAGATGTGGGTGTACGGTGTCACTTATAGAAAAATTTGCGAAATCAATCAAAGTAAAAATAAGTTTACCTTCATAGCATACTCGGGAACCTTCAAATCTTTCATTCTTTCCTCCATTTTCTCGATAATTGTCGACTTGTCATCCTTTTCCAATCCCAGCTCCTTTTTAATCACTTTCATCTAGAAATGTTACTTCATTGTCATTTATCAGCGAATATACAAATAGTGCGAAACATAACACATACAACCACATACTTCCAGAAATTACAAACCTGCTCATGAAGGAGATATTTTCGGTGTTGGTCTTGCACTTTCTTTTCTACGTCTTTGTTGATATCAAACTTCAACTTTGCCACAGTTTTCTCCTTTTCAACCAACTCGAGCGCAAGATCCAGGCGTCTAGACACCTGAAAGTTTACCAATTAACAAAAGCTGTAGTAAAGAAACAACTAATAACAAACCAATTTGAAACAAAACACAGAGTGAGCAAATTTTCTGTAAGACGCAAAACAACCGATTTCCGAAAGAACATTCAATCTCTTTGAACTTTCAGCTCACTTTTTCGATGTTCGAAATGGTTTGAAATTAATCTTCTTGGAAATGGAAATGGCTCGAATGACTTGCTAAACATAAGCAAAGATTCTGAACAACCTTCATTTCATTCATCATTTCCTGTAGTTCTTTCGTTTCTGCCGACTGAACGAGGGTGGCGACGAGATCACAAAGATATTCGGGATTGTCGATGACATTTTGAGAAGGATGGAGCAACAGATTGATCTGTTGACCGAACAATGCGTTGTACTGAACAACATCCCTGGAATAGACAGTCGTAATTATGCCACCCAAACGAAACAATGAAAATAAAAACGAAAGTACTGCCCATAACAGAGAAAAACTACATTATGGGACAACTTCGAAAGTTGATGTGCCTTACATTGTCACAGCAGCAAAAGAGACGAGCACAATAGCTGTTGGCAGCAGCCGCACCATATACATATATAAGGAATCCTTTACTTACCTGATAATTTGCACGATGGCCTGCATCTTAGCCTTGGTCTCGGTGTTCCTTTCCGCGGGATCGGATTGAATATTTTCCGTTTTGACCAATATCAATTTCTCGGAAGTAGTGCCAGAAGACGACGAGGGTCGAGGCGAAGGTGCCGACTGCATCTTGAATAAGAAAAGTGAACACCAAGCATAGATTATGAAATAGTGAAACTAATTGATTGTAGGCACAGGAATCCAACCAGACATCAAAATTATCGAGGGAAGGTTCATTTTACTTCATTTTTGATGAACCTGATCTAGAAAAGTGAGATGACGTTTCCATGGGAGTCCACTTGAGAATGCAAAGAATCGTAACCCGTAACCCCCCCCCCCCCATTTTCACAAGTTTCCAGTTACTGGGAGGCTACTTCGGATAAACGAGGACCATATCCTCCCCATTGTAGTACGCAGCCCTACCCTCTTCTTGGCCCGGCGTTCGTTGACATTCTTGGGCCCGCCTGTTTCAGTCATTGTATCCTCTGTGACAGCCTCCAGTAACCGAATCCTGTAAAAACAGTACATTACCTTTCCGAATATCTAGGCGAATAAAAATGTTTTCTCGCTCAAAACTGAAACCACAACAGCTTAAGGTCGTACACAAAAAGGGAAAATAACTACAGACATACCTCCTGTGGGCGCTGAGAACTAGTTCCATGACTTTGCCTACCCCATGATCCCGAATTTCAATTATCTGAAATTAGAAAATCTTGAAACATCTAGCAACCAACACTGAATGAACTGTAGTATATTAATGATTACCTGTACAAAAGTTCCGATTGTGTTAAGCTGTGAGACCGATGATACGACTTCGTCTTTATTTCTGGAATGAATAGATATTATTACTTTCTCTCTGGGAATGTACATTTCAATCATTGTATCCTTTGTGACAGCCTCCAGTAAGAGAATTCTGTAAATCCAGACCAACACCGTTCCGAACTAGAGAGAAACCAACGCTGAACTAATTCGAAACTTCAGAACCCGACCACGATACTTCCATAAACAATCGATATGATACCTACTCATCGTCTTTCTTCACAAACACGCCGGCGTACGGCTGCCTCAACTTCATACGACTTCGAATCAAATCCTTGAGTGGTTCATTATTTACAATCTGAAAATTGCCGATGATAAAATGAGGAATAATAATGGAAGTATTGAGTTAGAGTCCAACCGCTTCCATTAGAATTTAATTTGGCGAATAGCGAAACGAAACATCAGGTCTCGTGTAATCAACACATGTGTAATCTTATATCACATGATCGCACCGGGGCAAACCATTTGGGTAACAACAACGAATACTTGTGAGACATAATCATTATCAGCTCTCGGCTACATTTTCTACTTTTTTTTCATGACGATCTCTACTGACCTTGAAAAATTGGTACTCACATCAACTTTCTTAATGAAGCCAGGAAACAACGGATATCGATTGATAGAAATAACAGGAACAATGGGAAGAACATCGGGAACTTCAATTGTGCTCATTCCACTCTGAAATTGACAGCAAGTACATATATCGGAACTTCCCAGACAATTCATTAACCTCTTATGCAGTGAACAAAATGTAAAGTAGAACTGGGAATGTTTGAAAATTCCACATCCGCCAATCTCGTCATTTTTTCTTTCTTTCTAGGCGTATACATGCAAACTAACCGGGAATTCGTTCCTTTCAACGAGGGCCCCATCAGATTCTATAGCTATTTCGGGACCGGCTCCAGCGTCATCCTTCCCATCATTATTTGCACTGAATCAATACAATACACTACTAGCAAGATAGACTGCTTCACAGCCCTGTCTTCATGTAATGCGTATCCACAACTCCTGCGGAAATTTCTCGCTAGTTTTTGACCCCTCTTACACCGTGTTCTATGTGAACGGTTAACGGCTATTGTGAAAAATCTACCTGCTTGAAAATAAACGCCGGGGAATAGAGGATTGTGATGCTTTGAAGTTGACCATCGGCGCTAGTTGAGCATGATAACTACTCAGTGTTCGATACCGCATCACCCTGCTGGCAGAGCGAAAAATACACCTCGTAATCATGTTGAAGTCTGCAATAGTAATGGTTACACTACTGCTATCACCCTCACCAAAATGTAATATCCATAATGTCACCATATACAGTTAACAGGTATGGACGTGACTAAACACATGAAGAAATACTCTGCAATACAGGAAATAAAACTTTATTTGATGGAAATAAATTAACAATAAATAGTAAAGGCAAATTTTTATACAAATACCAGCGAAACCCCAAAATTAGTATAGTGGAAAAGGATGAACAGGTGAGCAGGTCAGTGAAGAGCTACTTCGTCTTCTTTGATTCCGCTTTTTCGGCATGTGCTGTGATGGGTTGCCACTGAAAAGCAGTACATTGGAACATCTGTCGAGCAATCTCCTTAGTCAATCATCAACTAATCTGTGACAGACTGTTGAATAAATTAATTTTGTCTGATTAACCGTATCACGTCTCACAACGCTCACGGTTAAAAAGACCTTTGAAATATGGAAAGGCCTAATCAAAAAGTGAAGCAATGATGCGAAAATTCCAAAAAAATTGTAATTTCTCCCAACTATGTCTCTTTAAAACTGGAACAAACTAATAAAAACGCAAACAACTTACGGTAATCGGAGTTTTTCGGAAAAGGAAAGGCCAGGGTGGTAAAACGATGAAGGCAGATAGAAGAGCTCCGAACAGAACTGTATAGATCGCATGCGAAAGTTGCTGCGTGGAATAGCCGATGAAGAATCCTATTATTCCTGACAGAACCAATATCACCTGGAAAAAAATTAACTGTTTTTCCAGAAAAGTCACTAGCCGATTTCCCGTAGTTTTCTAGAGCCAAATCAAAATAGGAATACGAAAAATAGTTGTGGAGAACATGACAAAACTGAAGCTATGTGAGTAAGGCTTTTGTAACTAGCGCCTCGTAGTGCGCATCTTATCTTATCTATGTGGATCTGGTAGTGTTACACTCAAGTTCTCAACGCAAGTTATGTTGTTGTGGTTGCAAATCGAAGATCGCGAACAAGTATGTAATGTAAATGTACTTGAAGTGGAAGATACGACGCGCAAGCAACAGAGGCCTTCTAAAGTGTCCGTCCCATTCTTAAAACTGATGTATCGGGTATAACTGGAATTATCGGGCGGGCCAGAATAATCAACCTGATTCAGTAATTGAAAATGATGAAATCAGATACTTGAAAGGTCCTTTCAGCGGCCTTCTGTCCCGGGAAATCCATGTGAGTAGAAAAAGCCCTCAAGGGAGCAGGTAGCATAGCGATAATACCATCCATGATTTGATTGAACCCTAGATGATTTAAAGATTTAAAAGAGATGGATATATGTTAGAATTAGTGATAATAATGCTCGTTTGGATGTAGAAAATGAAAGCGGAACTCACTGAATGAAAAAACACCAACAATACAACAACGACGTGGATTAACGAGTCTATTATAACATGTTGTAAAGAAGATGAACATCGTAAACGCTACCTAATGACATTTAAAGAAAACAGCGCCGCAAACAAGCGTACAATGCGCATTGAATTATATATGAATACTTTATTCCGTAGAAAACTGAGTGGTAACAAAAAAAGGAAACAGAAAAATAAGACACAATATGGAGAAAACACAACAAAGAGAACCAGAACAGAACCGAATTGATTATTTACTTATTTACCAATCCCATCAGCTATCAAGGTTTCACTAAGAGACGACGGAAAAATATATATACAACCTAACACAAATTAATTTGCAAAAAGCGACATTTTAATAGAATTTAAATATGGTGCAACTTAAAAATCGTCATCTATGTGAAAATTGGTCCCGCAACACTGTTTGGTATTTTTGCTCTGACGTCGAACGGTTTTCCACCGTACTATTAAATTGAGGTTCTCGGTGGGTGGTCCGTTTAGCGTTACCTTTTCTTTGTTTTCTTGTTGTCTATTTATCCTCTCATTTGCTTTTAGTTCCACTTAATCATACCCATGTCTTGTTCCTATATGTCAAATATTTTATATAATGTGTGTAATATTGCTGAAGCAGATGGACAAAACTTCCGATTCTCGTCGCTCTTTAGTACGTTTTGACGTAGCTTTCACAATAGTTAGCGATTTGGGCTAGCTGTAGCCATAACTTCATTTGCAGTGTCAAACTGTGCTTCTTAACTTTCATCAACTAAGTGTGTACATTCAGCTTTCTTTTCGTTTTCCACCAAATGATTTTTCAATGTGCCTCATTTGAACAAAAACACTAAGCTTGTCATATTTGCATTTTGCGCCGCATCGTTTTTCTCAGAATATGGCTCTGGCTCATCTGATCCTTGGTGACTTCACACAACTGTGACACTCAGATTCTTATTTTGTGACGTTGTTTTTTCTGGTGGTACAACTTTGCTTTCATATAATGTGAAGATAGTATTCTTATATTTTGTTTTTCCTATAAATTACTATGCTTATGAGTTATTAAGAAGTGTGAGTAGCGAAGTTTTGCCGAATTTTTTTCGATTTTATTATCAAATCGGAAATTCGATAAGCTAAGCTGGTCTCAAAAGGCTGTCGGCTGGCTCTTTAGCGAATTGATTGTGAGTTTGGAGAGGGCTGAACACAAACCATACAAATCAAACTTTTGCTACGGCGACGCTCTACTTCAAACTTTCTATTGTCCCGCGAAGTCAATGTTCATCAGTCAATTTGTTTATCGAAGTTCGCAACATTTCAATATAGTAGGTCCTTATCTTCGATAGAGCAAATGATACGGAAAACACTCAAAACGGGAAATAGGTAAATCGGGATTGACTTCTTTATAGCGCAGCATTGAACCGAAAATTATGTTGGGTATTTGGTCTGCACCTCGGCATTGTCGTTGGTTCATTTGTTCGCATAGCAGTATTTCACATTACACGATCACGTGAAGGTTGCTGTATTGTCTGTTGCTTCCATCACAGCTGCATTATAATTTATTATTCATATAGTCAATGCGTCCTTTTGGGATTTGTGCGGGGGGCGCCGACAAATATATGGATCGGCGTTTATCTTTGCGACATATCTGATTGCATCTTGCATCTATTTTACATTCTGCTATCCAATCTTGTCCTCTTATACCGTTATGTGCGAATTGTGTCACCATTAATGGTCATCGATGATAGTGATTGACTAGATTCATCATCTATATATTGATGTTTCGTAAGCAAACATGTGTTTCTTCGATTCAGTTTTTCTGTATCTGATTCTCTCTTTATGTAAACCTATTGATAAATCCCCTCCATAATTTCTTTGATCTTGGATCGTGTTAACATTCAATCATTTTCATTTTGAATGGGATCATCTATTAAACTGTGGCAAATACATTACCTCTTTCATGCACTTTTCGTATGTTCTCGCTGATTAGCGCTGAATTGAACTAATTTCTCCACCTGTCGCAATAATTGCTTCACATTCGTTTTCTAGAAAGACTCGCCAAATCATTCCTGTGACACGCCAAATCATTCCTGTGACATAGTACAATGAGATGTTGATGGCGAAGTGTCTACTGTTGTATTTGCAATGAAGTGTGATGGTAAGCGTGTGAAAAGTCATTATTTTCTCATGAAGTTGAAGTGATGCCCTATGCCGTAAAGCTATATTCTGATATTGGGGAGTATTGTGTCCGTTTGAAGTTGGAAGATTTTAATACCTCCTCCCTCAACGAAAAAATTCGAAAAGTTATAGGTCCTCGTTATAAGTTTAATTGGTTTCCCGATAAAATCAAGAAATCCGCATATGATATGAGTCATTTCAACCCAGTTTGGAGAAACGACGAGAAACACCAGTGGGGAATAGCATCTTTTATTCTGGTTGAAGCTCTGTTTTTTCCAGTTCTAACTTCGTCTCTATTATATCCTCCATCTTGTGCCGTTCTCTCCAGACGTTCGCAGACAGTTTTTACCGCCAGTCCTCTGTCCACGTTCCCAACCGAAGCCGCTCTTACCGACTCGGTGAGTTTATCACTATTCACGAAACTATGAAATAAAAGTGTAACTGTAGAATAAAATACATGTATTGCACAATAACATAAGTTTTTCTACAATTGTTGCGCTCTTTGCCTCACCTTTGCTCAAAATCAAAGTTACAGACAAAACTCAGTTTTTCAAGATGCGCAACCAGGTAACCAAAATAGTTCACGTGAAACAACACCATGACGTATGTTGAACTTGTTCTTGTTTCGCCAGCTAGAGACCGCCCGAAACAATTATGGGCTTACCGGCATTGTGTACCCTCGCATGCATTAGGCAAACTGCGAGAGAATGGGGCGGTATAGAACAAACACTGGTATGATTGGGGGGGGGGGGTGTATTCTATTCGGTTTAATCATGCAGTTAACCGTATTTCCTGATTGTAACTGATGGAAATGAAATAGGTATACTCTGTCAGTTCTCAGGGTGTCAGCATTGTCCTAACGGATAAAAAGTGAGCTTTTTCTGCGAAAAATGAAAATTTTGCACGTATTTCAATCGAAAACGTGTAATTTTCCCACGATCAGCCGCACCCTTAGTGTTATATGCCTTTTACAAACAAACGGCAATGCGTTGCAAATCCAGGTGCCATCTCTCTCTTACCATGGTTCGGCCGATTATCTACGTTTGAGTCGAGATGAGAGAAATTTGGCCGTCACCACCAACACGCTCATTAAGTTCATCGATCTCAATACAGGTGCATAGCTGTCACTATTCTGGGGGGGGGGGGGGGGGGAATGCATTATATCACAAGGTCAAATGGTAAATTAGTTCTGTTCTGATGTGTTTCGTAGCATAGTTCTACTGCATCTGAATTTATGGCTCAGTTTCGAGATACTGCTGGGTTTGTAGATAGAACTACAATTCAAAGTTGGTCACCACCTATGTTTGTCGAATCACTGAAACGAGGGGAAAACTGTTGATCACTTTCTCGTTCTCCACATTTCAGAATATTATAATAGGCATCTCAACTATCAGCAATACCGTGTCATTTACACTATTCACTATTACAGGTCGAGAATTACGTAACCTACCCGCACATAGTTTAGCAGTAAAGGCACTATGTCCCAGAAGGAATTCCATATATTCATGGGTAAGTTCATTCAAATTATCGTCTAAGAAATGACCTGAGAAAGTTCCAAATGTTAGTGTTTAGTGTTTTCCTTGAGCGTTTTGAGAATTTCTGTTTACAAGCTATCATGTATTTAGTGCCCAAATTATTCCTGTTAGTGTTTCGAGCGTGCTGTTTGTTTATAGCACTTGGAACTCGTTCTAAGCAACAAGCATTTTGGTTTTTATCTCAAGCTATTTGTAACTATCTGCTAAAGTATCAGAAGTTGAGGTTGTCCTTTTAACCTGGAATGTGCGATGTGCCGAATTTGTTCATAACATTGGGATATTGTGTGTTTGCAGATTTCCGGTTCTCTCGATTCTTCGTGGGTAATGTGGGACACCCGATGTCATCCGGCGAATGTGCTTTCCGGCAGAGTCAGTTTGACTTTTCTTACTGACCAGTTTTCACGCACCGTCGAGGCTTTAGTTAGAATAGAGAAAGAATGAAAGGGTGGTCACAGTCAGTTCCTTTAACAATTGAAAGTTATGAGTGCTGGATGTTTATATGAAAAGTTTCGGAGAATAAATTGATGGCAATCATTTTTATGCACGCCATAGGGTAAACTATCGTAGTACTTGCCTGAATCTAGTTTCTAGTATTCAGGAATCAGTCTATGCTATCAATTAACCAAAAAAGACTAGGGACTAGAAAAGTTTTCTTCGAACGAAAAAAAAAACGATTTTGATTTCATCTTTTTCTCTTATTGTCACACAATGAAACAAGACCCTAAACGTAGCCTTCTAGGTGAACGGTCCAATACGATGTTTGGACGTTTCTCCGGACGATTTTCTGCTGGCAGTCGGAACTGATTCCGCGCTGCAACTATTTGATATCCGCCATCGAACCCCTCTGAAGCTATTCAGTGCATCGGTATGTTTGCGAGGAGCTATCAGCTCGTTCTTGCCCAACTGCTCAAAGCAACTTTTCTGTTTTTCTCTCAGCTAAATCACCTCATTTGCAAAAAATCTTTGTACACAACAAAGTCGCCCCACTTATGGCTCAAAGGAAAACAAAATTGGTGGTCTATGTTCCCTCCGGACAACTTTTCAAGAAATTCAGCAGTAGTTCTGTGCCCCTAGTTCAGTTCACAAAAAATTATAGTTTTTTTTTCGGCTGACATCTCACGTATGGCTCAATCATGCTCATGTAATATCATTAAGGTGGTCACAGTTGGCGGTGTCAGCAGATTACTCTGAACAGTTGTATTAGCTCGTCTAAATCATTGAAAGGAGCGAGAGCATTTGTGACAACAACACTAACGTTTTCAATTAATATGTCAACATCCCGGAATCTCGTAGTTCCTAATAATTGCATTACGTTTCACTAACAATCTGTGTTGAGCGGAACGAAAAAAGTTCGATCGTGCTTGGACCCACTAATAGTAAAGGATGCGTTCCCAGTGTATTCTCTATGCATGCTTCGAGAAGGTGTATGAGCTAATTATATTCTCTCTTTCAGACCACAGGCTTGGAGTTTAACCCCTGTCAGATGTTGTTGGCCTCATACGGCTTGGATCGTATGGTTCGCTTCTGGTGCCTTGATCAACTGGAGTGTGTATCCATATCTGACGCTTTTGAAGCAGACATTAGAGATATTGCATTCCCGTCGGTCGGAAATCCCGATAGTAAGCATTTGTCGTATATTGCGTTTTGTTTTCGTTTGTTTTCGCTATTGTTTACAGTTCTTTGGCCAATTACATAAGCAAACGGGTTGATATCAACCAATAAAACAACCTTGTTACTTTTGTAAAGAAATGTCGGTTGTATTCAGAAAGCAACCGAATTGCTTTTCAGAACCAACCAACCTTTATTAACAAAAGCAACCGAGTTGTGTGAAGTAATAGAGCTTGTTGATTTTATTATCAACCAGGTTGCTTTTGTAAGAAGAGGTTGGTTGCTTTTCGACAGAAACCCGGTTGCTTTTTGGTTGCCTTGAAAATTAACCTAGTTTTCTTTACCAAAGCAACCGGGGTGACTTTTGGTTGATATCATCAACCCGGTTGCTTGTGTATTTCGCCCAGTTCTTTAACTATGTCAAATCTGCGACACGCATTACTCCTTTCAAAACGTAGTGTTTATGATTGTATGAAATGTCATTACTAGTCGAACAACCTTATAGTATGAAGTAACCAGTTCATTCGTTGCATGTATTTGTGAAATAGCCTACGTGTATTCATTTTAGATGACTTTCTGCTCACCGCCACGGATTCTGAGCTGAAAATGTTGACGTGGGAGCCCTGTGATACACTAGCCACCTTCTTCTTGCCGAATAATCAGGAGGTTATTACCGTTGCTGTTTTCGTACTGTAAAACCTTTTTTTTCATTTTCAGAATTTCAAAAAATCTCGAATCGATGAAAACTTTTGTTTCGTTGTTTTGACAAATTTAAGAATATCAGAGTGATTTTACCAGCTAGCCGTTCAAATAATTAGCCAAATTACAGGTTTTATGTGCCAGTCTAAATGAGGAAATGGTTGATTTGATCTCGTATGGACCCAACACGTCGCTAAACTTACTGTCTTGCTCAGTAGAGGTAAATTTCGTATAATAAGGAACTTGTTTTCTATGTTTCGGTATGCTTTCCTTGTTCCTGCATTATTTTACGCGAAAAATAACTCATTCTGAAAATTTGGTGCAAAAAAGCGTATTTTTGTTCATCTTGTAGTTTGGTGCGCGCTATAGTCTGTCGCGTACTATTTGAATTTCCCGCACAAAAAAGCGCGGAATGAGGTGACCCACTCGGTTTTGATCCTATACTTGGACAGCAATCGGTTCCTCACGTCATTCCTCTTACTTTCATTCCCCTGGATGGTCTGCTCTCCTCCGCGTTCGATGGACAATTATGTCATATCATTTATTTAATTAGTTCCACATCGTATATTTGTTATATTTTCGTATTTACAGGATTCTTTTTATCTCTTTTTCTCAATCAGTTACCGCATTGTTTATTTGTAATACTTTCTTTCTTTACAGGAAGTTCTAATCACTGAGTCCAGTGAATCCGAAGCCCAACTTGTACAACCCTACGATCTCGCACAAAGTGATTCGTCGGCTTCTCTGAGCTCACTTGACGAGATGAAGGTACTTTTCAATTTTAGTGCCACAGCAGATTGAGATTATTGATTGATGTATTACTTGCGCCTGCGATATACGTTTTTAATGTTACCTGCTCACTGAATATATATTATAGCGAGTTTGAGTTGGGCTCTACCAATATTCAATATACTATCTAGCTCACGCGGTTCAGCTCAAATGTAGGGCCAAAAATTAGTACACTAGCAGAAAGTTACACAATCTTTATACAGAGGTCACCTGATGCGCGTGCATTTTGCATTTTTCTTCCTTGTTCTTATTTTGTGCTCTCATTAGGTCTCGTAGCAGGAACTGGCTGATTTGCCGACAACTGCAAACATGATTCTCAATTAACTGCCGGTAGCCGAATATAGTGCCAGCACCCAGACAGACACTCGATGTTATGTTTAGCGCACTTTCGTGAACGCTTCCAACTTTGATTAGATACGTTAGCAACCCTATGAAAACTTATTCTTGATATGTAGTTTCTTCCGGTATAATTGGTATAATAGAACTTTTTCATTTGGTATAGTAGCACTAATGGTACTTCTGGTATAATAGTACTTTTTCAGACTGTAGCAGGACGTCCCCCTACTCACCCTCGAAGCGACGTGGCGGATCGGCTATTCCGGGGAACTACATCAGCATCCAGAAGCAGAACGGTGTCGTCTTCGATGGAGTCGGGGTGAGATTGTGGTTATACTTTAATTTGGTTAGGGAACCAATAACTTTTCTGGGTCTATTTGATAATTACCACTTTTGGCCTTTTCGGTCGTTTAATCGCCCAACCGACACTATGGCATCCATGGTGCTAACGCAACACTTCAATAGTTTCAATGCGTCTTAGTTTAAGTTGCAACTCGGACTGAGTAGCCCCTAGATTGGTCAATTATCACTGGTCGTCATGGAGATGCTGGCATCTACTTTTTCCAGTTCACAGAAAAAGTCTGCACACCTCAAAAAAGAGTTTTCCACCAGCGCCTGTGACCTGATCTCAGACTGATTTCCTCTATCTGTATTATTCGGAATCTAGGTGGTTTTCTTTGCATTTGTTCTCTTTTCATCTCACCCTCTCAGTTTAGTTGTCTTTTCAGGGCACAGCCCATGAGAGCAAACAGCAGGTCATCTTCTCCGAACAGCTTCGTCGTTCCATATGCCATGTGAGTTATCTCTTGTCCTGATTGTATTGTTTCACTGGTTTTTCCTCGCATTTTCGCTGGAGTAGACATCATTTTATTGAAAATGAAGGTGTAGATAGTTCAAAACTATCACAACATTATAAAACACTTTGAAACGCTTATTCAATATTATTTTGTATTGCAGTGCCCCGAATCCAGCTGAAGAGGAGGAAGTGCGAACGCGAAAGGCTAGTGGCGGGCGCGCCCCATCCCCTCTCCCCCCAAAGCCTGTGGTCACCAGGGATCCGTCCCCGTCTTCTAGCCTCCGGACCAAGGCAAAACCTGCCGAGAAGAACAAGACCAATGGCGAAGCTAAGAAGGAGACCGAGAAAAAGGTAGTTTCATATTGGTTTATTCTACTTTAAAAAAAGTGTTGTTTTTTGCTTCCCATAGTCATAGTTTGTTACGCCGGGAGAGTCTACAAATATTTTGATATTACGAAGAAACAGCTTGTACACTTATTTCCTTCTCCACCACTGCCCTTCGCCATGTTTTGTTTTGTTTCTTAGTGTTTGCGAAAGCGTGTTACTCAGCTTTCCACTCAATAATAGTATTATATTATGTTATAATACTACTAACTTTTGCAGGCTGTAATGACTGCGGCTGACTTGCTGGCAGCTCTCAGGGTGGATCACAATCACGTGATGGAGAGATCGAACAAACGTGTTGCAGGTCAGCTAACTTTATTTATTTGGTATGTATTGTGGAAGTTTTGATATCACTGAATTTGCTACGCAAGTATGTCATAAGTTTACAGTTCTGGCAATCTGTTCGGTCCTGTTGATGTGTTAATGACATAGTTCATGCTCTGAAAGCTGAGAAATGGCTAGCGAATCTTCATATTCTAAACTTCCAAACTTCTCTCAACTGTTGCGCTTACTACTCACATTTATAGCTGGCTGTATTTATTTCCGTATAAATTGGTAGATTATTACTGTTCTTACCTCAATTACTGTTGCGTACATGTTCACAGGAGCTGTGAGCTTGTTGTACGCGACACAGTGTATAGCTGCATCTTTTGATTAACTATTGAGTTTCCAACTTATTTTCCCCTTTTAATGCATCATAACTCATAATTGTTACAGGAGCTCACCGTCACGAGCAGTTTGTTCGCCGCCAGGGCCTGACTCCGTTGGTGAAAACGGTGAATGGGACCATGAGTGGCTCGGGCGAAGACGCTTTCCAGTCGCGCAATCTGGTGCGATCTATCAACCTCGGCAAGAAGTGGGATATTCACACTACTCACCAGCTCCTACCCACCATTCTCTGTGAGTTTATACGACTTTTTTCCCTTATCCCACATTTATTCCATAATTTAACACCTTTTACGTTGGCAAGTGACATGAGCGGTTTTCTTTGTAAAATCAGTTCATTTTCATCGTACCAGAATAAGATAAGATTGAGATTGCTTCCTAACAATCACGTGTATCAATCTGTCGTGAAAGGATTTTAAACATGTCTTATTTGCTGTGTGTTTCAGTGCTGCTGGTGGATAAAGAAAGTGCCAAGGTGGCACTGGATGCTCTGCAATGCATCTCGACCACGCTGGTGGACCGTCTGAAGTCCTGGGCCGACCTCCACATCTCGTATGGTGTTGATGTGGCTGCCGAAGAACGAAGAGAGAAGGCCATCTACTGCGTTCAGGTTACTTTTTCTTTGTTATTTTTGTTTTTACTAACGTTTTGTGGTTTAAAAATCTTTCTTTCGGTTTTCAAGTGTACTATGTGATTAGAAATGTCTTTATTGGAGTTTGAGTATGAATCACGCCGAATTAGGGCTGTATAGGTCGACTCTGAGTAGAAATATCCAAAAAATAATAGCTGATAGATATTAATGTGCTCAGTAAAAGATAAACTCAAAAAATTGTCGGATCTTCTCTGCTCAGGTAACTTTGAATATGTACATAACCTAATATGCTAAGCTGATAGTTTTGATTGTCGTTGAAAGTAGTAATCTCCTCACAGTTTTTATTTAAATTTTAAATTTTAAATAAATATATAAATAAATAAATTTTTTATAAATAAACAGTTTTTATTTGCAGCAGCTGACCAAGTTGCGGGTGGAACGGGAGGCCTTCTACAAGCAGATGTCGACCAATGACGTGTACCGCCTGGATACGATCATGGCTCTGCTGAAACACCTGTAAAGGTTGTAGATAGCCTTGGTCCTCTGCCAACTACCTCAGATGCCATTAATCGTCCTAGTCGTGTTGTGTTCAGGTCACTGCTATACATCATAATAGTTGTACAGTATTCATTGGGTAGTTTCACTGGATTAAGTCTGCCTTCAATTTGTACTTAGCTCTCTCTCTCTCTGTGAATATGTTTGTATTACTGCATAGTTGTGTTCTACCGTACTCACTTCTTCTCTCATTTGTTGTAAATCTCTGAAATTGTTATATTCTAGGCGTGCAATGAGCAATCGTTCGATTACTTTCGATCAATACGGTTTTTTACACATTCAGTGCTTTACAATATCTTTTTTTTTTTCGTTTTATCCTGTGATTTTTTTTAGGAATGAAGTTTGATAATTGAAGATGATGTACTGTTGAAATGTGAGAAATACAAGTGTAATAGGGAAAATTAAACTTCTTCTCGGGAATCCTAATTCATTTTTCTTTTGACTTTGTTTGAAAAGGTGAATTTTTCTGTGACGTTCCGAGTGAGTCAGCGTAACTGAAACTATATTGCCCCATATCAAAACACTTGTAGTATCAAACCTCGCCTAATCTTCTGAACAGAATACTTTAGTAGCACCTTCTCCGTAAACACCTCTTCCAAGCAAGCCAATTTGGCTCTTTTCCTTGTTTCCGCTGTTTTTGTGGTTTGATCCTGTTGTTATTATCGGTGGAAATTCGTAGATTATGACGTGTATTCTGGGGAAATTACATGCTGTCTTGAGAACAAATTCTCGGATTGGTTGCACAACGCTACGAACGTGGGAACGAACGATGGACCTTACTGAAAGATGGTTTTGATAGAGTTAGTTATTATATTGCCCCATATCAAAACACTTGTAGTATCAAACCTCGCCTAATCTTCTGAACAGAATACTTTAGTAGCACCTTCTCCGTAAACACCTCTTCCAAGCAAGCCAATTTGGCTCTTTTCCTTGTTTCCGCTGTTTTTGTGGTTTGATCCTGTTGTTATTATCGGTGGAAATTCGTAGATTATGACGTGTATTCTGGGGAAATTACATGCTGTCTTGAGAACAAATTCTCGGATTGGTTGCACAACGCTACGAACGTGGGAACGAACGATGGACCTTACTGAAAGATGGTTTTGATAGAGTTAGTCACAAGCAGTTCTCTCCCCCCTCCCTCCAAGAAGTTACTCGCATGTCACTGGATCAATGCCATAAGAGCATTCGATAGTCCACCATGAAGTCTTCTATGAAGGAAAGGGACCAATACCTCAGAAGAAGCTGCTACTACAAAGATCTGTGATATGTATGATGATCACCGCCTCGAAACGAAGCGAAGTGAATGAATAAATATGTATATGTAAAAGTTTCGGGAAAGTTGGTGATTGTCATTACAAATCACACAAATTTTCAAGTTTTTACGTGTAGCTCCGCTGCTCCGCTATAAACACGCTGGTGGTCGCTGTAGCAAAGCAAGGTTCTTTTGGATTCTTGGATTGGATTGGATTGCGTTGGTTTGGATTCTTTTTGTAGTTTGATGCCGGAGTGTTTTAGTCGAATCACAGTATCTGCTGTTTAGTTGTTCGGAATACAACTTGATATAAACCCAACAGAGTAACAAACTAAACTTTTTATAATGAAAAGAATAGTACACGCCTGAAATAAACTGAAGACTTCCTTATCAGGAGAAAATGACAGCCCCAAAAATTCATTGAAAGACAGACTCCGACACCTGTCGATAACGACCATTTCCTATACATTTCCGTTGAACTTTTCTATCAAACTACGATTTCGTAGACAAGTTATACTTTAAGAAAAATGTATTTGTTTGTGTTGTCATATATTTGGATGCCTATGTGTACTCTACTTATAACTAGTACAGTACAGCGATAAGTGAAACTAAAACGCTAGAAAACGTGATCTTCACGATCACATCTGTGATACATTTTTTTGCAATTGAAATACACCTTTATCATAGTTAAATGAACGTGAAAAGAATGAACGTGAAAGGACTCGAAATCGTGTGAACATCGGTTTTCTAATTCGTTTTATCACATTTTTCAAGAATTGATAACATTTGCTGGTAACCAAAACCCGAAAACAATTGTTTCTCATTATAGTTAGTCATTTAACATGTATTCAATAAGCAATAGTTATTCAACCATTCCAGTTTTGTTTTCTATCAGCAGCCGATAAAATGTCAAATGTTTGCTAGTTTTTCTGTTAGTCAATAAGCCTTCAGCCTTCAGTTCATCGAGGGTAAATCTATATATTAACTCTATTTTCGGTAACCTGACCCTTATCAAGTTGTGAGCAGGTTGTAACCTTTCGATAACCCTTCGATGACCGGTGAATTCTATATCTAACCCGCTTTTTAGGTAACCTAACCCTTTTTTTGGAAACCCTTTTTTCAGGTTTCTTCGTTGGTCACCGGAAAGTAACCTACAACCAAAAACAGGTTAACCTCAAATTTGGCTTGAAAACACGTTTTTATTGCTATTTTTGATGGTAACCCGATTTTGGTTTGAGGTTACTTAGAGGTTACTTACTCAACTAACCTGAAAAAAAGGTCACCAAAAAAGGTTAGGTTACCTAAAAACCTGGTTAGCTGTAGAATTGGCCTCGATAACCTTGAGTGAACCTATCCAAAATATGGTTGAGTTTCAGGTTTCTTTATCTACCGTTTCAGTTGCTCTGAAAAATGGTTGCAAAAATGTTGAGGTTTCCAAACAAATCGGTCCAATCAAGAATAAGCAATTAATCAAGATCCTCTCAGTTAGGCGACATTCCCGCTGCTATTCTTGATCGGCGATGGTGCTAAGGAGCCTATGGCTGTGTGTTCTCCTCCCCTTCTCCTCAGGGTTCTTCCTATTCAACACAGCAGAAGAAAATGCTATCAAGAAACTACAAAGCGGATTCAATGCCGAATTCATAGGAAACGCGAGGTACGTCATTTATCAACTCATTTGCCACCAAACCACATTCAAGTAAGAATCGGAGTGTGTTTGCCGAATTTATAAAATATCCGTCTCATGTGAGACTCGAACCGGGCCCAAAAGTTTGGGAGACGCGGATGCTAAACATTACACCAACTGGGCCTATACTAACGTAGTGGACGAATCGTATATATGTGTTTTTACATAGCACAAAGTGAGATATACAGTATACCCCCGCCTTGATTTGAGCCACAACTATATAGTGGCATGTAGATGGAAGGTCACGTGGGTGGCTGAAAGTTCGTTGTAGTTTAATTTCGAGATATTTCCGAGTTTGACCGGAAAGCAACGGGATTCACAACAAACCCAGCGCGATATGTCAACATACATCACGTAGGTTCGCTCAGAAAATAAGGAATCCCATAAAAGGCAACTAACTGAAAGAGGCCAAGTGCCAGCAACTTTCAGAGAAACTGCATATATACTAGAAGTAAATGGAATAGTCACGTGAAGTTAGCATTCTGATAACCATCGTGCACCCTGTCAGTGCACGTTTCCGAGTTCTGCTGTGTTTAACAGGTTTCACGTGGTTGTGCAATTGACTAACAGTACAGTTTCAGTGTGGAGGTGATGGAGGGCCGTTGTATGACGGTGGATCTCTCGCTCCCGACGAGTTGTCCTCATCACATGGTCCAGGCCCATATCACCCGCACCTGCTCCGAGTACCTGGAGCAGGTAAGGGAGCGGGAGCAGCTGGTGCAGGGTGAGCATTCTAGTCGCAGCTCTTATGTCGACCATCGGAAGTTTACACATGCATTTTGTCTACAGTGACACTTTTGGTTGTGTAATGTGATTTTGCTTGTATTTTGGTTACATTTCAAATTCACAGCATCTGCCGTGTGACGGCTTATACATACAACTAGGGTGCATGCGTACAAAACAATTGATTTCTTTCAAATACAACCGGGTTGCATCTCAAATGCAACCAAATTTATCTACAGAGACACTTTCGGTTGTGTAATGTGATTTTGGTTGCACTTGAATGTAACCAATAGATTTGTAAACATGTAACCGGATTGAGTTTTGGTTACATGCAACCCGGTTGCATGTGTAATTGGCCGCCAGTGTACAGTTCCCGACTGCGTCTCCCTCAAGAAAGCGTTATTTCCCTACTGCCAAATTTCGCTGGGATGCAAGTTATACTAGAAGTAAACTGGATAGTCACGTTAAGCTAGCCTTCTAGTGAGGAATCGTGTACTTTGTCATTGAACGTTTCCTAGTTCACGTGACTGTGCAATTGACAAACAGTATACATATGGCAGTGTGGAAAACGCATCATAGTATCTTGTTGTCGAACAAGTTCTACTCTCGACCTCAACTTTTTCACAGGGTTTCCCGAAAATCAAGCGTGTTGACAAGGGTGTACCAAACTGTTTTAATTGATTTTACAACTTTCAACTTTGTCTTGGTTTTCAGCCGCGATGGCCACTGTTTTAACTACAAGGGCAAGTGAAATTGAAGACGATACTCCACCCAACACTGACCCTGAAATGAGACGCAGACGAAATGTGGACACCGAAACTGTACAACTAGAAGAGAAGGAAGTGTATGTCATTTGCAACTTTTCTTCAGTAATGTGGACCAATCCCGGGTCAACGGTCCTTTAAACTGCAATTGAAAAATGTATTGCAGTTTAAAAGACTGAAGCGTTGCGATTGGACCACATAATCGTCCTTCTTTAAAAAGTTGCAAAACACTTTGATGTTTTGAAGATACCAGTTATTGTGGTGACTTCCTTACAAGAAATGTTGCTATCCTAATAATTACAAACAAAACAGCTTCCCTAATAATGGAAAAGGCCTATTTCTATTCCAGAGACTGTATCAGTGAACAGGAAATGTTCATCGCTGATCTCGACTTCATTCTAAAGCACAAAATCTTCGCGGGAAGTCTATATGGCCGGTTCAAGGAGGTGAGTGACGCGAATATTCACGTTTTGAGGCTCATCTTACATTGCTTCCCGGATTTATTCACTCTTATTCATGTATGATGCACCCAGAATACAAACTAAGTTCAATTATAATCTAGCAAAATTGCATTGGGACGAATCAGTCGTCATACCGAGAGAAAAGCACAAAAGCAACCAGCTACGAAAGGAATGTGGCAAATCTGTCGAATGTTTGACAAGAATAACTGTGCAAGCTGAATTACAGATTGAGGAAGTTCCGGAAGACATGAAGCATGGCGGGCTAAAGGTCAAGGAGGTATTCTGTGACCGATTCCCCGTACAACTACTTGTGTGCAATCATCAGACGAAAAAGCGGGAAACCGGTAAACTGTTTCAGGTGGGATTCCTCAGGTATATTACTGTTAGGCCTACTGCACAACTTAAAGCCACTCATCTTGCACGTTTGATTGTAAAAGACCAAAACGGTTTGGTCTTGTAACGTACATATATCTTGGGATGAAAGTACTGGGCGTTTTTGGCAATGCGAAGAAGATCTGAATAACACAACAGAACAATTTCCAGTTGGAAACGAAAGACAACTGGTTGGTGCAATACAGCGATCAGCCTGAAAAAGCTCTGGTTGTCAGTAATGGAACCGTCTATCCAGTGGAAGGCTGTCAGGCCTCTCAGGTCAGTTCAGCTCCTTGCGATACTGTTATTGTTGTCAACTGATATGGAACATTCACAATTTAGTGTCAATAATTACCATCAGCATCATTACAAACCGATCCGCTATTCGATCAGACTTTCTAATATGACGGACATACCAATGAATGACACCGAAAATTACCCACGGTTTCGCACCTGTTTTGAGCAGTTGACAGGCAGAGGGGCGGAAATGCAAAGTATATAATATATATCGGTAATTGACCGAGACGCGGTCGGTCGGTTCAGGCACGTCTTGGTCAATTACCTATATCTCGAGTGTGCACCTACAGCTCGATGTATACATTACGCGCGTTTCAACAGAATATTGTAATTCAGTGCCAACTGAGGATATGTAAATTTTAGCCCAGAAATCGCCTGCCTTTTCAACAATATATAATATTTTCAGGACGATTACAAATGTGAAAAAGTGTCAGATACAATCTGTCAACTTCCCGAAGTCTCATCGTGCACATCGGTGGTTCATTGGTATTGGAAATGGATCCTAGCCGCCCTAACAGCCGTGATCATCATTGTGCTAATATCTGTCTGCTTATGTTGTTGTTTATGTAAAAAGTAAACGGAACAAAGATCCACATAAATATTAGAAACTACACTCACACGACTTTCGCATATTTGCAGCTTATATTTCATAATATAACTATATTGCAAGACTTCAAAAACAGCAAAATACAAATAAAGTTTTAATAACAACAACTGGGTTCAAATTCTTGAACAACAAAATTTTAACAATGTCGACCTGTTTTACTTCTTCAAACCAAACTGCTCAGCAATTGACTTCTTGATCGGTTCAGAAACTGTGTCAATCTGAAAACACCTCAAACAGCTGATAACAAGGAAGTGAGACACAATCAAAGAAATCGTGACGAAAGAGAGAACACTACTTGAACACAGGGAACGCAATCAAGCTATCATACCTTAGCAGCAGGCGATGGGACTGTACCGGCCTGAACACGCGCTCTGTCCGCGGCACGAGCTGCACGAGCTGCAATTTGTGTAATTAACATGAAAAAACTTTTCTTTATCCATTGCTTGTGGTAGATATCAGAAAATCGTGATCTGAACGCGATTTGCCTAATAAACAGTCGAAATTTCACGAGACCATGATTTTAAATGTCAATTGTTCCGTTTCAAGTAAGTTTAGAATTTGTTGGGATGAAGAACTAGAAATAGATTCATTAAAGGTACCATAGGTACAGCTTAATGCAAAAATTAATAACCACCTTCAGCTAGCACAGGGTGTCGCACAAACATGAATCCACGCCTAGCGCGAACAGTGGGTGCAGCTGACTGATTGAGCGCAAGAGGTGTAGCACTCTGAAAAGATAACAAGACAAGATAAATACAAGGTATTTCAACTAAAACCTGCCGTACGGCTTGACCATGACACTCCTACAAGAGAGAAAAAGACGTATACTACTCAAAACGTAAAACATTACTTTCCAGGACAGAATAAAGATACATTGTTGATGATCGTACCCACAAGAGTGCACTTGGAAAAACTATTGCATCAATAATTCACGCATAACCCACTTCACAGATTCTCACTTGGGCCTTTTCCTGAAGCTGATTCTTCGACGATTCAGATACATTGCTGGCCGCAGCTGTAAAAACACACATTAGTGAATTTGTCAGCTACTATTGGTCCCTCTTTCGCGAAAAAGCCAGACGACGAAACTTGAATACCTGATGAATGTCGTGCACGGGAAATCGACTTCGGCATCACAGTACGAATGGAACCGGCCCCTTCTGGTTGGGCACGAACCGCTGCTGGCTCATCCTTAACGAATTATCCATGACGTTATGGTTACAACGAAAATGTAAGACATGTAGCACCCATTAGATTGTCCGGTTGCTAAGGCTGTGCACGAAATACAGATAAATGATCGTAGACAGTTTGAGTACTGTATACAACTCAGAACGTGAAGCATTACCTTTTAGGACCGAATGAAACAACACAAAGCGAAGGACGTAGGCTTTTAAAAACATAAAATATCACTTTTCAGGACAGAATGAAACGATACATTGTTGACGATCGTACCCACAAGAGTGCACTTGAAAAAACTATTGCTTCAATAATTCACGTATAACCCACTTCACAGATTGTCACTTGGGCCTTTTCCTGAAGCTGATTCTTCGACGATTCAGATACATTGCTGGCCGCAGCTGTAAAAACACACATTAGTGAATTTGTCAGCTACTATTGGTCCCTCTTTCGCGAAAAAGCCAGACGACGAAACTTGAATACCTGATGAATGCCGTGCACGTGAAATCGACTTCGGCATCACAGTACGAATGGAGCTGGCAACTTTTGGTTGGGTACGAACCGCTGCTGGCTCATTCTAAACGAATTATCCATGACGTTATGGTTACAATGAAAAGGTGAGATATGTAGTTCACCCATTTCCGGGTGCTAAGGTTGTGCACGAATAAATGATCGTAGACAGTTTGAGTATTGGCCAATTGAAATATGGAAATTTTCCTTTTCCCATACACATGAAAACCGCCTAGTGGCAAAAAAGGGGACGGGGGTCAAAAAGCGATAAAATTCTGCAGGCACGCAAAAGTACAAACAACTATCTTGAAATAATATTGAATAGAACAGTGCATCTGTAGTGAAAAAAGAATAACCGGATGAACACCTCTCCGTACCTCAACTTGAAGATTGGACTTCAGTTTATCCTCCGACGACTTGCCAACATTCTTACCACTAACTCCTGCGAAAAATAACATCTAATTAACAGCCATTCAGTGAACAAAACTCTTCCACACAGGGTGAAAATACAGTTATTATTAGACTCAACGCGTACCTATTCAGTTTCAACAGAATATTCTTTATTTCCTACTATCGATGAATCGCGAGAATAGTTTTTCATGAGAATATGAACAGGATGTTTTAGAGACATACCCCAGTAAATGAACTGAATAGGAAAATAGTCGAAAAGGCTTTTTCTTCAAAAAAGAGAGAATATTTTTGAAGCAAAGTCATCAATTTTCTCCTCTTTAAATTAAAAAAACGGACTCCTTTTCGTCTATGTACAGAGTATCTGTCCTTTTTGAGTGGGAACTTGCTTACCTTCGATATGCGGCTGAGGGTTGCTCGAGCCAGTCTTCGAAACAGTGGTGGATAGCTGTGGATCGAGAGTAGCCGGAAGCGAGGCCTGACGAAACAAAAACATCTGACCATTTATAAAATGTAAATGTATCATTTGTTCTGATCTAGAACACAGTGTAAATTTGACAATTCAAATAGTTCTTATATTTTTCGGATTGGAAAACTACACTCTATTCTAGTACAGAGAAAGAAGGCCACTTTTACTATTGTTTTATATGACCATGTCCTCAGAAATATAGCATATGAATCAGTCAGTACGTACGAGAGATCAAACAATCATATTGTTAAGCGTTTTTTTGCACAAAAGGAAAAGAAATTTAAGTAGTATGATACAAACAACCGGTTGAATACCGCTACAGGAGTTCAAACCTCAACTAGATGTTCGTGCTTCGGCCTTTCCTTCAACGAATCGTTAACCTTCTCCCCAACAGTCACTAAAAAATAGATCCATAGCCTTCGGGGAAGAGTAATAAAAACTTACCTTTTTAGTCAATTAAAAGCAAAACACGAGTCAGCAACAACCAAACCAGAGCGCTTCGCGCAATACACTCAGTTGGTACAGATTCAGTTCCAACTATTTCCGATCATGTGTCAATTGTGAATGAGAATTTGCAACCTTCGATGGGTGATTGCGGAATATCATCTTTCTGACCAGACTTCGAAGCAGCAGTGGTGTCTGGCTGTGGACGGCCAGTGGGAGTGACAGACAGCGAGGTCTGAATAGGAAGAACGGAAAATAGAACGTATACTAGTATACGAGATGATAAAATACAATGGTAAATATAAAAAATAAAACCTACATAATACTTACTTACTTGGTTGTGCAGGTGAAAAAGCAGCTAACGTCTAAGATCTAAGTGGCAGATACCACTAATATGTGACACTCCTATTGAAAATTTGGTTAATATGAGAGCACGGCGTTCTCGCCTACAGTAATTTTTGCGATTAAACTTGCGTTGAGCTCCGTCCACCAAGTTTTCGTGGCAAGACACTGTACCACACTGCAATTTGTTCTGATCACAGCACTATTTCGCAACGTATCGCGCTTTTCAGCGCGAATCATAGCGAAGCGTTTAAAAGCAGGGACACAAGTTTTTTATTCATTAAAGCTGTATTCGAGAACGCAGTGTAGAGCCACACAAACAACACTACTACCCAAAAAACACTGTACGCTGTGAACATGCAGGTATTGGTTATTTCAGTTCCTGATGAATATCTCAAAATGTGAATGCATACCTTGACTATTGCTTTCTTCTCTGGTTCTACCGATTCCGAGAGTATCTTTCCATCATTCGCCGCTAAAATGCGATTTTAATCAAAGTGAAACATCGAGGAATGTTCTGAATGAAATGTTATGAAGAACAGTATGTGGGTTCAGTACCGAAACCTGGTACGTATGAAGAACTAAACTAGACCCAATTTGGAACATAGTCAAGAACTGTTATATGACATTACTTAACTTCAGTGTCAATCATGCTAATACGGCAAATAGCGATGGGCAAAGTCAGTTTATCAATCATTATAATGCAAATAGACATAGGTGATATACTGAAATATGTGAGTTGATCGCATCATGAAATCGAAATTGCAACTAACGAATATCTCGGGTAGGTCGCTCATACACCTCAGTGGACCAACCGGAACTGCCACTGTCAAGCGATTCTGACTCGAAATCGTCAGTAAAACTCGTCTGAATAACGAAATAAAATGAAAACTTTAAAAATACTCCGAAATACTCCATTCCTTGAAGTTCGAATCGTGAAACACTTGACTTTTTTGACCCCCCCCCCCCTCTCCTGGATTTTCAGGTTTTAGCTTGGGTGGGGGGTTGAAGTGCTACGGGGGGGACCCAACTAAAGTGGGGGGCGATACTTCAATGTTCCCCACATTTCGAAAGTATGAGCAGTGCATTGCAGTCGCTAAACACTCTGTTCAAAATTTTAAGAAAATTTAAAAATAGTATATAGGGTATATAAAATATGAAATCAACTAGGGTGAGGGAGATTAAAAACACACCGATAAGGTCTGTTCGACAAAAAGGTCGTTAATGGTGTTTTGGCTATTCGGACAAGTACGGCTGAAAATGTCAGACAGCTGATCACATCCTAAGTAGTTCAAGATTCAAGAGTAAGCTGGTGTAGATAGGCTGGCGTAGATATGTTACCTCGGGAAAATTGTACAATTGCCCCCCCCCCCCCGTAGTACTATCACCCCCCTCCCAATACGATTTCCTATAGAGAGGGGGGTGATTGTAAATGGGGGGTAATTGTACAATGTCGACGTTTAACAATCACCCCCCCCCCCCCCACAATACAAAATGGGGGGTAATAGTACAACCCCGGACCTGTTTAACAATCGCCCCCCACTCAATCCAAACCTGCAGTAAAGAAGGACGTTGTACAATCACCCCCCCCCCCCCCCCCCCCTAGGGGTGGGGGGCGATTGTACTACGGGTCGGATTCCAACCTATTTCGGCTCAAGGGGGGGGGGACGATTGTACAATAAACCCGATACCTCATCCGCCACCTGATTAGAAGGCGAGGGCACAGGCAGATGTGCTTGTTCGTCGGTCCCAGGTGCTGCTGCCGCTGTAGCAGGTCTCTGAAACAAATGGTAAGTTGAAAATTCTACAATCGCAGTAAGTGAAGTTCCATGCGCTGGTACCACTGTCATTAGATTATTATAGTAATTATATATCGGTACGAACAGAGATTTCATAATTGCGTGAATATGCTGCATAGGACATCGGATATAGTCTGTTCCACGCAACAATAGCCCTCTACAGTAAGACAGTAAATCTTCCAAGTACATTATTCATATCTTGTAGGTGTAGTAAATAGTTTAAACTTTGTGATTTTGTTTTATACATTGGTTACTACATACACAGAAAACAGTGAAACTAAAAGTCTGTTTGTTGATTAGATAAGTTTCCTTGAATATTCGAAAGATTACTGTAGAAAGTCACCGATTGGTGAAACGGAGTATAACTCGACAAAAACTATGTTCAATTTTGAAACGCGTGCGCGACTTGAAAATATCTACAATAGGCTGAGCCACGTGCGGACTCTATTTTACATACGGAAAATGAACATGTAAGAAATTTGAGACCATAAGAGTGCTTTCTGGATTCCAATCGCCTGAACCGTTCAAGGGCGGGGCAAACGAGCGGGGGTCCACGGGACCAGACGGAGGGAGGCCACGAGGATCCACTGGGTTATATTGGGGAAGAGCAGGAGGTCCATTTGGGGAAGGAAGCGGTCCCAGGCCTTCAAGTCTGAAAAGCGATCAGCCGATCACCTAGTTTGTAAAAAAACTAGAACAAATCGACTTTCTATGCAAGATAACTTTGGATAGAAAGATGAAAGACTAATGATCAATTTTCCAATCCAACCAACCAATAGAAACCAGAACAACTGGATTTCAACTATTCAGATTTCCAACCGACCAATACAAACTGGAATAACCGTATTTCAACTATTCCTAACCAACTAATCGACTCACGCTCTCAGCATATCCACGGGACGAGTTAAGAAACCCATGCGAATTGTTTCCGGGTCCAGGGTGTGACCTTTTTCCCTGCAAACGAATCACTGATTAAGTAGAGAAAAAGAAGGGAAACCACATTCTAACTTCTAATAGACAGAGAACTCCAACAAATCTCTAAAATAGAACTATATTCACTTACTCAGCACCCTCGATAATCATTTGTATGATGGTCTCCCGATTCCTTGCTATAGCTGCCAAGATATTATAGGACAGGGCCGGCTGAAAGGGTACGAGTATTATATGGCAATCTTGCAAACGTGATGGAATAGCCGGAAAACTTTGGAAGACCAGATATTTGTAAAGTGCCAGTACGGAATAAATCATAGCGGTGGCAATATAATAACCAAATACAATCATGTAGCTAGGCTCGTTGCAATACGCACACCTTTTGCAATGAATGTTATTTAAATTAGAGATCACATTGTATTATGGCTACGTAGACAAAACACCCGGCTGCTTTTGAGATGGGGTATTACATCAGAATTGTCATGTTTTTAACATTTTTCACGGTAACAAACTCACATCATCTTCAGGATTAAGTACTGGTCGAGTAGGGCGCTGCTCCCCAGGCATAGGAGACGATTTCTGATGCTTAGAATTTTCCATTGCTTCAGGAAATTCTTGAATTCCAAGGCTGAGAAGGTCTAAACTAATCGGATCAAAACTGAAGGTGAATGATATACATCATGAATACCTTCCTTAACCTCGGAATGAGGCTTTCTATGAAAGAGCATATTTGCGAATTCGGCGATAAATTGTTTTTAGTTTTTCATTTCACAGTGCTTTTTCGTTACACAGTTTCACGAGTGCAGCGAACATTGCGATAAGCTGCACTTTGTTAACTGTTACCCCATCATGCCCCCAGCAAGTTATAGGTACAGCTGCTGGGTCTAAATCTCATCAGCTAAATTCGCGGTGTGGTCCTGCGGTAAATTACAAGTTAGGGCGCAAGGACAATTTATTATAGATCAGAAGAGAACGCATTGAGGGATAATTGAAGTATCGCCCCCCACTGCACTCAAAGTCAATGTTCCGCGCATTGAAAACTAATGGTGAAACTCGGCCGAATTAGAAGCGTCGCCTGACTGACATAGTGAAAAATGAAAAAAATGTGAAATTTCATGAATTCACAGGAAACAAACACGCATCTGCTCATGTTTTCCCACATAAAAATAATCAACTGAACGTAAGTAATGAACATAGGGAAAATTCTTGGGATAAATTCAATTCTTGAATCTTTGAAATTTGGGAATTTTCTCCAACGTGAACTGTATATTTCCGATCGCCATGGCGTGTCAGGACCATTTGGACAGTCTGCAGCCGGATTAAGCCAGCAATTTGGTTGAGTCTGGATGGGAATTCCTATATTCGTATTTGCGTTTATATCCTCTGCACATAAACTAAAAAAAACTATATTTCAATTTAGATTGGCTTCTATAGACCGTACTTAATTTCATTCCTTCCTGGGAGCCCGTTTTGTGAGAAGCTGATTGTTGACACATATGGAAAACTACAATACAGAACGACCCGACAGGTTTATCTACATACAAACACAAAACGAAACCCGGCCTCAATGTCGGTGATTCAGAGAAGAAGCGCGGTTTCTAGAAACCAAAAGAAAACTAAGTGAATCTCAAGGAGTTATCTGGTTTCTTTTCATAAGAAATAACACGAGACCGGAGAATTCGCAATTTACACATTTCCTAGGTGCAAATGCCAGGAAAAATTGTCTTTTTCAGTGTGGACGCAGAACTAACGAAGGCATCGTAGGCATGTTTCATTCTGCCATGTATTCTTCCATTGCACTTCTAGTCGAAAATCAAATTTCTAGTTTGTATTAGAGATCAATGTACAACGCAAAAGTGCAAGTTGTAGCTTGAAGTTGAGTAGTAGTTCGAGTTGTAAATTTGTCCTGTTGATCACCTCAAAGGGTTGATCGTCGAATTATGCTGATATTTTCCACATTGTGAACCGGTATGAAAGTTTTACTTCACCCAGGTTCATATCACAGCAAACACACATGGTTTAATAGAATTTTAACTCATAAATACAAACAATATGTCAATACCACGTATCGTAACGGTTGAAGTTGAATTGATCATCCAAAGTAGTCATCCTGTAAAACAGAAAATCAGTATTCCAGTGGGTACAGCCTATGGTCCTCACTTTTCTCAGACAATTACCAGCCAATGACGCAGACTGTCTTATCCGCGTTTGTAGATGATCAATCGCAGAAAAATGGATCTTCTGGTCTCTGAGTCCTCTGAACGATTAGCGCCATTTTTCTGCGATTGGCCAGCTGCAAAAGCGAGAGAGCATGCAGGTCAATGAGGCCGCAGACATCTGCGTCTCTCTGACCTGCACACTCTCTCGTCGGGTCCGCTACAAAAGTGGCTGGCCGATTGGCTGGAATTTGTCTCAGTGGATTGGCATCGTGCCAAAATTGTCGTCGAGAAAAGAAATATGAAGGAGAAAAGGTTTTATTTACGAAATTATAGGTTTTTATTTGCATGTTTTTCGAATAGCTTCATTATGTTGAAAAAACCCTGGGAAAATGTGAAGATTACAGTACTCTTCCAGACACACTTTTGTGAGCTCGATGGGGCAAATGGCTTATTGTCGCACTTTCTTTCCGTGGCTCCGATTTTCTCAGCAGTTTCTTGGGAAACGAAACAGATCTGATTCTCCGACATTTCCTCCGTGAAAGTTCTTTTATATGTGCGTAATCGAAGATCTAGCTACCCCTCTGCTAAGCATCAGAATTCTCACGGTTATATACCGATTGACGTTAAGGATGATTAATCAGTAAGAAATCAGTATGCTACTGAGAAGGGACAGAGCAACGAAAAAGATATAACCACTGAACTTCGCTTGGAATTGTTGCCAGTGTCGCATACTGGTAGCATTTGCGACCTAGAAGAATAGGGTGGCACTATTTGTCCAGAGAAAATATCTAATATAGTGGGTGCCAATATTACAAATTTCTGTCTCTCGCCGAAATCGAACCTGCGAGCAAAATAGTTGTAGCAGGGCACGATAACCACTGCGCTATTAGAGAACACAACCAGCAAGCTTCGGAATCAAAGACATGCGTGCGTACACAGAGGAAAGTGAGATATACAGTACCCTCACGCCTTCCCGTTGGCGACAACTATAATGCAACTCACATCATCATGATCAAATGGCGTCCCATCAGAGGAGAATGATCTCACAGATCGATTAGTGGAGAAGCGGGGGAACTAAAGAGAAATGAACCGATATAGTGAGTGCCAAATTTATAAATTTCTGTCTCCAGCCGAAACCGAACCTGCGAGCAAAAGTTTCGTAGTAGGGTGCTAACCACTGCGCTATTAGAGCACATAGCAGGAAAGCGGCGGAATCAAAGACATGTGTGCGTACACAGCGGAAAGTGAGATACACAGTATCCTTCCGCCTTTCCGTTGGCTACGAGTATAGGAGGTGACGAAATCTTAGTCGTGGTGGGAACTTTGTAATCTCTCATATGTACAGATCAAATGAGATCTGGTCAGTTCTCTTGATCTATTTCATTGAAACTGAGGTCAGACTCGTTTCGAATACTGAATACAGTACCTGAATATCAGACCGGTTCATCAAGGTACTTGGTACTTCCTTCATTCGTTCAGCTCTTTCCAGTTTGGCTAGTTCTTCGCGAGAGGTTATAATGGGAGGCGGCAAGCTACGTATGGGCGGCCTGCAAAACAGTATATATAGGGTTCCTTATGAAAAAAACATAAAACATGTGGTGCATGTTATCATGACACAGTACATATTCCGGATTTTCAAGACTATCGTCAATGGTGCATGTTATAACAACCTATTTATGATGTGTACGACACAATTGACGTGATTATATACTTGAATAGCTTTGTCTAGCAGCCACCATAGCTGTGTTGTAGTTTGATCTCGTTGTTTCTCTGGTGAAAAGACATTACGGTTTTTTTGTGGCTGTATCCCGCTGTGTTTGTAGTTCGAACGGTTGTTTTCTGTTGAAATTCGAGAATTATGGAGTGCATCAAGGTCAAAAACGCGTGACCATTCCCTATACTGCTGGTCAAAGCTAGTCAAACACATAGTACATGTTATACACGTCCGAATTTCGAATGTGTCTCGATAAATGCATCACTCATGAGATCTCAGATGCTTTATAGTGGGTGCCATCCGTCTCTCACCGGAATCGAACCTGTGAGCAAACGATTCGTAGTTAAGCGCAAACCATTGCGCTATTAGACTTCATAACCGGCAGGCTTTGGCATCGAAGACATCTGTGCGTACACAGCGGAAAGTTAGATATACAGTACCCTTCCACCTCTCCGTTGGCAACCACTATACGTGACTTTTTCATTAATTCGAATCTAGAACGCATACAACAGTGGCGAAATGCGTTTTGAGTAGAGATTCTGAAAGTACTTTTGAGTTCCATTAATTGATAGTTCTTAAACTCAAAAACCAACCTCATGGTGTTGTCCATGTCCCCTCCTAGACTGGATTCTTTCGAAGAGGCGGTGAAGCTGATCTAAACGCATTCAACTTAAATTGTTATTTGCATATGCGGTTATACCAATAATGATATGATGGTGTCATTACTAAAGGACTGTGAAGTGTTATGAGGTGAATCTGATCTGTACACATATATATTGCGTGCCAAACTCATAAAACATCCGCCTCATGTGAGGCTCGAACCGGGCCTAAAAGTTTGGGAGGCACGGCCGCTAACCACTACACCAACTGGGCATATCAACGTTGTGGACGAATCGTATTTACGTCTTCTTACACAGCCCAAAGTGATATACAGTATACACCGCCTTGATTTGAGCGACAACTATAGAGTTCCCTCAGAAAAGGACAGATCTATACCATAAAATGGTGTCAGATCGATGATGTTTATAGTGTGATCTCAGCGTATTCCAACTGTACCTCGCAAATTGCGCCAAACAATTGTTACTCAGGTAAGGTCGACCTATTTAATATGTTCAAGATGAAGCTGAGATTTTAGGAGTGGGTGACGATTAAGCCCAAAGGCATTAAGCCTGAACCTATAATTAAACATCAACAACAAGTTCAAAGTGTCACAATGGGTAGTTTATAAGAGTAAACTATCTTTGTAAAAGTTTGAAGAGAAAAAAACTCATACAGTTTTTACTAAGAGACATCCGCTCAATGTGTTTAACTTCAATCGTCACCCACTGAATCTAGTAAGGCAAAGGTAACTGACCGCGTCATGAACTAGGTGGTTGGTTCTGTGCCGCCCTGGACTCCGATAATAATCTGGAGCCTGGGTTCGTTTCAAGGCTTTGCAGAATATGATTCTGAAAATGGTATTAGAATTAAAATTGCGAGTTAAAGTCGTGACTACAATGGTGGTACTTGCAATTTTTGTTCTATTTGCAGGATTCTATGTCATACAAGAACGGGCATGCCAGTATGATACATTTTTCTGTTGTTAAAAATTAATTGAAACGGTTTCTATTCATTTTCGAGATGAAAACTGTTTGAATAGCCCTATGGATGATTCGGAATACGTATGTTCGATCTATGTGTTGTTTGGAACAATGATTATGGTGTGTTAACTCACTTATCTCTGTATAACCAAACAATTACAGCAATGACAACTATTACTATTACTACGGCCACTCCTATAACAGCCCAAACGACGGCATTGTTCGAAGACGGCGTCGGAGCTATCTGAAAACTATTTATTCATATATTCTTCTCAAGTGGAGGTGAGTGGTAATGTGGTTAGGGTGGTAGAGTTCGGATGACGCTGCACATACCCCATTCGTCGGGTTCGATGCCCGCTCGCTGCAGAATCTCTATGGACTATGGTGAGCCGCGAGTTGGCCAAATAGCTCAATGTTGAAGATATGGCTCGATAACGTTGAAGAATTCATATTACTATCCAAATCGTCGTAAATGTCATGCTGTATTTTGGAAGAACTGTTAACAAACATTGAAACATGCATAGCATATTTGCTGAAATCATTATCCAGTGTACACTCACAAATCACTTTTCAACGAGCAAGTTTCGACAATGAGATTAAACGCTCTGACTGTTAGACTGCACCGAATAGAAGATGGGGGAACCAACCTGTACTGCCACACAGGAATAAATTCCCACGCGGGCTCCAACCGCTTCACATGACTCTTCTCGGTTACAGCTGGTTTCCAACTGAAATTTATTTCATCGTAGCCATACCACAAGGACGTGACCATATTCAAATTGTAGTCTGTGGGGCGAAAACAAACTTTTTTTTCAAACAAAATTTTTGAAGTATGATCAATCCTCATGTAACACGTGTGTTTGCTTTAACTAGAGCCACCCTACCATTACAGTACATTTGTCACCAATCAGGGAGTTCTACGAAACTGTGCGTCAAGAAATCATTTGATTTCCGTAGAAGTTATTATTCTAGTTCTCTTTCTATACATTACAACATATGAAAAATTGTATTCAAATTCCATGTTTTAACCTTAGTTGTGAAGATTAAGAAGATATGTGAAGTGTAATTGTATATACTGTAAGTTTTAACTATATAGGGAACGAAGTATACCTGCGGGGAGCATTCACTTGATAGAACACAGGTAGTTGCATCATTGTCACCATCTGTCGGACAGCTAATGCACTGCGTCTTGTTCTCAGCCGGCTGAAATATTCTTCCATAAGGTACTGGTTGTAAGGGTTTGCGTTCAACAAATTAAAACGGTTTTGTGTTTTTTGTTGCGTTTGTTCACAAGTTTCTTGAATTCAAACTTGTACTGTGTTTCGAGTTCGATGGCTGAAAAAACATTTCTAGTTCTTGAAGTATCACTGAAGAAAATCACTCGACATCGGCACAGACTGTGTGACGGGATGAGAACTTCGGATCACATCTGGGGAGATGGTATTGTGAATGAGTGGACAATTTTGTGTCTCACCTGATAAGTACCCATCTCACAGGTTAGACAGATTGTTTCGAATGGGGTTGACGTGTTCACAGGAAAGGTAACCAACGGGTTCACCCTATGGTTAGGCGGACAGTTGGCGACTTCACAATCCGCTGCAAATCTGAAAGGTCATTTTTATCAGGTGTGAAAAAGTATGACGCGTTTTGCAGGACGCGAGCCGGAGGTTAAATTTAGAAGAGTTTTTAAACTTTGGGAAATCAATGTTCTATCATGTAATTTACGGCAACAGGCTCGAGAGCTATCCGTCTTGCTCATGCGAGCGCAACATTTTCATGATAAAGAAGGAAGATTATTTGGACCGATCTCGTGTCAACAGTCCTTTAAACTGCAATTGAAAAATGTATTGCAGTTTCAAGGAGTGAACCGTTGCGATTGGACCACTTAATCGTCCTTCTTTAATTTCGAAGTGATTAGAAACAAACAAAATGTCTCACTTGGCTCCTTCACCAACAGTAGTCAATCCAACTGGGCAAGAAACACATGCACCAATGGATCCCACCTGGAAAAACTTGGTCAAACAACCATAAGTATTCTGTTCGGCATATCCTAAACTTAGCATAGATGGAATTTTGAGTTGGCGTTACGTTTTCTCGTAACACTATTAAAAAAACTGTATTATTATATAAAAATATATCAGTAGTGATCGAATGAGCACCGTACAGCTCATGTACAAAATTTTCTAGTGTGTGTTTTTATCGCAGTCAGAATAAATATGTTTTTTTTCCTGTTTACCGAACTACCTTACCTGGATGTGCTAGTGTATAAATTTCTAAAAAGCTCCCCTTGACTTGAGGATGGAAGTTATGCTTCCATCCTCCTTTGGGGACTATTTAGTTTATTCCTAATATCTTGAACCTTGTTTTGATTGTGTGTCGATTCGAATGAATAGACATCATAAATACCTTGAACGATCCTCGATCGCAGGGATAGCAATTCACTCCGCTTGGATCGAACTCTCTCCCGGGGTCACAAGTGTAGGTGCAGTCCAGCTCACTGGTGGCACCCTGCAAAACATCCTATAGGCTAAAGGGGTACAAAAATGGGTTGTAGCTTAAAGAAGGACGATTATGTGGTCCAATCGCATGCTTCAGTCCTCTAAACTGCAATAAATTTTTCAATTGCAGTTTAAAGGACCGATGTTACGGGATTGGTCCACATAATCGTCCTTCTTCAAGTTTCATTCACAGAATTGTTAGTTATGACTGAAGAATGAATTTTTTTTCATGAATCACAGTACGCCTGATCGTTGATTTTATTTGGTCAACCTTTTTAGTTTCAAGTTCGTTTAACTAAACTGACAATAATGGATGTGCTGGTGTATAATGGGCATCCTTGACAGGTTGTCTGTCCGTTTTTCGCTTGAAATGTTCCCTGAGGACACTTTTCACATCCTGTACCATTGTAGAAGTGGCCCACCACACATTTCTCTGAAAACTACCACACTTTAACTTCTGAACTGAGAAACTTTATCCGCATTCACAAGAGTACTGGAAAAAAGTTCATTCCGCCCGGAAAAGTCTTGCAGGTGCCGCGAGATGGCTATTCAAAAGGTCTCGCTAGTTTTTGTTCTGAGGAGATTACTACAGCGCCAGTCCCTACAAGTTCACTATGGCGGCAAATCTACAATTTTTCATAGTTCCTTTTATACAATTGTTTCGACTCGCCTCTGCACTTACCATAACAGTTTCTTATATCGGCCACCCCCAGGATACCACCGGTAGTTGTGTTGATGGGACAATCGATACATCGATCTATGGTCTGATTGACGGAGGAACTGCAAAAGAAACAGAACTATGTTGTTCTGTTAACATAAACAATGAAAGAAATGGGAAAGTGAACTTTTATGGAGGATCGCGGTTGCATACAAACTCGATGTATTGTATATTAAAATCGTGAAATTTCAATGCGAAAAGAAGGTTAGTAGGTTAGGGAGGAAAATTTTTCGGAAAGCAGATGATTGAAGCGTATTGTAATCTTTCGAATGATAAGTAACTTTCTGGTTGAGTTCGAACGCCTGCGCACGTGAAGAAACTGTAAGTTTTCAAAGCGTCACAAATACTGAGTGTTTTACACGTTTCAATGTGCTACGTGCATTTGACAGCAGTGTATATGCCTGAATTTGTACATTGATAATAACCTACCGATAGGTGTCAGGTGGACAAGAGGAACATTTCGTGACAGTCGAGTTCCAATAAGTACCAGCCGGACAATCCCCTGTATTAGAACATAAATTGACGTACTCAAGAAACATTTATAAATGCCAAAAAATCTAGGTGATGTGCTTTGTACGAGGAAGGTGTTACACAAGGAACGGAATAGGAAGACCAAACGTGGCTTTTAAACTGACTATTTCACTAGTATTGGTTGTATTAGGTAAAAACTGAATCTGGAACAGAAAACCCACCACAGGAGAACAAGTTATTGTAGTTTGATTGCAGTGGGTGGGTGGCGGCACAATTGAACTGGACGGTGTTGGTGGTAGTTCCGTTGGGAAATGCCGACTTAACAGTCGTGTTCACAGAGGAAGCCAGCATCTCTCGAGTTTGGCTAGAATTGGAATACTGACTTTCTCACGGATAGCTTGTTGATACGTGCCTACTATGTTTTGTTTAGTAACTACTGTTCTGGGTTCTCTTCGAATTAGCATCATATTTCTACATGTTGTTGTTGTTGATTTAGAGAAATTCAGTAAGCGGTTTGAATCTGTCGTGGTACACTAATAATACTGTTTCACCGGATGTTCTACTATAAAGCAGTATTGTATCCAATTTTCTGCGTACTGGGACAATTCTTAGTCAGAAACAAACTTCGTGGCTAAGCTAGTCTGAAGGGAATGTAGATCAGGAGACGAAAACTGTCTGAATCTCGCCGATTTTCATTATATGTTCTTTCATTAGCTCTTCCATTCTTGAAACATGGGGAATGAGGTTGATCATTGTGGAATTTCGGAAAAAAGTCTCTCACTTGATGTAAACTTGATAATGGAACGTCTGTGTCTGTGGCGAAACATCTCTTTTCTCCCTCCCGGTACACTTTGGTTCGATTGTTATTTGGTCCGTGCAGTTCCCTTGACAATACTTGTCTAGGGTGGCAGAAAGTGCAGTCTGAAGACCGTCATAAACCTAAAAAGTAGATATCTTAGTTGTAGTTTGATCTGTGTGCAAATCATGATTATCTAGACCCGAATACATGTTTTTGGTTCTTTTCCAGATATCTTTCGATATGCGGGTCGCGTTTGTACTTTAATTTGCTTCCAAACTGTTATTCTCAGAAGTTAATACATGATTTTGGATGTCGAAAAAAAACAACTAAAAAATGTCATCATCCTGCTCTGAGGTCATTCAAAAAACCTCCGACGCCTATATGAAAATGAGCGTCAAGCCTTGTACTAATAATTTATCAACCCGCTATTTGACAGATCAATGGCGAATGAGTATCGAATATGTTGATTCAAAGTGTAGATAAACATGTACAGCAAAGAAGAAAGCAGATTCATGATTAGTAAAAAGTGGGGGAACCAACAAATGTGTGAGTTGTGTTTGGTTCGACCTCGATATCAGCAAAAAGTGAACGATACGAATTGCTGTGATACTGTAGCAGAAGTATTCTGCAAAAATAGAACAATACAAATGTTGCACAATGGTTCACGAAGCCCGCATGATATTTCAGAAATTGCCAAAAGGTATTTCATGTGTGCTTTGACGACATGCGTGCGTTGTTAACCATTGTGCAACATTTGTATTGTTCTATTTTTGCAGAATACTTCTGCTACAGTATCACAGCAATTCGTATCGTTCACTTTTTGCTGATATCGAGGTCGAACCAAACACAACTCACACATTTGTTGGTTCCCCCACTTTTTACTAATTGTCCTTTTTTTGCTAGTTGTACTCCTACAACTTCATATGTTGCCTATTCACAGAGTGGATCTTGTGAACTCATTATATTATTATGAAAATCTCAGTTTTGTGTGTGCACGAAGCCGAAAGCAGACCATAAAATTGCTGATGTTGTAACATAACGCAGGTTACTGGCTCTGTGACTATCAACAACTGAACAAAAACGCTAAACGTTCCGATTGACATGTACACCGCTTTTAGCGGCGATAAGCAATGGGGATTGGCGCCATTGACAAACCTAGAATTAGAGACAACAACTCACTTACAATATAGCCATTATTTCCAATACCACATCAAAAACCTTCGTTGAAACTTTTTTCATTCCTGCGTCAATTGACACACGCGTCTGGCGCTAGAACGAAACGAAATTTTCTAGGTTTTTGAGCTACCAGTACACACTACATGTGTCAATTACTGATTGGAGCAATATTCAAACTAATCAATTGCCAGTTTCGTGTGTTTTTGTTTTGGCGCCATTTGGCGTCTGTTCCGAGCCAACTTGAAACAGTTTGATTGACGATAACTGATATTTTTCCAACTTTGGCGCCAATTGGCGCCAGCGCACAGTGCCAGCAAAACTTTTTTGTTTTTCAGATTGAGCATTTTACTTGCCATGTGATAGTTATTTAGTGTACCGAATTTCAGACGATTCCATTGACGCTGTCGTGAGTTTGGGTTTTGGCGCCATCTGGCGCCTGGTTCGAGCGCCAGGAGCAAAATTTCCGTTTTGGAAAAAGACTTTCACACTTTCCACCAAATTATTCAATTTCTATTAGTGTTCAACATTTTAGTTGATGGTAAATAGTGTTTTGCCGTATTTGGCGCCCATTGGCGCCAGCGCCGGGCGCCAATGATGATGTATTCATCTCATATTTGGCGCGACGGGCTATCTTTTGCATTATAACTCATGTTTCAAATTTCAGCTAAATCGGTTCGGTAGTTTTTCCAATAGTGGTTTTTGGCGCCTATTGGCGCCCGCGCCTGGCGCCAATGAGGAGCTATACATCTCATATTTGGCGCGACATGCTAAATTTTGCATTAGAACTCATGTTCCGAATTTCAGCTAAATCGGTTCGATAGTTTTTCCAATAGTCGTTTTTGGCGCCTATTGGCGCCCGCGCCTGGCGCCAGAGATTACATATACATTTCATACTTGGCGCGACGAGCTAACTTTTGCCATAGAAGAGATTTTTCAAATTTCAGCCAAATTGGTTCAGTAGTTTTTCCACTACGATGCGGACAGAATTCCGTGAGGGACGAGGGAGGAGGGACGAGGAGGGACGAATTACGGCGGAACTTTTCAACAACGACACGAAACCATAACTCAGGCGAAAATAATCCGATTTGGCTGAAATTTTCACACAATGTTCAATTCGTGATTCTCTAACGTTCTCTCCTTTTAGTTTTCGAAAAAAAAGATTTTTGAAGATTTTTGTTAATTAAAAGGAAAAAACGAGTCCGCAATGGCCAAACCAAAGACAACTCACGCAGAGCGCTTCGCGCTCCGCGCGATACTGTAATTCGGCATTTTATATGTTCGGTTCGAACTGTATGATGATGTCTACCTGCTGACAGGTTCCATTGACAACGAGAGACCCGTTGATGTTTTGCTCCGGCGCAATCGTCCAACCACAGGCGGGAAACGCATAATAGGAAGAACTGGACACCGAGGAACGCTCCCATTGCCCCTGAAAGCAGTGGATTTCAAATTTCTGTCTCTCGCCGGAATCGAACCCGCAAGCAAAAGTTTTGTAGCAGGACGATAACCACTGCGCTATAAAAACACATAACCTGCAGGCTCTGGAATCGGATACATGTTACACAGCGAAAAGTGAGATATAAAATACCCTCCGGCCTTTCAGGTGGCGACGACTATAGTTTCTCCAAAGCAGCCACGTCTACGTGTAGCAGGTCAAGCAAAACATCAAAGTTAATTTTACGTCGTTTTCTGATGCATGTTCTGATGATTCTATGAGAATTGATATGCATCTAATGCGAGAATGTAGCTGTTTCTGTGTGATAAAGCTTCCGTCCCTACCATGGCGTCGCAAATGAAGAATTTCGGGTTTTCGGAAGGATATAGTTCATCGTCGCAGGATACAACTGCCGCTAATTGTGTGTCTATTCCATCCACTTTCAACTTTCTCACTGTGCCTCCAATCTGAAAAATGAGAAAAGTAACTCTTTCGAAAAATACCTGTGATTTTCTGAACCACAACGTGAGACCTATACATTGTTACGAATGTGTTTGAAGACGAATTCCGAATAATCCATTTTTACGTGGGAAAATGGTTGAACTAGTCAGTTTGAATGTTATTCCGTACTGTGAGATTCGAAAAGCGTTCGGATATTTTGGCTACCACGCTGTGTTCCTAATGTGTTTGTGAAACTGACGTCTCATCTGTACTTTTGGAAACTGACGTTGCTATCATCTGTACTTCTGCATTCGGAAGGAGAAACGACGATATTGAAGGAGCATGTGGCTGTGTTTCCAGCCGCATCACCACCCACATAGACCACCCGATAGTATCCCCTAAAGTAAACTGCTAGTCAATTGCACACTTACGTGAAACATGTTGATCACAGCAGAACACAGAAACGTGCAATGTAAAGTGCACGATGCATCATTAGAATTCTGACTTCACGTGACTATTCAGTTTACTTCTAGTGTATGTTGCATTATTTTTATAGTATCCCCTAACATATGTACATACTTTTATATCGCTGTGTTGCGTTGTTTTTGAGTGCTATATGTCGCACCATTGTACCGCTACAAGAACAACGCACAGAGTTGCATATAGTTCCGGTCATTCCTACTGAGACTTGGCAGCGTGCCAATGAATATTCCAGTTAAGTTTACACCACTTTGTAGTTTTTCAAAAAACTGCAAATTTCTGTTAACGATTGTTCAGTTTCATAAGAACACTTAAACAAAGAATGTCTTTAGAATACACATATTTTCTCTAAGAAATAGGCATCGAAAAACTTGGCACGATGCCAATGGGTCTCAGTGGGAATGAAACGAACTATAACTAACATCGCACCGGAAACCTGATAATACACATCATTAAGCTGCAACTAATAACTCAAATGGAAACATCAATAGAGAGTTCAAAGTGTTACAATGAATAGTTTATATGAATAAACTATGTTTCTTAAAGTTTGGAGAAAAACATTTCACGCAGTTATTAGTAGGAGACATCCGCTCAATGTGTTTGAGCTTAATCAGCCACACATCAGAGATACAATATTTTTCCGCAACGTGAGCGAGTGCTCTATTGATTGATGAATACAGCGATTAGAGTTGTCTCGGTTTTACAATAAGGTTCGTATAGGGGACGAGCTAGCTGTGTTGCAGCCGGATCTGCATACATATTAGTCTTTTCGAAGGACAGTAGGACACCGAGCGGTATCAAACTACACACACAGTGAGCAGAACAACATGTGGTCGTATTCTGTAAGCTCAAGTACTCATGTAAGTTACAGAAGCAAATTTTCAATAGTCCTGATGCATTTTGTTTGTTCTCAATGGTACCATTTAGTTCTTCACAGATATGCAAATAAACTGTTGAACCAAGAGCAGCAGAAGTTAATGATTTTCCATCAAAAATTTGCTCATGTAACTTATATGCCTATTTGAGCCTACAAAATACGGCCACTCAACAGCTCAAGGTTTCTATACCACATGCTCCTTCTATAATACTCTTTCTCACCAAGCGAACGCCTGCCCAGGTCTGAAATTGCTCTTCACAGATACGATTCCCACATTATCGGAAAACATATTCGAGGTAGGCCAGGTGATTGTTTTGAGACGGGAGGGAGATATTTCGTTGATGTTCTCTGGACAGTTCAACACAACTGGGGGAATTTTGTCTGAAATATATCTTGGGTAGCAAGAAGAGAAGATAACCGATGAAAAAATGAGCATTCAGATATGCTTGAGAATGTCAACTCACAAACAATTAATGAAGTGGGTCATTGGTATTTGAATGAACTACACAAAGTATCAAAAATTGTGCAATACATTGGAAAAACATACATATCGGTAGCAAATCGTACGCGCGAAAAATTATTTTTTTCTATAGTTTTCTATATACGTTCGCAGATTTTGAAAAGTCTCATACGTACGCGAATCAACTTTGTAATCTTATCAATATTATTGGTTGGTTATTGGTAATAACCTGTCGAGTTACAGCTGGGCCTTCCCGGTAAGCAGTCGGACGTTTCGCAAATACCCGGAAAGATGCTTTTGACTCCGGGATTGGACCGTGATACTCGAGTGAAATCCTGCCAATTGATTATCAGATCCGGATGGCCTTAAAATATTGAAACAATCTATTTTTGCTCCAGTGAAATTTTCATACGTTTCTGCATGCACTCTCTACGTAAGGTTTAATTACACTTTCGTATCTCTCAGCAATCTACGTTGTACAGAAACTCCTGTGCGTATTCTTCACGTGTTCATATTTGTGAATGGTTTACTTTGTTTATCTTCTTCAGGTAGTTTGGTGTGGTTTAGTGATATAGTTTGAGTTTGGGTATGATAGATACCCACCAGAGGTCCATTTCGTACATTCGAATGCCATTTCAGCGATATTCTTATCACTCAACCGAGATGTATATAACTGAAACACAAGAAATCCTAATTGAAATGAATAATTTAAGACGAATGTTTTCAGTCTGTAAGTATTGATAAACACTACTCTTGGATAAGATATTCCTACTATAAACTTTGTAAGAAATATCGTTTTCGATAGGTATTCGAGTACTAGATTTCAAATTTTTCACTTCATAAGTCAATTTTGAGGTTTTTCCCACAGTCTGAGATAGTCAGACATGGGATACGTTCTTTGCAAAACAGTTTTATACGGTATCGTTGCCATCATCTCTCTGTTTGTAGTTTGATTCCATTGCTTTTCAGTCAAAATAGCGACACTTCGCTGGGTTTCAAACTACAAATCAACGTTTTCATTCCTACTATCTAAGTTGTTCAGGTAACACTTGTACACCGTTTATAATCAATTACAAGACTCAATATACTTGACTTGGACTTCTATCTTTTACTCGCCTGTGCCACTCCTATTTCTCCCTCAAACTTTCCGGCGGGATTGAGCTCGACAAGATATAGAGTATGGTTATTCTGCGGAAGCAGTGTATTGGTAGCATTTGCAACTAATGCTCCATCCAGATAGTAGCTCCAAACATAACTGTAACGCCGCATTATGTTATATTTACCAGATTGCATTCATGTAGAGGGCATCAACATATGTGATGGTATTCTTGAACTTCCTATATATAAAAGATTTACCAATCTGCTATATATGTGTAACATTGGGACCGTGACCAATTCAACAGAAATAATTGCAGATCATGCCTGCACTAAGCTAGTAATCTGTACGTTCGTTTCTTGTACAAAATGCACTCTATAATTGTTGATAGAATCACAACATCGTATTGCTATCCATTGACCCAGTTTCACTTCAACAGGGTGCTGTCGGCCCTGTGAGTGAGGTTATGTAACTGTTTGCAGTTAAGCAACTCATATAGTAGTATATGAATTATCTGTTTTATCACGTAACTGACCGATCCAAACTGTAGAATTCAGGACTTCGAAGACAAACCTAAAACATAGTGTAGTACAGTCCATGTATATTTCCTGTTTTTTTTCAATGTCAAAAATAGTAGCAGATTCAATGTCGAACTCGATCAACAGTAGGAGTGAATGACGAGAAGTAGAATGAGAAGTATTTCAGTTTATTGTTAGTCTTTAGTTTATAAGATTTTCGTGTTGTTGTTTATTTCCTGATTCCCTCTAGAAAAATTCTTAAAAACCGGATTGAAACATATTCACATTATGTAAATCGATTATCAATGCCATTTTTTATTGCCTTGCTTTATTACTCGCTTATAGGACTGCATTGTTTGCGGAGAACTACGGTAGGTATTGCAGTAGCGCGCGCTTTCAATTATTTGTCCTCATAAATTTGTATCGTTTTGCATAATATGGCAGATAATTATGACTCTTTTATATTAAATCTATTATTCTTATTTATTCGAAGATGACTTACGTGATGCCAGCCCATTGTTGGAATAGTCACTTGTATAAAGCGATTTCGGTCTAGGAACACACCTTGATTGTTAATCGAAACGACCATCTGATCACTGAAAAAGCAATTTTGGCGCTTTGTTGCAACTTGTCTATTTTCATGGAATTTCAATGAGTTTTCTGAGTTCTACACAGTGAAGTATCAATGAGCAGTATTAAGGGAGCAAATGTTGAATTCAGGGTTTCTCTCCTAAAGTTTTTCGTTTGAGCAGTAAAACTCTTTTCTAGTTCTATTCGAAACATCGAATGTAGGGGTTGATTCTCATGATTAACTCCGCATACCTCTGAGTTATTATTGCAACAAAGGCTGGAAGGGTATCGCTTATTTTGGTCGGTTTCGATGGAGCGTAGATAATCCAGGAGCACAGGGTGAATTCTCTGTAATGGTTCGTTAGATCTAACGATTTTATTCAAGTATATACCTCATGATGTACCACCTCCACGGTCTCGGTAACTTATTTTCCTATGGTCACCCCTAACACGAATTCAGTACTAACAACCCAAATACAGAAAACTTTCAATAAGTAGGGTAACATCCAAAGAAACAAGTCAGCCTGGAACCTGGAAACCATGCTTGGGTTGCCTTCTATGCGTTTTTACAGTTTGAAATCAGTGAGATAATGTTTTGTTCGAGCACATAATGTTGAATGAACCATTTGTTAAACTTTAAGTGTTTAGACTTCTACCCACGTACCTATATAACGAGGTGTTGAGCATTCTAGTTACAATTCGCTGGGATGATTGAATACCGTTGAACATGAGGTTAAATGAAGAGCTTCTACCTGAAGACAATGATTTAAAAGAAACTGAACTCATCTCTGAACCGAACGTTTTTCAGCTCATAAATCACACAGAGTAAAGTTTTTGTATACTACGTGCAGCCTATTGGCGGGCACCTACAAAATGCAGTCACACTTTGTGATGAAAATTGGTTTTACTGAAGATTCTTCTGATACTAGCGATTATTTAAGCTCGAAAGCTGGGCTAAAAACGAAAAAAAAAACTATGAGTGTCTAGGATGTGTGAAACAGAGTATACCTCCTATATTACCTAGATCTAGGGTGGTGATTAGTAGTTCAGATTGTGTCGCTAGCAGGACTGATATATCCGTTATTATAGAACATATTATCTGCACTAGCATATTAATGTAAGCCATATGTTCTGAATGAACTCACGTATTTCACACGTGTCTCCCGTATAGTATTCTGGACAAATGCAGTAGGCGTTGAGAGTTTCGTCATCAACACAGGTGCCCCCGTTCTCACATTTGACCACCATGCACGACTGCTGAAAACGAATGTTGATGAAAAAGATTATATCACACTTCTTTAAACGCTCTCCAAACGTTCCATTTCACTATATGAGAAACCGATATTACTATCTGTCGTTTTCTCTCTCTATCTATCTTTTTCTCATATATCCAATATGATTCAATAACAATTGAATTCGATCTTTACTAGCAACTAATAGAATGTCACGAAAGAGTTTGAAAGTCATTGAATACAAGTACAGCCTTATTTCTTCAGAGTCTCAAATTTTGCGGATTAGACTATGAACGATAATTCTACCGAAACGTCTACAAGGAAAACGCAACCTGATAGGCCTGTTACGCACTGTAATAGATCACAGCGTCGTGGTCGCAACATAATAGGGACAGAACTACATATTTCTATACTTCTCCTTTTCAAACTAGCAGCTCTAAACTTCGCGGACATTCTGCATAAATTGTTGACGGACAAGTGACATAGATTCGGGAACTCTACGAGAATGGTTGCATTTTATGAACTTTGCAGGTGATTATGTAATCGGGAAAACGTGACTTACCCGGCCAATTCCACCAGGAACCGGGTATTTCGTGAACCCTATTAGGTAACCTCAACCTGGTCACCAGGCCTTCTGGGGAACATTAGGGTTACCAAGTGGTGAAAGGAGACCGGAGAGCAACATGGTTTGTTGTAAAGCTGCTGTATTCTACTTTTGATTGAACGCGTTGCGTGTCGCGCGGCATCGTCATGTGAATGTCACGTGGACTGATCAAACTAGTATACGAGTTATTTGTGCTCTCTGATCTTAATACAGTTGAAAGCAGCCCGAAACAGAACCTCTGCACAAGTTGTGTTCCGGTCTCCTTTAACAAAAGGATGAACCAGATAACTCTGTTAATGGTTGACGGCTATGGTTAACGAAATACCGGGTTAAATAAATGATTAGCCAACTTACACCCAATGTTTGACATCTGTCGCCAGACGTGCCACTGGGACACGTGCATTTCGGTTGCAACGTCGAGTTGACGGTGGTCAGGTAGCACGTGCCCCCATTCTCACATGCAGTGTCGAGGTCAGAACAGTCCTGCGATCAGTCGGAAATGATGTTAGCAAGGCAAGCAATACGACACTTTAAAATGCTTGAAGCAAAGAAGAATATTATTATGTAGCATTGAAATTGCTGTCAAACATGATATTAGATGCTTTTTAGAGTGATAGCAAACTTTGGGAAATATCAAGTGTCATCGTGTGAGGTGATATTGTGACATAGACAGTGAAGTGAGAATGACATGAAATATGTACCATTTTATGACGACAGTTATCTCCAGAATATCCTAACCAGCATTCGCAATAGGTACCATTGTTGACCGTTGTCACGCAGGAACCAGAATTACAGTCACGCTCAGAACATGCTAACTGAAATGTTAGTACGTTACGCAAACCGTTGACATTTACAGTACACATACAATCTTGTTCATAACTGTAATCTAATAAAAATAGGTTCGTATATTTGAGAGTATATGTGAACTCATTTAGTATGAACTTGTCATTCATATTTACCTTCTACATAACATGATGAAGTTTTATCAAACTTCCTAATCTCAATTGCTCGCTGTAAAACGGTAAGTGAAAGCAATGATTGCAAACAGAACCTCCTTTCGGAAGTTGCCCTGCATACTGTAGGAGTCCACGTGGAAAATAAATAGATTATGCAGAATATGTCCACCCCTTTAGTTAGTTTTAAAATGAGTCATGCTGGTTAGCGGTCATACCGTGCTGAACTGGCAGTGACTGCCGGTGTGCTGTGAGTCGCATTGGCAATACGCTGAGGTCTTTCCCTCCATGCAAGTACCGCCGTGCTCACAAACGAAGTCCGAACAGAAGTGCTGTAGAACAGAACAATCAGGCTGCGCCTCAAAAAGCTCAAAATAAACAGCACTTTGCGAACATCTTTGCTACTTTTGTAGTTTGCACGGAAAAAGTAACCATGGTTCTCGTCCACAAGTGATTGTTCAACAGTAACTGCGATTTCATTGAAGTGAAAAGTAACCGTGATTTCCGTCTGACAAGTCTCCCCTGTGTAACCTTCCTCGCATTGACAGTGTGGTTGATTGTTGACAACCAGACATGTCCCGTGTCCACAGTCGACCCCCTCACACTCGTCCACCGGACTGTCACAGATTCGACCGTTGTAACCTGAACAATGACCTACAGACTTTGTTCTTCAAAAAACCTCTTCAAAGTGGGGTTCAACTGGGAAACGAACCTCGAGAAATGGGGTGAAAATGAATATTCGAAACGCGAGGTTATACTGTATATCTCACTTTGTGCTGTGGAAACACAAATGTATGCGATTCATTCACAACGTTTCTATAGGCCCAGCTGGTATAGTGGTTAGCGCCGGCGTCTCCTAAACTTTTTGGCCCCGTTCGAATCTCAAATGAGGCGAATAGTTTATAATACTAGCACGCACCATATAATATGCCTCTCTCACTATTGTGGGAATGACTGGCGAAGAACTTTCATATTTGGGTACTAGCCAAACATTTTCAGGTTTCAAGAGGCTTATTCTCAGTTGTTCATCGATTTAGTCACCCCATAAAAGGATACTCCTCATTTATTACCTATGTTATGTTGTTTACACATTACACATGCAACAAGACTCAGATGAAAACAAAAGTTTAGAATGGACATTAAGAACTACTGCTCACCAGCAGTGCAGGAGCAGTTGTATCCCAGAGAATTCCATTCCAAGCACTCTCCGTCGTTCAAACACGGACCGAAGCTACAGTACTCGATGACAACGGAACAGTTGCCTGTCCCATCCAAACGGTAGTTGGCGTCACATTCACAGGAGTACGAGCCGTCTAGACGAGCAATACATGTCCCGTGAGGACCACACACGGAGCCATCACAGACCACCCCCGTGAAAACATCGCAGAACTCGCCTGAACTTACGTTGAAGTGAACGAAATGCAGACAATACTAACATTTCAACTTTGTTGTTGCCTGGTTCACTGCGTGTAACTCGGTCACAGTGCTTTTTGTACGCTACTCGTACCTTGAACTATGTTTGGCGTGACTGATTCTGTTAGAAAGCAACTCTTGGTCACAGCTACAAACAACGTTTTACTTTGTGCGCCGTTTTTTGAGGACTAAAGATATGCAAAGAGGAAACATGTAAAAGTGGTACCTGTATAGCCGGGTGGACACTGACAAATGACTTGGTCCTCCAGATATGCGATGCATTCCGCATTGTTCTGACAAGGGTTCGCAGTAGGACATCCGATTTGCTCCTAAATATTAACAATCATAGGGGAGGTTCTAGAAAACGCAACCAGGAACGGTATATAGCTCTTTAGTGTTCGCCTGTATTCGTAGTTTGAACGCGGATCATCAATCTGGCGCAATACGAAATTAAACATATTTCCAAGATCAAGGTCAGATCAAAAATAGGGTATATAAGAGGTGGAAAAACACCAGAACAACATTATTACTCTACACATCATCTGCTCCCCCCCCCCCCCCACCCTACAAGGACAAGCAAAACACAGGTATACAAAGTTTTTTTCTTTTCTGTTGTTTTTCTTTCTTTTAAAAATAAATTAGTCGTATAATATTAACATGTTCTATTCGATGGGATCTCCTGAAGATGCCTCAACCATCGAATAGAACAGCATCGTCGAGATTTAGAGGCGAAACGATGCAAATTAATCTAATCAACTTATTAACCTATCTTAAGTTGATAGTTTTAATATTTTTCCATTTAATAATTTTTAACTATAATTTGTAACACATTTCCTTTAAAATAACTTTAACTCATACTATTTCACAGTAAAACTCCTTTTCCCCTTTCTAATAGCCCCAATTTTACAGGTGATCTTCGATCCAGCGAGTTCGTATTCGTGACCAATTACAGTCATTTTATTGTTGAGACGTAACGCTGATAGCTCATGAGGTATCTCATGAGATTTTTGAGGGTTTGCTACCCCGCCTGATCAGAAAACGCCAATGAGCGAATGAAAGTAGAAGATTGCTGGTGCCTGTTCAGTTTACCCCTAGTTCATTTCGAAGTTTGTATGCTCACATCGCACACCACTCCTGTCCAGCCCTCATTGCACATACAAGCGGAGGAACCGAAAAGCGGCAAACATTTCCCGTGACCGCATCCGATACTCAGACAGAAGTTGACTGCTTCTTCGCAGAATTCGCCTGTCCACGGCGCCGCACAAACACAGTTGGCCACATCTTCATCTGGAATGAACGCAGAAACTGTCATCTAGTTTTGTTTGATAATCAAGACAACACAACATATGACTTTTTGAAAAGTCTCTACATCCTGGCGCCGTAGCAATCCCCCCAAACCTCATGAGGTCACCTCACGAGCCACCTCACGAGCTGCCTCACCAGCTCATCTCACCAGCTGCTCACGAGATCTCTATGCTCAACCATTGCAGATGAGGAAAACGGGGAACTAGTCAATAACAGACGACTGATCATTGACTCGTCAGTCTCACTGATGAGGTGACCTCGGGAGAGTCAGACAAAACGATAGACCATGCTTATTGAGGAGTGCATTAGCTGGCCAGCTGAACATTTCAATCTCAATCGTCTTCTCAATCGTTCTCAATCGTTTTCTTTCCATCAGTTTATGTTTAATTCTACACCATCACATGTTACATTTTGATTCATCATTTATTTACGGTCAATAAAACATTATCATGAACTTTATTATGTAACTGTCTAACGTCCTCTGTCTCCTTTTTCACACATTCGATCAAGCGAATTTAGGAATAACATTCATGTATGTGACGCAGTTTACCTTTGCATTTTGTGAGGTATTCGATCGTTTCCAGTCTTTGTTGGTGAAGTAGTATTAGACGGTGGTCAGCACTCACCTATCAAACATTGTCCTCCGTTTTGACAGATTGGAGTGACCAGATCGTCCTGCAGACATAGGGTATTCGCTGTACAGAGTTGTCCCACATAATCTGGAATAACAGTATAGGTTGTAAAAATCTCTAGATGTAGTTTGAACTTTACCTCCCGTCTCGGATTGGGCCCTGCACTTCCTATAGTTGAAACATAAAATAATGAGATGAAATTATCGTTTTTGCGCTAGTTGTAGTCTAACTGTCTTAGCACACTAGTATTTTTGGATTAGACACAACGCGTCGTATCAAATTCAAACTACAAACGTAACAGAATAGATTGGAATCTCTGCGATCCACTCATCGGCCCGTTTTACTTGGAGTGATCCTTATGCAACTTGCGTTTCGTGTATATACCACCTTTTCTATAATATCAAACAACACCGAACAGAACCACAGAAGATATTCTTACTTTCGACATATGAAAATACCATCTGCGTTAAAACTCAAATATCAACAGCTTAAAGAAGACACATCCAGGATGAAAGTGGAACGCGCTCATTATTGCGATGTTTTTGAAAGGATATAAACGCCATTTCCACTTTCTCTTTTTCTTTTCATACGCGAATCAAAAAAGGAGATACACCCCTTACTTTGAAAACATTCACACTCGGGAGTTCCCAGTGGTGTAAATGCGATGGCTTTTCCGTTTGCACAACCAGCAGTGGGAGTGGAACTAGTCGACAACAGAGGTGTGACTGGGATACTCTCGGTGGGGCTGCTGTCTGCGCAAGGAATCGAGATGGAGGTCCCTGTGTGGCAAACACACTGCTCTTCAGTACCGTCTGAAAATATACGTTGGGGTCTGTCATAAGAAAAACGCACTGTTTCGGAGAAAGTTTTGAGAACAAACTGAACAAAGCGTGTATTGAATGGTTCGAAAAATGCATAATTGTAAACTATGTTGAGAGTTAGTTTCACGTGACCATCACATTTACTCCTAGTATAATCGACTGACCTGCATTTTCATAGACGATCAAGGCGCACTTCCCAATGGGGCAGTTATAACAGCCCTGCGTACTTTCCACGCAGGACCAAAAGGCTTGATGATCTTTGTTGCCGAAACCTGGAGTAAGAATGCGGTTAACTGGAAAGATTGTACGTTTAACATAACCGTATCGGTTAGAGAGGTTAAGCGAGAACAGTACAGAATTGTGTAAACTGTCGTGTTTGTAGTTTGATCAAGTGCATTTTAGGTGTTTTCTATCTCCCTGTTTACATCTGTGCAAATGGGTGAAAAATAAGTTTCCGGGAAACCAAAGTGCAAAGCTGAAATGAGAAATGTTTAAACTCCAGTTAGATTTTCCAAGAATTTGTCCCTACCTTCTTTGCATTTACAATTATCTCCTATCTTTGTTCCTCCCAAACTGGAGCAGAATGTGTATTTGGCATCATTCGGCAGACACACAGTACGGTTATCGGAGACAACATTCACATAGTCTAGAACACGTTGCATACTTTGTAGATACTAGTAAGTGTCTTTCTCTCTCTCTTGTTCTATGTTTCTTTCGTTCTCTCGCCATATTTCTCTTGATATCTATCTCTCTCGTTCTGTCATTCTCTGTCTATTCATCCTTTCTTCCCCTCTCTCTTCTTGACGTACATGGCAGGCAGTCACAGCTAACGCCAGTTGGAGCGGCCAGGTCCTGGCGACATAGCCCGTTCGGACAGTCCTGCATGTCACACTCCCGGCTGGTAGGATGCTGAGCTCAAATAAAACAAAAGTGAACGACAATAATAGATAATTTCGATTGTTTCGTGTTGTAATGAGACTTACCAACGATACGAGAAATTTTAATGTGATATGTATTGCGTGTAATGTGTTATACTTCAAATTTTTAACTGTCACATCTATCATGAAAAACTTAATAACTAATAACTCAATTTTTTAAGTTGCAGTAAATGCAAAATGGTAGCATCATGAAAAACTTAATTACTAATAACTCAATTTTTTAAGTTGCAGTAAATGCAAAATGGTAGTCTGATGATTTACAAGGCTGGTCTTCAACACCTGACACGTGCCAAACTGAAAAAATGCGGGAGTTTTTTTTTTACACATTTTACGTGAACATTTATATTTTCTTCCAGTTTAAAAGACGTAGGACAACTTACATATTACATTTGGGCAGGGATCGTCCTCCTCGGAGTAAATCCAGCCGTTCAAACTACAATTGGCCTCCATATAAGCGGCAAGGTTTGTGTTTACACAAACCACTTGCACAATCTGACTTCCCGAAAACTTGTAGGCTGACGGAAACCGAATATTGCCCACAGTCATCTGAAACCAACATAACGACGCGGGTTTGGTGAGAATGACATAGCCGGACAGATTTACAAAACATCCGACTCGTGTGGGTCTCGAAAAAAGCCGAAACACATTATCAGGAGCAGACGTTGACAGTTTTGTCTTCTAGCGTTGACCAATCAGACATACGTCTTTCAACAACACGAATTTCAGAATGCAGTTGCATTCGGCCTATAAGACGGAAATATTTTAAATGCTTCTCTCAATCGTCAGATATTTCATACTCTCACACTCACAGGCTCGCAATTCCGAAAGGAAAAAGTTCAAGATTCAAAACTGTCGCAGCTGTGTTTCCACATAAAAATATGGTAATAGAGCTAAACTATCTACACCTATTCTAAAGTCTAGAACAAACAATAACGAAGTGCATTTGTGTACTGTTGTATACTGTAGTGACATGTATAAAACTCACCGATGAACACAGGGAATATGACAGAATGACATTGGATATGACCACGGGTCCAGTGGCTTGGAAGAAGACAGAGAGATGAGATTTGAGATATTCGAGGGAGACATGCAGACTTCCCGAGCTGGTTTGGCTGCCAATCTTTGTGTAGTCGCCCACTGCCGGTAGATCGGTAAGGTCGCTGGAGAAGGTGGCTGCAATTGCAGACTGAGTGGGAGTGGTCAAAGGGTTGAAGGAGTGCAGAATGGAAAGCTAGTTTAGGTACCCCGGTGTACCTAAAAATAGCGTTGTGCGCGCTAAAATAGACTGAAACATGTGAACCGTATGCAACATAGGTATGTTAGTTCGAATAAAAAGGTATATATCAGTTTCTCTTGATAAGCCCTTTCATATTAACTTTTCTTCATGTTCCCCTTTAATGTTCGGCTCTCGCTCCACATTGAAACAACTTCGGTTTCTGGCTTTTTCAGAAAAAAACTGCCACTGTATTTTTATCAGTAAGTAGTTCCATATTGTCACATACTCTGTATTCATGTGCTGCTTGGTATTTGCAACAAAAGGTTGGGTTCCAACTTCGCTCCCTTGCAAAGCGCATATGATACGTTAAGTATGTTCATCATCACATCTTCCGATATTATATTGACAGAATTGATGAGATTATCTCTTTAATATGAACTTGGCACGAGCGAGCAGCTTACCTGCTGTAAGTTTTCCGTCCAGGTTAGAAGTTGTGATATACAACTGAACGTAGGTGGACTTCAAAAGAACTGCAGAAGAAATGAGATATCTGAAGCATTTGCAACATGTAAAATCCAGAATATCCCGGTTTTCAAGAGATGCAGGATCAGAATTTTGGCCCCCGGGATGATCATGATTACAGCCTTTCATAAAACCATGCTCACTAGTCTTTCTATAGATTTGGTACGAACAAAATTCCAAGTTGCCAAGTTACAGAACGAAAAATGAATAGTTTTGTATTGAGAAATTTACTCTTTGTTCTAGAACAGATGAAGAACGTCACTTTCAACGTTTTTTTCAAATAGCGAAATGTTACATGTTGGTTTAAGCACAGCCACATATACTAAGGTGTTGATCGCTGTTTTAGTAGCTTTCAATAATTTGAAGACAGTGTTGGTTTTGGGAACCAAGTGAAGCTGGTCTCAACCAGAACTTACGAGAAAGAACTGTGCTGTGAGGTGAAGATGGTCCTGTTTCCAACATGCCACTGAAAATCGGATTATTGATCAACCTACTCACTAGCGCATATGTTGGCAAGTGATCAAATTTTCCATTTATTGCTCAATCGATTCGGCCCTCTGTTCTCGCTGTGAAAACGCTGGCAGCTTAAAATACCGGAGAAGATGCAGGCTTAAAGAAGGACGATAATGTGGACCAATCTCGTGTCAACGGTCCTTTCAACTGCAATTGAGAAATGTATTGCAGTTTAAAGGACTGAACCGTTGCGATTGGACCACATAATCGTCCTTCTTTAAATACTGGTGTCGAATTAGCCTGCATCTCCTTATGAATTTCAAACAGTACAGGCGACATCTGGCTGACTCCGGTATTTTAAGTCGCAAAATTGGCGAGTCCGGTATTTTAAGTTGCAGCGGTTTTTCAGAGCATGAGGGAAATGAATGCAAAATACAAAATAGGTTTTGAACCGATTGCAAAACAGTTATAGACTCGCTTACAAACATACAGTATTCAGCTAGTTTCCCAGTTGTTTTAACTCGAAACGGAACTCACATCTGATGAATGTATCCACGAAGTATTCGGCTGAAGTAGATTCACATCTGCAGAAAACATATTCATTGATTATCTGAGGACTATACAACAACAAACAACAATATATGCGACAATTTGGTTTGCCCTAAAAATCGAAATTCGTTAACTGTGGAAACCGAGGAATGAAATTTCTAGATTGTTGTACATGTTAAAATTTTGCAAGGTCTTCTGTAAATGCGTTTTTACTCTTATCGCTTCCATTTAGATGATGGTTTTTTTTTAATTCTGACTCCACAAAAATGAGAACCATTTCTCACATTCAAAGCTGATAGGCGATTGCGTTGTAGTGGGAGAAGAGGAAGGTGTATACAAGCAGTAAACACTTGTATTCCATCTTGGGATGAGGTCTGAAAACAAAAAGTCTTTTAAATGTAAATAGAAAAGTCACGTAAAACGTTAGAAACTGTTCATAGTTAAACCTTCACGTATGATAATGCATTTCACACGTACTACTGACTACGTAACTGACTGGCACTCCGCGTATCTGGCAGCCAATGTCAACAACTGGCAGGAACTATATATTGTTTGTCAACAATGTGTAAAGGTCGAATTGCTTACAGAACTCTCCTAATTTCTCGGAAGTTTTCATATATCCACATGTTGCAATAGTGTGAATTTTATACTGTAAGAGTCCAATATATGGAGCAGAGTCTTATAGTTTCAAACAGAAAAAAGAAAGAGAAGAAATTTTATATTACTGCAATGAATTTAGTTTGTACTATATTTGGGTTCACCTGAATCATATTGACATGAGATGGAGGATGGCGTGCAGCTGGAGGGGGAAATGTCCAGCACGGCTCCCAATCGGAAGGGATCATTCGGAATACTCGACTTATAGCTGAATCCAATACTCTTCGCGAGAAGACTGATGTTGGAACAGTGCTCGACTGAAAAAATGTTTTACGGAAAATTTCTGAGTCAACGTTCGTTTCGGCTATATACGTGTGTCTAGCGACAAGCTGAATGAGCTCATAGTCAATACGGAAGTTTTTCACAATATTTAGCGCTATATCTAGCTAACTGAAAACAAAGAACGCAGCCATGAATCTTTTCTCGCAATATGTTTCCTCAATATTGAACGTGTCAACGTAAAGAAGTAGTGAACGATCATTCTCGATATTATATGAATGATTGTATTTTTCTGTAAATAAAAACGGTTACACGAATATTGCATGCATGCAGTCACTCAACAGTCAGAACATGCAGAGACCAAAAGATTGGGAGATCGTTCGCGGATTATCACACGTAACAGCGTGGGATGAATATAACTTGAAACTTGGAACTTTAAACTTGGAATTGAAACTTGAAACGAACAGGTGCAGACTGGTAGGACTTCATATTCTCCGTCGTAGCCACACATCAGGCGGTCGGAGCCAATCAGGCGTTGTTCCGAGTTGCGACAACCGACGTAAAAGGTCTCGAACAGGCGGGGACTACTTCTAGAGAACTCCTTCTTGATCATGTCGTCAGTAGAGTTCGGACACGTTTCTGAAAACAACGAAAAATGGAAATCAAGTTCATACTAAGTGACAATTTTTGATTCTATGCAAGGGCATTTGAGCAATGCACTATTATTATACTTCATTTGCAAACTTATGAAACTGGTCAACTCAACCTGATTGAGGGTCTGACCACATTCTGGCCAAATAGTGGCGAACTAGCTGTGCTGAAGCATGGTGTGGGGATCATAACCCGGTTTAGGTGGTGATAAATTTTACCTTTTCATTCATTTTCCTTTCCCATGCTCACACAAATTGACAATATTTCTGTGTAAGGACATGTGGGTGATTAAACTATTATTATTATTAATACTATTATTATTTTAAGTGAGTTGTACTGACCGGAGCAGGGACTGTCAGGTACCGCCCATCCAGCCTCCTGACAGGTGGCAGTGAACTCGACGTAGGTCAGTTTTTCCCCCATGTCCACCATTGTCATTTCACAAAACAGAGAAACCGTTTCCGAGGCACTATAAAACAATATCAGATATTGATTAAACTTGTATTATTATTCATCTATTCATAACCACAACTGTGTGTATAGTTAGCGGGCTTTGCAGAAGTATCTTCCATAATTCTACACGTGTACTTTCCTGATTACTGTTCGAAGTTCTTCTCTATGTTACTTTTTTTACTTTGATCAGTTGTATTTCAAGTAATACTTTGTTTAGTTTTCTTTTTTCATTTAGCGCACCTCGTAGTGCATTGAATAAATAAATAAATAATACATTATTATACATGTTTACACTATAAAACAGTATCAGCTATAGATGAAACTCGTATTACTATACATTACCATGCGTTTTTCATACATTTTATATGTTATTGTTATGTTATATTATACATCTAAACGTTTAACTTAGTGTGTTGCGCCCTCAGAAGCATCTGCATGAAACTACAAACACAGCAGCTCAAAATGCGAATTAGATATTTAGCCTGCCCTCGAGCTACTCATTTACCAATGGAATACGTAAAGTTACACAACTTTTGTACACTTTTGTAAAACGGAACTTCAAACGAACCTGAAAACTGATCGATCTCCACGAATAAACCACCCACGATCTGATAAGTTCAGGGACGAGATATCACATTCTAAAAGACAGAAAAAGACCACTAATTTCCGTGAATTTGTCATTTCGGTTGGGAAAATGTGGTACAAATGGTTTGCTGTGCTGATCGTTTCGTGAAGCTCCTCATCTACAAACATTGCACGAAAACAATGTTTAGCTGTGTAGGTTATGTATAGGCAACATTGGCTGTTCTGACAAAAATCTAGTTCACCATGAATCAGACAGAGCCGTTATGGATAGTGTACGGTCTATGTGTTAGGACGCGAGTTTAGGCGAGAGGCCAGCTCGTCTGCGTATCTTTGATCTGTACACTATCTCATCGCGGATAAGCGACGAAAGCTCGCCCGGAACTGCTCAATCGATTCAGGGTTTTGCTGTTTTGGCAACATGGAGACTACTGTAGACAGCGTGGATTTGTTGATGACTATAAAGTCGTACCAGTGAAAACGCAGGATCTGTTTGCCACCAGGTATTTGGTGTAAGAAACAGTCGTGTCGCTGGAGGTCCACAGCCGCTTTCCCGGGGGACACACGCAATAATAACTTCCATCAGTATTCACGCACTTCGCATCCACGTCACACGTGCTCAAGTTGGTCAGACACTCGTTGATGTCTGAAATTTGAAATATGAATACGTTCCAAACGCAGGTATCAGGCGGCTTAACAATCCTTGCAACCTCATGAGAAACCTGTGAACTTTTAATGTTGAAGCAAAACAATCAATATAATCTTATGAGAAGTTCAGGAGATAGTGCTCATGAGGTATATGATGAGGTTTTCGAGGGATCGCTACGCCAGGAGCCGTAGCGAGATAAGAGAGCTAGGATGCTCACTCTCGAATTTAATCTGCCACCGTAGTAATTTCTCCAAAGCTGGCGAGATCTCAACAAAGATGTCTCGCGAGATTTTTTAAAGTGGTTCATATGTTTTCCAATGGTCGAACGGTTCATAAGATCTGCGAGTTATCTCATAACTTGGGTCACGAGATCTTCTCGTTAGATGATAGCATCAAGGGTAATATAGTCTCCTCCATTCCCACTGAGACTCCTGCAGTAATATTACAAAACTCTCTATATGTTTTAATAACGTTAATATTATCGGAAAGATAGACTATTCTCGCCTTAAATTATGCTAACCTATTACAAAGAGTGTTCGCAATCTATTTTCACAGAGTTGAAGCTTGCATTAGAGAACCGCCTATGGAAAAAGCAAGAATATACTGTAGGAGTTTGAGTAAGGATGATGATAACTATATGCTCTGTTTCATCGGTCGATGTCCTTCCACAGTAATTCGGCATCTTTTCAGAAGACCTGTTCAGTGAATAATGCATTGGTTTAGTTTAAAACTTTCAGAGTTTGTAATAGTAATATTGCAGAAGACACTACCAAAATTTGAGGAAAATCCAAAAACGCCAACATACCAAGCTTTAAAGGAGGGCAAAAAGGAAAGCTAGTTTAGGAACGCCGGGGTACCTAAACTTAAGGTGCGCGCGCTGAAACAGGCTAAAACATGTGAACCATATGCAGATTAGATTTGTTAGTTTGGATCAGAATTTGCATGTATGGGTTTTTCTTGAGCAGCTCTTTCATATTAACTTTGCTTTCTGTCCTCCTTTAACCTGGAGATTTGAGAATATTACTCTGGATGGTTGAAAGTGAGTGGAACGAGGTATACCTTTGCATACTGGTTGCGGAGAGTTAGTGGAGGCATATCCGTCATCGCACCAACAGCTGTATGCCCCCATCTGTGAGACGACATGGCCGTGCGTTCCGCACAGGTCAGAGTCATAGGCAATGCCTGAAAGGGAGTACGATCGACGACTATAGGTTCATTATTCTTAGTTCATTTATTCATTTTTGTAAAATTTCTAGTCTCCTAAACTTTATTTTATTCAACTTTTGTCCGTTTTCCGTGCAATTGAACAGGCGCACATCTTAGTTAAACGTTCAACAACACTCACTTTGTCGCTAACCTGTTAACCTCATTCTGTGATAAGCTGTTATCGTTTTGAATTGTTCTATTTATTATTATATCGCAACTAGAACATTTGTTTTACTACTTCAAGTCAATTGTTGTACCAATTACCGAACCATTGAAAATGTTCATAACATTTGGCGTCAGCATACATATTATCATTCAAAAAATTAGAGAACACTGGTTTACATTAACGTTTATCTTAAAATAAACACAGTTTCAAGAATATAACGAAATTACTGTGTTCTGTTTGGCTCATTCATGGTTGTCTTATGGATATCTGACAAGAACAGGTCATATTATTAGGTCTTGTTTTCTGAAAATGTTTAATTCCTTTCTTCTTTAACAGTAAAGTGCTTACTTGAACAGTTGAGATGCGACTTGTCCCATTCTCCCCGACTACACTCCAACTTCTCGTCCTGACTGAACCCCGGGATGCAAATCAATTGGGTCGACCGACCGTCCTCGTAGAAGGATCGGGAGAAATGACCGTAGGCCACTGGATACGTGCTACACACCTTCTCTGAAACACGTTATTAATTCACGTGCTACACACCTTCTCTGAAACACGTTATTTATTCACGTGCTACACACCTTCTCTGAAACACGTTATTTATTCACGTGCTACACACCTTCTCTGAAACACGTTATTTATTCACGTGCTACACACCTTCTCTGAAACACGTTATTTATTTATTCAGTTTGTTCCACTTCTCTATCTACTTTCTCAATACTAAAAGTAGGTTCAAAAAGCTACCGAAGTGAAATTGTAAAGTATATAAATAACATTATAATAGACAAATAAACAGCACAACAACTCACCGACAAAATCGAAACCAGTATCCAGCCATAGAGGACCCGAATCGTCCATGGAACATATTCTGGATAAAATGGATTGTTAAAAACAAAATCAACATTTGAAAATGCAACCAAAAACAAACTCTTTGAAAATCAGCCTATGCGTTGTTGTACGTGCTCGTGGACACACAGTATGAAGACATTCATTCCAATCCATCATATCAAAATATCGTTTTTGTGCTGTTTCCACACCTCACTTTGTCACTCCATGTTTTATTCTGTTTCTATCTATTATTGTCACTTCTTAATTCATTCTTCACGTATCCAAGTGCGTCACAAATCAATCAAAAGCAATCAGTCAAAATTTTCAAGAAACGTAGCAGGATCAAACCACGAACACCAACGGAAAACTATACAGTTGCACACCTGAATGAGTTGACGGCATAGTCAGCATCCGGTGGCGAGTAAAATGCAATGTCTCCATAGGATGTGCCAGTTGTATTGAAGAAGGTGGCGGAACGGTAGGTCAACGCGAGTTTCGGACAATCAGCCACTGAAAAAAAGTCATTCTCAAAAATTATAACAAAATAGTCACATGAAAGTACGTCATTGACGCACCAACTAGTGTATTGAACTTGAAAATTTCTAATGAAAATATATATATCAAATGGCGCTCTGATCCAATTCTTAGTAATGAGGCTAAACAATGGAATACAAAAGTCGTGATTTACGACAGATTCCACAAATTCCACATTTCCGACAAGTTCCAGAAAAATTGTAGCATTATACTGTAAGAGGTTGCATGCGCGTGAAACGAACTACAGGCCTCGACCACTAAGACATCGTAGATGTGGTGACGGTGTATCGTTAAACTCAATCAATAACTAACTTTTATAGATAGTGTTCACTAATCTTAGTTTTTCATTCATTTATCCTAGTTAATTTTATTTCATTCAATCTACATTTGTTTATCTAGATACCTGAGCACGTTGGTTGAGGCAGCCACAGTCCGTTGTATTGACATATGGACAACTCTTTCATCGGCAGATATCCCAATTTACATCCGAATGTCAGACTAGCACCGGCCCGGAATTCGGACGAGGTGCTGCTCAGAATATATCCATGTGCGATAACTGGCAGTTGGCAGTGGGTAGAAGCTGCAACGAAACGGTACAGGAAGGCTCAGAACTTGAGAACTGAAGAAATTTGGAGTAGTTTGAAAAGAAAAAGCGTCAGGAAATATCTTCCAAAGTTTAGTATATTTGACTCAATAGACACTCCCACCTTTCACATTATTTGTTGAGTCAAGCAGAGTAAATTGACCCGGAATTCGTTAGGGATGGAACTGATCCGCATTTTCAAATAATAACTTTTCTTTGTTTTGCAATTCATGATTTTTAACTACTGCATGCATGTTTCGGAGGGTTGCGTCTCACATTTCGGTCAATAGTCTCACCTTCGGGGACGGAGACGCAGAGAGGAGGGGGGTGCGACCACTGTCCTGCCATCAGACACTGAAGCTCCGTTTCACCGAACAGCTGCCGGGACCTGCATGTGAAGGAGACACAGACACCGAGATGGGTGGACGAGGTCGAAACTACCGTATCCTCATTGTCGACAGACAGGCGGGGACAATCTGCAAATGGCAAAAGTTCAAGAAAAAATACGAACTAGGAGAATAAGTGATAGAAATAGTATCAGAAAACTGTGAGTAGTCATTCGTTTATCTATTTTCAAATGCATGATAAGCGCGAAACCAAAAAGTTACGCTATAACATATTATCAAAAAAACCATATTATGACATGGCAATAAACAATAATGTATTATGATTCGGTTGAGGGTTCCAAAATTCTAGTCATCCAACAGAAACTACTCCAAAACGAACCGACTGAATACTTGATACTGGTGGTGAAGTCGTTCGAAGATTGTTTTATCAGGAGAACACTCCGATTGCTTCCTCGAAATGAAGATTCGCCCACCACATTGTATGAGGAAGAATCCATTGAAAGCTGAAATATTTCAATTGCAAGTAACATAATACGACAGTGACACTCCCACCACCACAGGGAGCGATGGCATCCACAACGCCACCTGTCTTTGCCTCGCAGTTTCACGTAAAAAAAAAATCACGTGCGTTTGACGCAAGTTCCCCGAATGTTATGAGTATTGTTTTGAGTGGTCGAGGTAAAACTTATGTTGAAATAACATGGTTATCACTAGCCTCAATATCGGCGTTCCTGATGACTATGAAAACATTGTATAGATTACCCTATGCCTCGAGATAACAGTACAACACTTCGACAATTGGGAAAATTTCAAACCTGCACTAGATCATCGTGATGCAATGAAATTCGATCAATACTCCATGTGTAGTTTGAGCGAGGATCTTCCACTTCGATTGAGACTGCGTGAGAGAATAAAGAATATGGAGTTGTCTCGGACTTGGGCCAGTGCAGAGTAAGGCCACGCGCACTGAATGGTACGACCACTGGCTCTGGAAACATCAGCACATAAATGCATTCCAGTACTGTGCTGAAATCCTCATGAGTTACAGTGAGTAGAATAATGATCTATTTATTTATATGATCCATTTGGGATCAAATTCCGGAAGAAACTAGACAAGAGCAAGCGACAACCATCATACTATACTGTTAGTCAATTGCACAGTTACGTGTAAAATGTTAAACACAGCCGAACTCAAAAACGTGCTATGGCAAAGTGCACGATTCCTTATTAGAGTGCTAACTTTAACTGTATTGCTTACACCTAGTATGAATTGACGTGCGAAGCTGTCCGTACACAGCCTAAATTATGCCTTCTTCACTTATATCACAAAGAACTTGAAACCGCTCACCTTTATCTAAATAAAACACTCGTATAGATATTCTGGTTCTTCTTTTCATGTCTTTCCAGGCATTCGAAATGGAAAGTTCCGCATTGCCGGAGGGTATGACGACGGCTTGTTTGTGATCTGCCACTGAGAATCCGAAATTGTCCAACTCGTAGGAGACTCTCGCTGATACGGAATCAGTCTTCACTACCTCGTCTGCCTTTGAAACCGAATATTGCTACATTGAATGGTAATAAATTGGTCCATTTTATATTTTTTCGTGTTTCACAGTTGTGTGCGTATCTCGAAAATGCTATTCATTGAGAGCGTCGAACTCTCTTCGAGTACGAACAGGAGTAAGTAGGTTGTTTCGAAAAGTGTTCTCGTTTCCCGTATTCAAAAATATCATCTCATCTCATCATCACTGTTGTCTCATTTGTTGTTTATTATTGTGCGATTGTTTAAAAACAATACCCTGAAATCATTTCTGTTGAGATATAATAATCATCATTATTAATACTTACGAGTAATAGAATGAACTGGTGCTTCATTGGGGCCACTAGTTCATAGTTGCAATCGAAGGGCTGCTGCCAGGAATCATACACAACACCTTCACTCGTGACAACGCACGGATTTCTATCTAAACAGCTGGTTTTGCGAAGTGCCTCCTGAGGCCGTGTGCATGAAACATCCCGAGCCGGGTTGGGATGCTGTCCCGACCTGAATTGATTGGGAAATAGCCGAATCGAGCTCGGGATAACATCCCGACCCGGCTTGGGATGTTTCAGGCATACGGCCCCTGCTCTAATCTGCAGGGTTAGCACGTTTTATGTTCCGGTTCCGATTGAAATTAGCAATAGAAACACTTTGTAAGACAAAAAATGAGTGAGAAGGTAGCTCCAACAAAGGAAAACGGATATTGTTGTGTTGCTACTGTATTTGTAGTTTGATCGGGACGAACTGTTGATCGTTTACTGTTGTTGGAGACCACAAAACAACACTGAAGTATTTGAAAATACCCAAACACACAAGAGCAGTGATTGAAAAAACACCATACAGTACTGAAATAGTCACAAAGGGCATGTGAGAAAACAACTGTGGCATTGGGATAATTTCACAATTGTGATATCAAATGAAACGTTTTCGCGTGTTAATACATTCGAATAACCGTATATAGTCGCCATTTTCCCCATAAAGACAGCAGAGGGTTCAATTGATTGAGCGATGCGGGGCGAGCGGTCGTTGATTATCTGCCAGCAGTTGAGAGAGTAGATCAATGATCCGCAGACGAACTGGCCGCGCGCCAAACCCCGCCCCTTACAAAATCGATGGTACGGTGTCCACAATGGTTTGACAAATCCTATAGTGAGGGCCAAATTTATTAATTCCTGTCTCTCGCCCGAATCGAACCTGCGAGCAAAAGTTAGGTAGCAAGGCGCTAACCACTACGCTATTAGAGCACATAATCGGAAGACATAAGTGCGTATACAGCGGAAAGTGAGATATACAGTACCCTCCCGCCTTTCCGTTGGCGACGACTATAGCAACATACCTGTGATTAGGTAGTGAATTCGGAATCCGTTCGCGGTACTCCACTGGTCACTTGTGAATTTGATGGTAAAGAGTTGAGAATCAGATTGATAGGAAATGGCTGGGTTGAAAGCGGAGAAAGAGAGAATATCATCCTTTTTGTTGCCTTCCATCAACAATGAGTCAGACTGGGTCAACGAAATATTCGAAGTCTGAAAACAGATGTTGCGAATTCTTTTACAGCCACTATTACCAGACGGTGTTGGTAAGGTAAAATATGATCCTTTCACTGGAGCGTAGATGAAATATGTTATCCAATAAATGCTATCACCCATGTTTTCATCCAGGCACTCGCTGTAAGACTCGTATGTTTGACTGAACTGATGTTCATATTGTTCACTTTTCATTTATGAGTTTTTCATATTGAACTTTTATAGTTTCCTTCTCCTTAATGAACCAAACCTGTAAATGTAATGTATTTTTATTACTACTGTTATCAATATTAATAGTTGATGTCAACTGACCGTGAGTACAATGACTTTATCGTGTGGGGCGACGATCTTCCAAAGACAGTTGAAGTGTCCCTTGTAGTAGTTCGGCCAACTGGGGGAGGTTATTTCCCCCTCCTCGCTAGTTAGCAACACGTGACCACAGTCTGTCCCGTGCAAAGATGACGGCTGAAACGTGTGTATTAGTGCGAAAACGTGAGAAAAACATTTACTTTTTTTGAGAATATACACCCTACTTCTCTACTCTCCTCACTTTATGGTGAATTTCTCTCGTTTTCCCTAACCCACAAGTTTACGCTGCAGCACTTTCAAAGTTACTCAGAAATTCGTTCTTGCGTTACACGTGAATCAACAAGCTAATAGATACGTATTGGGTTCATGTGTTTCACGAGTAGTATAACTGTGATCTGGCCTACTGGGTTCATGTGTTTCACGAGTAGTATAACTGTGATCTGGCCTACTGGGTTCATGTGTTTTACGAGTAGTATAACTGTGATCTGGCCTACTGGGTTCATGTGTTTCACGAGTAGTATAACTGTGATCTGGCCTACTGGGTTCATGTGTTTCACGAGTAGTATAACTGTGATCTGGCCTACGGGGTTCATGTGTTTCACGAGTAGTATAACTGTGATCTGGCCTACTGGGCTCATGTGTTTCACGAGTAGTATAACTGTGATCTGACCCCGTAGGCCAGCACGGCCTTCTTCCTCTCGTCGGAGAAGTCCTCACAGTCTGCGATACCGTCCCCGACCGCTGAAGAGGGAACACAACGCGAGTTGTCCAGACATCGGTACTCGTCTGAAAAGACACAAAGAATATCTGGCACTGAAGCAAAGTCTCGTGGAAAGGTCACCTTCGAGCTGAGCTAACTGGTCATCGTCTGACCCGGGTTTGGGTCATCTACAGTATGCTTCAACATAGCAAGTTTGTCAATTTAAAAAAAAATTTCTCAATTCCGGTCAAAATCAGCTAGCAGATGTTGCCAATTCACTTTTCCTTCAGCCCTTTTTAGACGTACGATCAGTGTGGTCAACTTTCCAGGTTTCGACACAAAAACTGGTAGATCGTTGAACATATCAGCTCAGCTTGTGTCCTGCTTTGTCTATCATTCACAGTGCTAGTCTCTCGGGCAATTTTCAGCCTATTAGCCAGCCACTTTTGTAGGGGCCTCGATGAGAGATTGCAGATCAAAGAGACGCAGAGTCTCGCCTTTGTAGCTGGCCAATCGCAGAAATTTGGCGCCAATCTTTCTGAGCGGCCGATGAACACTCGTGTCAACAACTAACTTGGTAGGCAGGCAAATGTTTGACAGAGAACTGGCAGATGGGTGTCACAGTCATAGACTCGCCATCCCGTGTCGTCTTTCGGTGACATATCCAAAGCCAGACATGACAATGAACTACTTCTGCAAGTTACAATGTTAGTTGTATGCTATTTCAGCTCTTCTGCAAACCTCGACAAGGGAGCATGCAGGTCAGAGAGAATCAGATTGTCTGAAACTGTCTACGTCTCATAGATCTGCATGCTCTCTCGTAGAGTTCTCTGTGCCCACCTTGCTGGTGGCTGGTCGTCGGCCCAAAGGGGGTTATAAATACTAGTCTCTAACGACTCTGGGAACCGCCATAATGTAGTTTCGTTGGTTGTTGTGGTGAAACCTGGAATGAGTTGAGGTGTAGTTTGTAGTGTGATTTATTCTTCGGATGTAGTTCGCTCTGTATTTCTCATATCAATGACAGTATATCTACGTCTTTATTAGTGGTGCGATCGAACTGCATGTAAACAACAGAAAAAGATGGATATTACATTTTACTCGTGAAGTGAAACCCAGCTCTTTTATAATAAACTTTCACTCTCAACTTGGTCACTCTGTTCTTGGTCAGTTCATCGTAAAACAGTCCTTTGAATGATTTTGGGACGCTACAAATGTTTTTGTTTGTTACGACACTAAAACAACATTCATCCATTCATTCCTTGGTCCACATCTCTCAAACCCACCGGTCCAATACGGCTGTTGCGGAATTTTCGCCTGCAGAGATCTGGCAATCAGCCAGTTATCCACAAGAATGGACGAAGAGAAATGCAAACTGCAAAGTTTAGAGGGGGATCATTTTCATGAACTGCTAGTCTACCCCAAAACCATATGGTACCTTTCATTCGTACTGAGACTCCTACAGTAAGATTACACGTTCAGTTTTTTTTTAATTGGAGAAGGACGATTGTGTGGACCAATCCCAACGTTCCGGTCTTTTCAACTGCAATACATTTTTCAATTGCGGTTGATGACCGATGCGTCCGGATGGTCTGTCCAGTTCCACTACCATAATAACAATAATGATCTGCACACAAAAGTTCAAATTACGCTACAAAAGCACTGGAAACCGAAGTACAAACTAGGAACAGAACACAATTTTAGTGCACGCTATTCCTTCTGCAACTCGTACAGTACACATTCAAACATTACACTGACCATTTTGAACAATGTTCGTGATGTGGAATCAGAATCAGAATCAAATGCAAAAACTGTGAAAGTAGGACGATTATGTGGACCAATCCCGTGTCAACGGTCCTTTCAACTGCAATTGAGAACTGTATTGCAGTTTAAAGGACTGAAGCGTTCAGATTGGACCACATAATCGTCCTTATTTAAGCTTACATTTAACTTTTATGTAACTGAAACGGACAGAATCTTTTTCAGTCATACTGTAGGAGATTCAGCAGAAATTAAAAAATTAAGCACAAGCTCAGAAAGAACCATTTCGCAACGATTTGAAGTGATCTATAAAAACTTGAAATCTCGAAATCTTGAAGCACATTAACAAAATGGTGCTTAGTGAAATGGTGATTAACTCACAATGAGCTATTGCAGAAGTCTTGAGCATCTTTCCATGAGAGAAGACTGCCGCTCCAAGAATAAAAACAGGACGAGCCAGCTTGAATCCAGCCTAAGTTCGCAACACATGTTACTCCAAAGTTTTCCTCATTGGTCTTTCAAAGGTTTTACACTCGTTTACTCTTTTTCAACTCTTTTAACTTGTACTCGTTTCACTTGACGAGAGAGCGAATACAACTTCAATAAACCCGGACTGGTCTTTTTCCGCAGTTTTCACACCAGGCAGAGAACAATACATACAGGGAGAAAGATACAGAGAGAGAATGAGAAAGAGATAGAGAGAGAAACAGAGCAAAAGAGAGAAGGAGTCAGAGAGAAAGAAAGAGGGAGGGGGGTGCACAGCAACCAACCTTCTCCCAAGTTATCACATGTGAACCTGATGTCGCCAGCACTCCATGGAAATGAATAGGGATCGGTTCGAATGAGCAAGGGAATAAATATGAAAATACATAACTTTCGCATGAGCGCCTGAAACAGAAGATGTCTGCGGTGAATCGGCTTCCCTGTTGTTCATGTTTCGAAAATCTCTTTGCAAGTGTTTTTGCTTCGAAACAGCATATTCGTCGGGAATATGGTATAAAAGTGAGAAAAGTTTCAAACACGCAGATTAGATAAAAAGTCCACCTAAAGACTCGAACCAACTCGGTATCCGTTGGTTCAGGTGACGTAGTTAAACAAACAACAAGGACAAAATGAGAGATGAATTGACAGACTCAGAAAGAACAATCAGGTTCTGTCTTTCTCGGGAAAGTCGGTTTGAACTTGGGATTCCTTGTCGAACAGAGGTCGGCCTCTAGTGATAATGTGAACTTACCAAATAATATTCGAAAACTGCACCAGGTTTCTATGCTTCAGAACAAACAAAGTTGAGCCTCAAATGATGTAGTACGTTTTTGAGCTGAAATTGTAATGTATAGTTTGTTCGTATAGTTCCCACCATTCCTACTGAGACTCTTACAGTAACCTTACAAACTTTTCGAAGGCTGTTGTGAAGCTGAAAATTTAGTTTATCGAAAATCCTCTCGTGTAATTACTGTACCTGAGAACGAGAATGGGGTGCCAGAATCCTAAACCTTTCCGATCAGAAGTGAGTGAGAAAAACAGTTTGGTAGTTTCGAATTCTTACTGTAGGAGTCTCAGTAGGAATGAAAAAGACTATAACAGATACCAATCAACCAAACGGTTTGCAGTATTTCTTTTCCTTAGGTGAGTTCAGATAACGAACACATCGTTAGTCATACCCTCACTTTTGTATTTCATCATTATTTTCAGTGTCAAGAGGAAATATTAAAAACTCATATTTTATGCGCACTCTTTTCAAAAAGGTGGTGATAAAAGTGCATAAAGAGGTGCAAAACGTGAAGAACCACTAGCAAGTGATCCACGTTTCAATTCACGTTTACACGTTCGAGTGTGTTTTTCACGCGTTACACGTGACCTGACCACGTGAATAATATTATACGACCTTTTCACCACGAGCCTTGAAAAAAATGAACAGAACAAAGTTTGTAACGAAACGACAAATTTAAACTCAATTATGTTTGCTCACGTGGAAATATTGAAACAAATGAAGATTGGCGGCAATAATGGAATAAGTATTGAAATAAATTAGAAATGACGTTCAGGGGGTGGTAATATAGGCGTAGGCTAATGGGAGATAACAATGATAAACACATAGAGGGTGTGTTCTGTCCAGGGGCCCACTTAAAGTGGAAGACAAACAACGAACATGGTCAAAGACACTGAACGCTACCAGCCATTACTTATACTCAAATAATAGTTCCAAATAAACCTATTCTGCTCATTATAGTGGTAAATATTCCCGATTTGTGCACCAGGTACAATCTCTGCGTCTCCTGTTTAGCATACTCTCTAGGTCTTCTGGGAGCCTGTAAAGAGGTAGGATGTAGGGAAGAGAGCAGCCGGTCTCTATTTGGTAATCTGACTGTTTCCGAGTAACATTTTATGCTACACTAGCAGACTCTCTTTCTTTCAATTGGCAACCCAAATCCAACCAGTTGCCTCCAGCTATCTGTCCCATCATTTGCCAGCTAGTTCATCAAACCTAAGAAGGTAAGAACCCACTACTTCATGACCGCTTGAGTCGTCCCATTTCAGTGTACGAGTGTGCTCATTCTTGACCAAACTTTTATCTAGAAACAACTACGATCAATACATGTTTTTGCGCATGTTTTTTTCCAGTTCGGCTACTAACACTGCAAACCATTTCTTTAGGCGGAAAGAGGGTTGGCCGAAGATCAAACGAACATTTTTAACTGGAACAAGCAATTTTATTTGAAATAAAAGGTCCTACAAGCCCATCGACACATACTATAAATTTTTTCTAACTCTGAAAAGGCAAGCCAAATTAAAAGAAGATTATATGAAGTGTTATAGAGTAATCCACATAAAAACAACCGGGTACCGTAACGAACAAGTAACAGAAGATTTAACAATGAACCACTGGTTTCCACCAACAATATATGCATAGCTAACAAATGATAACTAGTTTAGGGAGCACAACGTCCGATGAAACGCGGGTAGAGGCAGACATCCCGGATGTGGTGGGTGTTGGTGATCCAGCAAACGAGACGCTCCAATCCAAGGCCGTATCCACCGTGAGGAACGGAGCCGTACTTGCACTGGTCCACATACCTTAAAACACAACGTAAACCAGAAGGTCACCATTTTAACAGTACCGAAAGTAAAGAATTCACAATTACAAAGATAGTGCTATGTTTTCGCCAGTAGCAACTTCTTTTAGGAAACAGCAGAATAACAAGAAAAAGTTATTTGCCAACGATAATACTACAAATGAAGAGAACGACATGTGAAACAAAGACCAGTGACACATGGAAGTGAGAAAATACTTACCAGTAGTAGTGCTTGGAATCGATTCCCGCCTTCTTGAACGCGGCTTCCAGTTCGTCCAATTTCCAGATACGCATTGATCCGCCAACAATCTCACCAACACCTAGAGAAATGAAAAAAGTAAGACAAGTTCAGAGTTCACATATTGATAACTTCAGAACTAACCAGTTTTGTTTGTTAAGAAGTATGTAGTATAGGTATTTAAACATACAAGTAAATAAAATATTGAAAAAATGAAAATCACCAGGCATAAGAAGATCGACAGACTCAGTCAGGGTATTGTCATCTGCACATCTAGGCATATAGAAGGCCTTGATTCCAGCAGGGAAACGATTGAGGAGAATGGGCTGGAAAATAAAAGGTTCGTAAATCAAATTCAGTCTCCCATATGTAGGCCTGTGGCCGTAGATCACTACTAACTAACGGGTACAACCTACTTGCTCAAGTTTTCAGAGAGCATTACTATAGATAGTGATAAAGTGTCATTTTCATTATATGCCTAACAGCCTAACACTATTAACTATCAGAACAACTTGATGTTTGTATATGCATGATGCTAATAAAATAGATCAATATTCCAGGCGGGCTATTCATGAATGGTCAAGAAACCCACCTTTCCAATGGTGTCGGTCATTTTTCTCTCGGCAGCCTCGGCAATATCCTCTCCGTAGACAAACTTCTCTCCGTGCTCATTTGTCACATCATTGGCTTGCAACCATTCGATTGCCTCCTTGTATGACATGCGGCGGAATGGCCGGGTGGGCGGCACGAAATCCTGAATCATACCAGACTGAGTTGCACATTGTATTAAAACCGGAATACTTATTATCCCGGAATACTCATCATCATCATCATAACTGTACAAGAATACTTATTATCATCATAAAACAAACCATGGAACTTGAGAAAAGTACCGCAAGCTATCCCGGACTTGCGTCTACTCAATATTTACCGAGTATTTTAACCCGCCGTAGGGTGGGTTCTACAAAATAGTGTGCGGTAAGAGAGACGCAGAATGGGATATGGCTATAAATGTGATGAGGAGGGCGATCGAACATACCGGGTTGGCAGCTTTGATCAGCTCCTTGGCAATGGGGTCGTTCATTAGACGATCGACAGTATCGCAGACGAGGTTCTCGATTTTATCGAGAAGCTCCTCGAAGGAGATGAACGGGCACTCGGCCTCCACGTGAGAATACTCGGCCAGATGGCGACGAGTACGCGACTTTTCGGCACTGAAAATGAACACACTTTGAACCCCATTATCATCTCGAAATTTACTCGCGTCAAACATGTTGTAACTTCGTACATTATGCGTATGATGCTAACATCCAAACAATAGTACATCCTCCTCTCACTGCTGCTAGTGATAGATCATCATCTATTCCGCTCGTTTTTAATTCGCGTATGAAACCTGTGTCCACAGCAATACTAGAAGTTGAAAGTAGCAATCCGAAAAAAAACGAACCGGTAAGACTGAGCGATACAGTATACGTCTCCGAGAGAAGATGTGCATGTCTCCAAGTACAATTGAGAGGACTGAGTCAAGTAGGACTGCTCTCCGAAGTAATCGAGACCAAACAACGTCGAGCCACCTTCTACCTAAAAACAAGATAGGACAGTCAAAAATTATACGACGAAAAACAAAAACAAACAAAACTTCGATGAACTCAAATACATGAAGCCCATTATAGACCCCCACAACTATACCTGACGCATTATCAAAAATTTCACACGGCAAACGTATACATATACTTAACCACCATTAAACAGATTTGATGAAACAAATTACCTGTGTTTGAACAAGAGTGGGCGGGCAGATCTCGGTATATCGGGAATGGTAGAAATGTTCTCTCATTGCTCTGGTCACAGCAGCGCGAATGCGGAGTATGCGAGAAGCGTTCTCACCGCGAATAACGAGATGCCTGAAAATCAATGTTGAAGTAAACCACGGAGAGGAATAAAAGAACACGTGAACGCAACTTTCACTTTATTGCTTTCATTTCGTGTTCACCATCTTTGGAGATACTTTAGCTCCTGTTGTTGACGTCATGAAAAGCAGGATCAACGCGAAACACGTTATGAACCGATTTGAGTTGGCTGAGAGAATATGGGCTTTCGACGAGCACATCCTAATACGGTCACCGTCCTAATACATATATGAACACTCGCCTGTTGTCCAACATAATATCGACGCCAGCTTCTTCGTTCAAGACATTGTCAATTCCACCGGGAGGAGACGAGCTGATAAGCTGAAAAGACAAGCTGAAAAGTTGAAAACCAGTGAAGTGTGTCTAAAAACCAAAACGTAAAACAACAAACCTTCCAGTAATCCACAACTAGTTCGTGGCCGCCAGGAGCTTGTTTACCCTCAGGGACCTGAAAACAACCATGTACTCACGAGCAGTCGAAGAAAACACAGTTGGACAACTTTGAGATTGAAGATTACTCAAGTCGAAGTCGATAATAACAAAGAACGAATAGTTAGCAAAAAGATATGTACAATATATGTCTTTTTATACCACAAAAAAAGCCTCACCTCTTTGATAGTACCATACAGCTCCACAGAGCTCTCAGTGTTCAGAGTGACTGCATCATAGGTTTGACACTGAAAAATATTTTATCAAAAATCTGAATCCATGATGTACCTCACCAGAAGAACCATCAGTCGAAGCAGTTATAAAAATGTGAGCGGTAACTAACCAGACTGTCATTGAGAACACATTGCAAGAAACCAGTGCCATCACGAAGAACCCAGAACATGAGTGACTTTCCTGCAATCAGCTCATTGATGATATAACTTGATGACACAACGGACCCAATTCGAATAGCCTTTAGAATAAGTGTTGATAGTAGTGTGCACAGCCTGCATACTTGGCTGAACACACTGATAGCGGGCTCCTTTTCGGCCGAACAGAAACATTTTTGTGCAAATGTGCGGTATTAGCCCCTATTTTAATAGTTCCTTTCTTGAGATTAACAGTTGAATGTTACTGGGAATCATACACGAGTAAGGTCAGACTATTCGACAGAACAGAGTCCGCTTTAAGACTTAAACAGGTGAAATTTAATGATTTTTGCATCAAGCATAGACAATTTTCTCGTTTTTGGCGAGAAAGTGGGCCGTTTTTCGACTATTCGGACCAGATTACTGGGGTGTGCTGAGAATTGTATCACCTTGTCTGCGCAGTCTATGGACCCATCCCTTCAGGTGGACACGCCCGTTGCGGTGCTTTGCTCCTTCGTCGATGCTAATCGAAGTCGCGGCCGGCAGGGATTTGTCCATTTCGAAGGTGACCTGCAAAAAAGTTAAATAAGCAACTCACAAATCCGTTAAAGCAGGACGAGTATGTGGACCAATCCGTGTCAACACTGTCAACGGTCCTTTAAACTACAATTAAAAAATGTATCGCAGTTTAAAGGGTTGTAGCGTTGGGCATGGACCACATGATCCTTCGTTCTTCTTTAAGAAAAATATTTCACAAGCTTGATGAACCTTGTGAAATTCATGGCATACCTAGTATCTATACTCGTGATTCCCTTATCATTCATTAAAAGGCATAAATGACTGAAAATGAACAGAGACTGACTCCCTGTATGAATGATTGAATCTATGAGTGTAAATGAAACGAATTATTGAGAGCCGTCACCTTTTTGGCCTCCTCGAGTGCTGCATGAATAGCGGCGCTCTGCTCCACCATACGACTGGCCGCCTTCTCAGCCTTCTTCACCTCGGCTTCGTACCTGAAACCGGATGATAATATGATATGACACGAACATCAATAAAATAAATAACAAATAAAATGCAAATGTCCAACTTTTTGAGATTCTTCTTCACAGCGGCCTTCGCGGCAGGTTCCCAGCTAAAAGTGCCATCCTCCTTCTTGACACGAACCAAGAATTCACCCTTGTTCTCCGTAATCCACATTGCCTGAATCGATTAATGTTAGCCATATAACAGAAATGCGAACACGTAACAATTGATTATTCCGCACCAAAAATAGACAAATTTTCATTTTCCACAAAAAGAGACGTTTCCTGACCATTCAGACAACTTTACTGGTGTATGATGTTAGCTTCAAACAACTGTAAAATGACCACTTGTCTACCCTTCTGATACCGGGCTCCATCCATTTTGGACTAACCTTGAACAGAGTGGCCAAAGGGTTCTGCTCAGAGCCATCGTTCTCGTCTGATCCGGTATCCGCACAGACGTACACTTTTGTGGCCATACTGAAACAATGATGATACACAACGATACAACATAGAAATTATTGAAATACATGCATTCAGAGAATCAACTTGATAAAAACTTCTGATAAAAAAGCGAGATTTAGGTAGATAGAAGTGGAACACCAATCTAGATGTGAAATACTTATCAGAAGATAGAATACCGTTTATAAACAGGTAATATAAATGGAACAATAGATGAGAACTTTTTATATATATGTATAAGAAACATTTCAAAATATGACGACATCTCGATCAGGTTGTGCAATTGTACGTGAAACCGCGTCGCGGGGAAAGTTTAGTTGAAAATACAGTAAACTTAAAACATAAATCTAAAGCATTTAAACGTGCACGACGTATACCAGTAACAATGTCATGCGGATCAGATCGAATATGTATATGAGAACAATGAGTGAGCATGGTCCAGTTAGAAACCATTGCATTGCTCAGCCAAGTACAGAGACATCGAAAAAAAAACATGGGAACTAGTTAATAAAAAACAAAATCTGGAGCTCTGAAACAGAATGTCGTATTGACGAAATGGGATAAGCAGGAAAATTATGTTTGAGTATTATAGATCATATTTGAGAAAATGACGACTGCAAATTCAGAGGCGAGCAACCATCGCCTCCAATTCCTGTAGATCTACACCGTTCGCAGCTGCCGTCTTCAGCCTTTCTCTAGTTGACTCATCTATTCCCTTGTTCTTCTGCAGGATTCGCTTCCGGCTGGCAGCAAACGCCGCACGCACCACCTGTAACAGCGACATGACTTTTAAAATCATCTTATTTTCAAGTTAATGTTATTGTATTAATGAGACTCAGTGAAATGTATTGAAAGTGTGAAGGAAACAGTTATGCAGCGCGGCTCTGCTAGGTTTTTGTAATGATTATTTCGCTGTTGGTGATATGTTATCTGACAGAGACCTACACAGAAAACAGATTTGGCTTTCAGATGTGGGCAAACCAACCTCGTCTCGCACTCCAGCCAACTTGGCGGCATAGAATCCGTACGACTTGGGACAGACTCCGTTGGTCAATCGATAGAGGAAAGTGACACACTCTTCAGTCGGGTCGTCCTCTGACTCATTCTCCACCATGCACGCCTGTACCAAAACGTTATGTAACAAATCACAGTATTATTCGACTGAAACTATTCGGATGAATAAGCTTCCTATTTCCCGTTTTCTGAACATCACAGCCTCCCCACACTGAGGCAAATACTTTGGGCTTAGAACAATATGTTCTATACATCGCGGAGAATAATTAACTACATAATAACTAGCAGTTACTACATATGAGCTATTGGATTCTTCATATGATGTCGTTCGCCTAAGCCCGCCGAGAAAGAGCTATCACAATGATCACAAACCATATGAGCCTGTCCAATATTCTTGTTGTCTGCAAAAGTGTCACAGAGCGAGTGATAATGGGTGGAGAAATAGGCGCGACACTGTAGTGTCTGCTGCACTTCTGCCAGCACAGCCGAAGCGATGGCGGTCCCGTCGAATGTACTACAAATATGTGAGCTTGCTGTCCGGTTCGCCATAAAACAATACAATAAGGCGGGCTACTTTTCCAAAAACTTGTCTTCTTGTCTACTTTTGATGCGAAATTATTTTCACGTAATTGAATCGGAAAACGCGATTTTTTGTCGGACCTTACTTGTGTCTGACTACAAGCGAGCATGGTTAGGCAAAAGAAGAACACCGCTAAATTAGTCGGTGGACATAAACCGTATATGCGTAACCTCCTACTCGAAAACGGCTTTAAAGCACAAGGTGGAGATAACTTCTTTTCACTTAAAATATAGTAAGGTTCTCGACCTCAGCTCCGAAATAATATGGCAAAAATAACCATAATAGTATATTTTAGACATATATTACATACCTCGTCCCGCGTCCGAGCTCGTCAATCAGCACAAGCGAGTGTGCAGAAGCATCTCTGAGGATGATTTGAGTTTCATTCAGTTCAACGAAAAAAGTAGACTGACCTAAACAAACAATCACATCAAGATCATGAACTGATTTTTGGCGTAATATCGATTAATAAAAACCACCGCTCTCATTTGTGAATTTGTATAGGGTACTTGTGTGGCATACGAATAGTGTTTCCACTGTGAAAATAGGACACTCGTCTACATTCAATAACAGAAAACAAGAAAATCAAAAGCTAACGCCATTTTATGGTTCATAGCATAGGTGAGCCCGGTTGGCTGACTTTACCTTTTCTTCAAACTAGACCCATAACTACTGGTGTTGAACCTAGGGGAACATTGAATATTCAAATCATCAAACCGACACTATGTAAGAGTGGTTTATAGTTACTATAACTTTAATTTAAGTAGTGGGCAACTGTTTCGGAACGTACCACACATGATCCGATCATTTGCACCAATTCGGGTGAAAATTCTATCCACAGGTGTGAGTTTCATACTACGGGCTGGTACCAGGCACCCCTGTGCGATTGGAAATTATTGAAACAAAAAAGAGCGAGAACACATGTTAGCCTCAACAAGTAATAACATACACCGCCAAGGCTTTATGGGATAGAGTGTAACGAACAAATTCAAGTGAAAAGTAGGGGTCGCGAGTTGAAAACTAATGAGTTTCATACAAAATTACCCGTGAATAGTTAGCAAGAATGTCAGATTTCAAGGGGTGGCGAGATTTCAAAAATAACATGAGACCTATGACAGTGTATGGCAAAGATTTTTCATATGTTATCACGATTGAACCCATGCCTACATAATACATACTCTCATTAGGTGTCGACAACAAGCTAAGAGATCTGCAACCAACCATGTGAGCCATGACCGTCAGAACAGCCACTTGTCGCATCAGTGTTGACTTTCCACCCATGTTGGGACCAGTCAGTAGTACTGTAGTTGGATGGTCACCACCCAAATGAGAGTCGTTACCTAAATTCAACCACATTATAACACCGATTTTTACATTACCTACATTTACGCGAACATGAAGGAATATAGAAAAGGATAACGGATACCTGACTAGTCAAAAGTGCGAGCAAACCTAGAATAAAAAGAAAGCTAACCCTTAATAGTACGTGGAGCTTTTCTGTTCAAAAAAATACTTCTTCCTTGCTTCAGGGAAGGCTGGCACAAAAACAAAACTCACTGATATAGCTTGTCGATGTAGTTCCGTCGCTCGATGGAAGGTTGGTAGCCAAACACGGATGATATCCAGCACCGATTGAGAGAAGCGGCTAAGAAAAAACAATTGAAAAATACACGACTGATGATGTTTGAATAAGAAACGTTTAGTCAACAACAAGAAACGAATGAAAGCATACCTCGAAAAAAATGTAGATTTTTCACAATATACTACGGCATACATATTATTGAGAAAGAAATGCTTCTGATTCTCCCACACCTATGGTGATCTGACTCTTGCTCAGAAACGTCAAATTCTATAATTTTTTAATCATATGAGCAAACTTCGCGAGTTTACGCAGATGAAGAGTCCTTTTCCTGATTTAGACCAAGTCAGCAGTATGCCCACTCTTACCTTATCAGAATCGAAAATAAACTCTGGCTGACAGACTTCAAGCCCACACGTTTGAGCATATTTAGCAAACGATAATAGAACATCGAAGGTGGCCACACGCTGTACCACAGACGCCCACAACTTCTTCCTTAATAGTACGTAATTAGGAAATGTAATTTCACAATCCCATAAGGCAACAAAACCTTCAAAGGGTTATGCTACCACTCGAAAATATTTGACTGATTACCAGCTGGCACCAACCCAACTATACTTTATGACAACAAAGTGCTCAGAAAACCATCGTTTATCGTTGTACTTTCATAATAATGCGTATTTCTTCAAGTCGACACACAATCAGAACAAATTTAAAGATATTAGGAATAAATTGAGTAAACATCAACATAGTAATTCTCATTGAGTCAACGGAAGATGCCAAAGACAACCAACCTATCATCAAACTGCGCAAAGACAATACGTGAAGCCTCAGCTGCTTGGCGCTCGAACATGGATTCAGCCTCGACCAATTCACCAATCAAGTCAACCAGTTCTTCCGTGTAGTAGCGACCATAACCCTGAATGAGAAATGTAATCGATGAGAATACAAAAACCGGTGCCAAAACGTTTGCTGCCGATGTTCAGTAGGACTGATTTTCAAATTGTCAAACTGATCAAATTACCTTCTTCTTGGATTTGAGTTCATATCTATCAGATAGATTCTTCGATTCAGGAATTTCCATCTGATAACGAGTTTTTCCCGATCCATAGAAATTGATCTGAAAGTATATATGTTTATCGAAGCTTGAACTTCTCATTTTTGTTGTTTGCACCTTATAACTATGTTGAAGGAGATGAATACTAACGCCTATGGACATTTCTGAAGGCAACACATATGGCCAGAGGGTAAACGAACAGATAGATGTTACAACACAGTTCCAGGTGATTGGTTAGAGTTATCAGTTATTTTTTTATTATGAAGAAATAAGCTTACAGTGCATTTGAGAGTCCGCTCCTGCTCCGTTTTATACACCTTCAGGGCTTTCTCGGCACAGTTGACGGCAGCAACGGCGTTGTCATAGTCAAGGTTCTTTCCGGATTCAGGCACAATCTTACCAGATGTCTCCGCTTCTTTGACATCGAATAGACCCTAGAACAAAGTTGTGAAATCACGACCATCGGTCAGTATGTAATTACGGAAAAGAACGGTATAACTAAGAAGTCAGTGTGTGGTGATTTAGTATGAAAAACTTTCGTGAATACTGAAGCACTTCTCAACTGTGAGCGCGTAATGAGGAAAATAACACATCTAGAAATACCTCGAAGAAATCCAAGTGCTGCTCGAGAAGAGAATCTTCGTCTTCACTTCCAAGCAATGAATGCAGAAGGTCCGAACTGAAGGGATGGAATTGTATTCATATTCATATCTCTACTTGAAGTGTAAATTTAAATGACACAGGCACTATATTCGCTTCAATTTCACTGAGCTGAAAGCAATCAATACGTTAGAATCCAAAGAACGCGACACCGATTTGAGAAAAGAAGAGGAGGGAACAAAAAGTGGATCGGTTCGTACTCCAATGGTTCAGGGAACTACAATTTCATTATTTGTACAAGGTTGTCACAAAGAGTCGGTTGAAACATGAACCATCTCCCAAATGAAAAAGAAACATACTCTATGTCCGTACTATTGTTTTTGTAGATGAGAAATAGCTTCTGGCAGGCCCGGAAGCCGAGAAGAGCCGTCGATAGCTCCTTGATCTTCCTTTTATTGTACTTGACCGACTCGAACATTACAGCCCGGCTGTCCGGGTGCTCTTCTGCACGATACTTCAATCCAAGTGTATGAATTCTGAACAAGCGGAAATGAGTGAGAAAGGCATAGTTTTGTAATACGATGCTTTCGGGACAAAAACTATATTTTATCGTGATCGAGGCTTTTTCTGGGAATCTCAATTTGATCGAAAAATTCGAGCAACCTCCGGAATATCGCGAGAACTTATTCGTCTCCGTCTCTCTCTCTCGTATTGAGGTGAAAAAACAAAAGTATTCATATTGTAGCATTAGTATTATATGTTTACTTCTGCAGTATTCTTTCCAGATCGGGCAGTCCCTTGATGGCTTCTCCAGCCGTCTTGCCAAAAGTACCAGCCGAGGACAGACACTGAACGGCAGACTGGCGCTGACGAAGAGTAGTCGGATCACACGTGGGCGCACAAACCCACTGGTGCAACAGCCGTTTACCTGTAATTACACGAGGACTTCCTCATAGTCTGGTTCACGCATTTTCAGCCATCTACAGAAATATGCTAGAACATCCAGATCAGAATTTGGTATGTTATGGTTTTTGGAATTACTTCAAATACCGTCCCGCTCTAGTCTACCCTCAATACTACACAACCTTTCAGAATGTGATACCGAAAACTTGAAGTACTCATCAGAAAACAGCCTTTCAACTTTTGATGACATACTGTAGAGGGCTATCGATTGCAGAAACGGAGTATAATATCTTCCTCGTTATTCCCACGCGCACGCTGAACATAGTGAAGAAAAAATTATGTTACACAATTTGCCTCAATAGCGTAAGCAATAATCGTACAGAAACGTGTATCAACGATTCTCGAATATGCTACCAGTCAGATGAAATTCAGGAAGATTTCCTACTGTCGTTGTCAAAAAGCGAGCTACGTCTACGTTCTGAATCTGAACATACCAAATGGTGTGACGCATTTGTTCAGAGTGGAATAGAGCGAGAATCTGGCGGCTTGTTGATCTCCGCAAGGCACCAAATTCAAGTTTTCCAGGCTCACACCATCCAGAACCAACTGACGGTTCGCCCACAATGATTCGGTGGACTCGGTTGACTGGAAAGAAAAATGAGGTTTGAATAGGAAGTTATTAGAAAGTTCTGTAGGAAGCGATAGTAATTGATTCAAAAACATACCTTGTGAGTTATTCCAGACACGGACGGAACGTATTTCGTGAAGTTCTTCATTGTCACAATGTCGACATCGATGAGGCAGCGCTTGAGATAGCTGAAAATCTTATAATGTAACTAAAACGGAAACTGATATGGTAGACAACCAAAATAGTATACCAATAATCTAGACTGTATCAAAAAATTGCTCGAGGTTGTAACTATGGTTCTAGCCGACACTAAAATTGATAGATATTGCAGTACTGCAATCCTTCCTAGAACACTGGAACAATAATACATTTAAAATATCTTAACTTGGATAGATAAATCTAAGGTCCAAAAAAACAATCCTACCACAGAACGGCCCCTAGCGCACTCCAGGCCAGATTTGAGCTCGAATCTGGAGCGGGTAGAACTGAATCGCAGGCGAGAAGCTGTCTCAAGACCGCCGGCCACTCATTTGCATCACTTCCAAGATAATTTGTGTTTGTCATCTGAAGAATAACGGATTTAGCAAAACACTAAAATTACAAAAGTTCTTTCCAACAGGGCGAGAAAACTGTTTTCAGTTATACTATTGGGATTTTACGATTTTATCTGTTATATAATAACTTAGGAAAAAATTAAACGAATTGCACATCATTGCCAGGATAAAATTCCAAACCATTTTCACAGTATCATCGGCAGAATAGAACTGCTTCTTTGGCGCCAGATACTCCTTCGGGACAGACATGAGCATACTGTTGAGAATGGCAGAAGAGTGCGAGGACAAGGAACCGCGTTCGAGAACAATCTGTAAACAAATATTTTCAAAGAATGGCAAATGGCATGTAACTTCCTCCTTCACATTGAGTAGTTTTCTCAAATTTTCTTCCAAATGCTGGGACATGTCAATGTCACGTATGGTAATTCTACAAGTCTAGTAATACTACAGAGTAGATTAGTCCCTGAGGGCCGAGGGAAGATAAAACTGGCTCGTAAATTTGAAAGGGAAATGCCCTCTATATTTCCCAGGTTCTCTACAAATTGTAGACTACAATTAAATGAAACATAATTCCAACCTGAGCCGGAGTGTGACATGCAAGCAGAGTTCGCAAATACGATCGATAGTCGTCGTCTTCGAATTGTCCAAGGCAAAACTGCCCAATCGAGGTATCGATGAAGCACACGCCATACACAGATTTCGTATTGACCACCTGAACCCAACCAATCTACATAAATGACAGAAACAGGATCAAAACCGCTTAATAAAACCGGAGTAATGAAATTTGCATTGTCAAAGTACCCTGTCATGTTAAGAGAATAAGGCAAAATGTAGTGTTTTCGATTGATTGTTTACATGTAAGAATGTTAGATACATAGAGAGAACATGAGGAAAAAACCCAACTGAATATGAGCAAGATGAGAACAAGAATCGAAATCTTAATGAACAGAAACGTGCAACATTGAACAAACCCAATCGTGAAACAGAACCCTGCTAAAACCGGAGAGTACCTGTTCTTTTATAGCCAGAAGATAGTTGGAAGTACTTTCAATGGATGAAAATCCACTATCGGCTCCATCGAGCACACCATAGGTTCTTGTGGCGCAAGTAGTCACACGACACAACTCTCTGAAAGGACACATGATGATAAAAAAGATTACTATACTCAGAATTCATCCGACTTATGATAACCCTGACGGCATTTGATGGCATAGCCAGAGATAACCCAACTGCTTAACTACGCCCGTCTAATCTGAAAACGGTTTTTTGGAATGGTCTTTCCTTACTTCCTCATTGATGTATGCCCCCCCCCCCCAATCTAAAATGATGAACAATGCTAAGACTGAGATTACTTCAAGAAAACAACAAACATCGTTGGAACTGGATACTGGGACCACACCTGTTGACCACCTTATCCTTGGATCCGGACTTCTTGCTGTTCCTCTCCTCCAACTGTTGGGGCGTCTCCGTCTGCTCCACACGAGCCACCTTGTACCCTCGCGACACCAGCTGATCGGCGAACTTACCGTAGGCGGCTTCAGGGAATCCCGTGTGAGCATAATTGCCCTTTAATGACCACAGCTAAGACCCACCAACAAAAACGCTCCGACACAATTTCTTCTACGACGACTGTTGTATTAAAATTATAATATGAAAATGAGGTTTAACTTTGCAGGAAGTCTTTTTGGGTTATGATATCAACCATCCCGAAAACGGCCCTTGTCACCACCGTTAAGGAATTGATGAATACAACCGACAAAATGGTGCACCAAAAGCAAGTCTAATCTGAAAAGTACAGCTGCTTTGTCTCAGTTTTGACCGACAAAGCTAATGTTGTGTATTCCACATCTGAACTGAACATACCCTCATATAGGCTAGACTAAGACACTCTACAGAAACGACCGCATCCATATGGTAGAGTTCGTAAAATTTGCCAACTTTGAAGAAAAGAATGGTGTCGAAATTGGCCGCCTTCAAAGTCCACCACTGTCTATGCCCTGCAAAAACACGCAATTGAATTTTGTGAAGAAAAAAAAAAGATTGTTGATTTTGAATAAATAAAATTGTTTCTATGTTGTGAATAAAACAATTATTATCTGTTTAGTAGTAGAATGATCTCGTGTAACGCAACCAGTGGAATTGGTGGATCACAATTATTTCAACGACACCAAAAAAACCTATATAAATCTATGATACATCAAATCGAGTGCACACTTCCTCACTTCCCCTATGAGACGATAGTGTGAACGTACAAGTAATGATTATAATGATTATCGATCAAGCACTATCAGAAATACAAATCAAAACTTCAATACTTTGCGACTGCCAACAAAGTGGCTGGAATTAAGAGCACAGCCTAATGTTTTCATTTCCAGCACCAAAAACTGGTTGTATCGCAAAGTACTATGTACTATATTCAGCCAGGATTGTACTAGCTCGGCACATTTTCTCAGATAATATGAGATTGAAGAAGGAAACCGACCCGGAGTCTGAGATTTGTGAAACTCTGGAGGAACCCAGAGAGTTGTACAATCATACTCGGGATCAGATTTGAGTCGTCCCTTCGCATCCTTGATTTTTTCGGGCTGAAACATCATGGTGGAACACATATTTCTATTTGCAAGATCTAGAAAAAAGAAACGAGCTCATTTATCGTACAGATCAACTGTATTATGGCCAGCTACTACCAGTACCAGCATGAAAGAAGAGTAATTAATGTCAATGGGCCGAGACAGCCGAATAACTCTGAAAACTAGTCCGTAAACTGAGTAATTTATGAGACTATTTTGGAAGTTTTTTTTTCTTCAGCTTCAGAACACGTACTACTCTGGTGAATAGAACTGCAACTGACTGGTGGATAATTCTAAACACACCTTCAGCCATTGGAATGTTTCATGATCGTATCTATCTGCCTCGAATACGTCTTGATCCAACTTTTCCCGTTTAGATGACTTGTCCACTTGATAAATTGTTCCGTCCAGGGTAGCAACTGATGCAAGCGTGTTGTCCTGAATGAATAATTGAAAATAGTGGAACGAATTGTTATATAGACACCGACTTTTTCTATTTCTGATACTGTTGACTAATAGCACAAGATAGTTATTGACTGTGTTGCTGCTGCTGCTCGATCTGGTAACAAGTCGTACGGTGGATAAACATGCAACTGCTGCCAGATTTGGTAGTAGAAAGAACGAAACAAACCTACGAAAGGGATTAACGGACAGATAATTCGTAGTCAGCGCGTCCGCGCACTATCAGATACAACTCATAGGTTGCTTTTCAAAATACTCAGAAACATTGGCGCCAATTAGCAGGAGTTAGCGCTAATTGGCAGAGATACCGTAATCCAAAAATTCAATTTTAAAGGAAAAAGCTGCTGAAAACTACTTAATAACTAAAGAAAAGCAGTAATACGACTGAAACAGTACACAAGGAGGTTTCTCAGAGTGAATTTTCAGGAAAAAATCCTTTTTTTTTTAAATATTAATAGGATAGAAAAGAGGTTTTGTCGCTTACGTGTTCATGGGATGAAAATTGTATTTCCATCTGATGATGATATGTAAATAAATTCTTTCACGGAGGTCGACTATAAACAAACCATACCGAGGTAAAATCATACCGACCCCCATCGACAGCAAACCATACCGAGGGGGTGAAACCCTACCGACCTCCTTAATCAACACCGAATATGCATTCACCTGTTCTTCTCAACAGTTTTTTGTTCGGAATATGGTGAATGCGAGACAGTCACGGTGAAAAACACATGTCAGTAGTGAGTACTCTGTATGTTTCGAGGTAGGTATGTATTCACCCTTTCGGTATGGTTTGCTTTAGGTAGGGAATCGGTTTGATTTCATCTCGTATGGTTTATACCCCAACCATTGACTTTAAAATGTCGTATATGGACATTTGTGTACATTTTTCAATGCTTGTCGCCTTGAAAAACTGATTTTCGGCTAGGTGACGTCGCACGAAAAATGCGAAATTGGCAGAAGTTGGCAGCCTAACGTAAAAATTGGCATGCCAATTGGCAGGAATCTGTCTGAGTACTTACTGAATATCATGTAATTGAGCTACTTTTACGATAACAAAACTACTACTGAACTTGCGGGCTGTAATTTCTTCCAATATCATACGGAGCAGTTTTCAGTCTTTTTCTCGGACGATTTGTGCCCTAATTAAGAATACAGACACAACCCACCAGAGACTCCTCTTCGGCGCGAAATGAACTGATGAAACTATCAGCCATGTCCATGGAAAGAGCATTTCGCGAGGGAGAATCAACTGCTTTGCGACGAATGATGCTTGTCGGAGTACTGACTGAAGGCCGCTGTGCTTTCGTCCTCGGTGTCTTTGGAGTTGATGACGCAACAACTTCCTTCAACAAATTCGTGATCATAGAAATTTAGCAAGGACCAACAACAAAATCAAAGTCTCTCTCATACAAAATGAAATCAGATATCGAGTTTTATGTATTTTTTCACTTTTTAACATAGCCACTGATTTAACTACACCGACATTAACAAGCAAAGTACTACGCCCAGTTTTAAAGCAAAAACTACAGAAAAATTGACGACTTGTCGATGTCCATCACCTTAACTTTCCTTCATAGGACTTTATATTATCACAACTTGTTGATTGACTGTTGAAAATGTGGTGCAAATGTTATGTGTTACGTTTTGCAAACAAATTCTAATGTCAGCAGCGTCCTTTTATGGTCCTTTCTTGACCTCTTGAAACTGTAATAACGTATAGCAATTTAGAACCACATACTAAAATACCTTGGCTGTGAACGGTTTCAGTTCCTCTGCATTCTCTTCTTCATCCGAAGATAACACAATGCGACGGCGTTTGCTAGACGATTTCACAGGTGAATCTTCACCATCCCGGAGATTAACTCGTTTAAGAGGGCGTTCTTCGACTTCCACTTTTTCATCTGAATATTATAACTGGTCAAGTACAAAGAAAAACATAAACTTAGCTGTGAAATCTAACCAATCGAGTGAGAAATTGGGAGAAAATGAATAGTTAAATGCGTAAGTTATTTGAACTCATTTGAAGGAAAGTTATTTGATGAGACCTGCAGAAAAATATTACACTCCATAAGAAATTCTACCAAACCTTTCTTGGTGACAGCTGTCTGACCATTCGTAGATTTTCTAGACGGAGTGGAAGGTCCTTTGAAGAAATTAAGAAGCGAGCTCTGCTTCTTGGCCGACATACCTAGAACAATAAATTACAGCAACTCACCTGAAAATCACTATTTTATAGCTCACATATGGATTATGAAAACAAAGCTGCGTCGGGATAATATAAAGTCATTGGGATAACCTATCAAAACGTACTCGAATTACGACCACAAACAACAGAAAAACCTAGAAGGCTAAGGACCTCATATCATAAAAATACGGTGATAGGCACACTTTGTGAAAAATAGGTACAAGGAACTGTAAAGATGAAACGAATCTGCGTGGATTTAGTCTACAATTAATAACTACTGAAAAACAATGTACTGAAGATAATAGAATATAATAATATAATAGATGATGGTCATTCAATTAAATTCTTTGATTCACGATTTCGCGCACTTTCCCGTACGCAAAACTTCTGCGTAAAAAGGGTAGCATACCGTAATCGTACTCTTTGAAATCATTTATCCGGTCAAGCACTATCAACCCACAAAACTAGGCCAATTACACAAGCATAACCGGGTTGATATCAATCGAAAATCAACCCGATGCTTTTATGAGGAAAATTCGGTTTATTTCAGAGAGCAATGGAAAAACAACTGAATTGCTTTCAGAACTAACCATGCATTCTCTACAATAGCAACCGAGTTTTGTGAAAAGAGCTTGTTGATGTTATTATCAACCGGGTTGCTTCTTTGAAGAGAGATTGGTTGCTTCTTAAAAGCAATCCGGTTGTTTTCTAAAGTCAACATAATGTTCTTTACAAAAGCACCCCGGGTTGATTGGCTGATATAAACCCGGTCGCTCGTGTGATCCATCATAAAACTAAGGAAATTGAGTTCGGCTATTAACGACAAATTGAGGATTTTTCAGGTATTCTGTTTTCACACGACAGTATTTTCAACTTTATTGACGGAAGCGATCACAACGAAGAAGATGTTGTTGAGAAAGCATTTAAAAGTTCGTATGCCGCGGGTGGTTGAGCATATAAACTACTCCTCTTCAGTCCAATGTATGAACTTTCTTTCCCATTACTCAAGCAGTATTTTGAAAAACAAATTAGGTAAACAAATCAAGGAGTTTCTTGTCAAAAATGGTCAGTTTGTAGTGATGACCAACGCTTGCTGAAGTTGTATATCACACTTGAACCCTTGAACTGTCAAACTTTTTCTTTTTGCTTTTCGCCGTTGCTAACTTTTTTTCACGAAAGAAAACTAGTTTGACAAATACATAGAACGTACACAAAACACGGTTTTCAAATCTATTTTATTTCACTGAATTCTCTTTATAGATTTTTTCTTGATGACTTTCATCCCGTGGTCTGGGTTCCTTTTCAGCTCCAACTTCTTCTCCTCCTGAAAATAAAATAAATAAAAAAAGGGACTGAATACTCATTTAAACAGTGCTTGCTTTACGGATGATGGCAAACTATAAAAACATGGGTGCCAAATCTATCAATTTCTGTCTCTTGCCGAAATCGAACCTGCGAGCAAACTATTCGTGGAAGGGCGCTAACCACGGCGCTATTAGAGCACATAACCAGCTTTTTGGAATCGAAGATTGTGCGTACACAGCGGAAAGTGAGATATACAGTACCCTCCCGCCTTTCCGTAGGCGACGACTATGTATGCCCCGTAGCGATCTCTCGCATACATCGTGACATCGCCTCATGAACAATAGTCTCATCAACTTTCAGTGGGGTCACTGTTACGCTACAATGTATTCGCAAAGATATCAGCCTTGGTTGATTATATTCCTATTAAAGATGAACGTTTATGTGGACCGATCTCGTGTGAACGGTCCTTTAAACTGCAATTGGAAAATGTATTGCAGTATAAAGGACTGAAGTGTTCGGATTGGACCATGTAATCGTCCTTTTTTAACATCGACGAAGTCTAGTTGTCGTAGTTGTCAAACTAAGTACAGGCGGAAATGACAATAGACTCACACTGAAGCTTATCTGGGAACATTCAACATTGTTCTTCACAACCTTTTTGTTTCAAACAAACAATTTATTGTATATGTATTTACCTCTTCCTCGTCGTATTCTGGCATCACCGTGGGAACCCCACGGAGAGTGTCGCAGCCGCTGTCAATGCGACTCTGGAATAGACATAATGTGGGTGACAAACTGGGAGAGGCATACAGGTCACGGTCTGTTCCAGTCCACTATGTGTAGTCTGTAGTTTTATTCCATGTGTTTGTGAGCTCTCTACTACGACTATGATTCGACCTTCTCTCATGGTATTTTCCTATGAGTTCCGTTTCTGGAAATAACTTCGGTTTGTGAAATTGTCATCGAAACTTTGATGCGTTGAATGTGACGGCTTCACATGATTTTGGATGGCGTGTTTCACCCGATCATTATATTCAGTATAAAATTCTATCCAGCCCTTGGCAAGTTGTGCATCAGAATAGTAAAGATTAGCTTACCGCTTGGGGCACCACAGCCTTCTTACGAATGCACATTCTGAATCAAAATAAATTTAGAAAAAATAAAAAGGTTTACGTTCAATTTGAAGTGTCCCCATCATTTCAGAAACAGAAACACTTTTCTAGCGCTGTTTTGGTTTTCAACTTACAAATATTTCTGAACGCTACTGGAAGAACGGGAATCGACTGTAAAAAAAAGTTAATCAGAATCGAATCGGCGAATTTCCTGATCTTTTCGGTAATATTCCGGTATCTAGAGAGCAAACTTCTGACAAGGAGTCTTATTTTCTATTGGTCAGCGGAATAGGTTCAGGTACTATACGGAAACGAAAAGTAAACGGTCCGGGAAACCAAAACTAGTGTGATGAAATAGGTGTTCGAACTAACCTACCTTGAAGACAACAAAGAAAAAATGTGAAACTTGTTGACGAACTTCATCAGACTTTCGTAGCCGTCGTTCAACAAAACGCAGAAAATTTTACTTGTACTCTGTGTAAACCAGAAGGGTAAGTGTGGGCTGGTACCTTCGATAATTCTGTTCTTTCTGGTTCTCACTTTTTTCTTCGAAGTTCGGATCATGCCAGAACCATGCATACGGATCATGCAACTCTGAGATTGACCCAAATTGTTCCCTGTGTGACGTGTTGTCATACTGTTTACTTTTCATGTACTGGGATGACCGAATGATGTTTGATTTCTGACACTTTTTTCCGCTTTTGAGTGTTTGTATCCCACTGTCATTTTTTTGTTTCTCCTCTTGTATATCACATGCTTGCATGTAAATAAATCAATCACAGATGCTAGAATTTGTTAATGAATGGACCCTTTCTTTAGATAAGAAAGAATCTGTGGATGTAGTATATTTCGATTTCTCGAAAGCGTTCGACCGAGTTTCACACAGACTGTTGCTGAATAAACTTGAAAAACTTGGATTCCATTATACTATTGTATCATGGATTAAAGAATATCTGAGGAAACGCACGTTTGCCGTGAGAGTTAATTCGAGTTTTTCTAGTTCACGTGAAATCACTAGTGGAGTTCCACAAGGTAGTGCTCTCTCCCCGATTCTTTTCAACATATTTACGTTTGAACTACCTAGTATTCTGACTAAATCTCCAGTTATACGCTGTAAAGTTTTTGCTGATGATACAAAAGTTTTCAAATCTTTCAGTAATGGCGAAAGTAATGAGGAGTTGCAGAAATGCCTAGATAGGATGTATAAATGGTCTGTAGATTGGGGTCTTCCACTATCAGTAGAAAAAACAAGTGTCCTGCATTTAGGCACCAAAAACCCGCGTCAAACCTACGAAATGAACGGAATAAATCTCAGAAAAGTAGATCAAAATGTTCGAGATCTCGGGTTTTTGTTAAATCGAAACCTTTCATTCAAAGATCATGTGAAATATATCATCAAGTCCGCAAAGCATCGAACATACAATCTTTTCAAAGTTTTGAAAACTCGAAATAGTAATGTTTGGCTAAAAGCGTATAAAACTTATGTCCGACCAATGGTTGAATTCGGTACTACTGTGTTTAACTCACATAGCGGGTTTGTTAAGAAACTTGAATCAGTTCAAAACGACTTCACTAGAAAGTTGTTTTTCCGTCTGGGTGGCTAAACGTATTGTAAAATCCCAAGTTCTGCATTTAGAAACAGGAAACTAAACTTGGTCACTTTAGAATCTAGAAGAAATACTACAGACCTCATTATGATTCATAAAATCATAACTAGTCAGTGTGGATTGAGTGCATCAGACTTCTTTACGTTCAAACCTTCACGTACTAGAGGTTCTAGAGCGAAATTCAGTTTCCCAACTCCAAAAACTAGCCAACGTGCGAAGTTTTTCACAGTACGGGCTGGATCCAAGTACTTGAAATTGAGCAAGAAATCCAAAATACCGATGTCATTATCTGCCGCAAAAAAGCACTTTAAGTGAATGCATTTGAATAAGACTTCTACTGTGTTTTTTGTTAATCCTGTGAGATTGGCCCAAATTGTTCCCTGTGTGATTTGTTTTATCCGTATTGTCATACTGTTTACTTTCATTTACTGTGATGACCGAATGATGTTTGATTTCTGACACTTTTTTCCGCTTTTGAGTGTTTGTATCCCACTGTCATTTTCTTGTTTCTCCTCTTGTATATCACATGCTTGCATGTAAATAAATCAATCAATCAAACGGGATCATACTACAAATATAGCGGTACAAAAGTGAATACAGGATTTTTCAAACCGTTGTGGACACCGTACCATCAATTTTGTAAGGGGCGGGGTTTGGCGAAGAGCCAGCCAGTCTGCGTATCATTGATCTACACACTCTCCCAACTGCTAGAAAGTAATCAACGACCGCTCGCCTCGCATCGCACAATCAATCGAACCCTCTGCTGTCTTCATAGGCAAAATGGCGACTATACAACTTATCCATATTTGAACCTGTTGGGTTCAAACATGCGAAGCAACTTCGCCTGACGGAGCGAAAAAAATTCTTCAGGCGAGATTTGTGGCTGTTCACAATACTTATTCAATGTTCATGCATTTGATACAGTATCAAATTGTATTTCTGTTTTATGTGTCGAAATCGGCAAACTCTTAGTGTTTAAATAACAAACGTTTGCTTTTTCGCAAAGATGTCATTGTCGACTCAGTGGTGCATTTTCAAACAATTCTTCAACAATTTATCACTATACACTCTATTCCAACTGTTCTCGGTGCATTCACACCAACACCCTTTTTCGAAATGCAAATCGAGTGGTACATCTTCATTAACGAAGCATCATCATCAGAAGTGCTTCATCAGATTTCATTAGCTGGAGTACGCAAGTAAGCTACTTGAACAAATTTCAATACAAGGTGATCTCTTTGAATTTTAAATTGATTCTCTTCTCGCTTGGTTCATCCGTCTATTTGGCCGATGAACGGAGACACTAACAAAATAGTAAAAAAAAAAGATCCACAGAACAAAATTTGAAATTTTCTGAATTAGCCTATTTCAGCCTATGAATAGCGGTCGCATCTGTAATTTGACAAACTTTCACATTTATTGAACACAGCCGTATAAAATTATGTGATACGCACAGAATGAGGTGTAAGTAGGTGATTTTATTCAGAAAACTATCTGAATCAGTTTAAAATGGTGTTCGCTGTGAGATATGAGTGTTTTCGAGAGTGCGACGAGTGTTTGTGGCCAGGTTATTTGTAAACTATGCTGCTCTTCCTCTTCTTCAGGACGCTCTTCTTCCGTGGTTCAATCATGGCCTCGTCTCGACCAAAGAAGGAAATCAGCTGTGGGTGTAATCTGGAAACCGCACGTTAACAAGCGCGCCAAAACACAGATCAGCGTACAAATTTGGCGACCTATACAAGTAGTTGTATTGATTGAAAACTGCTTGTTATAGGCGTGTTAGGACGAACATTGATTGTATAGCGCACCACTCAAAACCGCAAATACAGAGATAATTACTTTCTTTTCCCTCATTCCTCTTTCTGTTTTCCGCCGTTTTTCTGTGACAACGCGGAATTCATTGACGTGGAGATGTTCACCTGAAGTGGAGAGCCTTATCCTTGGGCTGCTCCAGTATTTCTCCGTCCAGGTTCCATACGCCGGCATCTTCCTGATCGGAATCCGGCTGGTAACTCCACCGGACAACCCGATAACAGTTGAGACTGTTGTCCAGGTGGTATAGCTGGAACAAGAAAGCTCATCTCGAGGAAAGAAAAGTTCGGCGACGTATTTCAATCAATCAATTTTAAAAAGTAGCTCAACTGAACGGCATTATTGAAATGTTTTCCCAATAAGTTGAAGTAGTTCTAGATTTTCCAACAAACTGTGAAAAAATACTACAATTTACAATGTATTATAATGTTTTCCCAATAAGTTGGATGTTATCGTCGTTCTACAATGAACTGTTGAATATATCCTGCAATGTGTTTTCCTATATGTTCTTCTTAGACTTCTGTTTTACTCGAAAAGACGAACCCCTTTTCCTCCGTACATGGCCACCTTCCTCATGAACTGAATGTTGTCACATCTAGATATACGAGGGACGAGAGCGAGATCCAACGTACCATCTCCGATACCTGAGCAAGAAATATTCCACTATTTCCCTCATTTTTCTCTTTTCGTTTTCTTTCTTGTTCTCTCTTTTATTTTTCTCTCGATATCTTTTTTGAAATCATATCGGGAGCACATAAGACAACGGCATACGTCTGTAGAGACAGCATTGGCCGGATTTTTTCACAGTATGAATTGAGATCTACAGTAATCTTGTGTATCGGTTTTGGCGAAGACTATGACATGACATCGTCGAGATTTAACGGCGGAAAGGTGCGATCAAATTCAACCAAAACATTAAGTTACCATAAGAAAAATTTCTTTTTCTTTTAGTAAATAACTGTCAATTAAATGCCTATCAGAACATGTTTTGAAATTCGTAATTTATAAAACCTAAAATATAAACATTCAATGATTCTTTACATATTGTTTTTTCCAATGAAGGAACTGACCAGTGAAAGGCGCCAGTCCGTACGGGGTGAAGGGGGTGACCGTGGGAATGACACAGCAAATGACGTGGGTGAACTCCGAATGACAGTGGAAGTCGTAGTGAGGCGAGCCGGACGGAGTCGTACTGAAACTCACTCTAACGATGACGCCCAACGTGGAACTCGCGAACTGTTTAGGTTGGCTATGCCGCAGTATTTATATGTGCTAGGAAATATCAGCGTAAAGTCATAGATACACCTGAAATGGAGTAAAATAGAGTAGAATTGTTTAGTTCGGCTTAGAAAGAGTCGGAAACTAAAAAGTTCTTACGAAAATTCGCCACTACGGAACAATTAATGAACGGGTGTAGATTTTTCGAATCAGCACTAAAAAATAGTATCAAACTACAAACACAACGATTCTTTTCTAGACATACAGTATGGTCAGGTTCAGTTTGGAGCCCGCACCTGTTTTCGTTGTCGCAGGTTGTGCAGGGAGGGAGGCAGGGCGGGAGGTTCTTGCGGGGGTCTTCCGTCTCCTTGTGCGACAACGAGAAGGATATCTTGCCCCGGTAGGTCGGATGCCGCAACGTGGTCCGTAGAGCTGCAACGGAATTCACGTGAGAATCTGAGCTGTATGCTCTATGCGAATCACCACAAAAATAGAGATAAAACTACAAAAACAGCAGACGAGATCAACATGTACTGTTTTAGTCTGTCTCTCCGTAATCGCCCCCTTTACAAGTTTTTGAATGAAAGAAATTTGTATTACTAATTTAGTTTGCTCTAGCAACCCAGTTACCTAGCGTTCCTGTTCTCAAATAGGGTCATAAATGGTCATATATAAAGTCATACATTCAATTAATACAGTAAGTAAATATAGGTAAGTTTTTATCGTCACTATCGTTGGAACGTACCACTCCATTGGTATCTGAGGGGACCGAGACAGCGATATCGTTCCGAGTCCCTCAGCACATCTCCCAGCCATCCATAAGAAATCGCGTTGGCCGAAATACGCAGAAGACTCTGGTCCTTGTGTACCGTACACACATCCACGTTGCACTCGGATCCTTTAAAGAAGGACGATTATGTGGTTCAATCGCAACGCTTCAGTCCTTTAAACTGCAATACATTTTTCAATTGCAGTTTAAAGGGCCGTTGACACGAGATTGGTCCACATAATCGTCTTACTTTAAATGAGCATGTTGTTTGTTTATAAAATATAATATTATCCATTATTACAGTGTGAACCATTCCAACTTTAGTTGCACTCAGTTGAAACTAAACTGGGAGAACTGTTAGAGCTGCCAACTGCTACTCAATGCAGATCCATATGAACGATGCGAAAATGCTCAGTGGACCGTCACACATTTCATTTCACTTCGATAATGTACACGAACTTCGAAGGATTTTTCCAATATTCGCGGGGAAAATAACGTGACAAGAAAACCAAAATCACGGATTTAAATTGAAACTCCGAGCAACGAACCGAAACAGAAAACGAACCGATTGCAATGTGTACGGCAGCCGTCGCCCAGTCGTCCGTCTCGTGGACCGTAGAGACAATTGAGTTGGCCGAACCGGCTCCAATAATTCCAAACCGAAGGTGGGGGGTGGTAAGGCGAGCCGAGTCGGGATCGTCGATGTCTGCGCCTGCAATTGCCCTGACTCCATAGTGATCAACATTTCTACGCCTACTTTAATGCTACTGTCTTCAAACATCTTCTTGTAGATTTGTTAGTTGAAAAAAATGCGTAATGGCGTTCCTTACGAAATCAATCCAATACGTGAATGACGTATCACTCCGTATGGAACATGTACTTTATGTAGTTGTTGCCACTTATTTTGTGAAGTGTTGTTAAAGTACCTGCTTCCTTCTGTGTTCTCATGAGTGCACCTGAGAGTAACTCGTTGAAAAGACCATCTCCGCCTACTGAGACCTGAATCAAAACACATCAGAATAGTCATTGGCTTTAACAAATGGATTCATTCAGTAAGAATCAGTGGAAAATTGAAGTATCGCCCCCCACTTTAGTTGGGTCCCCCCCCCCCCCCCCCGTAGCACTTCAACCCCCCACCCAAGCTAAAACCTGGAAATCTAGGAGAGGGGGGGGGGTCAAAAATCAACTTCGACATTTACTATTTACTTCCCCACCTGGGTCGACGGGGGGTAGAACTTCAATGGTGGGGGGCTAAAATTCAACGAGTGGGGGGCAGAACTTCAATACCGGAAATGTTTACTTTTTACCCCCCACCCTCAAACTTTTGTATTGCAGGTGATAAATTGAATTATCACCCCCGGTGGGGGGGGGTCAAACTACAATTCCCCAAACGCAATACAATTTCAGAAAGTTGGGGGGTAAAAAGTCAATGTTCCCAGAATCAGACAGAGTTCGTTTTCAAGGAGCCTCAGTTTTCTGTAGCCATATCACCCGAAACAATTTCAAAAAATAGGTTTTGATTACAGAACAATTCAGAATATGCGAACATATACTGTAGTCCACGTAATAATAACGTGCGTAGTCAATGGGAGTTACGTTTTCTGCGCCGTATCGCCGAATCAATTCAATTCAAAACTCGTACCGCAACGAAATATTAATGAAAACCTTTGCGATCGACTCAGAATGAGTATAGGTTTTTCGTTGTAGGAATGTGCCAAAGTGTTCTTAGTAGTGGTACACGAAAAGTGGAAAAGTGCTGGAAAAGTGCAACGGGCACTGAAGAGGTGATGTATTGGAATGCTAATGTTACTTGCTTCCTTTTTTACTGGGGAGAGGTTGCCCCATTTTTCTATTTTCACTTAGTAAACTGTGAATGGCGGTCAACGAATTTCTTACCAGGCCATCTAAATTCCTCCATTTTTCATCCGGCATTTCCATGATGAAGTCCCTTGCGTGGTTCGCCCTCTCCGTTAGTAAAACTTCAAACTGTAGACCGGGTGTGAGAGAAAAAAAGGGGCGAGTCTGAAACCAATTTCGAAAAAGCTGGCAAACTTTCTACGTTAAACTGAGTTTTGTTTTGTCCACGTTTTAGAGAAAATCTATTTAAGTTATCTGGCTGGAAACCGTGTCTAACTGTATTTTATATGGAAGTAGTTACAACCGTAAGTGGGTTCTGGAAAAACGAAGAACTAGTTAATCGCTTGCCGCTAACGGTTCAGGTTCTCAGAAACCGGTTATTTATGGAAATGGCGGATAAAGCCCACCGCTGCTATAGCGGACACAGTCTACACAGCAGAAACTGTGATATACAGTATGCAGCAGCATTATTATGACGATTGTAATACCTTGGACTCAAATATTTTCTGGGCTTTGCCTTTTCCTCCGAACGGATTTATGAAGACAATTATGTTCTTCGGTCGGTTCCTCATCCCTGCAAATTGGACTAATCGTAAAACGACGAATAAATATTTGTCTCTGGAAAACACTTCAGCCTATTTCACATCTGGACACAACATGGTCCAAGCTACTAGACAAGTGGATGATCACGTGAAACGTGTGAAACACATTCGAGCTTCCCTTCAATGAAGAACGGTGCAGGAATACTCATAACAGACTGTATTGGCATCATTTTCCGAAGTACGGACCGTTTAGGGTTCATGTATAATCATTAGAAATACAATCTGCGAACCACTCAAGTGGTGAATTATATTGGTTTAATCCCATTTTTATAGAAATCTGGTATTGAGGAAATAACGAGTAACGTGAAAGGGTGAAAGAAGAGTAGCGAATACGTTGCTCCTCGGTATCAAAAGTGTTCTAATTCACTTTGTATACCCGGAACCTGGTGCAAGCGTTTTCACTTCAGAACTGACTTTCCAATGTGACCGAAATGATACGCAGCCAGTAATCCCGTTCCGCAGTTGTTTTGAAAGTGACGGGCAGCTCCTTTAGTCGCCACTTGTGCTCATTCTTCTTGTAGACGAAATAGAAATACAGCACGCGGGCGGATGGAGTGGCCTGAAGATAGAAATGTATCATTTATTCGATATGGGGAAATCAGTGCAGAGCTAGAATGTATTGATGTAATCAACAACTCGCTGTTTCAACGATCGCCACTAAATCGAGTTCAAAATTTCGAGTTTTCAAGTTTGGGCAAAAACCGAGTTTCAAGCTTTTCAAGTCGAGTCGAGTTTTGATTTAACAACCCTAATCGCCACCCATATGCAGCAGACATTCTATGAATTTGGCGCAATCCCTGCAACTGTTTTCTCACTACACATGTCGTACTTACTGAGGTATTCTTCATCTTGGGTATCCCCCTACTAATGGGAACTCTGGCCGTTTCCACTGTTAGTAGCTCGTCCAGCCGATAGACAACTGTGTGCTTCAAAGCGGAACTGTAAAGCATTATTATGAATCATTGTACGAATGCGAAAGAAATTTAACTCAAAATCAGCTGTTCTGGAAATTGTACGTTAGCTGAACAGTTAGTTGGTAAACGAATTCTAGAGTGACTCGCTTAAATGTACACTGCTTTTTTGAAAATAGCAAAAACTGTTATAACCGTGTATATACTTTTTTTAGATTTCGAAATCCCACCAAGTAACAATGAGAAACGTTTCTGTTAATCAAATATTCATAGAAATTGGATGGTAGGTTAGAGTAAACATGTCTATCGTTGAGTTACGCTTATGTAGAGAATAGTACGGTGGTGTTTCAGTTCTGATGGATACCTGAGAAGTTGAAATTCGAACACATTGAGCTTTCGATCGAAGACAATGCGATGGTTCTTCATGTGTGGCGACTGTACTTCGGCTATCAGCTGACCGGGCTCTCCTTTTATTCGGGACGCTGAACTGGACGAGTTCGTACCTGTAACCGGACAATCAACGTATTTCTGTGAATATACGTAAATACAATAGGGGTTTTTCCCCAATTGTCTGCGTTTTTTGCGTCCATTTAGTATTGAAAATTTATTGAGGACAGTTTTGACTAAATTCAAAATCGTTAACCACAGATCCTGTAAGAAAGTCTCAGAGCACACTAATGTAGATGAGAATTGAACAAAACAGTGAAGGCTGACCGAAAATTGTTACATTTGAACACACTGTCAAATTTTCTGAATTCAAACTATGAGTGTCTCACAGTGTATAATTCCCATTGGAACACAGCATGCAGTTCACTCTCGCACAAGCGTTTTTTCATGGAACATTGTTCCAGAAAAGGATACACAAACAGAAACATTTATAACAGGGGGAAGGGTTCCATCATACTGTAGTTGTCCATGTAAGAACGACAAAGAGTATAGATCCGACTATAGAAACTGACCTCGCATTTGAGGGCTGCGCGGAAGGAGGGCGTCTTCATCAGAACTAGAGTCCGGGTTCGTGGAGGTTATTTCGGAGACCATCCTGTCAGAGTGACCGACTTCGCAGCCAGATATCTACCTGAATGAAGACTACCCTGACTGAACGCGAGGAAAACGTGAAGAAAACGTGATAACATGTCGATTGCAGTGAACGGGAGAAGAAACGGATACCTGGTTTCAAAATCGGCTAACGTGTTCGCCGATTTCAAAACAAACCGTTCAAATGGATAGATGAGAAACCAATCAGGAAGAAGACATGCTTGTTTTTCGGTACATACTGCATTTCCCGCCTACATATTCCCCCGACGTGGCGTGACTTAACGAATCTAACCTTTCCGAACCAGACATCTTTCGCACTTTAACTCAAACCTCGATAAGAAGCGTCTTCAGAATGGTCCTTGATTTGAGTCTCATTCGGTATTTTGTTGTTTACATAAATTTGTTGACAATAAGGTGTTTGAGGTGATGAACGATACAAAAATTGGGTGGAAAGTAAGATTTATACAGAAAAAAGCAGCATTTATCTCCCTCTAAATAAAGAACATCATATCACCTCGTGTTCGGTCTAACAAGAAAACCAACAATAAAGCATTTATCTCATTCTAAAAATTCTGAATCAAACAATGCCAGCCCAAGTTTGTTTGTGGCAAACATCGTCATTCCGTTACCTGTGTAAACTGTTGCAACTTGAAACACCAGATACAGACAGGCGTAAACACGAGTGAAAATTTAGCCTGCATTTCATACGGCATTTCAAGTTGCAAGCACACAACTTGCGATTTCTCCATAGATTCCCTATAGATGTGTACTGTCAAAGTGAACAAATGGACGAAACAGAGTATAACCGCGTTCAAACGCACAACATCGCCATTTGTGAATTAAAATCGCCATAAAAGTCGGTTTCTGTCAGTATGACCGGTCTCGTTTTTTGATTAACCACATAAACTCGGTATTAACCTGCTTCGTCATAGTTTCATAAATAAAACGTTGTGGGCCGAATGAAGCAATTTGGACTGAGAAGTCCACAGTTGAACATTATCACAAATGTGAGTGATGTAATATCACGAGGTAACTCTGTGCAAAGCTCTCCAACTCTGGCAGGTTTCTGTAAGAAAGTTCCCGTGAGATCGCTCAGCAGCTATTGAAGAGTTTACTTCTAGTCTAGTTCTTGTCTTTTTTAGGCGTGTAAAATTCAACTTTCACATTATTGTTAGCAGAAAAATCGATTGTAATAGTTTTTGTCCGTATTTATAGAATACATCCAAGGTCGGGATCAGACTACAAACACCGCAGAACTGAACAAACTGTTTTGCCAGCTTTTCCTGAACGGACTATCGTACAAACTAGTAAAAATAATCATCATGTACTATAATGAAACTAATAAACGAGAACAAACACAACATACGTTCCCAGATTTTGTCTACATTGGAGCGGGATAAAATTACAAATGCAGCAGAGGCAAAAAAAACCAGCGGGACTGTCTGTTTTTTCCGGAGCGATGGTATAGACTAGGACTAGGTGAATAGGATTTTCTATAAGTATACAGATTAAAAGAGCTGTCCACAGCAGTTAGTTGTGTGATCTCTCAGGTCAAAATGCTACGTCATTCATGCCCTGGCAATCGACATGCCCAGTAACCACCGGTGTGCTTATCTACCCGCTTTCTTTGGTAACCAAAATCGGTTTGTAACCATTTTTGTTATTTGAAAAGTTAATTCATACGTTCAAGGTTGATCTGACTTTAAGATATTCAGGTAAGCTGATATGGGAGTTACCAAAAATGGTACATTACCGAAAAGCCGGTAAGATAAGTTGATCCTCACAACAAACTAGGTTAGAATATTAGTGCTTGCAGAGGAAATGTAAACGATGACAATCGAGTTTGACTAGACATGAAGGTCGATATGTGATCGCTGATTCATTTATGCAATGTTATGCTACAGTAAGACAGATGTGTTTTTAGCCCTATATGCTATGCTAGCCAATAGAAATCACTTTTCATGTGTACTTCGAAATATATACGTCTGAGGAATTCTCTCAACTCACCTATGAGAATAGGAGAATGAAAGAAGATGATCAGTTTTTTCAGCGAAACGATCGATTTTGTGTCGGTCGACACATGTGTGTGTGTGTGCGCGAAATGAAAATGCCATCCGCTATTGTCGCAGATTCTCTATGCAGGCGTGCTTACTCAAATAAACAATAACATATTTCATCCAGAATAAGAGTTGTTCGAGGAAAATTTGCAATCAATTCGAGCTGCGCTTCATTCCAAAAGCGTTTGAGAAATTTTGTTTCTCACCCATAACACTTTAGCGAAAATTGGGAGTTTGAACATTCCCTTCTACAGTCGAAAAAATTGCGGAGGTTTAGTTTACCAACAAATTACTACTAAATAATTTACTTCGATTTGAACGCTCCTATCTTCTACGATAAGAATATCAGCACACTATTTGAAATTTATCTTGCGGTGAAAACTTTCGAAATTATTTATAAATAAAGTTGTGAAAAAACTACTCACTGGTAGAAATTAAAAAAATATATCTTCAAAACATGCCAGTTTTTAACTTGTCGTTATTTGCAGATGCATGGGTGGCAAATTGTGCAAAATTTACAGAAATGGGTAGTAGCTTTTAGTAAGAATAACACTTGGAAAACAGTTAAAACAGGAAGAAAGACTTCAGTCATACAGTTCGCCATTTGTTTGTTGTTGGCCTTGACCCATTGATTACAGTTGTCCGTCTATTTAGAAAACAAACCCCTTGTATTTCATAAACCCTACAGGATTTCATATTTATGTATCAGATCTCGATGAGCATATTCAGTCATCGTACCCAGTAACAGCACATGTTCGCTTGTCAGAAAATAACTGCATACGCTTTTCTATTAATAGGTCCTGAAGCAACGCTCTGGGGGGTAAAATAATGACGTCATATGCATTCGTCGCCAATCAATATATAGCCGTGTGGGGTACAAACCGGATATATTATTCGCGTTATTATTACGATCATTTTATGTTTCATTCATCTTCTCTCTGTTTGATTTGATCTTTATTAAATTATCAATATTTATTCATGAAATTTGAAAAAGTGTTGACTTATGTTATATTTTATATATAGCACATATAATTAATGTCCTTCTCAATTTAGTAATTTATTAAAAATGTTTTGGAGGTAAGGGCTTTTATGTGAATTATCATGATAAATTATTATCTATTGATGGTGTTGTTTATGTATATAATAATCTTTGAAAAAACTGTCTCATTCTCACACGCACGCCTTTACATACCAAAATCAGTGCTGCCAAAAATTTGAAGTCAATATAATTAATAATATTTGCAGATATGTCATGGTGAACCAAGACATTTCATCCGACCCTACTACATCTAAATTTTATGATTACTCGTTGGAAAATGCATTGGAAATATTTGATAAGATGGTCATCGGGGGAGGAGATCGAGATGGGAAAGTAGAAAAGAATCACAAGCAAACAGCGGTACGTTCAATGCGTCTTATTTATTCAGTACCTTTATCATCAAAGTCGCCTGATTTAGAATGCTGTACTGTTAATTGATCGTAAATGGTAAGCAACTACTTGTGATTTATCTATTGTTTTCATTCTCAGTGTGATTGATCACTGTGGCGTTTTTCATTCTCACGCTACAGGTAAGAGTAAACATTTGTCTATCTCTTACAGGCCAAACCAGTTCACTCGCTTGAACCCTATTATTGTCAGCGTACAAGAGGGCGTTCAAAGCTGCGGTTTAGATGGAAACCGTACAATGTTCCTCGGTGAGTAGTTTCAAGAACAATGCAGAAACACATGTTTGAATGTCAACTGTAACTCCTTGGAACGTTTCATTTAGCGAAAGAGTGGACTGCGCGAAATCTCACCTTTTTTTTTTCAAAATCATTCCTGTGGCCGTATTTTGTAAGCTCAAATAGCCGGGCAAGCTATGTGAGCAAAATTCAAAAGTGTACTACAAACTACTCACTCATTTGTTCCAATATTTATCTTGTTCATATCTAAAACCCAGCATGCTTACCCAGCTATTTGAGCTTACAAAATACTGACACTGGTTATTCGTGTTATAAGTTGAATCTTTCTTATTTTTCTCGAATACACCATAAATAGTACGTCCAGGTGTGTGTAATTGATGTGAACGGATATTTATATTGTTTCAGGTGCTCGGTCCGGGAGAGGGTGCCTCCTTCAGATAGTCTTTACATTATGTTGAGGAAAATCAAATGGAGAGACGATGTAGATGTCGAGGCTTTGAAGTACACACTTTTTGAGAGGTATATTAAAACACAATCATTCACCAATCTAGTTTCTTTCGCAGACCCAGTTTTATTCATTGTATATGTATACCGAATATGTATTCAGAAAGGATGTGCCGTGTGGTGTCCAGGCTGCCCGTCCACCATCACCCGAAGTAGAGGTAGAAGAACTCGCTGAATACTTTTCACACTTTGTGCGAGTCGATCTTAAAATGTCAGCGTTAGCTGAATCGATGTACTGTTGATTTATTCTCAGACGACATGTAATTCACAACAATTTATTGTTCTGTAAATAAAATTTGTATGTAACAAGATGAAATTGTGTTATGACTATGTCCAGCATTGTCAAAGTGAGATCCTAAGAGTCCTTAGTGAGAGAATGCTTGAACAAATATCGATTATAAGTGAGAAATGAGAATTTCGGATGTCGCATCACCACCTTGGCCATTCCCTTACTCAACCAGTTGGAGCAGAGATCGTTCTTGACGAAAATCCCTGCTCGGGCACGACGAACCCCATTGCTGCGCTCCAATTTCGAAATCTGCAAATGATTATGAACAACTTTCGTCAGAGATTCAAGAATCAATAACTATCTATGCGATGAAAGATATAACTAACCACTGTCTTTGAATCAGGTCGCTTTTTCCTGATGATTCCTTCGAATGACTTGTTGGCTAGTTTCACTCCATTCTTCCCCTTGACTACTATGGCGTCGATAGCAATGAACATGTCTCCCACGTCCGTATTCCGTAGTCGACTCATGGTGTTTCGCCGTAGAAATGATCGAACTGAAACGGCTGCAATATTAATATTATTATGAAAAAAAAACAATAATGAGAGGAGTAATATAATAGACCTAATGATTCACCTTTTTGGAGGCTAGTAATATAATGTTTCCAATGAGAAAACCACACTATCACCTTTTTTGGAAACTGCTTTGGTCACGTCCCCGTTCGCCTTCGTACTCTCACATCTACTCTTTGATGTGCTTGGACGAGTGTGCTCCGAGGAGTCATCTTCCTCCTGAATATTATAAGTTCCGTTCTCTACAACTGTTGAAGATATCATACGAATAATCTCGAGAAGTACTTGAAAAGGCGAAGAGTCATAACATCTGTGCACATTTGGACTGTCGACATTATTTTCGAATATTCATTGTAATGAGGAATCCAAACCTAATGCGAAAATAGTTAACATCTTTAATAGCTTAAAACAGAGGGAAAGTGTTTTAGAACCATAGGAGTGTCAGTAGGGTGGAAAAACTATATAGTACTTGGTATTGAAGATATGAAAAATAAGTCGATTACATTATAAGTTGAACTAACTTCATTATCATCGTCGTCACTTGTTCCGCCAACACTTGTTCCCGACTTGTTTCCGATATGCAGCCCATTCGGCTGAGAACGCTCCGTATCGGCGTTCTCCTAAAAAGGGCAAATATAACTCGGTTTTTTTAAAGAAATTTTCTAGGTTCGGCTCAACCTTTACATTTCGCCCCAGCAGAGCTGCATGAGATGATCGCATTTAATCTATAGTTTAAGGGTTCAGTATATAAATTAGGAACAAACCCCTGTTTCCGTATCAACGAGCTCAATTGTAACGATCGGCACATCTTCATTCACAATGAAAACCTTGAAACAGTTCTGACAGTTGAGAAGAGATTCGGCAGCGGTAGCATACTCTCCTTCGAAACTGAAAAACTAACCATGGCCAAACAATATAATGTAGATCTACACAACCGTTGGAAAGAGGAAATGTCGAATTACAAAATCACTAGATTCCGCTAATAAAAGTTAGGCATTGGGATGATCAATTTCACGTGATGGTCATTTTTATGGCGTGAATAAGCGTCAGCAGATATCGTTGGGTTTTCTCAAGCACATTGCACAATCATCGATTTTCAGACAGAAACACGGTCAGTATTTTTAAAATTACGTTCTTGTAAATTGAAAGAATATCTTCTAAGGATGTATGTGTCAGAGAAAAAAGTCAATGAGAGTAAAAATGGAGTGCAAAGACACATAATGAAACTGAAACTCACGCTAATCGACGATCACTCCGATCGAATACTGAGAACGGAGTATTGACACGATACGTGTCGTACATTTGTATCGTGCTGCAGCCATCATTGCCAGTCGCCAATTGAACCAATTGGCGGGCCGCCACAGAAATCAATTTGTCAATGGTGAACAGGAGATATCCTTCAGCAGGGAAAAGAAGCCTGAAAAACTCGGATTTCGCACGCAGACATCTTGTTACTCTGCGGTAAGAAGATTGATAAGTGCAACATATTCCGAAGGAAAAGGTCTACGAACGTTAACGAAAAAGTTTTTCATACTGTATGAAATTCGCACCTTACGTTGTCCTCGAACACACTCGGCTCAACGTGATTGTCTAGTAGACTGGTTATTTCCGCAATCAGATCAGCGTACGCCGTAATTGGACAACGCTTCGGTCCCTGGAAAATTCAGAGTATGTTGTTTTGCGTTTTTAAAACGGTGTATTGTTTTCTTCTGATGTTTTTGAAAGTTGTATGCCGCGAATATTCAATCGCAATAGTAAGTTCTGCTGTACAAGCAGATCAAACTACAAATCAGCTAAGGTCACCCCTCCTATCCAAGTGGGTCAGAACCGGATGCGGCTTACAACAACAAAATACCTCACCCTGATCCTATGAAGACCATTGTTCGTATCGCTGGCGTTCTGTTCATGCGAGAAGATAGATTTCCCATGTTCCTTGTATATTTCCTTCTGTTTTCGCGACATGTCCTGTTCTACCTTGAAAACATATACATATGATTAGAGAGTGTCAGATCACGTTTTCGAGCTGTGTCAATCTAAACGTCATTAGTGAAACAGCTAGTAAGACTGTACGACTCAGCAGCCTGCATTGCTGAACGCAAAAAATAAACTATATTGATTGTTCATTGATCGTGAGTTCGTATCGATAATTAATGTGAACCGTGATTGTTATGGCTTTTGGAGTATGTAAAAAAAAAATCAATTTCACAGTAAATTTCTACCGTGAAAATCTCGTTTACTGATTCGTTGTTCGACTTTAACAACCTAGTCGGGATGAAATGTTGGTAAAAACGAAACCGCCTCAGACAGCTGAGATGATAATCCATAGAGCAAGCTCAGTCTAAATTTCGAAAACAAACAAAGTTGAATACGATAACTACACCAACCTCAAACTCTGCCACCATCTGTCCGTACTTCTTCTTTATCTTTCCAAGACGATCACAAATTATCTATAATAATAAAAATAATAATAATACAACAAAAACATTATTTTTAATCGATCAATTTCCAAATCCTTGATAAATTAGTTTCAGATCATTTCTAGTCAAACTGATACAATCATAATATGCTCACCTGATGAATTCTGAAGAAAACGAATAACGAATTTCCACCATAAACAAGACGGCTGCGTGTGGAAGCAACCAGATCCGATTCTTCTTTCACCTCATCATAAGCAGGTAGAGTTACATCGCTGTAATGAGAAACCCTGCTAGACCTCTACATGATAAATGGGAGACAAACCCAGGCCTGACAGTAACACAGCTAAGTAAACTTGTCACAGCATAAGCACCCTGAAAGAAGTTAAAAAAATGTACCAAGGTGGTCCCAAAATAAAACTTCCGAGTTCTCGGTAACTGTCTAGAAACTACTGACTACTCTTCTTGCTGAGACGAATAAAACAAAAAACACGTGGGAAGGCACCTCGAATTGAGCGCAGAAGAATCGTTGTCCTCGCAGTCACTCAGTTCTTCTTTCTTCATGAAGAACCATTCAGTCACGTATCTAAAACAGACACGAAATCGGTAAAATCAAAATCAATCTCATAACGCAATGAACGGAGCATCTACTGCTACGAAGGATTGAATTGACATTAGGAGGCAGACGTAGAGAAACGATGAGAAAAGTGGAGGAAAAGCCTACCTTTTGAGGATTTTCTTTATCTTCTGTTTCTCTTCCTTGTGTATATTGGACTGTCGTTTAATATAATGGATGATGAGATCGGAGACATCTTTCACCACTGTTTTATCTTCCGGATAAACGATAATAATGTGAGGACCAACATCCTCACATAGTCCATCCTCTGACCTGAAACAAGATGAAGTTGGCGACACACAGTACACAGACAATCTCGAAAATGTTAAAACAGTACACTTGTTGGTCAAACTCTGAAAATAGCATATGACAGGCACAATAATGTGAATTGATTGAAAATCCCGAACCCGTAGAAACACAGATGCAATAATCCGTCCACACATATACCTATATTAGAAAAATTGAGGTCCGAATTAGAAATTTCTGAAAGAAAGTTTCTTCTTTAAGAAACACACCTTTGTTGGCGATCGTCGAAAAGTTGTTCAATCTGTGTGACCATTTGCTTGGCTTTGATCCATTTAGCATCATTTGCCTTGAGAAGTGATGACTGGTGATCCAAGGCGCGAACCATGTGCTTATCATTCTGTTCCCGCCACACGCTGTAACCAGGCGTATACAGATAGAAAGAGAGATAAAACGGGGTTGTATATAAAAATGGTAAAGTAAATTATAAAAGTTGAACTAAAATAAAATGAATCAAACCCAGAAACCACCTACGTGGAGTAATGTTACCTAGGCATTTCGACATTGCAACACTAACGGGATTTACGTTTTCCCCACTGTTAGTTCGTAGAGTGTGGTACTTCGTCAATTAGAATTTTCGATGTTGAATAGAACTGCGTTCTCTGGTGTTAGTCAGCATTTTCTCTACACTATAAAATACCAATATCGCTCCAACTGTAACTGGAGACTAATTTGAAGAAATGAAATAACTAGTGGTCAAACTGCATCATATATTAATATGAATTCGGAATAAAATGAAAAACGAAAGCAATAGGCCGTTTGTTTAATTATTCAATTAAATAAATTTGAGCAAGCAAACTTGAACCAAACCCAACAAACCGATTCATATGCGTCTGCGAGTCAGCCCACTCTCGTTGTTTCTCACAAAGACGCTCGATAACCTACAACATGAATAAACTGAAGATTTATAAAAAACAGCTGAATCAGTAGCTCTACAGTAATATGATACATAATGTATTTTCAGGTCTGCGTCGAGTATTACAGTGCATCCTTCCAAGTGAGCATGTGTGAAGAACATATTTCTACACGTCTGGTCCGAATAATCGACAGAAAAGAGTCCGTTTTAAGATATGAGTATGTGAAAATTAATGGTTTCGCACCAAAAATGCATTTATTTTCTCGTTTCCTGTGAAAAAGTAATCTATTTCTCGATGTTTTATGTTTATGCGTAGCTATGAGCGTAGAATAAATATGACAAAGACAGTCTCACCTTTGGCACAGCCAGAAGGGGATTCCGCTTGAGGCCCTCGGTGATTTTGGCAGCGTGCTCTCCGTAGATGCGTTTGATCGCGCGAGACATGAGAGACGACGAAGTACCACCCAACTTCTCATCCAACCTATGATATATACATTAGAGAAATCTCGTACTCCTTGTTACAATCTCGTACAATCTCGAACACGATTTGACGTATTGTTGCGATGGTAAACTGAACTGAATTGTGAACAATAGAATAAAGTCTCCTAGAATAAAGTTCTTCAACTTTATAATTCACTAATAAACAGCGAACTACCTGAACTTTTCCTGCTCCAACGTGCTCATTTTACTCATTCGTCTCCTCACTGACTCCAGCGTTTCGATAGCGTACTTGTTCACTTCAATTATGATGTCCAGCTGAAATGAGTCTAACAGTCTGATCAGAACAAAAACGGCCAATTCCACAAGGAACCCGGTATTTTGTTAATTCTAACCGGGCTACCTGGTTAACCGTTTTCTTGACCCCTTTGTAACCCTTTTTTATAATGTACTTTGGGGGAAATTGGGGATCACTATGTGGTTAACAAAAGGGTTACCCAGGTAACCCGGTTAATGGTTAACTGCTGAGGTTAACGAAATACCGGATTAAATGAAGAATTCGCCACACTAAATACTGCAGAACGAAAATGAGCACACGTCCGCCTGGTGGGAGTCAAATTGAGCGACCTCTTTTTCTTTTTGTGGACGCGTAATTCTTCATATAATTTTCGATAATCGCACGAAGCACGATGTAGTTTTGGTTTTAGCTGTTGCTAACATTTTTACTCGGTAAATAAAAAAATCGAATACAAAATTCCTTCCACAAACGTAAAAATGTGGAACTCAATTAGCAAAGATATAGGAAAACTAAAAGGTGTTGAACAGTTTAAAAGTTATTAAGATGTGATTGACCATACACAGACAAGGCCTCTCAAAAGGGGGAGTCGCGAGCTGTTAACTAACGAATTTCATACAAAATTAGCTATAATCTCACGGAAAATAGTTGAATGGCGCCGTTTTGGGGGTCGCGACACGAGAAAACATGGAGGGGTTGCGAGAATTTTCAAGGAATAGGAGGCCCTTGGCGGTGTATGGATTGACATTGCTGTCTTATATCAAAATCTTCCATATGCACTTCAATAGATGCTATAAATCGACTGAGATCCTTAAAAGCTCCCCCTAACTTGTAGATGGAAGAATTATTCTTCCATCCTTTGGATTTGGTGGAGACTCAGTTCATTCCTAATATCTTGGAACTTGTTTAGATTGTGTATAGTTTTGAAGGAATAAATATGTTTATATTATAAAACGTCATCAGTTATTGATCCCGGAGAATCTTTAGGATTCTCTTCTGTCGAAACGAAACAATCATTCACCTCAAAACGTTCATCCTCTGTCCTATACACATAATCTTCATATTGTGTCTTCTTAGACGACACACAGGATGAATCTTCGGACGACCAGGACGGAAAAGACACCCACGTATCATTCAAAACCTGCAAATTAGCTATCCCACTGAAATTAGAAACAATGCAAAAACATTTATAAGTTATGAGGAACACTAAAAAGTGTTCACCACGCCATTTTGATATATTACTAAATAGTCTACGAAATACTTTATTCGCTGTAAATTGTGCAACTTTGGAACTGAGCGAAACACACTGTTGCCAGCTTTGCCAAACGTTTGTATTAACAATTTACGTCAGATTTAATTATATACGAGCGTGTATCTTGAAAATGCTGTCGCATTCAGAAAATAAAAGATCGACAAAATCCAATCATTGCAGCACTGGTACTATCTCACCTCGTTGCAAAGTGCTGTTCTACCAGAGCATATGGGGCGTTTGTACTTCGTAGGCAAGCTCCTGAAAAAAGAAATGTTCATTCTTTTTCTTACTGTTTTGTAGAGATAAAAGAAAATATGTCTGAGAAACAAACTTGTACAATAAAAATGTCCGTGTTGAGCGTGTTAAGCGTTTGACTGCATGCTAATGAGCACTGCAGGATCGACCAACCTGTAGCTGATTCCTAGCTGTTTGCAACTGGCATAGTCTATCTGTTGCTGTAATTCAGTTGTGACCTGACTGGGAGTAGCATCGCAAGTTTCAGCCTCCATGTCCTCTTCGTTCGGGAAAAAGCGCTGTCGCATCTCATTCAGAAGTTGGGGATACGACGCACCTATTCATCACAAATATGAGCATTCGGGAACAAAGGCGATAATGTTAGCAGGAAGTTGAAACATATTTCAAACTGAGAAACTGTCATAAGTCCAAAATCTGAGAAATGCCGAATTTCTGGTACCAGGAATAAGTCATTCAAAATTAAAAGTCGTTAAAGTAAAAGTCATTTATTCACTTTTAGTTAGGATTTGAAAAAAATTAAAATTTTTGGAAACTTTATTTCTGATTCTCAACGGTTTCTGTACTTAATGACTTTCACTTTCAATTGACTTTTACTTAAATGACTTTTAATTTTGAATGACTGGTTGCCCGAATTTCTCATAATTATAACATATTGAGAGGAAGAGCGAGCTCTAACTAAACATCATGAAAATCATACCTAGCACTGATTGAAGATTAGTTAATAGTTCCTTGGCAGACAAAACAGATATGCTGTACAGATTAAGATATCGCAGGAATGTTGAATACTCGCTGCTAGTCACTCTCCGACGAACCTTCAATAGAAAATGCGTCTACTAAAACTTGTGATAAAAATTGTGTAAATGATTCACGATCAAATCAAATAATTGTTGTATTAGAAGTGAAAAAAAAAACCATTTCGGTAAATGAGGCAGAAACTGAACGCTAAAATTTTTATTGTAGAATTCGAATGATGAGAATTTGACAGCTCACCACATCGAAAAAGGCCAAGTCCTCGACACTTATCTTTGAGATGAGTTCTCGCACATCGAAAGATCGATAAGGAAGGGGAAAATCATCAGGATCGAACTGCAATTATAACGATCAACTTTCCTCCTATCCAACCAATATGAGTTATATTTGAATCGAGAAGAACTTTTTCCATCCAGTTATTAACCATAAATATCGTTTATCCTTCTATGAGCGTTTATTCATACCGTAACTCGGGCACGATTCAACCACAGAAGCCCAAGGATGAAAACATACACCAGCTTACTTTTGCGAGCGCCCTCCCTCCAAGGTACCCCCGATTTTTGGGAAATAGGGTCTCCCTTTACCTACTTTCTCCAAAATACGGTGTTTTGGTCGGTACACCAATTTTTGAGTCCCGATGTTTCAAATTTCTGAACTTTGTGACCCTATTTTTTCAGAACAATCTTTTTGGGTAACAACAAGTCGCCTGGTGTATGGATGAAAAACAAAATAACTAACCTTTTCGACAGACGAAGTCTCTCCATTTAGAGAATCATCAGACGCAACCCCTTCCTTTTCTTTCCCGACTTCTTTCACTTGTATGTCGGAACACAGCGACAAATCTCCCTGCAACATACCACCTTCATGAAAAGTGCATTTATTTTGTGAATTAGATGGTGATTTGTTAATAAAATCATACAACATTCAGTTTCTGAAAACATTGAAAATTCTTTGGAACCTTGATTAAATAGTCATAAGAACTCGGGAAACAGATTCCTTTCCGGTTAACTCTGGATACAAATTATTATTACTCATTACTGAAATAAGGATACCCACGTTTTTGCACCAAACACAGGTTCCATTTCCATTTGAAGTCTAAGGCCGCTTTCATACTCATACTTTTTACAACGACGTTTAACGCCGGCGTGAATCAATATGCATGCTTCCTTCATTATTAACGTCGACGTTAAACGTCAACGTAAAAACAATGAATGCGGCCTAATGAAAGCCAAACCTTTTCCTTCTTGACCAAAGGTGGTTTTTGGTGCAGACCGTGAACATCTGGGAGAAACAGGCGGAAATCCGTCAGAAGATCGGGCTCATTTTCAAACAGAGAAGCTACACTAGCGAGAACAGACTCCTCGGTAGCAGGAGTAGAGGACTAGAATGAAACATATTTTACTTATAAACAATATGGTCCAAGAGTGATAAATTGGCCACCTTATTCATAGCCTCTTCACTCTGCTTCGTTGACGTTATTAAAATCGGAAACAAGGTTCAAAAACGTAGGAAAGTGTGGACTTTTTTTCGAACAAAATTTAAAGAAGTAGAATCGAAAACGGGTTCGTTTCAGATAAGAGTAGTACCCTACTGAGTCTAAATAGTAAATACATTTATATGCATCGATTGCTCGGGGTTCTCAGAATTTATGTCACCTAATTACTAAACAGTAATATAATAGTCCTTACAACTTAAAATTTCACCGCACACACATCACAAACAAGATAAATGCATTATTACCAAAACGAAATACTCTACAATAAGCGTATTAAATGGATATACACACTCTATATGAACATGTTATTTCACACGTACCTGTTCAGCAATTGTATGTTGGTAGGTGTGAAGAATCTCCAGAAACTGCTTGTAAACAAACGGGCGATCTACGAAACGAGCCTGAATCGAGGTAGTATGACATCTACTCGAAGTTGTTCACCTTTCAGAGAAAAAAACTTACTGATAGAGACATGATTGAAAAAGACGTTACCTTGATTTTATTTACATATCCTATGGCCGCATTAAGCTGGAGACCTTGAGGGGGAGGATCGATGTTGCGCTGTAACTCAAAAGGTAAAGCAGAACAACTTGTCGAGAAAAAAACTGTAAGCAATGTACTACATAGACATGGCTAACTCGGTGGGAACATACAGACAAGGGCAATCTCGAAAATAGGTAAGAACCTAATAAAAAAATTATGATTTCTTATCTTTTCACTTCGATCTCAAACACTTACGAGACAATATTCTTGATGTGTTTCACATGACTATGCATTTCACTAATCATATGCCTTTGAACTACAAACCACAATCAAATCGGCCACTTACACAAGAAACCGGGTTGACTTTTGGTTGATATCAATCTGGTTGCTTGTGTAACTCAACTAGAGAAACTCACAATTTTGTCGATGACATCTTCGTGGGATGTTGGTTCTGGGGTTGGATCGTCGTCTCCACTAATGACTTCCATCTCTGGCTCCTCCACTACAGCCTCTTCCATCTTCTCTGTTGCTGCTTCCTCCTCCACTGGACATGAAGGTCCCTCGCCCTCTTGTATCACCTGCCAGCAAACAGCAAAATTCATTCATTCATTCAAACATGTGAGACTTTGTTACTTATGTATTGCATTTATTGCGTCGTTGCATTGTACTGCGTTTACAAGCAATTGGGTCTCGCACCATATGCGTCGCCCGACCATGATGGCCGTATTTTGTAAGCTCAAGTACCCGTAAAAGTTGCTCGAAGCTCGAGCAAATGTTGAATAGCTAATACCTGACTCAGTTTTCAATAATTATTTTGTCTTTTGTGTTGTCTTGCTTTCAATGGTACCCTTTTTTGTTCCGAGAACGGGCAGCGAATGTTGAATCAATGGAAGCAAAAGTTAATAACTTTCTATTGAAAAGTTGCGCATTCAACTTACATGGCTATTTGAGCCTACAAAATACGAGCACAGACGCTGTATGATGTGAACATGTTTTTCTCGATCTCGTGATCAACAGGAAAACGCACCTTCACAAGACCACTCGGCTCTTTTATGGTTATCCGCTGTCCATCCACTTTCACTTCAAACCCAGGAGGAAGGAACGTATTGAAGCCCATTATGAGCGCTGGACGGCCATGAAATAACTTGCTAACGCGAGTTATAACTCCAGGAGTGTCTATGCTGAAAGAAAATGTCCTCATTACAGGCAATATACATAATGTTCACTCAGAAGAAATGCTTCACGGCGGAATAACAAACCTCGACACATATGTGAGCAGTTTGTTGATTAATAAAGAAGATAATTCAGCTGGATAAGCTCTGAACGTAACCTAATCAAAATAAACGAACGCCTGAGATTTGAAGTCCTTCATTATATCGAGAAACTGAGTATAGACAGCTGGTTCTTCGGCAAACTGGGTTTTGACCTGATCGAGGTACGAGAGAGCATCTTCCACCTAGTGAAAAATCAAGAATATCATACCATTAAAATGTCAGCATGAAAACCCATCAAATAATGAAATTCGCACTTTAAAGCTAAACCTTTCTGTTCCTGGTATTGTACAGTGGCCGTATTTTATAAGCTCAAATAGGCGTGTAAGTAAGAATCTCCGGGTAACTTGCCAGAAACGGTATTTTTAAGTCAAATAGCGCTATTCGAACGCCATTTGAGGTGACTTACACGGCCATATTTAACCGAGGGGTAGGGGGTCAAATAGCCGCTATTTGAGCACTTTTCTATTCTGAAATTTATTTTCTGGCGTTTTCCCTATATTCTTCGTTATTCTTTGTTGACATTTCAACATAAAATGTAACAACAGAAACGATGAGCACAATTTCGAAAAAATATTTCGGATTTTGAAAAATCAAAGTTTTTCAAAGTATACGAGCATGTAAAACAACTATTTTCTTTGAAATTTCGAGAATTGACAATTTTTTTTCTGTTTATATGATACTTTTTGATATTCTCAGCGATAGAAAGCCAATTTCAGATTCTAGTGATCATTTTGCTAATAATGGTTGGACGTCCACAAATGATGTTTTTAGTGATAAATTTCTGAATTTAAAGTAAAATCATCGGAATACTCGAAATTTCCACAACTTCACTGATGATTGTTTCAAAATAATATAACTCTAATTTCGTTCTTGAAATATGGAATTAAGGTCCAACGAACCCATCCACATGACGGTTTACACGCCTATTTGGCAAATAGCTTATTTGAACCTTACAAAATACCAATGCGGGTAAATCAGTTACCCGCAAATATGCTATTTGAATTTTCACTATTTGAGCATATTTGACAAATAGCATTACAAAATACGGCCACAGGAGTCGTATAACCCTTTTATCACTATGAGAAGTTAGCAGCTACCAAATAAACCGAAACAAATTGAATAACTAATGTTTCATACTCAACACCAAGACAATGGCAACGAGAACAAAATGAACCAACCTTAACTCTGCCCTGAGAGGAAGTCTGACTCAAACTAGGATCACATTGTGCATAGGTGCTCGCGGAGTCACCTCTATTGTACATTTATTGAATTTGACCTGTAAGAAATCTTGGTCATACAATTAAAGTGAAAACCACCAACAACATATCTAGGCTAATAATGAGAGAAGGGCCATCACTGAAAAATAGACAGTTAATAAAATAGCATTCTATTTCAGACGTGCAAAATTTGACTTGTTACAGGCTTACAAAATGAGGACGGGCCTATCCCAGCCGTTTACGGACAACTCGTCCCCGCGTTGCGTGCGACAACTCGTCCTCAGCTCAAAAAATGCTCGAATTAGCTTGAAACTTACAAATTAAAATTTTGAATAGATCAAATTTCATACGAAAGGCTGTAGGCAACCTCAGAGATTGGAAAGAATTGAAAACTACCAATATAAATCATACTATGCTACAATTATCACAATTTTCATAAATTTGTCGTTTTCTCTCAAATAAGTGGCGCCTTGATCAATTTTTCGAATGTATTTATAGTCAATTTGTATAAGACACAATCGAACATTGATAAACATTAGGCCTTCGCCTGAATGGTATAGTGTAGCAATGTGTTGGTAGTTATATAAACTGCTCGATAACTATCAAGATGCTTTTGCTTCGCGGAAGCTCAAATTTCTCATTTTAAATTAAAAGGTTGGCTAAAATAAATTAGCCTCCTTTAGTGAATAAATTGGTCCTGCCACGAAAACCCTGGCGCGCGCGGTCAGCGACGATCGTGGAATTGACCAAGTTGTTCGCACCTAAAAATCGTCATATTGTTTCGTGAGCGCCGTCGCAGACGGGCTTGCTCTTATTATTCTCATTTATTTGTTTATTTTCGCCAGAGAGTGGCGAATTTATTCAATGTTTTTCTATATTTGTGTGTTTATTTCGGGGGATATGGACATCCCTTCGAAATTATTTTCAGTCGAGTTCGAGTGTTCCTAAGGAATCGTAGGTTCTCCGTGGAATTAGAATCCCGAGTTTTCTTCCGTTTCCTGTTGGTTGCCGGACGTTTGGGATTTGGTTTTTCGAGATTGACCCAGCGGGGGTCCTCTGTTTCCCTATTTCCCGTGACCGGCTATCGGCTCAGGGAATAAGGGATCTTCCCAACAGAGTCGAATTATCGTTCCAGTTGTCTTCACTCGCTCTCGTGGTTCCTCGTTTTCTGGCTCCGGCAGAATTGGACGGGTCTTATGAACGAGCTTGGTACCTTTGGGGTTCTCGTTCTCCGTTCCTCGTCTGAAAGACAGGTCTACATAACGGTTCATGGGCATCGCCCATTGTTCTTCTCTTTCACGGTCGATTGAGACGAATGACAGCAGAGGGCATGGTCGCCATCTCGCTAGACGACTTCTGTTCGGATTGGCTGGCATGCAGCTAGAATCTTGTTGAAGGGTTTACCGGACGCGCGTAGTCAATTTTTGCATTGTAGGCGAATTGGGTTCACCTTGGCCGCAAAAACGAACGATCTGCGTATTTACTGGAGTTTCGGTAGTTCAAACGCAATGTTCATGTTTCTTCCCGAGGTGGATAGAGGGCTCCCTGAAACTAAATTGGCATAATTAGTCGGTTTAACTGCATCATGCATGACTCAGCGTGAATCGTGTTCGTTGCGACGTAATTTTATTGGAAAGTTGTCCATAAGAATACTGACGGGGTAGAGCTTTTAGCTGGAGAATTTAGAGGTTCCTCTTGACGTGGTTAGGTTTGGATTTCGAGGATGGTAAGAACACAGTTCTCTTATGATCATGGAAACTATCACAGTCGGCTCATCAGATTGAAATGTCCAATCTTTAAGCCTTGTGGCAATTTGGGTTTTGTCTGTCAAAAGGTCAAAGGATCTGCGATGATACGGGTTTGCAGTATTGAAGCAGTGTGCACCTCACTACTTGACACTAATTTTGTATAATTAGGAAACTAGGTTGTTGCTACACTAACCTAGAAGATAACGGTTTGTAATTTAAGCCAATCTCGGAGTTAACCGATGCGTTGGACGCGAACGGCTTTAATGAAAGTGTTCTCTTGAAAAGAATTCAATACAATTGCGTATTTCAGCAGGCTTCAGGCTATACTACTAGGAATAGAGTAGGCTGGTGGAACAAGTGATTCCTTTTGACCGGATTAGGTTATTCCCGAGGGTGTTTAGGATTGAAATTCCTTAGAAAATAATAGTGGTATAACATTTGGGTATGTAAAATAGAAGTGCGTGGCATCTATTTTTCAGATTCGTCGGGGAAAAATCTGTAAACATGTACTATTGTTTCAATTACCATTTGTTCATATTTCATATTACCTTGTTTGGTTGAATTTTGAAATTTGCGTATTCATTCCGTATACTGTTCATTATTGACAGTTTGTTCAGAAATGCCGGATGTTTTTCGAAGGAAACTCGGTAGTGTCTGCAGTGGTGGACAGACGATGCAATACATCCCACCGGTCCACAGGAAGTTGGATCAATAGACACTCAAGGTGAGGTTTTTTGTATTATTGTTCAATAAGTTGTATGGTTGCCAATAAGACGAAAATGCGGCTGATTTAGCGGGTTTAATTGAGCAAAATATTCCTCTCGTAGGTGTGGACTAGTGGAATGATTAGTCTTTTAACAGAACCCCGCTTTAGCTACGCACCTGACAACAGCTGTCCTAATTGATGGTAAACCGAATAGTTTGGTTAAAAACGGGTTCCAGTTGGGTCGTTGAACTAGATAGTGTGTTAGGTTGGTTTGAACAGCAAGACCATAGGATGTACACCCAATCCTCATCCCTAATGAGACAATCATTCGTTAATGTTTTGCGAAAGTAGGTCACTTTCATTTAATAATCGGTGCCTTAAAGAAATGAAGACAAATTTGTTGTCAGAGTACCCTTCTGCATAGTTGGATGCAATTGGTCATCGGGACGTTTAAGGGCTAAGTGGGTAGTAATCCCGTGGCGTGTTGTCATGACATTGATGCAAGTTAGAACTAGTTCACTCGCTAAAATTCAACTACTGAAAACCGGAATCTGCCCTTATAAGCAAAAAACACTCATGTCGGACCTGAGTCACAAATTTGCCTATATGCTAAGTGTGCTATTACAGGAACCCGTTTCGGTCGGAAATGGGTGTCGATTGCGGCTGAGCTCTGCGCCCCTCTTTCTCCGGGAGAAGAAGAGTTGAAACACCGAGGGCGATGAGAATTGTGAGTTGGACTGCTCATCACAATTAAGACGTAATGCGCGTTGGCGAAACATCAAAAAATTGTTGTGCAATTATCGTGTAAGAGCTCTTTCTAAGCTGCAGTTACGCGGCACGAGCTCGGACATTATTGAGAATTAAGCATAATGAAAGGATGCATGCGTTAGATTACACGTTGTATGTCGTACAACGTAGGCTACGGGACACTTGCGTTCTGTGAAAACGCTGGTTCTCTGTTTGTTACTCGATAATAATGTCATAACGGGATATTTTACCAACGTAAAGTTAGCAATAATCCTAGAAACAGTAAATTTTTCGTGGTTTGTCCGAGTATCTGACTCGACTTGCCATGCTCTTACTCAGTTGTTACTCATGGTTGTAAAACTGACCAACATGAAAGCATGTAAGGGGTAGGCTATTCCACCACCGGTGTTTATTCAGTTACACACCAGTAAGGGTGACTATTCCCCAATAAGGAGCCCGTTTTCACAATTTATTATGTGAAGGGTGCAATTTTACATAAAGTGGAAAAACGTTCCCGATACTGACGCAAATAAAGGCCAGTTCTGTGAAAATGTTTGCTTTAACTTACATATGATCCTATTGTGGAGGTGAATCTCACAATCTCGTGAATATATATTATATGCATTTATTGCAGAGGGTCTTGAAAGGACGGTCAGCAGCGGTCCATCCTCGAGTGCAATGGCATTGAAGTCACGCGTCGGATACTCATGGACATTCACTCGGTGAGTTTCCAAGTTTAGTTAATTGGGTATGATATTATTCAATGAAAAGCGAGTGAGTGAAAATCTCTCCTCTTCATTATAGTTTCAATGTTCACGGAAGATCTATTGGAAAAATATGTTCGTTTGAGCGCATAGTGCCTTTGGAAGCGGCCGAGGCTATGGACAAATTTGTTTCTAACGGAGTAAAACAGTGGCTAATAAACCGAATTCTGATCGTTTGTTGATGTCCCGGACATCTCGGTCATGGCATTTGGTCCACAACCTGTGGTTGGTTCGATGCTCACCGAAATTTCACGTGAACATATGCGAGTAATTCAAAAAACTGAATGTTTAGTGTCAATGAGACCTAACATGAACTGCTTGCGAGAGTTTCACCAACTAAAGATTAGTAAATACTAAAGATCAGTAAATACTGAAGATCAGTTAATACCATAGATACGAATACAATTTCGTAAGCTGTATAGTTGATTTGAGCGAGAACTTGTCTCTATCAAATATCAGGAGTTAGAACTTGATGAAATTTGCAGTTGCAGGTTCTGGTTAACCTCCGCTACGTTCAGTCTGTCGAAGGAACAGGGATCGCGGGAATGGACTGCCCAGCTGGGACATATACTAGTGAGTGCCCACTACATATTGTACGCTCTAATGGAGAGTTACTATTATATGATCCAATATACATAATTGCGGCAGTAACATCGCACTGGGCCGTATTTACTTTGAACGCCGCTGCGACCTGTTGTCTTTATGACGATTATCGTATTTAGACGACTGAGGGGCCATTAATCGCAATGTCCGGTCATATGACTGGTCTAATCGACTTGTTAGATAATGCGCAAAGTCAACTTTGCTTAAAACGGACAACGCTGGTTTTTGAGCAAAACAAGCAACAGCTCAATTTGAGATTGAACGTTAGAAGCGTGCGGAATGTATGAAATTATTAACTCATAATTGTCAGACCAAGACTCTGTTTTATGCGCAATGTCTAGTGGCTGTCAGCTAATATTGGAAAAACATTCCAATCGAGTTTCGAATTTGTACTAGGGCGTAAAGGCGTCAAATTCCTAGCCCCGAATAGCAATTTCGGTGAAGTTCTAGTTCCAAGGGGCTTGGTTTAGGATTTAAAGTTGGGATATTACTAAAGTGCATTAAGGGGCGCACTTGCATAGGCAAGATACGTTTGACAGAAAACCTGTGGGTTGTGGGAATAAATATTGTTTTATTTTTTCTCAACTGTCGTGCGACCAAATGAAACGGGAAATTACCGTTGTGGGGTCAATAAAGTGGCTTGCGTTCAGAATGATTTGAACAAGCATCTTGATAGTTATCGAGCAGTTTATATAATAGAATATTATGCAAAATTTATTGTAGTATAATATTTATTATGTAAACTGCGAGATAACTATCATAGCCCACCCTTTCCCACCCATAGAAGTTATTTGCTAACGCGTGTGGAACGCAAGCAAGAAAGATAATTTCAGCCTGCATGTTTCAGGTTTCCAATCTGATTGGTTCGGGAGTCTGCAGCAAATTACACAAGACGATCGCTCGGATTCGTCCCTTGGCTGAGGCTAGCTGCGAACTAAAAACTTCAGTGATAGTATTATTGATTCTATTTATGGTGGAAATAATAATATGTTTGACTACGCACATGTGTGGTGTAAACTATTTAAACAAGGAAATAGTAGTTTGAGAACATTGGTTTACCTGATGCCTCTGTAGTCCTGAATATCTGTCGACAACCTGTCCAGATAGATGGCTAGGACGGATCAGGTTGGAAAGATCCATTACCATGTACGTTTCCGTGGTTTATTTTCCCGTAAAATGACCGTTACCGGATATACTTGTTACCGGATATACTTTTAGAAGTAGTGCCACCTATTCCTCATTGTACCACTGCTACAGTACTAGTACTGTTGGAAAAGGAGACAACAGTTATGAACAACAATTGTCTTCTAAGTTTAGTTTCCAGCTATTTCAATGATAACGGCCCGTAGTTCGGTTGTTTTTCAAAGTTGGTTTCACCATCGATATTCGTAGACAGCGGTGTTGGGACAGGCTCATATGGGCCGGATGTACTCTGTACCAGCTGTCACACTGGGCTGCCAGTGAGTTGGCGCTAAGAACGGTACTATGTTACTTTCATAGTTATTAAGCTACTCGAGAGTCTCTCTGACTCTTCTAACAAGGTACTCGTAGCGAGAATAAAGCTACGCCTTCGTTCCTCCTGCGGTCACTCAACAATATGACGATTTTTAGGTGCGAACAACTTGGTCAATTCCACGATCGTCGCTGACCGCGCGCGCCAGGGTTTTCGTGGCAGGACCAATTTATTCACTAAAGGAGGCTAATTTATTTTAGCCAACCTTTTAATTTAAAATGAGAAATTTGAGCTTCCGCGAAGCAAAAGCATCTTGATAGTTATCTCGCAGTTTACATAATAAATATTATACTACAATAAATTTTGCATAATATTCTAATATATTGATACGATTTTATTCGGGTCAAAAGTGCCAAGCAAAAACATGGTGAATCGACGACAGAGGTATGTAGGATATATGAATTAATATATTATTTGAAAAGATAAGCTCAAATAACTAAATTGGTCGTAAAAAACTAAATTGGCCCCGAAAAAATTTTAAACGCCCGTTTTATCATTTGACAATGGCCGTAGAGCAGGCTTTCCGATATAAAGTGGGAAGTGGTCAATTAAAAACGAAAACACATACACAATGAAAGCACTTAAATCGAAAGTGAAGTCAACTTTTATGATAATATTTGAACTAAGTAATAATCTGATGAAGAAAATTAAAGAAAAAAAGATGAACCCGATAGGTTGCGTTCACACCGATCGATGAATAAAAAAACAACAGTTGGTGGCAGGTCGTCTAGTCTCTGGCTAGCTCGTGGCATTTATATCCCATGTGACAATTCCAATCAGCCGAACAAATTCTGGAAATAAATGAATAAGTTTTTGGATCAAAGACTCCGAAAAACATGAAAGCAATGTTTTTAAATGCGTCTTTATTTGGAATCGCGCCTCCTATTAATTTTGAACTTGGTTCACGTGTTCTAGGAGAATAGTGCGCAGAAAACAGTGAACTCGCGTGCACATCTGTATAACTACGTATGGATAGTATTCATTGAGAATTAATGAGTTTAGAGCAACTAAATGTGATGAATTACTAAAACGTCGGTATGTTTACCTTAATGAACTCTAAAACTGAAGTTCACTCGTGAATATGAGCGTTATGATCTTATGTGACGACTACCCTTCCTAGGTACTCCGAACGTGCCCTGTATTTTACGAAAACGCGTGGTCGAAACAGTTCAGAAACAGAACGGTTCGGAAAAATACTGTAATTTTTTCAGTCGAAACGCTGAAAAACCGATTCGCCTTCCCACCATACTGTATTTACAGTAAAATACTGTAACACAACCAGGCATGCTCTGAGTAGATGACAAATGGAGAGAAACATGTGCAACTTGCCTGCAACGTTCTTTTCCACAGTTGGGGCATTCAAAGACTTTGTTCTGCTCCGGCGAAACCGGAAAAACCTTCCTAACTCCACAAGAGGAGCAACTGAAACAATAAAAGTAGAAAGAAACTAACGATGGTGCTCATCACTAAACTTTCAGTCGATTAAAGTATATTCTACGTTTTTCCTTGTACTTATTTTGACCCTAACAACGCAGTAGCCATGACATAAGTCTACAATTATCGCGAAATGAATCCAAACTTAGAACTAACCTCTCGACAAAAATACCAGCCGATGTAACACAATTCATCTCCTGTCGGCCTTTCAGAATGTCCAATGTTCGCTGGTGTACTCCAGCGGCTGTCAGAGTTTCTGTAAGGTTATCACTTGAAATAAGCAGTAGTGAAAAAACATTCAACAATTTTTTTCCTCGTTTAGTAAGCAGATCAACAAACTCTCAAACTTGTTGGGTGATTTCGTGGCAACCAGAGTAAGTCATTCAAAATTGAAAGTCATCAAAGTAAAAGTCATTCGAAAGTAAAAGACAGTAAGTATAGAAACACTTGAGAATCAAAAATAAAGTTTCCGAAAATTTTCGTAATTTTAAAATCCGGACCAAAAGTGAATTAATGACTTTTACTTTTGAATGACTTTTACTTTAATGACTTTTAATTTTGAATGACTCATTCCTGGTACCTGATTTCGTATGTTTCTACAGCTGACATCATACTGCGAGCTACAGTGTTACAAAAGGAATCAAACTACAAATCCAAAATTAGTGACCAACTTGTACTATTTAAAAAAATTGGCTCGATTTGATATGAACAGCCTCGCTATGAACAACTCAACAAGCAACAAGCAAGGTTTAGTTATATTTCCTACCTCTTTATTTTCATTTTTATTTTTTCTCTTCCAACGATAGGTTGACTGGGTAGGGCATCTACTGATTAGGCCCCCTATCGACATGTAGACGTTAAAAGCCCGAAATGCCTAGGTGACAAGATTCCACATAGGTGGTTTCTAAGTTATATTATTTTTATTTTTTCTATTTTACTATTTAGATGTTAACACTATTTTCACCATATTCTTAGCAACAAACAACCTTAACAACTAGCCCATTGAAACACTTGCGAGCTCTAGCACTAATCATTCCCACCTACGCCCGAGCTAGTTTGTAGCTCTTGGTGAAATCATATAGTTAGAGAGAACCATCATGCGATCTAACGAGCAGTCTACTGAAATAAGGTTCGCGTGAGATCTCGCATGGTGCGAGAACATTATAATGTTAGTCAATTGCACAGTCACACGAAACAGTTTGAACACAGCAGAACTCACAAACGTGCAATGACAAAGTACACAATGCCTAATCAGAATTCTAACTTTACTTGACTGTAAAATTCACTAATACAGTGGGGCGCCGGAAATTCTTACCGAGGGGAATATGGCCATCGCATGGTTGGATGGGGCAAGCCAGCCCGTCACTGTGCACTGGTTCTTGTGGAGCGTCAATCTTCTGGGCAGCCAAACGTCGAGTACAGCGAGCGCAGATATAGTGGGGGGCTATAAGCCCCAGCCCACCCCCACCGATGACTCCTGGAACAAATGTTCATTCAGGAATGGCGAATATATTGGTATCACTGAGAGCTAAAATTGTACGATGGGAGCAAATAACGCAAATTGGGCTCTTTCAAAGTTATTTCTCCATATTCAAACATGATGCTATAGTCCTACAAGATAACCTTTTGTAAAAATTGTGAGGGACCACTCAGATCTGTTTGCCGAGCCTGTTTTGGCAAGACAGTTCTCATGAAATTTCGCAGGGTCTGGGGGTAAGATGAATAAGATCTAAAACGGAGTTCAGCTGGTGCAAGTCACTCTCTGGGTGAACGGTTCTGTTCTATCGGTTGCACATGAAGCTCACTTGTTGCAGTACGACATGCCACCGCCGCTGCTGCATCCACTGGTTGCCAACACAATCGGCAACAAAATCCCAGGTTCTGTAAAACATTTCAATGTGAGCTAGAAGCACTACACAGACCGAGTTGATGCATTGATACGTGAAAAAAATCCGAAATTCTTTGCCACTAACTCTCCAAAGTACTGAATGCGGTCATTCAAAACATTGCCATCTGAAAAAAATCCGTAAATCTGGTTTTAACCGGCTGTGTTCGTATGAAGTGCCAATCTGGACTTGATTCGCGTTTCGATCGATTTTCGGTGTACAAACGCATTTCTCCGATTCGATGTACTGTTATAGCGCAGTCGGGTATGTTGCTAATATTCTGCTGGCAGGTTCGATTCCGGGGAGAGACAAGACAAAACTCGGCTGCCAATAATTTGCTCGCAGGTTCGATTCCGGGGAAAGACAAGACCAAACTCGGCTGCCAATAATTTGCTCATAGGTTCGATTCCGGGGAAAGACAAGACAAAATTCGGCTGCCAATAATTTGCTTGCAGGTTCGGTTCCGGGGAGAGACAAGACAAAACTCGGCTGCCAATAATTTGATCGCAGGTTCGATTCCGGGGAAAGACAAGACAAAACTCGGCTGCCAATAATTTGCTCATAGGTTCGATTCCGGGAAGAGATCTGCCGCTAACTAGCGCAGTTACAATGGAATGTCAAACTATAGAACGAAAAACAGCGTACATCTCATGAGTTACCAAAACTCATCCAAATCCAACTACAACCACAGCAAAGCACAAGTTCACTACTCCCGCCTGCACGTACAGATTGTGCTACTAACTGCTCAAATTTCTAGTGCGACGATCATGGGTTCCCGTTTCCAAATTATATAACAATAAAGTTCCCATACGATGGCTACTTCGATGCATCGTTGTTAAAATACCGCACTTCAAAAACTAATCTGCGTAGCGCTTCGAGCTAATAATAATAATAATAATAATACATAGTTTATTTTAAATAGTATAAAGTTAAGAGCTACGCGTGATATGAAACCCACCATACGAATCTGATCAGACGGTGCAGTCATGTTCGTGTTTCGACTGAGCAGTTAGATACACTGATAGGTTTGTTTCTAGTCTGTATGTTACGTTTGACGAGAAAACAGAAAACACGTTGAGAATCATCTGGAAAACGTGGATGGCGGAGTATTCTAATCGTCAACTTCGAGAACGTGGATACAGAAATGCAAATTCGCGTCAGCCATCGATAGCAACGACACAAAAGTAAAAGTTAGTACTCGGAAACATTTTCGCAACTTTTCTGGGATTCGCGGATTGTTTTCTGAATGGCTACCAGAGTGACAGGAGATGGAGCTCACAGGCCGCAGACAGAAGCCCCGACCTTTGCCCTCTCCCCCCCCTTTTCTAGGTTTGTTTTGCTTTTGGAGAATCGAAAGTCATACTTCAATTGAGAGAGAGAGAGAGAGTAGAGAGAGAGAGAGAGAAATAGAGAGATAGAGAAATAGAGAGAGAGAGAGAGAGAGAGAGAGAGAGAGAGAGAGAGAAAGAAAGAGAGAGAGAGTAGAGAGAAAGAGAGAGAGAAAGAGAAAGAGAGAGAGAGAGAGAGCAGGTCAGAGACACGCAGACTGTGGCAGGTTGATAGCGGCTTCTTTGACGTTTATGGTCTCCCTTTTATAGCTGGTCCGATGCAAAAAAAACTGAGATTTTAAATTCTGCGAATAGTTTGTGCGCAGGAACAGTTGCAAAGTGTGGAATCTCAGTCTGGTTTGGGTACGACATGGTTTTTGGTTCGGTGTCAGTGAATTTCACTTCCAACTCGAACATGTCAATTTCCCCTGGTGGCGTAGAAATCCCTCTAATCTCACGAGAAGTTCATATGAGTTTCTCATGAGATACCTAATGAGCTACTCGTGAACTCTCAATGTTGTAGCCTAGCAATCAATAGAATCTCATGGGAAGCTCATGCGAATAGCCTATGCGGTATCCCATGAGAAATGTTTAACATTCTTCAGCCAAGGAATTTTCACCCCCGATACCCATAACCTAGGACTGGACGAACAAAACAATCATAACCTAAGGATGGGACGGCAAAACATTATGTAGGAAGGGTACACGGGAATGTGGGATGGTATATATCGTCAGCTTATTTATGATGAAATCACATTTCGTTGCAACGGCGGCCGAAATGGCTTTCCCACTGCTTCTTGCACATGCTGAAAATGAAAAAAATATTTTGGTTCTAAAAATAGGTGAAGAAAAGTGTAGAGAAACTAGTGGAATCAAGGTTTCGAGCTAGTGAGAACAGTTTTTTGATCATGTAAACTCGGAATAAACACGCTTGTAAATAGAAAATGGTTATTCCCAATTTGATTGTCTAAAGTTGCACTCTTTCTGGTGACAACGAAGGTGTAAATTTTTTTAAATTTTTTAAACAAATTTTTGAGACCAAAATGTGAAGTTGATTTTGCATGAACAACCCCGGATGATTGCAAATTTCCTTGAGTGCGTATGCTGGAAGGTTCCGTCACCTTTATCCCATCCTGCGTCTTTCGCTCTGCCTCACTATTATCGCGCCAGAAAAACCGTATGGCTGAGGAGACGCAGGATGGGATTAATGTGCCGTGTAGTGATATTGCATATACATGTTATATCTATTCTATCTATTGTTATCTCATGTGTATATATGTGTGCGCTGGCCGCCCTCTATTACACCAAGGCCAGCCCACGATCGATACTTCACTCATGTCCCACCGCTAACACCATGCGGTGGCATACCATCTGACAATAAATATATGTACCAATCCTTGAGTATTACATGGAGGTCCTCTTGATTGAATTCCGTCGCTACCGAAGGATTCAATTTTCTATATTCCCTACCATCGCCAGTTTCTAGCAAGGTCGGCTGAGTCGAGTTCTGCTTCCGGGCAGCTGGCTGCGCTACTAGCTGTGCGAAATTCGACTATATATGTTCTCCTTTTGTCCCGACCTATTCAAAACTACTCCTATTGCTGACAGTTGACCACAAACTGTCCGGGTGCTACTACATGTCAATTTTCTACTTTGGATTGCCTATATTCAAAATACTTCAAGCCGAGCCAGAGCCACAGATGCTCAAACACCGCGGATGGATGTAAGTGGACCCGAATGGGTGCGGTCAGTTAATAATGAATTGATATTATTGATGATGTTCAATTTGTAGAGCCGGCAATTATTGAGAAATTGTGAATATACTAAGTATTATGGCTATGAATGCATTTGCATAGGTGAAAATTAACTATTTATTGGCAACCACCCTTTCGATTCTATAGGTCCTTGGTTAATTTTTTGTATGAGAACGTATATTTGTTAGACATTGTTATTGGAGAAAACCATTCGCTGATTCATTGATGTATTACTTGTTGTGGTCGAGCATTGTGATATTGCATTTATCAGTTAATAGTTAAGTAATGGTTGAAATGTATCTAACAACGTTTGTAAGAACTTATTGGTAGGTGAAAAATTGTTGATACCAGGATTGGTACCGACATGAGTCCGGCATTGTAACAGCCGTTTATTGTTGTGAAGTACATGCAAATCACTTGTAAATCCTAATGTCTCTTTTGCTCGCGGGACTCTCGCTTGTGAAAGAGGGGGGATGTAGTGATATTGCATATACATGTTATATCTATTCTATCTATTGTTATCTCATGTGTATATATGTGTGCGCTGGCCGCCCTCTATTACACCAAGGCCAGCCCACGATCGATACTTCACTCATGTCCCACCGCTAACACCATGCGGTGGCATACCATCTGACAATAAATATATGTACCAATCCTTGAGTATTACAGCCGGGACCTTCTAGCATGAGTACTCTGAATAGTTGACGGATGGAGAAAAACATGTGAAACTTGCCGGCAGCTCTCGGCAGAGCAGGTGCTGCATCGGAGAACCTTATCCACGGTGGGTGGGACCTCCATGTTCACAAATGCCCCACAACTGGGACACCTGAAACAATAGAAACATTGAACGAAATGCACGGGTACGCTCAACTACATACACTTTCGCAAATTTGTTATAGTTCAATGAACGTGTATGAACGTGAAATAAACGTGTACGTATTTACACAGTATGTCGTGGTCATCATGTAGTAATAAATATTATTAATAAATGAATTATAGGAATAGTTCAACTCAAATCTGTACTGTACTGTTTGTAAATCTGTACACACGCTGTAACTCGAGGAAGAATAAACCCTACACTACCCGAATTGCACAGCAAATGATGATTCGTTGCCGGTTTTTCCCCAAACTCTTCCCGAAATCTTTTCTTATTCTGAGAGTTGCATTAGGGATTACAGACAAATGTATCATAGCCAGAAATGTACGAAAAAAAAAACAGAAAAATCACTTTTCTATTGCAATCCCAGCAGCGGCAAGGGCAGCCTCTTGCATAATAACATCGATTTGACCCAGTGTCCTTATGTGGACGCCGCAGTTTTTGACAGCGTCATCTGTAGAAGTTGAGTACAAGGCGGTGAAAACCCAGAATATTCAGTCTTCAATCGTTTGACTAGTACGGAAGTGGGTCTGTGCAATCCTTTAAATTGCAATAAGCTACGGAAAACTGTATCTAAAAAAGAATCCCGTGGAAAAAGTCAATTTGATTAGTTTCACTGGGTTTTTAGTTTGTTTTCTGTACATCTCGGACGTAAGTTCCAAGCCACGCCGGAAACCTTTTCATTTATCGAGAATTAGGCCAACATTCACTTTTTCGACTACCTATGTGAAGAGGGGAATGAAAGTGTTGAATTTCTCGGCAGTGAATTTTCCTAATTTGTGATTATTGTTAGATCCGGTTGTGTTTAGACTTAAGCACGGGCTCCTGTCGGCTTTGAACAAGATCGTACTGTAAGCAGGCCATCGGAAATTGATCGTGGGTTTTGATGAACTTGATGGGACGGCGAAAGTTCTCACCTATGTAGATGATACCCTGACAACCAGGAATCGGACAGGCCAGGCCCGCGCCATTTCCTCCAACAATTTTCGTCTCTACCGAAGCTGCGCAGTGTGCTCTGACACACACTCGACACAAATAGTGGGGAGGCTGGACGTCCAGCACTCCACCACCAATTACGGCATCTGCAACGATTGTTCTCTTAGAAATGGGAAAAGTATTCGTTTAACCGACAAACGACGAGTGGACATTATCCCCATTGGTTTTTCAACTCTTTTCACGATCAGAAAACTGGTGAGATAGTCTCACGAGATACCACGTGCGTAAAATGTACTAGTATAGTCGTTGCCAACGGAAAGGCGGGAGGGTACTGAATATCTCACTTTCCGCTGTGTACGCACACATTCCCGGTTACGTTCTCTAATAGCACAGTGGTTCGCGCCCTGTTGCGAATCTTTTGCTCGCAGGTTCGATTCCGGCTAGAGACAGAAGTTAATATTTGGCTTTCACTATACACATCATACCTATCTTATGAATTTGTCGTCAGGCCCGTTTCTACAAGACGTCTATCATGGATTTTGCCGGTTTTGGGTATGATCGATGGCTGAGTTCAAAAGTTGCAATTGGCTTCATGGATCGGTGTGTTTGTTCTAACAGATATAACTCACTTCCCATAATCTGACATCCGGCCGCCGCATCGCCCTGCACCGCACGGTAACACTGGTGGCAATAGTAGCCAACTTCCTGTAAAATATAACATTACAATTCATCAACTCCTTTCTTGTTTATTTCCATCAGGCGGCGTAGCAATCCCTCACAAATCCTGTGAGATATTTCATGAGTTATTCGAACGAGCTTCTCATGAGATTCTATTGATTACTATGCCACAACATTACGAGTAGCTCATTAGGTATCTCATGAGATACTTATATGAACTTTTCAAGAGGTTGGAGAGATCGCTACGCCGCCGGAGAGGTAATTATCGAATCTGTGATACTCGGTTCAAATTATCTGGGCTATTCTACAGTGATGTATACGGCCACTGAATGTTTCGGAAAAGCTCTAGCTGTAGTATTTTTGAAACTCATACATTAAGTTTCTCAGAATCACTGTACATTACCAGAGTTGTAATTCTTAGTTGTAAGTTTCGCGCAAATTGTTAATAAACTAGAACAAAGTGTGCGGTTTGGAAACGTTTTTCCGACTGGTAGATAACCGCATTCCTTCTCAAAACGCAGTCACATCGATCCAAAACATTTTCTATGAGAAAAAAAGTAGACAGATTCAACGTAACTTGGGGTCGACAATTTTCGGTATCTGAGAGTTGCAATTTCTATGAAATGGAGAAAAATCCTTAAGAAAGACAGGTAGCCTATATTACCTTAACTTGCTGAAAGTTAATGCTGATCAGACTGTAAACACTGCAACTATTTACAGTTTCCGCATGCCATTGTAGTGTTACTTATTCAAAATATCCCACAATGTTCGTAGCCGAGGCTCATACTTTTCTTCTGTTTTTTTTTATGATTATACTAATTTGTCTATTGATTATGAATACTCTCGAGGTTCAGCCATAAACAAGCCTGAGTTTGACGCAAGATACAACAATGCAGTGTATTCTGAGGAAATTATACTGGGCGGGCAATGTGCTTTTGTTTGCGAGAAAGATAATAAATACAATTATCAGTCTCCAATACAATTGCCACTTACTACATTAATATACACGTCGGTTCGGAACATTTCCAGTAGAACTTATCGGAGATATTGGAGAACAATTGAACTACTACTGACGGTATCGGTATGAACGATATGCTAAAACCCACATATAGTTGCTGGTCGGAAGCCATGGCGGAGAGTCTGCGAAGCGGACGATTTGAACACTGACTTCGTTTTTTTACTCCCTTCATTTCTCTTTTACTTGTTTTTAAGACCCGTAGAAGTCAACTTGTTTTTTCAAGAGCTCCAAGAACTCAACTTGTTTTCCAAAAACCCCAAACAAGGATGAATAAAGCTCTCCAAAGTTCGCTCCTTATAAATTTGAAATGGTGGTTTCGAACACACAACAGGGTCTCGCTAACAGACTCTGGCCTTCTGCGAAAGTTTTTTCGAAAATACAATAATTTTATATTGAAATAAAAATTCTACAAACAATTACAAATTTCATAAAAATAATATGGTCGCAGATGCCTTCTTTCCATCTCACCGCACGGAATCCCGATATGGCGGGGCCAATCCCGGCCACAGATGCTGAAAATTGAAAAATTATTTTCGGATCAACAATAGGAAAGCCCTGAATTTCATGAATGCATATTGTTTGAGACCGCGCCTCACTTTTCTCAAATGCCGAATAGATTGCACTTGTTCAAGTAGGAGAAGAGTGTACAACTTGTCCAGTAAATGTGGACAATGTAGATAGAAAATTTAACTCTTCTATGGACCCGAATGTTGTGAACCGTTTCTGTTGATATGAAAATTTTGAACATCTTTTTATTACCGAACACTTATAAACAAAGTTTGAAAGTGGCTTTCGCGTGAGTAACCCGACTCTAATAGAAGTAAACTGAATAGTCACGTAAAATTGGTATTCAAATGAGGAATCATGCTCTTTGTTATTGCACGTTCCTGAGTTCTGCTGTGTTTAACATGTTTACGTGACTGTGCAATTGGCTGAAAGCATAATTTGCAGGATCACAGTAGAAGGTGATTGGACGAAGAACGTGAAACTTGCCGGCAAGTTTCTTGGTGGCAAGTAGGGCAATGGAGTACGCGGTGCACTTGTGGACCTTCGTCTACGTTGACGCTTGTGCCACACTTCGGGCACCTGCAACAATGGAAAGTTAAACGTAATGCACGGTTCCGCATAGAAACACATATTCTTGCGACCACGTTATGGTCTAATCAACCTTTTCCCTTTGTGCGTATTTTTACCGTAGTTCGAGGTAAAAATCATAATAAAATAAAATACTAACAATATTAACTATGACAATAATATTAGAAAGTGGAAATAATTGTACTAGAAGTTGGTATACTAGAAACAGTAATGCTAGATGTTGAGATATGTGCCGTACGAAGGTAGACAACGTTTTGATTACTACAGGAAATTACCATAGTTGGTTTGTAGTTTGAACTCTCTAGACGCCATATTTGCCCGAGTTTCGCGCGGAAAGTAACGGGATAAACAGCACAGCGGGATAGAAAGGGCGATCCTACGTGAATTTCCAATTTACTTATACTGTTAGTCAATTGCACAGTCAACATGTAAAACACAGCAGAACTCAGAAACGTGTGATGAAATAGTGCACGATTCCTCATTAGAATGCCAACTTTACGTGACTGTGCGATTTACTTCTAGTATATGATATATAGGATGGGCAGAATGTGAAAGAGAAGCACAATATTTACCTCTCCAGCGCGATGCCGGCCGTGGTGAGGGAAGCTGCCGTGATCATCGCCTCCAGGAGATGGATCGTGCGGAGGTGTACACCGAAGGTGACAAGCGATTGGTTAGTAAAGTGTCATTATTCAGTAGAGTGTCTCGAGGTAGTAATCAAGTACCCAAGTTGTGGCAAATTATATACTCATGAAGGTGTTTCTTTTCTAGTTATGCGAGGGGGGGGGGGGGGGGGGGGTGGGAATTGAACTCTTTTCCCCAAGAGTTTCGGGAATTCAACTCGTTTTCGCAGAGTTTCGGGAATTCAACTCGTTTTCCAAAAGCTTCGGGAATTGAACTCGTTTTCCCCAGAGTTTCGGGAATTCAACTTGTTTTTTTTTCCAAAGGCTTCGGGAATTGAACTCGTTTTCCCAAGAGTTTCGGCAATTCAACTTGTTTTTTTTTTACAAAAGCTTCGGGAATTGAACTCGTTTTTCCAAAAGCTTTGAAAATTGAACTCGTTTTCCCAAGAGTTTCGAGAATTCAACTCGTTTTTCCAAAGGCTTCGGGAATTGAACTCGTTTTCCCCAGAGTTTCGGGAATTAAACTCGTTTTTCCAAAAGATCCGGGAATTAAACTCGTTTTCCGAAGAGTTTCGGGAATTCAACTCGTTTTTCCAAAGGCTTCGGGAATTGAACTCGTTTTCCCAGAGTTTCGGGAATTAAACTCGTTTTTCCAAAAGATCCGGGAATTAAACTCGTTTTCCGAAGAGTTTCGGGAATTCAACTCGTTTTTCCAAAAGTTTCGGGAAATGAACTCGTTTTCCCAAGAGTTTCGAGAATTCAACTCTTTTTCCCCAGATTTTCGGCAATTCAACTCGTTTTCCCAAGAGTTTCGAGAATTCAACTCTTTTTCCCAAGAGTTTCGAAAATTCAACTTGTTTTTCTACGAAAACTTCGGAAATTGAACTCGTTTTCTTAAGAGGTTCGAAAATTGAACTCGTTTTTTTACAAAAGCTTCGGGAGTTGAACTTGAAAATTTCGAACCGATACAGTACTAGTATTGTTGCTCACAAACGCTTGGGCTTTAACTATACAACACCGCAAGGCGTCCGGAACTCGGAAAGTTCTCTATCTGTTACAGTGATAGATATATTATGTCTTTTCGGTTTCCGTCGAGTTTCGTCGGTTTTCCCCATGTTACACGAGGCAAATTCGTGCGCAAACACCACATGGGATACCATCAAAATAACAGATTATTAACTACAAAAACCGAAACAACTCTGACAAAAATATTAATTGATACACAAAAATTTTATTCATGCAAGAAAATCCTATACAACAACTTCTATAAAACAACAACAAATATTATTTACAAAAAAGTCACAATTCGTGACATCGGCGGCCGAAATGGCCCAGCCACGCCTTCTTGCACAAACTGAAAAAGAAAAAAATGAATTTGGGTCTAAAAATCGGTAAAGAAAAGTGTAGAGAAGTTAGTAAAATCGTGAATAACGTTTCGAGCTAGTAACAACAACTTTGTGATTAAGTAAACTCGGAATAAACACGCTTGTAAGTAGAAACTACTCTCCTCTTTGACCGTCTAAAGTTACACTCATTCTGGGATAACGAAGGTGTACATTTCGAGCCAATCTCACATGCAACCGGGTTGCGTGCAGCCGAAGTGCAACCCTGTTGCATCTCAAATGCAACAAAATAACTTAATAACCAGAAAGGCCAATTTGGTTGCATTTGAAAGCAAACAATAGTTTTGTACACATGCAACCGAGTTGCATTTTGGTTGCATGCAAACCGGTCGCATTTGTAAACCGCTTACATTTCGAACATCTTCCTATTAACGAACTCTCCGATGCAAAATATAAAGTAGTTTTCGCATGCAAAAGATGACAAATTGAGAAAAAAACATGCGAAACTTGCCGGCACGTCTCTTCCGCGCAGGCAGGGCACTTTAGTGTTTTGTCGACCGCAACCGGGGTTTCTACGGTGACGCTGATCCCGCACTTGGGGCAGCTGTAACAGGGACAACATTGAACGACATCTACGCTCCGATCTACGTCATGGTTCATTCAACGTCTCCCTTTGTACATTTTCACACCGGAATTCGTGTGATCATGAATTCCCAATCATTATATTTATAATAATCATAATAAGTATTAATGATAAAATAATACTAGCAATAGTGATGTTGAATATGTACTATTGGAGCCCACGAGAAATGAAGTGAACCATGAGAACAAGACGGAGTTTTAACTACCAAAGGCGATTGCCATATCTGACTCATATCATAACTATACTACATAACTACTAAATGATTCTTCGTTGCTGGTTCTCCCCAAACTCTTTTCCGTGCTCTGAGAAGTGTGCTAGAAAGTACGGAGAAATGCACGATCGCTAAAAATGTACAAACAAGACAAATATTACCATTCCAGCGGCAATCCGACTGCTGCTATGGCAGCCGCCTGCAGAATCTTCTCTAGCTGAATCACAGTTCGACCGTGGACGCCACAGCCCATAAGGTCGCGGTCTGTAACGTGTCATTATTCAGTACAGCACGTGAAAACACAAAGTAACTCGTCTTCCACCGTTTGACTCTCTCGTGGCTTTCTAATTCGCAAGGTGCCACTCAAATTTCGAACGGATACATTACGTGAAGACACAAGTTTTTGGAAAAGGTTGCACATTCCAGTGCTGTAACAAGCGTGATCTACGGCTCAGTAACATTCCAGATTTTCTGAAAAGAAAAACATGGTGGTAATACAAAATACTGGAAATTCCGTTGGCCTGCTGCCAAAGTCTCAGTGAGAATGAGTGGTACTATACTAAAGCTTTCGCCGAGTCTGAACAAGGAGTAAATAACATCGATTATGTACTTTAAAAGACAACACGAGCCAGCAGACCACCGGAAACTGATGATGTGGTGAGCATGTTTTGAGAAAGTTATATGAGACGCCGAATACTCTTACCGACGGGGATAAATCCCCGACAAGCAGTTACAGGGCAGGTAAGCCCCATTCCGTGTTCGGAAACTCTACCGTCCTTTAAAGCGCTGGCACAGTGCCCACGGAGGCATGACGGACACAGGTAGTGGGGGGGCTGCACCCCCAGCCCACCACCTCCCATCACACCACCTGTAACAAATGTACTTTATTTCTTATCACTGACAAACTATGTGGAAAGCTAATGTACACAGGTTCTCCCAGGCTTCTCAGTCTCACGAACTAGCTGTAAAGTTCACCAGGGACCACTCAGACCCTATATTTGGCAATCTGACAGCCAAGCCTCATTTCGCAAGACGATTCTCGTGAAATGTTCGCAGATTCGAGGGTTGGGTTCTATACCTAACCCGGGTTTTTGGTAACCTGACCCTCTTTGATAGCGGCTCACAGCCGGGTACCTAGGAAAGTGACCGGAAGGTAACCAAATAAAAACAACCGGTTGCTTTTTTAAATTCTTCCTAAATCTAGTTTTCATTGTTAGCTTTGATGGTAATAGAATTTTCGTTATTGGTGACTTCCCGCCTACCTACTCAGGTAACCCGAAAAAGCAGTTACCAAAAAAGTTAGCTCACATAAAAACACGATCAATTCCAGAACTATCTAGTTTGGGAGGGGGAGAGGTCGATGACCGGTCATAATCGAGTTATGAAGATGTAATTTACTGTCTGAGTAAATCGTTTAGTTATGAAATCGCATGCTCACCCGCGGGGTTGCGGCATCCGACCGCGCAATCGCGGACCACTGGCTTGTAGCACCCTTGGCAGTGGTATCCGACATTCTGTAAAACGGTCTAGTGTTAACACTTCAGGAACCAAGTCCATGAATCGATATGTTATCAAAACAGAAATTTAAACCTCCATTAACCGTCCCGCAATAGTACTGAATACAGCACTAAAAGTATTGCCATCTGCACGAGACCTGACTAAATAAATGCCTGAACAAAAGTTGAAATGTAGGTCTGTAGACCTTATTCATCAACTGATAAAAACAGTGTGTCCACTATATAATTTATTCTCAAATATTCGATGGCGTATCCAATCTGTCATGCTTGGCTCAAATTATATCTACCGTAATGTACTGAAAGGAGTATGAAAAACTATTTAGAGAGCTTCAGCGGCCGTATTCTTGAACCCCATAGACTGAGTTTATAAGAATTCCTCTATATTTTACCAGACATGTAACTCTTAGTCGTAAGTCCCTCTCAGACAGAACTTGGGGTAGTTAGAAGGTATTTAAGGGGACGTGACCTATCGAATTGACCACAGAATCTGGCACTTACAGAGGTATAAAAAATGGGACTTAGAGGGGTAGGGCGGGCGCGGGTGTACCATAGCAAGTCAATTACCAACGTGTCATGGGCAACAGTTAGTAACAGTTAGTAATGTGTATCATAGCAAGTCAATTTACAACGTGTATGGGCAACAGTTAGTAACAGTTAGTAATGTGTATGATAGCAAGTCAATTTACAACGTGTATGGGCAACAGTTAGTAACAGTTAGTAATGTGTATCATAGCAAGTCAATTTACAACGTGTATGGGCAACACTTAGTAAGTTTCGTGCTGCATATGTGTGTCGAGTTCGAGTCCGCTCGGCGCCAAAAGTTTTGCATTTAACTCACACATAGAAAAGCTGGTAGTTAGAGAGGTAGGTAGAGGGGTGTTCGATACCACAACGCGCTGGCCCTAATTTTCCACGGCTAAGTCCCGGATTTTCTACGGCTTCCTCTACCGACTTTTGTCATAGCTATGCGCAAGCTCAACTAGAACAAAGTGTGAGGGTTGGAATGGTTTCCAGCTTATAGATATCCGCACAATTATTTTTAAAACGCTGTTACAATCGATTCCAGAAGTTTTCTCAAAAAACGTTGACCGGCTTTCTGGTACCTGAGAAAGGGGATTTCTATATAATCGACCGGTCACCCACTATGGAAAACAAATCATCGCTGAAGCTTGCTAGATAAACTCTCTCAACCGCTGGCAAATAATCAACATCCGCTCGCTCCGCATCGCTCATTCAATCGAACCCTCTGCTGTCTCTATGGGGAAAATGGTGACTATAGTATACGTATATGTGGTATGGAAAATTCCCATATTTGTATCTCTACTTGTTTATCTTGTCAAAACTGAGGTATTCAGAACGACAATAAACGGGATCAATCTACGCGCACAGCGGCATAGCCACTCACACCGTACTGATCTTTGAAGAGAAATGCTATAGAAGAAAAAGAAATGCTAAGAAAGGTAGCCTAATTATCTTCATATGCCAGAAGTTCATGCTAATCAAGCTGTCAAGCTACTAGTTATCTTCAACTGCCAAAAGTTCATGCTAATCAAGCTATAAACCCCGCCAATATTCACAGTTTCCGCATGCCCGTAAAGATGGTGATACTCAGACGAAATATGTCACAATGTGCTTAGCCTAGGCTCCTAATTTTTCTGTTTTGTATGATTACACCACGTTGTCTATAGGTTACGAATACTCTTGAGGTTCGGCCGTAAATGAGCGTCAGTTCGACCCAAAGATACAACAATGCAGTGTATTCTGAGGAAAATTATACTAGGCGGGCATTGTTTATAATTCCAAAAAGGATAATAAATACAACTAGCAATACGTTTACTACATTAATACACCAGTCTGTTCGGAACATTTCCAGTAGAACATATCGGAGATATTGGAGAACAATTGAACGGTATAGTGGGTGCCAATAATATAAATTTCTGTCTCTCGCCGGAATCGAACCAGCGAGCTTTTGTAGCAGGGTAATTTGTAGCAGGGCGCAAACCACTGCGCTATTAGAGAACATAATCGACAAGCTGTGGAATCGAGAACGTGCGTGCGTACACAGCGGAAAGTGAGATATACAGTACCCTCCCGCCTTTTCGTTCGCGACGACTATATACTACCAACCAACGGCAACGGTTTGAACACTATACTGAAACTCACGAGGAGCTGCTGATCGGTGGCCATCTTAGAACGAGATATATTTGGACACTGACTCCGTTGCTAGTTTTCCCTTCGTTTCTCTTTCACTTGTTTTTTTAGACCCGTAGAAGTTAACTCTTCAACTTGTTTTTTCCGTTTTCCAAAGCTTCGGGAACTGAACTGGTTTTTCCAAGAGTTTCGGAAATTGAACTGGTTTTCCCAAAAGCTTCGGGAATTCAACTCGTTTTCCCAAAGCTTCGGAAATTCGACTCGTTTGTCCAAAAGCTTCGGGAATTCAACTCGTTTTCCCAAAGCTTCGGAAATTCGACTCGTTTGTCCAAAAGCTTCGGGAATTCAACTCGTTTTTCAAAAGCTTCGGAAATTCGACTCGTTTTTCCAAGGGCTTTTCCAAAGGCGTTCAGTATTTTTAAGACCCGCAGAGTTCAATTTGTTTTTCAAGAGCTTCAGAAACTCAACTTGTTTTTTGAGAGCTTCGGGAAATGAACTTCTTTTTTCAAGAAACATTCTCTCTGGCAAAATAAATTTTGGGAGTCAAAATGTTTGTTATAGGTAAACTTTTAATGGTAAAGGAACAGAAAAGGTCTAAAAAAAACATTACACATTTATTTAACGGTATACTGTATACATGTTTATTTAGGGTTTGAAGAGTTCCTCGCACTTGTAACCGAAATGAGTCCCCCAGGGGCGATAACACAACCTAGAAGTGTATTAATAATCTCAACACCGAAAAAGTTCACAAATACAGCGAATAGTGGCTGCATATGATTTGCGATTGTTGAATTCCGCTGGCACCTCTCGAAAACGAATGGTTGCGTTTGGATCATTGTTATACACAAAACAGAAGAGCCATCTCTATCTTTACAAGTTATTCATGGTTTCAGTCGATGAATGATCACCTCTATAGATAAAAAAGTTTATCAATTTTATATTCAGTACTAACTAAACAAAATGTGCAACAGTACACAAAATATAAAGATTTTGGTGAAAAGGATATGGTACAGAGAAAGTTATGAGATATATAAGAAAGTTATGAAGAAGATCACATCACTAATGCGGTATTTTCAAGACCTTCTCGAAAGATCTTTATAACGCTAGCGAATGGAATACCACGCCAGTGGGCCGTTTGCGAGAAAATCCCATCCCTCTCATCCTATCCTGCGTCTCCTCAAACGTACGCTTTTTCTCTGCTCTCACGCCGGTATGTATAGACGAGAAATAGTAAGGAAGAGCGAGAGTCGCAGGATGGGATAGATGGGCCGGGTTCTTATACGTACTCAGATGAACATACCTGCAGAACTCCTCCTCACAGTGGGGGCATATGTGCACCTTGTTCACTTCTTTGGGCACTTCGAAAACGACTCCGGTCTGGCATTCGATACACCTGAGTAAACATTGAACAACCGTTTTGCTCGTTCACAGCAATTCTACCTTTCGCCGCTGAGAAGAAGGCTGGCTATATGCTGTTTGTCAATTCCATAGTCACGTGAAACATGTTGAACACAGCAAGACTTAGAAACGTGCAATTACAAAGTACACGATGCTTTATTAGAATGCTAACATTACGTGACTATTCAATTTACAAGCATAAGTGCATTCTAGCATAAGTGATGTCCCAATCTAGCGCGCCGTAGCTGAAGCCATTCAGGTTGCAACCGAGCCCAGGATCAATGAAAGGAAAGATTAACTCGGAAATGCAAGAATACTAAATTTCGCCAAATTGGAACAGTTGAAATTTTGAACTGTTAATATAACATCTGAAAATTTTGCTCATGACCTCCACCAATCATTACGTTACAATCCCCTTTAACTAAATGACTCTGTGTCACGATCCCGATCATGCGAGCAAGATGATTGATGAGCTGGTGCGCTTTTCCCGTTTACCGTATGATACATCACTGAATTAACGAGGTACCGCTATTAAATTGAACGATGGTGATTACATGAAATGTGGTATCGAATTATGGACTCACTCTTCAGCTCACGTCTACTGTTCAGTCACCTAATCAGAATGAGATCATTGCTCAGGCTACGCGGAAACGTTACGCAGTACTGTTCTGTCTCTTTTCTTGCTCATTTTGAAACCGAAACACCGTAATCAGAATTCAATCTAGAATTAGTACCAACCGCTCGACTGGCACGCCAGCCGCAGAAAGAGCTTCGACCTCCATGGTACGTTCGAGTGCCTCTTGCACGCCAGGCTCCAACTGCTCTTCTCGCAGCTGCGCTGAAAATGTATTTAGTCAGAACCCCATTTGATTTTGGTGTACGTACAAGAAAGCGGTAGTAATTCGTGGAGAGACACCGTAACTAATGATACTCGATCGAAAACACGGGGATCAAATTACCAACACACAGGCTTGATCGGGTGGTGGAAGTAGGCCTCAGGAGATTAGGTTTGTAGTTTTTCCTGAGTATAGGCATCTTACTGTTATCTATAATTGGCCTACTTGATCGGACCCAGCTCTTTTTTTTCTGATATACACAAAACGGGTCTCAGAAACAAGAGTGGGCGACGATTCAGCTAAAATGCGTTAAGCTACTATCTATTACTCAAGTAAGAACTTTAACTGATAGTTCATAACTTCACAATAAATACTATGTATGAATAAAATCTGATTGGTCAGATTTGAAAGAAAATTACTCATACAGTTTTTATACGAGACATAAGCCCGAAGTGTTTTAGCTGAATCGTCGCTCACTCACGAGGCGTGTGTCTAAGAGGTATCCACTGTTGGTTGTTACTTACCAGAATGACATGTTCATTGGAGTGCTGTTACCTGATACCTACCGTTGCCGAAGTACCCTGAGCAGCCCAGTTGGATACACGGAATTCCGAGGCCGGCCTTGACAACTGTGTTCGTCGCGCGGCATCGGGATGCATGTGCCACCACACAAAGTTTACAGTAATGGTGGGGAGGGGTAATACTAAGACTAGTATTCTCCGTCACTCCTAAAGCAAATTTTTCGAGGTTGACACACAAAACTTGGTCAATTCTACACGTAACCGGGTTTTCGGTAACCTAACCGGTTTTTGATGATAATGAAAAACCAGAGATAATGAAAAACAGGTTACCTGTTTTTAACGTAAAATGTATTTTTACCGTTAGTTTGTACGGTAACCGGATTTTACTTTTAGGTTACCTATCGGTTAGTGAAGTAACCTAAAAAAAGGATTACCAAAAACCGGTTAGGTTACCGAAAAATCCGGTTACATCTAGAGTTGGCTCAATAACTCCAGGCAAATGATCACGATTATCCTTTCCTGTAGGATCCACCTTCACTACTGTCGAACAGAAACTGCATTTCCTGCGTAATTCGCCGGGATGATAGCATATATTGACCATGCGAAGTGAACTATAGTGAGTGCCAAACTTTGCCTCTCGCTGGAATCAAACCTGCGAGCAAAATATTCGTAGCAGGGTGCTAACCACTGCGCTATTAGAGCACATAACGGGCAAACTTTGAAATCGAAGACATGTTCGCGTACACAGCGGAAAGTGATATATACAGTTTCTCCTGCCTTTCCGTCGGCGACGACTGTATCAGTACGTCTGTCAGTATCATTGGAGTGGTTTTCTCAGCCCTTCATTTTCAGAACGTGCAAAAAATAGTTAAGGTGGATTTGCAACGAAGACAAAAATGTACGACTGCTGTATCGATTATGCATGCCCATGATTTAACGTGAAACGAGTATTTTAAGGAGAGTTCATAACTAGGTGTTTTGTATTCGCTAACGCGTAATATTTTAACCTATTATATACGGACGGTTTCTGAGGAACTACTGTCACTTAGTCTACCCAAAGCTCGGTGTGGTAGTAATTCCTCAAAAACTCAGGCGCCGTAGCAAAGTCATGAAAGTGGTGAGCTCAACCTGGTTGAGGACGTGATCACAGTCTGGCCACATAGTTGCCAACTTTCCGTGTTCAAGCATAGTGGGGGTGACCCAAACCTGGGTCAGGGAGTGTCCAGATAGTTCAGCTCAGAGCTGACCTTTTTAAGATACTTTGCTACGGTGCCAGGAAATATCTCATCAGCAACATCACATGTACTGCTGATTAGATTCTGTTGATTTCCATGTAACAACATCAGAAGATAACGAGACTACTCGTGGAACTCATATGAACTTCTCATGAGGTTGTACGGTTCCCAACCCAGTTCACAGAGGAGGAATGTAGCTTTTTGAGTGTCGGCATACTTTTGCAATCGCCCTCATACCTAATGAATGTCACCAATGACCAGTGCAGTTTTGTCAGCCGAAACAATCCAAAGTTTTGGATTTGAATTGCTCAGTCTGTGAATTGAAATTTCACCTGCATTTTCACACTCGCGGCAGTCGCGCACATCGATGACCGTAAAACACCCGCGGCAAATGATTTGTCCACCCTTCTGAAAAACCACAATCAGTGTAGAAGACCTGCCTGATTTGGCGAATATTGTAAAAGTACCTTTATCATACTAATCTAGAACAAAGTTTGATTCCGACCAGAGAATGAAGGCCACTTGTACAACTTTTATAAATTCCCAGACTTTGCATACTGTTGTTTATATGTGACTGAAACGGTAACCTTCTCTGTTCACTCCTCCAAGCTCACAACTTTTCTCCCGTGAGCTTGCGATGTCATTCGTGAGATTGCTCACGAGTAGTGTGGTATCTCGTAAAATTCGCTCATCTGGTTACTAGATGTTGTCCCCTATGGCTTTGAAGACTACTCTGAAAAACCGCTGCAACTTAAAATACCGGACTCGCCAATTTTGCAACTTAACGTACCGGGGTCAGCCAGATGTCGCCTGTACTGTTTGAAATTCATAAGGACTTGCAGGCTAATTCGACACCAGTATTTAAGCCTGCATCTTCTCCGGTATTTTAAGCTGCCAGCGTTTTCACAGTACAGGAAACAGTGCGCGATCCAAAGGTCGGACCAACGTCAAACAAGCTACTCGTTATGTTCAATTGTCTACCGTAACTAAAAGATTGTGCATTGGCTCCAATCAAATAGTGAAGAGTTGAGCAATTTATTAACCCAACCGGGTAATTTATCAACCACGACAGTTGAAGATTGGCCGGAATGCTGGTCAAATCTTCAAACCCGCTCTGTAATCAATTTGTTAACTACATATATCTCTTGCGAAAAGTGTTCTGAGCACAGATTCCGAAATTATTAACAGAAAAGTGGCTGACTGTTTGATTGGCATATGTTTGGTTGAGTACGTATGTTAAAATTTCCCGGCACATTCCCCCCCATCCTGCTTCTCTCGCTCTACCTACCTATCTCTGGTCTCTTGTGAGAGCAGGGAAATAGCGTATGTTTGAGCAGACGCAGGATAGAACAAAGGTGCCGGGATCTCCTAGCACATGTAATCTGGTGTGGTTAACCAGTTCCTCAACTCCCTGTGGAGTTGACCGATGCAATTTGAGACTGGGTGTCCATCGAACTCACATGGTTCGCACTTTCTTCTTCGACGGCAACAGATTTCTTGGATTGTTCGGTGACTGAAATATATGGTACGTGTCATTAAACAAAATAGGTAGTCGAACAGTCGACTCTTTCTGTGTGATGATATTTAGTCATCTTACTTAGTCATCTACAAGCAACAAATGGTACACTTCAATGTCATTGTATTCATTTATTTACATTCATCTTACTGAATCTAACAAATATGCCACTCGCTTGTCAGTGAGATAAGAATTACGGGATGAGGTCGTAGGGGTTATTGGGCGAGTATGTGTTTAGTTACGTATGATGTGGTCTCGAACAGTTAGTTGAATCATTGATGCCCTGTACTACCCACTATACTGCATGGGCTCGAAACAGTGTCTTTAGCAAATGCAAAATTCTGCTTGAACTTAGCTAGAAAAATGTTGAAAATGGCGTATCAAATTTAGTTGGGGTTAAATTGTGATCTCAGTCGAAAGTACCGTAACCTCTTCCCCTTTGAATTTTTCTGTGTATTAGTTTAAAGACTTTTTGATTTGTAATCACACATCTTGTAGCATCTACCAGTCCTTTAACTTTCGGAATGTAAATTACTATAGCCCAATTATAATTGAGGAAACACGTGGTTAGCCGTCAACAACCAGGATCGCGTACAATAAGTCCGACCTGAACCAATTTCGACCCATACGTACCTTGCTCCATTATTTATCGACCGACCAACTAGTTCTAGAGATGATGAAAATGAGAAAGAAGAAATGAAAATGAACTGCTCGAGTCATATTTTCTGCACTCTGCGTATTTCATTTCAACCTGGCTCACGTTCGATTTGAAAACAAAACTTGTTCGCCACAGCTCATAGGCACCGAACTAAGTTCATGAGAATTCAAACCAAATCCTGGTTGTCAGCGAGAAGGAATTTCCACAACGAGCGGGACTCAAATGAATCGCGTTGTTCTGGCCGTATGCATGAAAGAAAGACGGGTTGTGATGCAATCCCGAGCTCTATTCGGCTGTTTCCCGAACGATTCAGGTCGGGATAACATCCCTACCCGGCACGGGATTAGAGTTGTTAATCGAGTGGAAAATTTCGAGTTTTCGAGTTTCGAGGTTTCAAGTTTTGAGAAAAACCGAGTTTTTCGAGTTTCGAGTTATTCAAGTTTTGAAAATTTCGAGTTTCTTGCGTTTCGAAAAAAATCGAGTTTTCGAGTTAAAAACTCGAATTTCGAGTTTCGAGTTTGTTCGTTGAGTTTGCGGACTTTATCGAGACAAAAAAATGAGAATTCTTGAGAAATTCGGATTTTATTCACATGATTGGGCGAGATTCGTGAAAAAGAAGCATTTTATTTTTGAAAGAGCTGAGAAAGTGCTATAAAACGCTCATTTGTCTCTCATTCCTGACATGAAACGAAGCCAAACTCGAACTTTTCGAGTTTAAATAATTTCGATTTCGAGTTTCTTGCGGTTTATAAAAAACCGAATTTTTCGATTTCCGAGTGGAACTCGAAACTCGAAATTTCGAAAACTCGAAATTAATAATACGATATTCACATGTAATGCAGGGCTTTCACTCCTGTCGATGTTCATTTCTTGCTTTACAGTATTTGCGGAATTCTAACTTGTTTCTCGAGATCCACGAGGCCTGTTTCCCCGCACGAGCTGCACAAAGTCAAATCCAGAACTTTAAAACTATACACAACTAGTGTAATTGCGCACAAACGATTGGGTTTCGAACATACAACATCGCAATGCGTTTACAATATATTGACAAATTCATTTCACAACAAATGTTATCTCACGCAAAAGTAACTCGTTCAGCACACCGTGTCGAGCATTGAATTGATGATCGAATGAGGAAATGAGAGAAAAGTTATGTGTTACAGTAGGAGATATCTTTCAGTCAGTCTTTTCGGTTTCCGTCGAGTTTCGTCGATTTTCCCCCATGGTCCACGCGGCGGGACGGGCGTCGGCGAAAATGACAAACACCACATTCGATCCCATCAAAATGCCAGCATGCAGGAGAAAACATAATCGCCACTCAGCTGCTCTGAAAAGCAAAAAAAACCTCTACTAGAAACATTGAGTTAAAAACTCACGTGAGCGATGAGTGGAACTCGCCGTGAGTGGCAGAAAAGGAGACACTCGGAATGAGCGCTACGATAGACTGAAATTATAGAACGAAATTTTGTTTTCTTTCAGAATGTTGATTCAGAAAACACTTGAATAGATATAATTAGAATTCAACATGACGTTCGTGGATGGCGCGGTAGCAATTCATGGAAAACCTCCTGAGATGTACTCATGAACAACATTTAAAACTACATCTGATAAATTCTGACAACGTTGAAGGTTGGCGAAAGTTTCCCAAGCGTTGAACTTCTGATGGGGAAATATACTGTACTGATATACAAGTCAATTTCATGGTCACGTGAAACATGAACACAGCACAACTCTGAAGCGTGCAATGACATAGTGCACGATGCCTCATTAGAATGCTAAGTTTACATGACTATTCAATAGAGTTCTACTATTATGTGAGTTCCTCATGAGGTGTATAGTTCACACCATCCCTACTGAGACTCCTACAGTAACCTTACAAACTTTCCGAAGGCTGTTGTGAAGCTGAAAATAAAGTTCATGGAGAATGCTCTCGTATATTTACTCTGCCTGAGAAGGAAAATTAGGTACGAAAATCCTCAATTTCTCCGATCAAAAGTAAGTGAGCAAAACGGCTTGGAAGTTACGAAATCCTACTGTAGGAGTCTCAGTAGGAATGGAAAAGACTATACCGCGTCTAGACTTACGTGTTGTCGGTGACGATACTGTTAACAATAAAAGGTTCTATCAACATCGTGAACGACCAGATGTTCATAATCTGAAATTGAACGTTACTGATAATGATAGTATTTCAAGAGCATTGATTTCAAATGTGTGTGTTTATTCCTGCGGAGAATTTAGTCACGTTTTCGTTAAAGGAAAACAAAATCAAGAAAACTTTTTTCAAAATAAAAAGGATATTTTTTCGTTGATGATCATTGGTGAAACATGGAAAGTGTCGCAACTGGTGGGACATTTATGCAGCCGTTGTTCATCTAGAAATGGCCCGGTAATTACAATCATTTGAGCTGATTTATACAAGCACTTAATTTTTTGTAAATCAATTTCAATTTCCAAGTTTCTCTTCAAATTCCGTGATGATGCCGGTAGCTGATCTGACCTGCGTCATGACGAAGTGACCGTACTGTCTGGAGTGCAGTGTGGCACACTTGTTGAATCCGGCACAATTGAAGCCAATTAAACTTTCGGCAAGAATCTATAAGCAGCATTCGATTAATAACACAAATTGTACTCGATTATTGTGCAAAATCGAAGTTTGGAGTGTACAAGCATTATTCGCAATCGTAGAGGGATTGTCGAGCCAGCTTGATGCTTCAGAAAAAAGCTTGATTCAAGAAAGTGTGCGTATCGTTCCAAAAATGACGAGCAAACAACAAATACATTATTTTCTCGATAAGTGTGTATTATCACTGATGGATTAAATCTAATTGAATGCAAAAGGATGCAATTATGCACCAATCGTTTATTAAACTTCACTTTTCTAAAACAATATTATTTTTCCGTGACTCGATACAGGAAATGCACGAAATGAAAAGGTACGAGAGGGTAACATACCAATATGATAACTGCCAGAACTTTTTCGTTTCTCGGAACGAAGGCCAAAACTATGAAGAATACTGCGGATAGCCCGAGAGCCACCGAATTGTAAATACGGAGCTTCAACGTCTCATCTATGCAACTGTAACCATGTGTTCACTTTGGAAACGAGATGTCGAGCAGTTGCCGTGAGCCTCACCAGTTACAGATTCAATATTTTACACTGCAAGAAGTCGAAGTATCGAAAACATACAAAGTTATGAACTCACGTTATGAGATCACTAGAGACGCCACCTATCAATTTAAATATGAATTGAACAATAATTGGTAGTGCCGCCATAAAACCTGAAATTGGAATCTGCGTTCGAGCTGTTTTCTGAAAACTATCCACGAGCTATCAACAAATCTTAACAGCTTTGTCAAACTTCAAAATGGTTGGACACTTTTTATAGTATATTCCTCAAATGACACCCTGAGCAAAGAATATAGTGTAAGAATCACTATGTAAAAGCACTCGTACCTGAGTTCATTATGCTGAAGTCTAAATAGTCATTCATATATTGAGGATTAAACATTGAAACAAGCTGAAACAGTGTGAATTGGACTAAGTTTTACCCGGTCTTTTTAACTTATAGTTCAAAACTTATTTTTGATTTGTCTTGAAGTTGAACTAGGAACAGTCCACTATAATTTTTGTGTAAAATTTACAATTTAAAACTGTAGTATGTTCTGATGATCTTGCTTGTGTTTTCTTGCATAAGTAAAAGTTTATTGGCATACCTGTACAGAAACTAGATCGCCAAATGCCGATATCCAAACTCCCCATAATGTCAATGAAGTGAGCATAGCTCGATATGGAATATTGTTGTCGTGCTTTGCCTGAAACTGCTTTCTTCAGCTGACTTCTGTATGAATGCTTCTCTATCTGTGCTTCTCTAGTGTGAACGAGCCACAAACTATTGCCAGAGCCACAAACTATTGCCACATACCAATATAGAGGAAGAGCTCGCGCAGTTTGATGTGTCCCACACTTTGCCCTTTGCGTTACTACTAGGTTGCTTATTCTATCTTTCAGTCTTTTGTGCTGTCTCTTCACAAGAACACGTTTATGTGTGAGAGCACGTGGAACACGTCACGTGCTCGCTAGCTAACAGATACCTCGTTGCCCTCCTTGCCGGCCTCAATTTTCCTCTGTTCCACCAGGGTTGTACATGGATGGAGCTCGGGTTTATTCCTATAGAACAGCACCCACAGACTGAACGCCAGCACGGAAATAGAAGCATGCAGGTAGTAGACGGCAGGCCAGCCCCAGGACGACGTACATAACGCACCTCAAAAACGTAAATGAGCAGGCAGAGCTTAAGCAAGTAGAACAAAATTCGGTTGTAGTTTGGTTATTCTATATCCAAATATCGCATACCCTAAATATCGCATAACCTTACTGAAATATAGAAGGATCAATCAGGAAACACACGACTCCCATGGTGCTCGTATCTCTCGTCCAGAGCGAACTCTTCAAACAGTTCCACCCAATCGATCTCTTAATATTATGTTCCATTCGAATAAGAGGTCTACTGCAGTGCCATGCGAAGTTGACAACTATACCAGCGCAGATTGCGTATGGTAGCATTTTGTGAATGATAAATGAGAATCCGAAACAAATATAGTTATGAGTTGAAGAGAAAAAGATGCAGAGAATTTATACGATCTGCCTCTACACCTGAAGCAATCCCTCAAAAACCTCGTTAGATGAGCAATCACGAACTGATGAAGAGATTCTATTGATGTCTATGCTAAAGAGTGCGCGAGTAGCTCACGAGGTGTTCCTGAAATTCCCGTGAGAAAATCGCCTGCACTTCGCATGATGTTGGATGGGTTGCTCTGAACCTCAGCGTGAAACTGACCAGATACCGGCATTGTGAATATGTTGCTCAGTTGGGTGCAGCCCGTGAGCAGTGCGATGAACAGGCCGTGCTCTCCCAGGGTGGCCCAGTCCGCGGTTATCGCCCCGATTAACGGAAAAGTGGCCGAGAAGGCGATGCCCTGTAACTTATCATTGAAATTGGGATGGAAAACTGAAAAGTAATTCTTGTACAAATGTAAAGGGCCCATAACTGCCTCAAAAAACTCAACTGAATCTTCCAAGTATGATGATTCAAATTTGGACAATTCAGAGCTTTTTCTCACAGTCCAAATTGTAATAGATAAGCAAATAATACGTCATCAAGGTGGTGTAATTTGTCATGGTTGCAGTTTTTTGTCAGTAAGCCGTTGACTGTCAGAAACGTTCACCTGCAAAATACGAGCAACCAGGAAGAACCCGAAACCTAAATTTGCAGCCTCAGGGATAACCGCGGTAGAAACTGAAACAACAATTCCTTAATGAAGTGAAAAGTTCTGTTTTTTGTAGTTTTGTGACAATAATTATTGCTAGCTTTCGTCAATCTTTCGATTCACTCTGAAAGTATCCGCCCTAACATTAACTGTGATCACTTCTGCAAGTAAAACATAATTAATCAGAGAAAGGTAAATGAATGAGTATCACTGCGACCTCTGAGAATAGCGTTGAACATATCATTAGAGAAGTCACATGATTTTTTTGAATGATTATAGCCTGAAAATTTCCTGAACGGCAAGTAAAACACACCGCCCGAAATCACTCCAGCGCTAAGGAATACGTAGCGATGTGAGTAGTTTTGGAATAAATAAGTGTAGGGAAGTGATGCCAATAGGGCCCCAATAGCCACTGCCGACTGTAACCAACTTTTCTGGAGCGTCGTAAAATGATGTTCTGAAGTATAAAATATCTTTTTTAGGTGTAGCGTTTTCATTCCTACTAAGATTTATACAGTGTACGCAAATGTTAAAACGGAATGTTTTACCAAAGTTTTTTCCAGATCAATGAATTTCATGAAAAGGTACCGCAAATACCAAGATGCTGCTATACTCGCTTTACAAGAAAATTCTGCAATAGTTTTTGTTTCATTTCTCAGTTGAACTTACAATAAGAAAGTTGCTGCCATGAACTACCTTTTCCATGATACTTTATCTCGTTGGATTCGTTCTTGCTATCCATACATATTTTTGTGAAGTTGTAGGTTGCCATATTTGACAGAACCGAGGTGAGACATAGCGAAGCCAGTATCAGGATCTGGAAGAACACAAATACTAAAGGTGGGGGTTTCTTGTCTTGTAGTTTGATATTTTACATATATTGACATTTTTCCTGTTGTAGTTTGATATTTCTACACAGAAGAATAATGATTTCCGAAAAACTGCCACATTAACACGTGTTAGAACGAGAATCACTCTAATCAGGAGAAAGAGTCAGTTGAACTCTAGAACTGTGCAGTAACTATTTTTTATGATTTTAGAGATCAGTGATAAAGGGTGGTAGTGCCTAATAACTCACCCAGAATCGTAAACCGGGAATTTTGAAAGAGGACATGTGGACGGCAACGCGATAACAAATGAACGCCACCTTATCTTGAAGTAGACCGAGAGAGGGTTTATAAAGTAGCCAAATCAACTGTGCGTGACAGTGCACACGTGAGGTGCACGTGCTACTCAGTCATGTACGGAAGCGGATCAGAGTGTGACTGAAACCAAAATTTGAGCTGAACATCCTGATAGGTATTCATGCTCTAGCAAAGAAAAATGACTTCGAAAGATAAAGCACCGTTGCAGAAGGAAAAGTTCAATATGTGTTTGAATAGGTAGATGATCTCCATGCTTTGTTACAGTGAAACTTCTCCCGGCCCAATCATGATCGTTTCAGCTTTTCGGGTACACATGCACTGCGAATAAACTCCTCCATGTGAAACATTTGATGAACATATAGATCGCGAACTGTAAACTCTGAAAACGTCTTCTTCTGGTTTATATTGATGAGAAATCTCTACCTATTTGTTCAGTTTTCTCTGGGTGTTGCATAAGTTCATATTGTGTAGTGGAACCTCTTATTTTTCACATTGTTTGTGCTGTGCTAGGGCAATACGTTATACTTAGGGGATGAACAAAAAGTCGTGGCTGAATCTATATTCACTCAACTTACAATTCTGCCGGCAAGACACTAGTGCAAACTACAAACACGGCAGAAAACAAAGTTTGAGCCTTAAGCGGTCTCTACAGAAATATCTGCCCTGTTTTCGTTCTTTTCTTATTCATTTTGAATGATGGTTTTTATGAATAAACGCTCCCTTGTAAGTAGGTTGTACATTTAACATACAATCCTTGGGGACACGTTTTGCCCGAGACGTTTTCAATAACTCAATTAGTTAATCGTTACTTATCTTTGTTGTTGAATCTATGCGCAATAAACTTTATATTATTATTATTATTATGGAAAATGCGTATATATAAAACAAGTTCCTGTCATCATGCCGGTCATTATTTTCGTTGAATGTTTCATTCTTTCTGTCCCGACGGATTGCACAAGAACCTGCCACGGTATGCGCACGTAACAATGTGATATGATCGCAAGAGCGCAGAGAGATCCGCTTCGTAACAACGAGACAGGGTGGTCGGGGTGCTAATCTTAGCACCACAAATGCCAGCAAAAGTGATTACTATAAAATAAAAATTATCCTGAGGATTAATGCTCAAAGGAAAATGTATATGTTCCAATACCGCGGTATTTCTATGTATGTATCAAATCAATTCACTTGCAACTTATGTTTCTCATGCTCGTGAGCTGAATGATTTCGACGAGGGTTCGAGAAAACTTTGGGTGTTACAGATTTCTCTCGAAATGAACCAAAACAGTTGTTGAATAGTTTGAAGAAGGGTTACACATAAAGATAAACCTCTATTATTCAATAAGGAGATGATTTCAATTCCAATTATGCTATTGAACGCGAACCATTAGAGTTGAAAGTAACAGTCTTATTTCGGGACGGTCAAAAGTGTTTCTTGAAAGTTGAGAATTGCTTTTGATTTCTATTCAGATCCCACAATCCGTTGTCTGCAGGAGTATACGTAATCATGATGAGAACTATACTCGGTATTTCTTTGGTAGCTCAAGTGAGAAACGGTTCTCATTCTACCTGTTACGTGGACTCCCACCGTATGACTTCCAAATTTATATTAGTTGTTTTTAGTGTAACCTCGACGAGAAAATGACTGTTCGAATCCATGCAATAATACCTCACCCGAGATTGCAAAAGGTTTGTTCTTGCTAATTGCGTACTATTTATGCATATCTCGCACGCCATTGAGTGAGAGTAACATTTACGTAGTGAGATTGAGCTGAGCATTGTACTTCAGAATGGTTTTCCATAACGACAAACGATTCTGTTGAGTTCGAGCGAACCGGGGTGGCTGCCTGAACTTTTCGATTCTTCGTCGATTGTCGCAGTTTTTGTTGTTCGAAGAAACTGGGATCGCCTCGCGCGGCCAGGTATCATAAGTGCGATTTAGCGCCTGAGAAAACCAGTCGATGTACTTTGCAGCGAGGGATAGCCGATGCTAAATGATCCGTGAAATGGCAATGATCAAACCGGACGAAGGCATTCCTTCTCAAAATTCGCCCATCAAAAACATGTCTTCACACATTGCGAGAGCTGCAAAAACCACCGACTATGAATCATGGCTGGAAATGAATCAGAAATGGAACTTGGGCAAGTTGCAGAACAGTTGGTACCTGTTATACAGCCGTGACGACACGTAGAACGTGTTACAAACATTAAAAACAAAAACGTTCTGCCATGCAGTATACAATCACTGATATTTGTGCTTGTTTCAAGTGACTAATCTATTTCATTCCATTATGTCATAAATACAGAGTGTTACTATAAGTGAAAGTGAAGCAAACTATTCATAAAAACAGCAGTTATCGACATTGTAAAGTTGAAGGGGTGAGAGAGAAGTTGATAATGAAGGGCAGTCTAAGACACTAACACTGTTTATTCCGAATTATTGCACCTAAATACATTTGTACACAGATTTTAGTTCGATATGGCGTGTGTTACTTTGACGTTTTCCGGTACACCTGCATTAGCATTTACTGCTGCTCTTTTTGTACTTCATTTGACCAATTAGAGAAGGAGTCATGCCTGTCCGAGATACGGACCAATTTCAATAGCTACCGTATCGCCGCGGTCTGGCAAGCAATTTCGTGGTGGGCGGCGCTTATCAGAGGATTCCAGATATCTACCTGAGCCAGTATAAAAGCGTGAAACTCATCCAAAGCAACACCTCCTAGTCTCTTCTCATTTCACAACACAAAATGGTGAGCATTTCAGCAGCATTCCTCATTTCTCTCATTTTTCCTGACGTTTTATAGAATAGTACCTAGCACCTCAGAAAAGTTATACATGTGGTGAGCTCACATTGCCCAATCAACCAATCAATATCTGGTTGGGAACTTAGTATGAATGAGCATTACATATTAGACAACAACCGGTCACCAGAAAATATGATCTCTTGTGACGCCTTGCTAAGGAGTTTGATATTATCATCCATTGCGCTTTCCAGATTCGTACCGCTCTTTTGGTAGCTCTTTCGGCATCTCCACTCATGGCTTGCATTGGCGGAAGCTCCGGCGGCGGGTGCTGCCCACCCTCAAAGCCCAGCTGTGGCGGATCCACCCCACCCTGCTCCAGCTCTAGGTAACTTTCTTCACCGTATATGTGCTTGTCTCAATCTTTCTCCTTCGTACATTCTAACACGAGTGACCTTTTATCAACTTTTTTTTCTAGCTATGCTTCTGCTCCTTCTTCATCTGGTTACGCACTTGCTCCCAGCGGCGGAGCTGGAGGATATGCTGCGGCTCCTCAAGCTGGCGGAGCCTATGCCGCTCCTCAGATTGGAGGAGGAGTGTTCGGTGGACCACAAGTAGGAGGAGCTTCTTACGCCGCCCCACAGGTATACGGTGTTTCACTCTTCCATGACCTGCTACAGTACGCGATCTAATGTAGAATGGCGGCACACACATACTTTTGAAGGAATATTTTGAATTGTTGGTATCAGTGAACGTGAAATATGTTCCAATGTTTGCCAAAACATTCACATATGTGGAAACTATCTGTTCTGCATCAGACTACTAGTAGCTACGAGTGTGTGCAACAAACTATGCATGGGGAAATTTTTATTAGATGATATATTTTACTGACAAAGCGTACGTGATTGTAGTTTGTACTATAATATCAATATGTTTAGGCTGTCGGCGGATTCGGTCAACAAGCCGGAGGTTACGCAGCTTCTCAGGTAATTTCACCACACACAAAAGACAATATCCGAAGACTTTCAGCGAGCTTTTTCCGAAAACCTGCAGTTGAATCGCTTCACAACATCTCGTTTAAGGCTGCTGGCGGATTCCAACAGCAAGCTGGAGGTTATTCAGCTCCCGCTGCCAACGGAGCTGGACCTGCTGGAGGATACCAAGCTGGGCCTGCTAGCGGTTACCAAGCTGGACCATCTTCTGCCGTAGAGACTCCCATTCAGGCTGCCGGATATCAGGCTCCTCAGCAGCAGCAAGTTCAGAACGCCGCTCCTCAGGTATGTTGTCAAAGACTTGAGTTGTGATTGAAAAAAATTACGATCACAACTTCAATACTTCATGTAACTAATAGCATATTTCCGGGAACTTAAGATGATTGTTTTATATTTAGGCACTGTCGCAATTTTCGAAAAGGTCCAATTAAACTCTTGAAATTGACGACTATATTGAGCAACAGGTTGCCTTCCGACAAAGGAAATTACTCGTGGATCCGGTGTTTGTACTGATAGACTCGATTACTTGACTTTCGGATGTGTAGACGGCTCTGCCGGCAGCAAAATGGCAATAACAGTAATCGGTTTGTTTATATAAAACGTATTGATATTGCAGGGATCTTACCAGGCCCCAGTGGAACAACAGGTCCAGAATGCTGCTCCTCAGGTGTGTCACAATCTCAGAGGAAGGCCTAACTCTGTCGTCACATTCTACTAAAAATGCCCAGTATTAATATGGCTAAAGGAATTTTTTATGTGAATGCAGTAGAAATAGGTAACATCATTACTCACTTCAATGATGAATACTGACCACGTTTTAGTGAAACTCTTCTGAAAAAAAATGACGAATAGAGACCGAACATAGATAGCTACTGGAGAATTTTCTGACGATTGACCGTTTTTCAATCTGAACTTTCAGGGAGCTTACCAGGCCCCAGTTGAACAACAAGTACAGGATGCTGCTCCTCAGGTTGGCTGAGTTCATGATTTCTCTCATATTGCAACAGACAATGGACGCATTTTTGAAACGAACTTCCTTGAAATGAACTCTCTGACACGTTTAACCTGCCGGAGACTAGAGCGCAAGTTCTCAGGAAACCATCGTTGTTTCAATTCTCATTTATCATTACAGGAATCGTACCAGGCTCCAGTCGAGCAACAGATCCAAGTAGCAGCTCCTCAGGTAGAGAAGAATAGTACCAGTTTTTTCGCCTTTGCGGTAGGAATACCATTAACTACATGAGAAGTACTCCTAGGGGTGGAGCTCACTCCTTATGTACAACTCACTAACTAACTGCCTCTCGAACTTCTAGCGGAGCAATCGATACTCTCATCACAAGTTGCTGTGAGGTACTGTTCTTGAAGCAATCTTCTGAGGTTTTTCAATAGATTGCTACAGCGCCGACCCAAATCAGTAACTAACACAAATCATTAACTGACACAATGCATCCTTTACAGGCTTCCTACCAGGAAGCAGCAGCAGTTGAACAACAACAAGTGCAACTATCTGCCCCTCAGGTGAGAAACTTGATCGACTAGTTTTCAGTCAGTTTAGACTTATTTTAACGACCTCTCGAAGACTTATAATAGGTAATTGGAATTTTCTCTCATTTTTCGAATTGTAAATGGGGCTTGATGGCGATAACCGACAATAAATCTAAAAACTACACCTTTGTTCAATCATTCCCACTTTTCCAACCACATTGTCCTTGAGTAATTCCCTTAAAACACTTTTCTAAAAACAATATAACCCTAAAACATTTCTTTCAAGGGATACCAGGCCCCACAAGAAGTTCAGGCTGCCCAGGCTGTGCAGAACAACTACCAACAGGCCGCCGCGGGATCTTACCCAACTCACTAACTGACAACATTCCCTCTTGCAAGGCCGTTAGTATTTATCACAAAACTGAGAACATGTTTCCCGCAATCGCAAATTCACTTGTTGACCTCAAACTTGTTGTATATATTGTTCCGCTGTTCACTCGTGTGTCAATATCAATATGAGAAATTTATCAAATGAATATTAACTTATATGACCACCTGTTCTGACCACAAATAATCTAAAAAAAGTATTCGGACCCGAATGTGTTCAATTCGAGCAGTTACTTGATTTCGATACCCCATCCTTCATTACATTTGACTCCCCTCATCTTTTTCTCTCGAAACTACTGCGGGTGCAAGTGAACCTACCACGCTGGGGGAGTTAAAGTTAGGTGGCGGCGATTATACCTATGTCCCGATAGGTATTCCGAAACTGTACTTTTACGTGGAGAAACGGCGTTAAGATATGTGTACAAGGCGAATTCGATTCACTGCGTACAACTTTTGGAATACCAAATGTCAGTTTTTCCAGTTTTGACGGATATCGAGCTATTTTATTCCTGTTGAGTTTTGAGTGGAAAACTAACAGCCTCGCAAATAACGACCGCATCACGATGAAAAAACAGAGAATGAACCGTTTCGTCCACTTAGAGCTACCTCTCCGTCTACGAAAAGTACACGAATTGAGTCTCCGTTTTCAAAAACCTATCTTGTTTTTCATTCAATTTGCTGTTTTAATGCAATTTTACACAAAGTACAAGTGAACTTACTGCTTTTCTTGTGAGAAACGTCTATCGACGTCGCGTCACGCTAGTCTGGAGTTCGTCAACAAGTTTCAGATTCTTCTCGGTCTATTGAAGGTAGGTTAGTTCAAACACCTATTTCATCACACTAGTTTTTGATTGCAAGCTTTTTAATACCGTTTACTTCTGGTTTCCGCACAGTTCCCGAACCGATTTCCGAGTAATTCCGCTAACCAATAGAATGCACACGCATAGACAATAGTTAGGATCAGGTTGTGATTTCTTTAATTTTTGGTACTTTTTGTATTTCCAATTTCTACTGAGTTTTCTACGGTCTGGTAACAAAATATTCAGTATGTTTTCGTAAATATCATGGGGAAAGTTTTTTTTTCCATTGTCTATGATTCCCTATCACGAAATTTGTCGAAAACTTTGATGAAGTTGAAGTTAGAGGTATAGAGACGCATTGGAAGGTTAGGATGTGGGGAAAATTGAAGTATCGCCCCCCACTTTAGTTGAGTCCCCCCCCCCCGTAGCACTTCAACCCCCCACCCAAGCTAAAACCTGAAAATCTAGGAGAGGGGGGGGGGTCAAAAATCAACTTCGACATTTACTATGTACCCCCCACCTGGGTCGGCGGGGGGTAGAACTTCAATGATGGGGGGTCAAACTTCAACGAGTGGGGGGCTGAACTTCAATACCGGAAATGTTTAGTTTTTACCCCCCACCCTCAAACTTTTGTATTGCAAGTGATAAATTGAATTATCACCCCCCGGTGGGGGGGGTCAAACTACAATTCCCCAAACGCAATACAAATTCAGAAAGGTGGGGGGTAAAAAGTCAATGTTCCCAGGATGTGTACTGTAGCAGTCGCGTTAGGATTGATATCGACTAAGCACTAAGTCAAATGTGAGGCAACATTGTGAGGCGCGAAGCACCTGTTACATTACTTCAAACATGAACATTTCTCTAGTAATGGAGAATTTGGAGCAGCATATGTCTCAGTGGCCCTAATTTTCCGTAACATTATACGTTCTACAAAATTTTCCGTGATGTAGTACGTTCTACAAAATAAGAGTTGTAGAACGTATAATACCTTTTTCATTAGTTTATTACGGTTTCGCTTGGATTGGGCATAACATTCTTAACGTACGAGAAGAGCGAATAAGAAGTGCAATACCATGAGCAGAAAACGTAGATTGAAAGTTGGTTTACTACTTCACATGTGTAATCGAAATTTTAAAGCTGGAGTGATCGTACCAACACTGTAGGATAGACCGGTTTCATGGCATTAACAACTTAAAAAAACGTTCAACGTAAAATTGGTGGAAAGTTTTTAAACCCGTCAGAAAGTACAACGCGGAGCAGGAGCTGATACATCTTTTCATTGACGCTCAGCTCAATCAGTTGCACTTTAATGATAAATTGAATCTACTAAATTGTGAAAATGATGCGTGATAGTTCCATGGCACCGGGTATAACAACAAAATATCGAAGCTTCCATCCAATCATCCGACTTCGATGAAATTCCCTAAAAATACATGACTTATCATGAGTTTAACTTAATAAATTTCTCATGAGATCATCTCAGAATTTGTTTGAAATGTCGCATCCTGACTCGAGCACTCTAGCTGAACCGATCACAATGTGTGACTGAAGAAAGAAGATACAGATCTTCGTTGTACTTCAACTCTTCTCGATACATGATGAAAAATGTGGACACGGGACACATCGGATTAGGCACGCGCGGTATCGGCTGCGCTAACTAATGAACCTCTATGAAAATGTTGAATTTCATGTGGACAAATTGATATATTTCAACTTCTATCTAGAGAAACACTTGATGTTACTACCAAATAGTTAAGGAATCGGTTATAAAAGTTAATTCATTCGTGTGGCTAAATTCGTTTGCTTCAGATGTGCGTATTCAAGAAAAAAAAGGTGGCCCAGGACGCGCAAAAAGTAAGCTAGACACATGTACAACAGATACTGCAATTATAGTATCGACCATTTTCATGAAAACTCTACAGTATGCAGTTTAGCATCTATGGATTGCATTCTAATGAAAACCACAAATGAATGAATATATTGCATTGTGTTGTTCATGTTGTGTCGATACACTACCGGATGCTGTACTTCTTTTCAAGAAGACATTTCATGCTAGTAAAACGTCTACACGTGAAAAACAATATCTGAGAAACTCCAGTTAGGAAATGTCAGAACGATACCTTCTTTCCACATGCGGCAGTGAGAGTCATGATACGGACACTAATCAAAGCAATTTGTGGTTTATCTATTAAAGAAGGACGATTAACTGGTCCAATTCCAGCGCTTCCGCCCTTTAAACTGCAATACATTTTTCAATTGCAGTTTAAAGTACCGTTGACACGGGATTGGTCCACATAATCGTCCTACTTTAACTGAAAGAACTCTCAGACCTTTCCGCCATTAGCCCCAGATTTGAACAGGCCATTATCTTAACAAAGTGCCCGTTTAGTATAGTCGTTTTTTCTCAAGTTACTGAACACATGGTGAAAATAGGCCGGTATTCACATTTAGTTGACCTTGTCTTTACAAGCACATTTTTTTTGTAAATATATTTCAACGATTTAGATTAGACTTATTTGCAACCCTCTCATTTTCTACGCAAATATGATATTACTTTCAGAACGCGGACATGGAGGAGGAGGACACCTTGAGAGGTGTGCCCTCCCGCATGCCAGAATATGACGGGGAGGCGGTATGTACATCAGTCCCATTTATGATTCTAGAGTGGGTGACGATTAGGCTTGAACACTTTGGGCGGATGTCTCCTATAAAAAACTGTATGAGTAGTTTTGCTCCAAATTTGTCGAATCGTAATTTATCTATATATAGTATCTATGGGAGAAGTATAGACTTTCAGTTGAAGTTCTCAATTGAGTTATGGATTGCAGCCTAATATGTTTTCGCTTAATCGTCACCCACTCGATTCCACGAGAACTTTTCGTTCTTCCCAAACCAGCTAACTGTGCCGGACAAAAACCGTACCGATTCTTTCCAAACCAGTTTGTTGGGTAAATACGGATCGTTACACATACGACATGATACCGAAGCAAACCCTAATAACCTAATAAACGTCACGCAGTCGATCAATTTCCGACTCAGTTACTTGAGTTGGTTCGGTTCCACCTTCGTTACTCTGCATTTGGTTTGGCTCAAAAACGAACCAACTGGTTCGGGAAGAATTTCTTCGATTTTGGTTCGACAAAAGTCGGTTCGGTATGGAATTCACCTTGTTCTCATGTTTCAATGAGGAGTAAGCGAATTTCGAATTTTAATTCATCTATTCCCTGAGCTGTCACTACAATGCGAAAAATTAATACAGGACGCTCCTAATGCTGGATGAAACTAACTATACAAACAGTAGTGTGGGCAAATTCCACAAGGAACCGCAAACTTCGTTAACCCTGCCAGTTAACCGTTAACCATTTAACCATTTTTCTATTAACCCTCTAGTAACCCTTTTTCTAACGGTCTTTTAGGCAAAATTCGCGGTTACCAAGTGGTTAACAAAAGTGTTAACCATTTTTTCGGTTAACGGTTAACTGGCGCGGTTAACAAAAAATGCGGTTAAAGAAGGACGATAATGTGGACCAATCTCGTGTCAACGGTCCTTTAAATTGCAATTGAAAAATGTATTGCAGTTTAAAGGACTAAACCGTTGCGATTGGACCACATAATCGTCCTTCTTTAAACAAAGAATTCGCCAGTGGTGTGAGCTCAACCCTATTTGGAAATTATGGACCGAGCGTGTTCCATTTTCAGGACCTGATCCGCCAGTGCCTGGAAAAGGAGGAGAAAGAGAGGGAGCGGAAGGCCATGTTCGGCCGCCGCGTCCCGAAGAAGAACAGAAAGAAGTGAAAAAATGAAGGGTTAATTGGATCATGTATTTTGCTTGTCCGTAGAAATTGTTGGAGGGTGTGATATTCCATAGACTGAAACACATATTCTCTTGAAGGGCATTTCGGATTCGAAATAGAGTCATTGGTCAAAAGTATCGAAATAACTTTTCCACAATGAAATTTTGATAGAAATGGTTGAAAAAAAATACATCACAGGCCAGTTAATGGTTTTTTTCGAAAATAAGTTTACCAGGATCACAGCTAAGACAAGGTGCGAGATTTAATTACTTGCATACCGTTCTTCTATTTTTAGGACCTAGAACGAATGAAAACGCGATTATCTGTTTCAAATTGTCTCAGATATGAACCTGGAACGCAGCAGTCGACCAACAGAAAGATATATATCAGTGGATTTTCCACTTCGTAGCATTTAATTTGGTTCAAGTTACAGAATGCACATTCAACAATCCCTTCACTAATCAGGCTACTCTTCAAATGTAGTCAAGTTGATATCTGCGGGTGACCAGTTATTTATATCCCTACAATTTTGTTGGAAATAGTCGATATCGAGTTCACATAGCCACGTGCGTTTTCACGTTTTAACATGTTATGAACCTGCGTGACGTGGGGAGAACGTAGTGTACGCGATCACGCGTGTTAGCTGAGGGCAAACCACACTGGGACCTTGCACATTATGCCCGGGGTGTGTGTGAACCGATCATCATTTGTTTAATTAATTATTCAATATATATGTATGTACAAGTTTATCTATCATTATCATGTGTCGGAATCATTGTGAGCTTGCAACCAAATGTCTCGTTTTTCCAATTGTTGTTTTTTCAACGAAATATCCAACTAACCTTCATACATGTAAATGATTAATGAACACTTGTTTGTGGTTTAATGCTTTCTTATCAGGAGTCAATTTACTCGAAGGTCCCCTTCCACGGCTGATGGGTTTTCTGTGGAAAGTGTCGAAGTTAGTTACAGTTTGTGTGCGCCGTTGATATTAACGAACAGAGTTTATCGAGTTCCCAGGGTTTTTTATTAGTCCACACACGTCCCTTCAGTTTCCGCATCAATTCAGTTAATTTCTCTGATACTCCGGTATATCATTTGAGTTGAACAGTTGTGAACTTTCGCAGACTAGTAAAGCCCCGCCCCATTTTGGAGTATGTGTGCCGGTTCGAGTAGCAAAACTAGTAATCGTTATTGACACGAGTCCCGAAAATTTGTACTGAACCCGTTTTTGGAACCTCAACGGAACAAATATGATATTCTATAATTGAGTTGGTTGGAAACTGAGGATGTAGCGCGAAACTGAGGATGAAGCGCGATGCCCGCTTGCGGTAGTGTGCATTACATCCTTTTCCTGAATCGAGTTATAGTTGTTCAATTTTGGTGATAAATCGACTAACTAAACCATCTTCTTCTATCATCTTATAGGCTCGCTCTTCGTGTTGGAATAGTTGCCGGAGCCGTAAAACTTTCTATAGACAATGACATCTGGTCTTTAAATACGGTAAAGGTATGATTCTTGTTGTGGTCTTTATTTATTTTCATAGTTGTTTTTATTATTCGGCCGTATATTTTCGAAGTGGAAAGTCGGAAAGCCAGGAGGCAGGCTTTATACTTTCTACTGCAAAATCGACAAACATGTGTGATAAGGCACACATTTTTCGGACAACTGTTTTCAGCTATAGTAACACCATCAATACTTTTTTATAGTTTTCAGCCTTAGTACTGTTCACTGCTTCTTTTTTCCTGAGAGAAAATCGAGGTCAGGACCAAATGTCTGTTTTGTTCTCTTAATCATTTTTTGCAGGGATCTGACTTGTATGCAAAATTGAAGAAGTACATAGTACCTGGCACTATTGTATACGCTGAAAAGGTTAGTATGTTCCATTTTGTGAATACACTTATTTTAATCATTTACAGCTTCGGGTGAGATTAAGCCCTCCCCTCTTGTTTGCTTTCTCAGGGCAAGTAATAGTATGACTTTGCTTTTTTTTCTGCCAGTAGTTGTATCAAAGAAGTGAGACGTTACACTAGACGGTGTTCATCTATGGTTTGATATTCATTCGCCAGTCAAAGCGCCATTCTTCTGTGTGTAAAGTTTGTTTTGTTGCTGTTGTTTTCTCGCTCCACGGGTAGAGATTGCGGATTATCGGGTTTTAATTTAAACTGATCTCAAAACATCATGTTTTGCTCACACCTAGCAGATTACTACAAGCATAGCAGAATGTATTAACGCGACATTGTATATAGCAGCGACGACCACTCTCAGTTGCTTCGTTTTTCCTCTAGATAGTTTTCTCACAGAAAATATTTGTAGCTTCCTTCGGTAGAAGACGTCCAGATGAAAGTTGGTGGTTGCTGGAATGATGGGGTAGAGAAGGTATGTTTTTATCTATTCTGTACGTTGATTTTTCGATTGCATGTATCACGACTTATACTAGTATTTATATTTTGCATTTATATCATCTGAGATTTTTTGACACGTTATTCACGTGTTTTTTTTATAATATCAGAGAAGTTCATGAATTAATAAACTTGTTTAATGGGGTTGACCCTCAATGTTTATCTATAGTCAACAGGTTCGATGATTGAACAATAAACATTGATAAACCTTGAGATTAAATTTTCTCCCGAACTTCAGTTTAATACTGTCGGCTGTCGCCAACCATTTGATCAACAATAGACAATACAATCTGCTTGCATAGTTTTCGTTAGGTATTTGACTATTGAGCGCAAACAGTTAATAAATCTATTCTAAATCTTTTTCGTTCGTTATGCAAGTTTTGCTTCTGATAGTTTAGTTTTGTTTGCAAGTGTAATAGTTTCAGGTTTTCACCGGTGTCCAGAATGCTCCGTCAAGCTTTAATACCGTCGCCAACCATTTGATCAACAATAGACAAGATGCTTAGTTTTACATAGTTTTCGTTAGGGATTTGATTATTGACCTCTTTAAACATTTTCGCGAATACTGAGGGTTAACTGTGTGAACTAGGGTAATGTTCGATCTGCTCAGAAATAAATTATATTGGTTACCTTCCGTTTTCTGTTATTCTAAAATCCCACATTTCGATGTTTTAGTTCTAACTGATCAAGAAAAATGATAATAAGAAACGTACACTTTTGTGGTAGTCTGGTTATAGATGCAAAAAAAATTTATTCCGGTTAGCTTGTTGAATACCTACCTACCTGATGAATGAAATGAATTGTCTTTCTTAATGAGCCAGGGGTCAGGCAAGGACAATACGATTATCGGCCATCCATATAAAGCTAATTACGGAGCATACAGGTGCATGAGAGAAAAAAAGGCTGATCTGGTCATAAATGGTTTCCTGTATCCACAGTTCCGTTTGTTCTAAACAAATGTGTTTGTTGTCTTTACTAGTAGTAACAAATTACGGTCTTTTTTTCGTTATGACTAATCTACATAGCATATAATGTGTTTGTTTAGCTCATATACGCTTTTTACCAGTCAATATCGTTTCGCAAATTTTCCTTATGCTTTTTTTTTCAAATTTTCTTATGCCGAAACCGCAAACTAGCCAGTTTACCGAAAGTTATCAAACAAGTTTGCGAACCTCACTCAAGTAGGTTACAGTTTAAGATAAGATTGACGTATCCTGTGTCTATACTACATTTACTACTGTTCTCGGCGTTCTACTGTTATACCTCCGCTACCCTATATCGCTCCTATCTAAGAGTGTGGTAGTAGGGATATGTTAGGCTCCGTAACCTACTGCACAAACAGTATGGTAGTGCCATTAGAATGGACTCATTGTTGGGCCGAGCGACTGACCGCTGCTCGGTACTAAAGTATGTATTTCCCTCCCAATCTCATTCACTCGAGTATACAAACGTCACACATCTCTAACTCTCCCCTCCTTCTTTTTCTCTTTCCTTCTTTCTTTGCATTCACATTAATCACGTTTTGAACTAGCTAGTCTGACTGTATTAAATCTTTCCGTGTTTCGCTGTATTTTGGAAGCATTCTGGCAAGACCCGTCAATATTCAGTGACCAATTATATCCGAACGGTTGAGAACAAATAATCAATGGTCTTGGTCATTTCTAGGGACAGCTGATCATATGCGTATTAACTGTTTGAACAGGTGAGCTAAGGTCATTTTTTATCGCGCAAAAACCAGGTGCGGGAGCAATCCATTGTAAAACTCATCAGATTCCCTCATCAACATTCTCCACTCAGCTTCTCAGGATTTTTCGTTTCCTCTAATGCTACAGCATCAGTTTGTTGGCGCGATATTTTGATGCGGGTCTTCTGAGGCGAGCGGCTTCTTCATAGTGAGAAAAATGACAACATGAAGATATCTCCACTAATCCACACTGATTTTTGATTTTCGTAGTTTAATCTTTGGGTGACGCACAGTGCACAAAAGTCGTACTTGTCAAGTTTTGCTGTGTATACATCAAACTACAACCCGGATATGATCGTTCCTGTCAACGCATTGGAAACTCATTCTTATGCGCTAGTGGTAATCGGGACATTTAGTCTACCCACATTTATACTCTATAATAATCTTAAGATCTTTTGGTTCGCTCTAATTTTGATGTACAGTTTTTGATCCACTGAGACAAATAGTGAAATGATTTATAGTAGTTTTCCTCAGTTCAATCGTAATTTTTGTTTTCTGAAAACCTCAAATGGTTATTCGTCAAACTTACCGTATCATCGGGCAGTTCTCTCCGTCTTGTGATATTTCGTGAATGAGAAACGGTTGCGCCGTTCACAACCGTATATTAGAAGTAAATGGAGTAGTCACGTGAAGGGGTATAAACGAGGTGTGTGCACTGTTCCATTGCACGTTGCCGATCCGTTTCACGTGATCATGCATGTTACTAGCAGCATTTATGTATGGCAGTATAGAGTGTTCGCTCTCTCCAGAGCAAGCGCACGCGTTGCCCCTTCGCACCGTGTTTGTAGTTTGATCTTCTGCTATGACAAATCTCGTGACTTAGCCGTGGGAAGATCAGGTGCCAAGTCTTGCGGTAACGAACTCCGGACTAAGTACCCCCCTAAGTCCCAGATTCTGAAAACGAAACTTCTTTATCTTCCAGCAAATGAGGAGATAATATATGTATTTTTATCTAATTTTCTCACTAGTTCTCATTTTTTAACTCAAATTTAAATTTTATCCACTTTAAAGTGCGCGCGGCATTGATTTTGCGAGCCAGGCCTGAGCCGGTAAGCCACGCCCCCTTATGTCCCCCTCTAACTACCCCAGGTTTTGTCTGAGTTACTCTCAGGTTGAAACACATAAATCATGGCATCGAGATTAAACTACAATCAATATTTCTTTATTTTTTATTTATATACTGTGATTAGATCATCTCACGAGGTATCACGCACATGTTATAGTCATCGGAACCATGCACAAACTATCTCACAGGTTCTGAGTGTCGGATTACTAAGCGGTCTGGTGTTCTCATCGGGCTTATGGCTGTGTGCACACTCGTCAAGTGGTTCAATGTTTTACCGTTCTGCTAATAGTCCTTCTCCGCTTACGGTGTTATATTGTGCGGGTATCGTTTTCATCGTCCGTATTTGGCGTCGAGTTGAGTAATAGGATCCCCCGATGTTTTGGTGCTGAACAAAGGAGGACCGCCGTCGGGGCCCAGCTGGATTGGCTATTTGGTATTGGTCTCAATTCATTCTCGGATACTGTTGGTAGTGGCGGTCGCTGTCAGAACTCATATTAGTTTCGCGCACCACTCAATCAGTACAGTAGTAGCTCATTGATGTCACTGATTGATGGCGCGAGCAATATGTTCTGGTGCGCAGTTCGAGCTTATTGTTATTGCAACTGGCTGCGTTCCTACATCTAGCTGAGCGCAAAATATGAGTATTCATCATGCATCTCATTCACTGGGACTCAATAATAATTGTAGTTTGCATGCGTTAGCGCCTCTGCTTCCCGATCTGTAAGTTAGAAGTATGTATACAGTCTGTGGCTTTGTTCATCAGAGTACGTACGCTGGAAAAGCCTGCCCAAAACTCCCATTCTGCGTTTCTCAATCACTACACTGTCACGTAAGACCAGTATTCCGGCGAGAAACGAGCCAGAGGGATTATGGTCTGGTCAGTGGCATTCATATGGTATCTGGGTAAACTAGAATTGAATTGAACAGTCATGTAACTTTAGCATTCTAATTAGATATCGTGCACTTCGTCATTTTACGTTTCTGACTTCTGCTGTGTTTAACATGGTTTTACGTGACTGTGCCATCCACTAACAGTATACATTCCGTTGGACTACATTTTGACTTCAACTCACTCCCTGCGATTTTGTATGGTGGATGAAATCAGCTCTCTTCAATAAGAACTGTTTCATTCTATTGTCGTCGCTGATAGTTCCTTTACTATCACTAATGAACCCAATGAGAGATTGCGGTCAACGAAATTGTCGAAAAGGACCTTGTGTATGCTTACTTCATTACAGTAGAGCCACTGGCTTTGGTAGTGAACGCTCGAATTCATACTGAAACTAGTAGATACTACAGCTGTCAGACAGATTCGTGTCACAATTAGCATAGCATGTCAACACCTTCATAATCCACTTCTCGTAATCCGTATGCATGCAGTTATATAATGTATACTCGGGCCCGCACTCTTCTGGTACTCGCCAATCCCACGCGGGCGGCAGATGCTGTGTGCAGGTGTATCCCGAAGTTTCTATTCCCGACTGCGTCTCACTAACCACGCAGCCTTCCTGGTCTTTTGTGATATGAAATTTGTTTGTACTCTCCCTCCAATTTGGTGTTCCTCGCCGAGTTTAGTTAGGACTGACCATAATATTTGAACCCGCAAGTGATCATTTATTTTCTTAGAATAAAATCCAATAAGTGCTAATGGCGCTCGCATCTTGAAGGGGACGGAAAGGTGTCTATATGAACATGAAATTAGTTTTCATAATCTTTTAAAAAACCATTACTGAAGTATGTTTTGTTCCTCCCCACCCTTAACGTAGTTGAAGTTGTATTGCCGCACATATATCTAGTTAAATATCAATTTTAAAACTATTATACTCTGTTCTCTTGTGTTTTTCTTTCAATTCCAAGCACTTCCATACACTAATGGTAATATTGTTTATTCAAATTGTTCTTCAGTACACAATATACCCAAGTTCGACGGAGCTATCGAAGTTTTCCAAATGCCTCGGATAGTGCTGTTTCTGAGCGTGGTATGTTTTTAGATCAACGGTTCCCAGATTATTATTTATACCTGTTTGAAGTGACGAGTCAAATCTGGTTTTCTGTCGCCGAAATCTCGAATTATGTTTGAAACGCATCCGTCTTAGACTGCGAACACACCAACAAAAACCGAAATACTCATCTTCTTGTTTTTCCAGACCGTAGAAACCTATCGATGTAATGCTTACCCTAGTTATTTCCTAGTTTCGCGTTTAGGTGATCGCCACGGCGTATTCCGCATTGGGCGACAATGCAATCATAGAAAAACCCGTGGTAGAGTGCACCGAAGATGCTATTGTATTTACTATTAGCACCGCTGGACCATTCAGGTGAGAGATGCTACGTCAAGGGAACTTTGACAAAATATACTGACCTCTATGAAGCAGTTATTGGTAATATCGGCTAGGAGCTGCTAGTTGAACTTGCCAAAGAAAGTGTCCAAATGTTTGTATCATGCAAAGGATGTGTACATGGCGTGCTCCAAATCTCCAAACCAAGTGATGATTGCGAAACTTTATGAAAACAATCTATTCTGACCCCCTATGAGCTAACAGTCATTATCTCAACCTAGTTTTTTGACCGATAAGAAATATAATAGTAGTTTTGTAAAATTGTTTTCCCCGAACGCGTAAAGGGGAAAAATCACTGTGATTTTCTGTACTGTAAGGCCGCATTCGTCCTTTTTAGGTTGACGTTCAACGCCGGCGTTAATAGTGAAGAAAACATACGTATTGACTGGCGTCGGCGTTAAAGCCAATAAAATCGATGCGTATGTTTTCTTCACATTAACGCCGGCGTTAAACGCCGACGTAAAAAGTATGAAAGCGGCCTAAGGCCCATGTAGAAACCGACATGAACTAATTTGAATAACCGAGCACCATATTGTAGAGGAAGTATCTATGTTCGTGGACAGCACGAGCTGGAACCATGCCGCCAGATATACTACTCGAACGACCTAAATGTGGCTTCGTTCTCAGTGAGGATCGGCGACTGCGCCATGAGACGAATCCGATTGGTGAGAGGAATCAATAAAATCAATAACTCTTTTTGACGACAGATATTCTACGTATAGTCTACGTCTTCCATACTGAAACGCTTACAGTACACATTTGAACTTCGGAGTGACTGTTTTCTGATGCAAACTTGAATTTTGTCAAGAAAATTCTCGAACACGACTTCCAATAAGGAATCTGAATGGGATCAAAGCACCAACACAGGCGATAAACACATAAACTTTGTAACCTGCTCTCCCAATAACTGTAAATTCCAGTTACAACCGCATGGTATCAGCTACAACCTGGTGTTTGTCACCACGTTTCACCCACAGTTCATGACCAAGTTGGATCGAGCGTTCAATGTCCGCTGCTTCTATGCACACGCTGATAAAGTGGTGCACGTGAACATGGATGTCAGGTCAGTGATAAAAGTTAGAAAACATTCCGAAAAAGGTCTGACATATATTACGGGACAGTTCAAACTTTGCTTAACTACTTGTGAGGAAAATACATATGATCCATCGAACCGTTGTGGTCAGTTTGGCAGGGGGCGGGGTTTGGCGAGCGTCCAGCTCGTTTGCGCAGCTTTGATCTGCACACTCCCTCATATGTCGACGAATAAATGTAGAAAGTACCTGAGAAAATAGAAAAATAGAACATTGTTGAATACAAAGTTTATCCCATTTGTCACCTTTTCCTACATTTACAGTGTAGTACAGACAGATCTTACAATAGTACTGTTTTATTCGTTTTGAAACTGAGTAAGCTATTTCAGTTCCATCCCGACCGAGTCGATTGAGCAGTCGACGACCATTCTGCCGTCCTGTCACTATTCGATCCGCGACGGTTCCGTAGACGGACAGAGGGTGCGCCAGACCGACCTCGGCAGCACATTGGTTCACCGATGGGAGTGCGACAATCGTAAGTGAACAGGGGGTTGTAATCTCGCTCATTTTCACTGAGACTTGACAGCGAGCCAATGAATATTTCAAACGTCTTTAAACCACTTTGGAATTTTCCATTAAACTGCAAATCGCTGTTCAAGGTTGTTAGGTTTCGTATAAAAGAAGTTCATGAAAAAGTCTTCAGAAAACTTATATCTCGTGGGAGAAATAGCCATTAAAAAATCTTGGCACGATGTCAATGGGTCTCAGTGGGAATGAAATAAACTATATAACTATGGTTTGGGGGAGATCAGACCAAAACTGTGCGTGTCAGTCTCCTATCATGTGTTTGTAGTTCGATTTGCCCGCTGCTCGGATATAAATCGCCGTCTGTGCTGTGATTAAAGTACACACTACCAGTCATACCCATCGGAAAGAAGTTCGTACATTAGTTAGATGTATTCATACACAAATTGTACAATGGGACAGATTAGGATGAGAAAGAACGTGATAAAATAATTATAGACACTTTGTGGTGAAAGAAATTACATCACGTTGATAAAAACTGTGGATTAGCGACAGTTGTGTCAGATGTGTGGGAGTAGACTGAAAATTGAATTCGATAGCTCTATCGGTGGATGGAATCAAGTTTTACGTGCAGAAATGCAGAATTAACTCAGAATTCTGTTCTTGTTGAACAGTGTTGTACACAATTATATGAATGTGCTCAGTAAAAGATGTACTCAAAAATCTTTTTACACTTGTACACACAATGTACACACTTGTAACTTTTTTATATCACTTCTTTAAGCTCGATTCGGTATGCTGGTTCGCAACTGTTTCGTCACGGACGGAGCGGGACTTTCGATCAAAGTCCTTGACGAACGAGGGTAAGGTTTAATTATGGGTTTTCGGATTTGCAGGAAATAAAAACTCTCTTGTCTTGAACTTTCACTCACGATACGTCATGTAATGCCTAAGTTTGAAAGGTAGTACGATACGACAGTCTTTTTCATTTGGAGATGTTATAACTACTCCAGACGCCGTATTCCCTAAATGTCGAGAAACTAATTGGGATATGAAAATCGCAGGATGAGGTTGTAGCCGTGATACTGCTGCATACGGCCTATGATGCGAGGGATGTGTCCATCCGTGGCGAAGAAATTTTCCGGAACACCATCTCTAAACGCTATGAAGTGAACCGAATAAATCTTGAATCTTGATGTTTGCAGCTGTCCGATTCCGCTGTCGGTCGCCACCTCGCAACTCGTCTATGACAGCTCGCTCAACCTGGCCTACACCGTGATCGAGGCGTTCAATTTCCCGGACAGAACGAGTCTCCAGTTCAATTGTCAGATCGCCGTCTGCAGCAAGAGGGACAACGAGTGTCTGGGGGTCACGGTACATACTCTTCTTCATTCCTACTAACACCCCTACAGTATGATTACAGTACTTTCAGACAGTTCTTTTACGTGAATGTCACTGGAAAGGTTAACAACTTTTGCATTCGACTCTGATTTTCCTGATCACAAAGATTTTTTGACAACGTTGAAGCTTGATATAAAAACAAACATGAAATTACTGTAACCTCAGTAGGAATGACGTGAACCACACGAGAAAAACCTTGAAATTCAAAATAGATAAGTAGTGGTTTCGGTGAAATAAGAATGAAGAATGTGTGTATCGAGTACTGTGTATCTATTAGTGTATTGTGTATTTGTGTAAAAAAGTCAGACGTGTATGCAGTATGCATATTGAATTCAAAGGGAGACGTTTTCGATCTTTTTCTGTCTTTTGAAAACAGTTTACCATTTACTCAAAATTCAATTCAAACTTATATTGCATACTAATGATGTTATTCTACATTTTGTATTGAAGTACTGTTGCCTACTGTTTTCAGCCACCCAACTGCCCTAGGGTAACAAGAAATGATTTCCGTCCCAATTCTATAATAGATCCCGAAATCAACCCGACGCAGGTTAGTTTTATGAGAAACCACATTCTACGTCTACGCTTTGTCTATCATTTAACAAAATTGTCAATATGAAATTTTTTCTGTTCTACGTTTTTCATGTGAGAGAATAACAATAGAAAAAGAATGCCACTTTCATAATTTTATTGAAGTGACCATCTTCTATATTGTAGAAATGTGTAATACTTTTCCATTCAGGTAGTCGCCACTTTCCAAGGTGCTCTACGTTCGAACAATATTGGAGAGACTTTGATAGACGGAACTCTCACACCCACGGGTATTAGTGACAACAGGATACCTATTGGTAAGACAAAAATACACACGTGAATGAAACAGTCCAGATATGTAGTGAGAAAGCACCAGCAAACGTGTTTTTCGTCCGTGCGTTAGTAAACTCCCTGTTTGACTGATAGTATAGCTAGTATATGCTAACGTCTGGTAAACTCTTGTGGTTGGTTCGATTGCCAGACGAGACAGATGTTCATATTTACATATGAAATCACGTAACAAAAACTGATAAAGTTATAAGTATAATATAATGTAAAATATGAAAATATTGACAAAACCGAATACTTTTTGATTCAGCTTCGATGATTCCGCCGAATGAGTTGGACGAACATCCTTGGAGAAGAGAACAGAACAGCATTGACGAGGAAGAAAATATGGAGGGAAATTCAGCGGAAGACGCAAACGTTATGGCGGTCGAACTAAACGAAACTAAACCAGCAGAACAGACACAGGTAAAGAAATTTAAGTCTGGTCACCACTCGTAACTTTTCAAAGATCTCAAGAATTGATGTCACGTTGTACGCAAACGTTACAAAGTGTCATTCATAAACTACCACTTGGAATATTTCTATGTGGTAGCATATCAATCAATGGATCATAATCAGAATTTCATGAGTGCGTCGGATTTTAATTTTATGAGCACACCGTTTTTTATTCAACATTGTTATAATGAGATTGTAAGCCAGTTCAGTTATAATAATGCAGTAATACAACCGAAATGTTTAAGTTTTCCGAGAAAAGTCCTGCATCCCAATGGCGAATTCCCACGGTCCCTGGCAATGTTTATCTCCGAGATCAACCGCCGCTCGAAATATTCGTGAAGAGTACGACTCCGTCATCTAGAATCTCTGACAGAACGACAAGAGGTCGGACTCACTGTCTCTACGATACTTTAGAGGATGAATGCCTCACGGAAACCTCCAATTAACTATCTTTGGAACGTGTTGGTAATTTAAGCGATTTTGAGTACTTGAACTATTAATTTGGTGTAGATAGAAAGTTAAAATTCAGTTTTTTCAATGAAATAATAATAATATGGGAACTGTCAATTCATATCCTAGTTTCAGAATCTGATGCGCGACTGCGTCGGTTGGCCGACCAAGTAATGGATGTGGAGTCGGACTCCATCTTCGTACGACCTGTAGATGACCTCACACGACCACAAGGTGCGCAAATAAACCATTATTAATGTTTATAATATACTAGAAGTGTTGTTAACCACACAAAATCCGCAGCGGTACGTACACACAGCGAGAGAAGCATCGGGCATGATGGGGATTTCAATTTTCCTCATGAAAACTGTAGTTGAAAGAGCATAATTCCATACAACGTGAAACAATGTGTCGAATACAAGAATATAAATCAATAATTTTAATAATATTACAGCAATGCGTTCCCCGTCGTCCGCGAGTTCCGACTCGCTCACGTGCCTCAACCAAACAGCCGTGCTGGCTATGGCGGGAGCGTTCGCTCTCACCACGTTGCTCAGCCTCTTGTTCATCACCTACATGTGGAGAAGTCTTTATAAAACGTGAGTAACTTCACCATTCTACCATAATTTCATATTATAATCAAACTCATTAACAGCGGAGATTACATCCCTAGGAAAAGTTGTATTGAGTTTTGAATTTATGATTCAGACAACAGAAGCAGGAACTTAGTTGCAAACACATCGAAAATGTAATTCCACAGATCTGTAGAGTTACTTCATGCCGAAATAACATTACACATACATAAAATGATATACTACACACATGTAAGCATTGACAGATAAATAGGGGAATACATTTGAAACTGCACAAACTGTGTGTCCCTGAGTCAAAATGAACGCTGTTATCACCGGTTCGATTTGCGTGAATTCTGAAGATTCTCGTCTTCACTGAAGTACACAGCGGTAATTGAACCGGAAAACATGACTTCTGTCTATTTTAGCTACAGCTGCACGTGGTAAGAGAGGGACCAAAAATGTGAATTCCTTCGCTCAAAAACTGTATTTTCATATTTTCAGATGTGGCACAGAGGCAGATAACATGGAGAATCTGTGTACGCAGTCAACGAGAAGTAGTGTATCTAATAACAGTTCCGAGCCTCCAATATATACGCGACGACTAGGAAATCCAGATTATGTTCTACCAGTGCGACATTTTCACTGATTGTTATTCAATAACAGTGAAACATTGTTGGTACATATGTATGGAGTTTTAAGACCAAATCATTTATTCAGACGTTGTATCAATGTATGCCTTAGTAAAATTAACAAATCGAATGCTAGTTCTCTATTACCGTTCTAATTTTTCCGCAAGTGAAGAAAAATGGACAGAGCGCAGAGAAACGAGAAAATGTTCCAAACTTATTCTAACGTTTTTCTTTTCAAATTACTTAAACCCCTTCTACTTCCTAATTTTGATAGATTTCTGTCTAAGCATTCGATGCGACAGCTTCCAGCATCTGTTTTACATATTTGTATTGTTATTCAAAGCGTGCATCACTAACCTCAGGAAATTATATAGTCAATTAATTGGCTTGTTCACCGGTTGTTCATTTATCTATCTATGCCATTTCATCTTTCATTTGACCTGTCTGGTTTTTATTTATTTCAATGATAATAGTTTTTTTTCGTTTTGTCATTCCTCGCTTTACTTACGTCTTGGAGATGGTTCAAACTTCTGAATCGGTCCGTATAAAACATAAATACTTTCAAAACTTTGGTTTCTGTTTACACGATGTTTACCACGCTATTTACCACGTCAAATACACGTGAAGACCAATTTAAATAACATCTGAACCGTTGCAGCTCGCATGAACCCAATTATTTAACGATGGGCTTGTAAAAAGTGTACACATTCTTCCATAATAGAACCAATTAGAGATTAAACAATGAAACCAAATGTTTTACCATTCCTAGATAAGGAGCTGTTTAGCGAACCAATGACTTGAAGAACCGAATCACCACTATCACTAAACATTTGTTTTAGCTGAAGGGGCTTTTTAAACAAGTGAACATCGTGCTTTTTGGGGTGGCAATATTGGGCTTTACGGTCTACTCAAAAGTTTTTGCGATAGCATGTAGATTAGAAACTTTGCTGACATCTATGTAAATCAACTAAGTGATATGACTTAAAAGGTGAGTAAGGAATGGGACTTGAATACGGAATAGATGAATACGGAGTAGGGAATAATGAGTAATCTAAATTCACTGGTTACTGGTTACTGGTTGGGTTTTCCTCCCTTGTTGCAATACATTAAGACAATTTCACAGTAAAAATGACATAAATCTATGCCCTTGAAAGAGTCAGTCTGAACATAACATGTAAAAATACGTTGACTGGTTTTCGGTATGTGAAGGAGATTAGTGATGCAATTAAAGTTCAGCGATCAAACACTAGTTGACTTCAGTTTATCGACGTAGTTTGCTTGATTTTGTCAAATTCGACAGATGTAACTGCAGTACTTTCTATGTTGTGCTACTTCGCTTCGCATGTGTTAGAAGTGTTCGAATATTGAAAAAATAGAGGGTAAACGCGCCCGAACTATACCGTACATCAGGCCTTTAAATACTCGCAAAACTCATCCGGCGCTCCAATAGCAAAAGTGAGTCAATTTTGTGTATAGTTAAATCTTGTTGTTTTGAATAGTTTTGCTTATTTTGAGCAGTTTCTGCTATTTGGAGTATCCAATGAACTTTCAATGATTAGGGTTCTTTCTTCAGCTTTCGTAGCGGACCTTCAGACGCCACGGCATCTGGTCGGTGGAGAGAGTTGCCGCATTCTTCATCGGTAAGTTGCGTTTCTAAGTAGATTCCAAGGTTTATACATTCTCTGGTAATCTCGCTATCTTTACGCTCAGTTGGAATTTTTGCGTCGTCTCTCGCTAGTTGCTCTTTGACAGCTCTCTTTGATTTTTGTTGTTCTAATAATGAGTAACAATAACAATCATTTCCTAATTTATGGGTTACCGTGGCCGCACTACCCAAGTGATCAGTTAGATCAGTTCTTTAGGAGTCGGTCGATGTAGTTCTATAGTTCTGTTGATGGTTATCGATAACCTAGTATTATTTGGAATTACTGGTTTCGGTTTTCATGGGAAAGCGCTCGGCGTGCGGCATTTGACAATGGTTTCATTTATTCGCCCTAATCGTGTTTCTATTTCATGCTGAATCGGGTACAGATCAAAGCGACTGTTCTGTTCAATCTGGTGTTATGAGCAGTTCCGAAGAAGTAAGCTGGATCACATGGTTCTGTGGCCTCCGCGGCAATGAGTTCTTCTGTGAGGTGAGACTTATTTTCAATCATGAGTTCTTTTCTGTTTCAGTTATTGGCAAGTAATCTTTCATCAAACTTCCGTGTATCTGCTTTACAGTTGGTGGCCTCGCGGTAGGTGGAAGGCACTTGTGTCTAAGTTAGTTCAATTATACATGTTCCAGGTAGATGAAGAGTACATACAGGATCGTTTCAATCTCACTGGTTTGAATGAGCAGGTACCAAAATATCGTCAAGCCTTGGATATGATACTCGATCTGGAACCAGGTACATTCATTCTAGACATTATGATGAGGTTGTTTGATCCTCCTATACACCGTTGCCTCGTACACTTTTCGTTATCAGTGAGGTCCATAACTGCTTCGATCTAGATTATGTGGAATTTTAACTGAAGGGGTCTGTCCATCGGTGGTGGTGTTTAGCTGTTCGAATCCTTGAATCAAATTTGATCCACTTATAATGCAGAAGAATTGGAAATTTTTTGGTGTGTATGGTTGGACAATATTGGTCTGAATCGCCCATTTCATATCAGCCAGCTCCGGCCATATAGTGAATTTTTCTAACTGACTCAGAAGATTCAGAAGACTGTACTTCAGAATATTTTCCAACTGTACTTTAGAAGACGATTTGGAAGACAATCCTACCAACACCGATTTGGTGGAGCAGGCCGCGGAGATGCTATATGGCCTGATCCATGCCCGATATATTTTGACTAACCGGGGTATTTCGCAGGTTAGTAGTCCATTCAAAAATTGTTTGGGATAAAATGCGTCATTTATGCTATAATTTACATGAAGCAAACGAAAAGGGTTAATCTCCAATACATTTCATCGTAGTCAAGATACCCTGATTGGCCGGGGGATCCCAAACTCTTATTATAGCTCGACGGTGTAACTTTCTCTTATTCTCTGGTGGACGTGGAAGGGGATCTTTAATTATTTAAACTTCTAACCTAGATCATTCATCATCCAACATACGCTTTGCATTGTTATAATACAACAACGTGTGTGTGTGGCGTTCACGTTTTTGTCTATGAATTTAATAGTATATTTCAGGGGAAAAAAATATGACACTCATCACTCAAATTCCTACATTCCATTCAATTCATCATGTTCATACGCTTCAAGTGTTTGTATGAGTAGTTCGTAGCATTATTTTCTCGTATACGAATTCATGTAGTTTTCCTGTTTTGGCAAAAAGGTAGATTCTGCCGGGTGTTCGGTATTTTCGGTAATATATGCTCCGTTCACCAGATGACATGTTTTCAGATGATTGAAAAGTGGCGTGATCATGACTTTGGAGTTTGTCCACGTGTATACTGCGAGAATCAGGCTATGCTGCCAATCGGTGGGTTTTACCTGCTCATTGTAGTTAGAAGAGTTTTGAACTTATGTACACAATAACGTTTATGAAAATGATATTCGAGAATCCCGGGGTGCTGAAAACCATCATGATCGTATTAATAATTAGGTGCGATGCTCCGCAGAACGTTGCGAATAATTTTCAAGTTTTTGGTTTTTGGCCAATTAGCCTGAGGGTGAAGAAGATAAATCCTTTTAGAAATTTCTCGTTAAAGAAGGACGATTGTGTGGACCAATCCCGTGTCAACGGTCCTTTAAACTCCAATGGAAAAATGTAACTTAAACTGCAATGGAAAATTGCAGTTTAAAGGACTGAAGCGTTGAGATTGGACCACATAATCGTCCTTCTTTAAACCTCATAGTGGATGCAATTGGTTTTCGTGGGAGACGCAGAACTCTATCGCCGTGCTGGTAAAATCGCTGAACCTCCTAAACTATCGAACCATCTTTGACATGTGCCGTCAAAATGCATCTGTAGTGTTCATCAAGCCGTTGTGCGATTAAGTCTTAGTTAGTGTTGGGATATTTGATGAGGAATAGTTCTACCTCATTTTATGGTTTCTCAAACAATGATGATGAATTGATTTTGCAGGTCTTTCTGATGTACCCGGGGAAGCAATGGTGAAGCTATATTGTCCACGCTGTTGTGATGTGTGAGTTTTCTCTTCACTTTGCCAGATTGGATCATTTACTTTTTTGCGGTTTTCGATTCCACTGTGCATTGAAACTTGAAGTCTAAGCATGATGCATGAAATCTATTGACAACCCTTCTGTGACCACTTAATACAAGTATTCACAGTGTATAAAATAATATAGGTTGCTATTTATTTTATGTAATTTCATATGATTTGTATAATTGTGTCGGTCAATGTTGACAATATAATTGAAGCTGAATTTCTACCCAGTTTTTTCGTCTACATGAATGAAGCTAAATAACGCAACTGGATTGTAGGGCGCCAGATACTTCCGAACTTATCTCCAACTAACTTGTTTAGTTTGACCAGATAACTTTGTCTATGACATGCAGGTTTGTCCCTCGTTCTTCGCGTCACCAGCATACGGATGGCAGCTATTTCGGTACAGGATTCCCGCATATGCTCTTCTTTGTGCATCCAGATCATCGTCCACGCTCACCCGCCACTCAATTTGTTCCTCGGTCAGTTATTTCACCTCTTGTTCTGACGTTTATTAAAGGCAGATATCCCCGCCAGCATGCAAATTGAATATATAGTGAATCGCCTATAAATGACTCATTTTTCGAATATATATAGTAGGAAGAAAGAGAATATCCCAAGTTTCACAGTAAGTTTATTAGCGAATGTTCGAATTTCTCAATCTGCAGGTCCGCGGTAGTACCGCGCAGTCCCGCGGACGTGTTACCTGTTAGGCCGCGGTTGTATATTCAACTGTGTTCAATAAATACTACTCAAATTATTTCTTTTTCTGTAATTATTTTCTCTGTTTTTGTTCAAAATTTCAAACATGATCATAAACTTGAAATAAACACAAATACAATGGTTAGGACATCCCGCAAGTTCGCAACCTCAAATTGCGTTACGGTAGGTGCGCATATACGCAGAGGTACCGCCTGATTTCCGATGAAACCCGATGAAGTTCAAAAATAAATTTCTTCAAGTAAATTTTAATGTTACCTTTTTACACTCATTATCTGGTAGTAACTACCCAAGTCAAATTGGAAAGGGACCTTATCTCAATTTCGATGCTGGCGTGGATCTCTGCCTTTAAAGATCTTATTCTCTCAAGCAATCGCAATAATGATGATTTTCAATATGTATCAAGTTTTATAAATACAATAAAATAAAAGTAAAACCAATACGAGTGAACCGTTAATCATTTTCTTCAGACGGCTTTTTGGGCGCATTGGAAAATGAGGCAATCGCTCTTCTGCAATCAATCAATTATTGGTCATTGATGTTTGTTTGTCAGATGACACTTATTTCAGACTTTATGGATTCAAGATACACCCTCTGGCCTATAACCTGCAGTATCACCAATCGCCTCAGGTTTGATCTTGCATTATAGTTTGATTTCCACTAACTCATCATAATAATAAAATGTGAAATAAATAAAAAAAGTAGATTATGTCATAACTTCTATTTTGCAGACTGGAGCCGATCCTAGCAATGTAGCTGCAAATGATAACGTCGGTCAACAATTTGCCAATGCGTATGGTCTTTGAAGAAAGAATGCGTCGTTCGAGTTTTACAAAGTGACCTTTGTTCACTTGAAGTTAGCTGATTATTTGAGATAATTTGATATATTTGATTTTGTTTCATTTTCTATTTCAACCCGAGCTGTTTTGTACGGTCTCACTTCTTGTTCCATTATTTGATTTCAATAAACCTTCTAGTTTCTTCGGAGTTTCTCTCTAGCGGGGCCGATGAATGCAAAATATAGTTTAGAAGATCGTGACAAATCGGTGGAAACAACGGCCGATTCTAGCAGTAGCCTGGTTTTTGGTAACTCGTTCTTTTCAAAAATTTGTTGAGACTATAGGTAAAACCACTTGGTGTTAACTGGAAAAGTGACCAGTTTTTAATTTTAGATGACCAAAGAGTTATCTTCTCATCAGAAACCTGAAAAAGGTTACAGAAAAACGCTTAGATAAAAATTACGCTGATCTGAAAATATTCTACTTATGTTCAAATGCTTACTAATTTGATTGTTTTAAAAATATTCATGACATTTCTATCGCATTGCGACTGTCAACTGTTCTTCTGAGGCTGTCAACTGTTCAATTATCGACCGCAACGCCGGTGACATACTTGAGGGTTTTTTGACATTGGGGCGCACTTCGTTTCGATTACTGTATCACGTGTTTCCGTCGACGATCGACCGCTGGAATTTTTATAATTTATATTGTGGCAAGATAAATCATTCGCGTTAGTTTCAATTACATATTTCATCATAGTTTCGCAATATTTTGTATTGTCATTCTCATATTAAAGATATATGCCTGCTTGACTGAAGTTTTGTTTGTAGTTATAGAATTATGAAGTCCAATTCATCTACTCGTCCAGGGAGTATGGTGCTGTCGAAAGATGAACCGCTTGAGTTTCAGGCAAGTTTGGAACTTCTGTCTTTTGTTCATGAGGGTGGCTACTATAACGGTACGCTGTACGATTTAGTAAATGAACAGTATTTTAATATATTAGAAAGTTGACATACGCTCCTTTTTCGTGTATTGAACATTAGAAGTACTTCCACATGTGTTTCTGTGATTCTTCTTTTTTATGATGTCTTTCACTCTGCAGTTTGTTTCAGGTAGTCCCAGAAGTCGGCCTTCGCAATGAATCCATAGAGTTTACTCTCGGAATGCCACTGAATCAGGTAGTTTACTACCTACTATGTGCATTTTTCTTACTTTCACACTCATTCCTTAAAAAAAGTCAAAAGTTTTTTTCGAATTTCGTAACTATTTCAACTTTCCTTATAGTCTAACTTCCAAGTTTGGGCAAGTTCGAATATTGGTCGGCACAAATGCTTCAAGCTTCAAGCAATCACTGCGCTATCTAACTATCAGGCAGGGTCTAAATTAACTTGAATCCTTTCAGATTATCAACATGATTCAACACAATGCACGAATTTTGCGGAACATTCGGCTTGCCTACTCCAAAAAGGTTAGTTTCATCACGTACAATATTAATATAGTCACTGTTTGAACAATAAGTGTAATTTTTGGTTGACTTTCGTCTATAACAAGTTGTTGTTCGATTGAAGGGCTCTCATTTGCAGGAAGGATCATGCTAATTTCGCTTTTGACCAAAATATATTTGCTGTCACATTACGAGTCTCGATCCATTGAAAAATTTAGTCTAATTCAAATGAAACTGTCGCATTTGATTCTCTTCCGTTATTTCCCTATCAATGAACATTTGCAGAACCCCTACTCCCGTGACATTTGCATATCGCTGACTGAAGACGGAATTAAGCTTTACTTTGATCCCTCAACGCAATTATTAAGGGTGAGTTTGTAACTCGGGGTTATATTTTGGAGTATCATAGTTGCCTTGTTTGAAGTTCTACCTTTGCATCGTGGACATTGAAGCTGTGAAGCTCAATATTATAATGGTTTGAACACCAGTTTCAGTTTCAGTATACATTTCTTTTTACCGAATCTATTTTTCATTAGAATGATGAAGCACAAGTGCGCTGAGAAACAGGCGTGTGACAGAAACAAAGTTGTTTTTCCGCCTAAAAGCTGAGCAAATGGACTTAATTGTATCTTGCAGCTCATTCACGTCGATGACCTAACAAACATCGTTCTGAAGTACAAGTGAGTTTTTTATGGTGTTCTTTGATTTTCATTGCTTATCAATTCAGTTATGACATCAAAGTGTTCCTTTCCGCTCGCCTATAGACATACGGCACAGTTCATATTCTTTAAACTCGTAATATCCATTTTGAGTATATATTCATGTTATTATCAGAACTACGACTCCGTTTGAAGGGTTTTATATACAATGATGATGTGCGCTACGAAGTAGTTATTTGGAAAATTCAAATTCATTCCGAACGTATATATGTCAAATGACTGTATTTAGTGACAAAACGTTCTCTGAGCCGGGAGCAGAAGCTTCGCTTGACCGAGTTGACGAATATTTTGGATCCACACATCCCGGAGGTAGGCAAGTTTTTGTGTGTGAAGAAGTGGCTGCTCCACCTCAAAATAGTCCATTGGAGTTATTCCGTTACTTTGTCCAACAACATACCTAGTCAAAATCATAATTTGACATTTTCATGGCTACTTTCTCGATGCAAACGTGTTTGTTCAGTTTGTCGTTGCATTTGTTCTCAACAATGTTTCATTGCATCTCAATGTTATGTTAGTGTTCTTCAAGATATTATTTAGGGTGAGTTTTTCGACTCATAGGTCATAGTCATTCTTTCGTATTCATATATTTTCAGCGTATGATGAAAAACAGAAGCTATATGTTCAAAGCTGGCGCGGTCTCTCATTTTGCTTCCCGAACAGTGGAAACGTCCGAGTTGCGGTTAGTTCTCAGTTTATTTGTCAACCGTATTCTAGTGACGAATTAAATCTCGTGGAGGCACAGTGGGGACGGGCAGATAATGACTAGTAGTTTCGAGTTCATTACAACCGGAAGTCAAAGACGTCATATGTTCAAACAGAACAATGAAATACAATAAAACTTTCTCGTATTTCGGTCTGGACCTCAATTATTTGACCCTCGCGAGTTCTCTACAAACGATTCCAATTTTCGATTCTTCTGGTTAGCAAGAATTTTTCTCTCTCCTAGTACCGACCGAGTAGATCAACAAAAATTTCAGCCCGGTTTCGGTCCACATCTGCAGTCCCTCCAATATGATGGCACAATTCAACCCCGTCTGACAAAAATGTCAATTTTCAAAGGCTCTGCTCCTAACAAAACAGAGTGAGTTGTTCATATGATTAGTACTACTGAATTGACTGGGCCTGTAGAACTGCTTGTTTCTATAAAATGGACCTCTATTCGAAGTTTGTCTTTTCTTTTGTTCTTTTCTCATCCGTCTCCCGGGTTTGTATAGTATTCACGTTTTGGTGCAAAAAACGAATTCACTCTCCCTAATGTGGCCAGAAGTTAGGTTGTGGGGGTATTTTATATATTAATAAGTGTTGTAAGGAAAAGTCTATTATACCATGTGAGCTAAGTATCATGCAAGCATAGAAGTTGACCATTGAAACCAGTAATCAGGTCTTAGATGCTCTTTTCGTAAGTCGTGTGTCATATACGCTACTATCACCAGAATAATTTTGTATGGAACGTGATAATTTTCTAATCTTCGCAGCCTGTCCAGTGTCACCAATGCCTTTCAGAGCTGTTGATATGCCTCTCGCTTGTTATTGTGGTCAGAACAGAACTGTGTTGCTAGAATGTCACGTCAATGGAACTCAGTTCAACGGAATCGATATAACGTTTTGTACACAGGGTTAGTTACAAATGGGAGACTACTAGCGATATCTATGTAGTTACGTTTTGCATAGTATAAATAGTTGGTTGATTGCTGTGCAAAAATCATGGGCCACTTTGTTTTTGAAAGGGTCTAACGGTCAAAATTATACTTTTACCTCAATACTAAGCATTCCCTGTTCATCCTGCCTTCTCAGTTGTATTGTAGTCTGTAGTTTTATCTAGTAGTAGCACTCTTACGTTTATGTAGTTACTGTATTTGCGTTTTACAGGTGGAACCACATCATCTCGTTTGTCTGATGCTGATTTTGAAGTGGTCGAAATGAAGAAAACCCTATCGTTCGGGGATACTGTGGCGGTATGTTTTTAGTGTAGTATATATTGTAACCATAATTTAGCATTTCACAAACAAAACGAGTGGCGTCTTTTTTTTGCCAAGATTTAGCTTATTTAATTCAATTCAAAGGATTCTTGTTGAAGAAAAGTTGAATCTTGTTCGTGTCTGCTAATAGAGGCTGTCAATACTACATTCTATGTTTGCAGTCGGTTCTGAGCAATTTGGGCGCCCCGTCGAAAGTGTTCTACAAGAGTGAGGATAAGATGTCCATACACCGCGAGGGTGGAAAGAAGGAAACTCTTGGCAATGTGCCACACTTCTTCTTCAACTATTTCAGCATGGGCATGGTAGGTTGTTCCTCACAGCATCTATAGTTTAGGATTTGCTGTACACCCCACGTATAGGTTCCTGGGTAACATTACGAGAAATGCTAGTGTTTCTCCGTGAGCAAAGTTTTTGTTGATGGTTAAGTATAGTGTGGGGGAGTTAGTGGTATGATGTCTTGTGAGTAAAAGAGATGAATATAATCTGCGAAGCTGATCAAACTACAATTTACTACTTGATATGAATTATAACATGTTTTTGAGCATTATTCCTCAGTCTTCACTGATCTCTTCTACTCTATGGTGGCGTGTGCAAGGTTTTCTCAGTCCTCTAATTGCTGTCGTTTATTCAGTGAAAAAAAACTAAGAGAAGGATGAGGTGAATAATGTTCAAATCAGATTGTACACTAATTTTTGAGCACTACGTTCATCGTCAATCTCGTTGATACATATTTGGCAACTTTATGGCCATTCTGAATAGGAACCAGGAATTGAGTGCTTAATTTCATTGAGTAATTGCTCTCAGGGGAAAATATAGTATCGTAGAGATCTAGCACAGGATACGAAGAGCATAATACCTTTCATATTTGAATCGAAGAAACTCTGACTTTATCTTGTTTGGTGTAATATAATTGGGGGCGGAAAGTGCTCTTTCACTGGTGTCTGATAAGGAAGCGAGAGACATGTAGTTTTCAGAAACCCAAAAAAAAGAGAGGGAGGTAGAGAAAACTGTTCCTTATTTGCTCTAGGACTGTTTTTAGGAATGCGTTTTATATTGAGTTTTAGTCTTTAATTATCACATCTGTATTATAAAATTCCGTACAGGTGTGTTTTTGATTTTCAATTGCGGGCCGTGACCGAGCATCGCTCTCGTTCTGGGTATTGTAAGACGATTCACAATCTGTCACCATCCCCAGTCACTCTTTTGTGGGTAATCGGGTATAAACCTTGCCTTACTGACACTCAACCAACCTCAAAGCTGTTTGATTTACAGCCATCTCGGGGTGACGATTATAGAGTCATTTGTATCTATCGTTCGCGATAGATTGGTTACTAGCATTCGACTGAGGATTAGCGAAGATTGGATTTAAAGTTTATCGATGGCTTATCGTGCACTGGAAATATCGTATTTGGTACCAGTTTATCTCCCACGCCAGCTGGTAGAAGTGACACATCGAGTCTGAAGTAACTCTGTCCAGATTGCAAGCTCATCAAACTACTAATTCAAATAAACGTCGTTTCTCTGTTTTGTACGAGGATGAAGTTGAACGCTTGTTTTGAGAGGGTCGTAGTATGTGTATAGTTTAGTCGTAGCATACAATAAGTTAGCGAAAAAGCTGATTACGTTTGACTTGAGCTAGATTACACCTGGGAAGTGGGAAGGTGTTGTGTTGTATTCGCTCATATTCTGGAAGTAATTATGTATTTGACTCATCCCGGTCTCGATCATCTCTCATAATTACCTCTCCGCCACGTTATAATTAGATTGACGCAGGTGCGATTTATGGACGACGGCGTATCGCTTTGTCCTGTCCGCCCAACCAAGTATTAACTCGGACACGTCGAATTAAAGATGCCCAGCTAATTTCGTGTCCAACTACGTCCACGTTTCCACGATGCTCGTCTGGTGCTTGGTATTTATGACTGATCGATAATGAATTGATCAATATATTAAGAATAATAAAGTAATGGAAATTTCGCTAGAAGCCCGTATTCCTAGGGATGCGTGTATATAGGTTTGTCATGAGCGCATTTGTTTGTGAAAATGAATGTTTTCTACGGGAGATAATATGTAGATGTATGTAGTTAAGTTTCAAGAAGTTACTTGAACACAATGAGAGGAAAGGCACAATTTCGTTGGTGGATCTCTTGAATAACTTGTTGGTAGCACCATTCTCGGACTGAAACCACAATACTCAATAATGTATGAGCGACAGGGGCAAACACTTTGTCCTAATAGCTTATGCAAAAATGAATTCACCATGCTGCGTAAGATTGAGTTCGAGCCATTTACCACATCGCGCGAAATTAGTGTGATTTCTCATTGAGAAAGGCTATATATAATGTAAATTACAAGACGTTCACAAGATCTTTTATGTACATGTATATAGGAACACCGTTTGTAGCAGGAATGGTAATGTAGATGAATATGAGATAGGCGGATACATAATGTGATAGTTGTCTTTTCGAAATTTGAGCATCTGTAGGATGAAATGCATGTTGAGGAAAGAAAACGTTAAGAATAGTATGTCATGTTCTATAGATTACAATCTTAACTAACGAACAGCGGTTAAACATCAACATATATTGGAAAACAATATTGAACGAAATTATAACTGATCTCACAAAATTGACTAGATTATTCGGCAAGTGACGTAGAATTATGATATCTTATGATTAGATTCCAAAGTAGGCGTTTGCTAGATTTGGTGGTGGCGGCGGTAACGGTGGGGTGAGGGGCTCACTGGTGGCACTAGAGCTGGAGGAACAACTCAAATGATGTGCCATGGTGAGCGGGGTTCGAGAGTGTTCCCGTGTCACGTAGGAGCCCTTGAACTGTCGCTCCCTCAGACAGTAGAGACAGAGCAGGAGTACTGCCAGTGCGCCAGCCGCTAAGAGCAGTGCCGCCAGGATGATGACCAGCTCACTGCTCTGCGTCAGTCCGTAGCGGGCGCCGAACAGTACAGAGCAGTCGTTGAGCTGAAATATAAGTTCCAATGAAAGTTTTATTTGTTGTATATAGATTATTTATATGAGAAATCAGCAAGTTGCAGTGATATTATATGTCGTATATGGATTATTTTCATGGGAATTACTGTATAGGAATGAGCGAAGTTGCGCGTGTATTGTCGAGAATAGCGAAGAGGCAATAGATGACTACTATTTTATTTATAGTCGGTTTTCGTTCATTCGTTTCGAACAAGCCCTTCACCAAGTCGAAGAATTAGGCTTACCTCGCTGACAGCCAGTAGTTGGTGTCCTTTGACCAGTTTCGGCTCCGCGCATCGAACGTCTTGGTAGTTCAACAAATGTCGAAGAGCATATCGTTCCTTCATGTGATACTGTATGTGTTGAATGGAGCAACTGCAGTCCCACGGATTGTCATTCAGAAATACCTGAATAGAATATATTGGTAAATTTTCAGAATAGTATAGAAAAGTTGTGGTCTTTCTTCCACAAAGTGTCCATTTTGATGGAATAGTTTTTTTTTCAACGATACGACAGTTTTCATAAGTGTTGGGTTGGATACATAGAATTATTCCCCCTAATCAGTTAGGTTATTGTAGTTTTAATAGAACATACGATTTGTAGTTGCAAACGAATGTTTTCAGAAAATTGATACACGGTTCAGTAGCAATCACTATTTTTGAGGTTTTCTTGTTAAAGTAAATATTCAAACAGATAATCAAACATTCTTACCTTGTCTATTTTGTTGATGTAGTCTAATGTGATTTGTGAAAGCACAGAAAAGTGATTGTGACTTATGTCCAGCTCCTGGAAATTGAAATAGATCAAACATTAATGTTTCCTTTTCGAGATCGAATTGTTATTGATTGTTTGCCAAAACACGTAGTTAGCCAGCACCCAACAGTCTGTACCTCACATAGATGAATTAAAATCGTAACGATTGTCCTTAGTTTTATAACTTCCATCCAAATGAACAGATATACTATTGGACTAAACCAGAAAACAAGAATACCTTTATATTTGGCAGAATATATTGAAGGTTATCCGGGAGACCACTCAATTGATTCCCAGAAATATTGAAGGAGTGAAGATGATAGTATTGAGGTGGGAACGCGATCGGGATATGTTCAATTGCGTTATATGCCATGTGTAGACTGGTTAAGGATATCAAGGTTTCGGTTAGTTCCGGGTGAAAACCTGAAATGTAGTTTGAATAATCTCACTTCTCATTTTCCGATTCTCTTTCTTTCCTTCGTTAGACTACGGAACGCTAATGTGAACCGCGCTCGAGCTTATAATCGGATTGCGCAGAATCAAACAAGCGCGTAGGTGCTAACGGATTGTCGCTTCCCTAATGAACTTGGGTGAATTATTTATGTAACCCGGTTTTTTGGTAGCCTAACCGGTTTTGGTAACCCATTTTGCAGGTTACCGTTGTAGATAATCGGTTGGTAATCTGAAATGATGAATTCGTTATCAAGACTTACCTTCGAGAAAGTTGCCGGACATCTTGAATACTCGCACAGTTCCCTGCACCCAACCGAGCCATTGTGATTTGAACTCATTCATATGATTGAATGACAGATCTAGATCGATCAATGGACAGTTCCTGAAGGCGTCCGGATGAAACGGCTCCTTAGCCAGGCCCAATAGGTTGTGGGACAGATCCAGAGTAGTCACATTGTTGCCACACAGAGCGCAAGGACCAATCTGTAATTTTTTTGGTAGATTCTGCTTTTTCTATGGGTCGATTCACAGCAGATAACTTCACAACACCTAATCTTAGAGTGGCTGTTTTCTCAGTTAGACGGAAAAATTCGAATTGAGAATTGTATATGGTTGCTCTCTAACGGGTGATAAAGGATAATCGACATAGAAGACGATATTAGTAATCATTTCCATCAAAATCTTCGATGTAAACAGTATTTGTAAGTGAATCATATTAAGATTTTTGATATTCTTACCTCAGGAATCTCATTGTGGCTCAGGTCAAGTGTTGACAGATGGACTAATGATTGAAGTTCACGTGTTGGGATTTCCTTCAGGTCGTTACCGGCAAGGCCAAGATGTTTTATTTGGGGCACTTCGACCAGTGACAAATTGGTTATGGTGCGTAGATGACAGTTGTTTAGGTACAGTTCTTCCAGTTGGGGAACATCAGTGAACAGTTCGTTAATCTAGAAACAGAGATTGTTCAGACTTTCTACCAAAATGAAATCGTAAATTTCGAATAGTAGTTCCAGGCTAGTTCTTCATTTTTTTGCGTATCACAAAGAGTATGCTCAGGCTACGTTTCAGTTTCACAAATATTGTCTTTCAATATGTTGTCTAAATAAATTTCTAACCTGTTTCACGGGAATATAGTTTCCATCCAGGTGTAATGCTCTGAGTGTTCGTAATCCGCGTAGTAAATTAGATGAAAGCTCGGATATGTTATTATGCGCCAGAGACAACGAGTGTAGATTGTGCAAGAACGAGAATACACCGGTGGGCAGAATACTCAGACGGTTCTGGCTCAAGTCGAGGAAGCGAAGCTGTGGCAGGCCGCCGAAGTTGCTCATGGTCGCATGCTCAATGTTGTTGCCGGACAGATCGAGCAGCTCGAGCTGTGGAAGTCTGACCGAACGACTCATCGCGGGCAGACCGCAGCCGATCAGTCGGAGTTGTCGCATGCTGGTGAACTTGTTCAGGTTGTCGTTCCATCGAAATTTGTTGGCAGGTCTGTGCTTAGCCACCTGAATAGACAGAGAACGAGTTTGCAGCGGAAGACGTGAGATGATTTCGGCGAAACGGGTGTCATTTACTCCTCCCTGGTGACAGTAGACGGACCAGGACATGTTCCTGGGAGGGGTACTGTCACATTCGCACTCCGTGGGACAGTCGTGGAAGGCTTGAAAACTTTCGAGGAATAATAGCAGTAGTAACAGCATAGTTAACATTGTGCGTGGCCGAATATGAATTGGGCGGGTCACTACCGGCTAGGGTTAGCCGGGGGCGGAGTCGTGTTTGCTCCGCTCATCAAAGGCACCGGTGGCAGGGGATTAGATGTAAATACACATAACATGCTAAACAAACAGTTTTTTTGTGAATGTTTTCTTGTGCACACAAAGTCAACGACTTACCAGTTTACCAATAGTTTCGTACCGTATGAATACCGCCATCAATCGTTGGAAGAAGTAATGAGAAGGTCGTTAGAATTATTTACTAGGCTGACCACATATTATTTTTTGGGTAATGTTGTATGCACATCATCATCATTATAACTGATTAACAAATAAGCATCAATCAAATCATGTTTCCCATGAAAATGTTCCGTTAGACGTGCATATTTATACTTTTGTTGAGCCGAATTGCTGTAAAATAGATAGATATCTTCTTTGGTGCACGATCTTCAAAAACGGTGATCGTTTTTCACAGTCAGTAATTGCCTGTTTGGCAACACGACATATGGTAGAGAAGGAGAGGGTCAAGAAACCACGCACGATTAGCTTCCTGCAGACAGGTGGCCCCATCTCCAGTTAATTCGTTTTGTTCTTTATCTGACACCGGAAGTACACCACTTGTAACTGCTGTTTGAAAAACAAATATTAGCCATTGCACAATGGAAGAAAAGTTGTCTTTGCAACTGAATATCATCTGTATCTTACTATAAGAACTAGCTTTAGTTTATTTTTCGCAATAACTTTAACCTACCTCGTTTGCTATTTTGTATGGATACGTAATTCATGTATTGCGGTCCTTCACGCTGCTGTATCGGGGGTTGGTTAGCTTATCAAGTTCATCTTGATGAATAATGGCTTTGATCCGAGCGCATGTTGCACAAAGGGTTACAATCTGTATTCCTCCGGGGCCAGTTTGGGATTCATTACGAAATACTACGGTTTTAGAGAAGTAAATAGTGAATAGCACCTTACGTAGTACCCACTCTCCAAATGTGATTTTGAAAGAAAAATTCGATCATTATTCTCACATTCACTGTTATTAACGTTCTGTCGTTGTTTGCAGTGTGTGAGTAAATGACGATTGGATGAAAGTAGCCGGCCGATACATTTTGTATACTCTGCTACTTTTGTCGTTCGATGTAGATATTACCTGGATGAGATGCGCAGCCGTTGTGATTAATTAACGCGGATTATCTTGGTTGTGACAACCTAAATACGTATGGTGATGAATATCCGCGGCTGTCCAAGAACACATATCTCACCTAAAATATAGATGGTCCAACATAATGGATGGATTGTGGAGGCTGTCTCTCACTCGAAACCTGACAAAGGGTGTCTTTTGAACTATATATAGGTGGTGGTCACAATTTAGTTAGTTGTTCAGTTTCTCACAAATTCATGAATGTTCGTACAAACCCAAGTTAGATTGCTTGATGTCACATAGGTAATACCTGAAGTGGTTTTTACGTTCTTCACAATCTAACATCCATCTGTGCAACACTATAGCAATCATCATGGACGAAACCAGTCATTTAAGGGAGCGGTGCCAAAGTTGGCGGTTAATAACGCTGCGCACTCTTCATTCAATGGAACCATGTAAATATGTGTTCCATTTATTCTCTCTTCAACCAGTTTATTGGGCGAATAATTGAATAATGGGATTCGGGCACGGTTTGAAATAGACTAGGCTTCTTATTAAAACGTGTATGGAATAGTTGACTTTGCAGACAGCTGGTTTGTATTCATAAGTATAAGCAACGTTTTCCAGCAGTTTTCAGGCGGTAGTTGTTTTATAATTCGGAAGTTTTCGAGGATAATTAGCACTCGTATTACTGTTTTGGTGTATTTCGGTCACTTCTTTCGACAGCAATCTATCTACGACCCTGTTTTTGATGTTTCACGGATTCCATTTGCCAGGACCGCGTTCAAATAGAACTAATTGGATAGCAGTGTTCTTCTCAGTTGTCCATCTTCCCTGTATACCAATTGTGAAAGAATTGTTCTTACCCTTTGTAGCTGCAGTGTACGAGCTGTTACTCTCTGTCTTATTAGTTGTCTATTAAATTTATATAACTTCTCGTTCGGACTGCGGCCAACACGCAATGTGGACATTGAAGCTGCGAAATGAGAGTGTAGGGACTGGTAACGTAGGCTGAATATGGATGGCATTATTGACTGGTGTTGGTATAGTTTTCAAGTTACCGTACAACCAGACATCTTGCTAATAAATCGTGTTTTGGTTAGCCATCTCATGGTGTAAGAAGGACAATTGGTGTTGTGGTTAATGAGCGGAGAGCAGCAATTGAGAGGGGGATGCATGTCATCTATCATGCTCGCACATAACAAACTACCAGCTGGTTGCAGCCATTCACCCAATTGAAGGTGGACCACTGTTCTCTCATAATGAACACGGGAGCTGGCACCAACACGCGTGCACCAGCTTGTACGAACGCAACACTGGGAAACGCCTTACCTTCACACTTCACAGGCACGAATCGAATATTTGTTAATGGAGGTGAACATTTTAGGGAAAACGCTCGCATTATATCATAATGATGGTAGGGTGGTGGGCATCCAAGGGATGGTATTTTGTGTCTTGCATCAAGTTATAATCAACAGTTAATTTTAACTATCTGACAACATGTAATTCAACTAGTATGTTCTGCTCAATATTGCTAGACTAGACTTAGGAGAAATTAGAGGGAGATTTGGTCGAACTAATTACAGAAGTGCACTCATTGAATGTTAATTCCTCAGATACGTTCTTCGGGAGTGTACTCCTAACAGTTCCAGATAGATTATATAGGATTACGGGAACGCTAGAATGTGAGATAGTTGAGCATACGAGGTGGTAATTGGTGGTGTATCAATCGAGATTTTGGCCACCGTTTGTTGTTGCTGCGACACGTGTTCCTTGATTAGAGGGATATACGTCTAACGAGAGTGAATAAACACTCAAAACCAACGCTACTAATTACCTTCTGCTTTCATCGAGCTGTTCCTCAGATGTTTATACTTTCCTTACTTCCCTTTGAATTTAAAACCATGGTATTTGGCCCAACTTGAGATGGTAGTGGAAGTATTCAAAGCATCTGGTACTTTTGTGATATTTTGGAATGCAGCACATGGTCTCGCTGGGGAGCATTAATCAAATTTATAAAAAATACATATAATTCTTATATTTAATTATTACAATACTAGTCTGTTACTGCAGACACAGTCACAAGTGGTGTTTTAGGCATTCGTCTAGATGCCTCACAAGTTATAACAAAGCAAAAAACAAATAGTCCAAATGTAGTCGAATACCTATACATTTTCGTTTTCTGGGTCTCGGTTTAGTGGAGCCTTGTGCGTGTTTTTTGGTTGTATAAATTGTCTGTATTATGCCATCGATATGGCACTTGACATGGGTGGAACACCTGTCTACCAGAAATGGAATACTATACGCCCTCTTTTATTTGAGCATGAATAAACAAATGTACACGTATGCGGTAGTAAGTACTGTCCACCTGGTGATTCATGCAACAGTTGCGTTGAACTATTTGGAGAATGTACTTTTCGTTGTGGCGTTCGAAAGCTTCGAAACTAACCGATTTCAATTTTGTGCCCAACATTGGTGTCCGGGTTTAAACATTGGCAACTGGTTGAAAAATCATGTGGATACTGTTGATATTGGAAAATGTGTAACTAACATTAGTGAGGAAGCTGAATTACGATTTTAGACCTTTTCGTTCCATTCACTGCGATGAATTCGTGTTGAGATGCACGCCAGAATTGGTGGCTATCGCTTTCAGTTGGTGTTTACTCAAATTGGAGACAGCGATTAGATTTGACTCGGACTAATTATACTTACTGGGTGGCGTTCCCTTACAGGATGCCACGTATCATATAGCAGAGCTACTTAGATCTCGAATCCCCTATGATTCCCATGAAGGCTCACGATAATGTGAATCAGCTCCAAACATTAATGACAGCGACACTTTGATCTTCATGTGAATGCTGAACAAGCGAACAAATTCAATGTTCATTATTGGATAGACATTTAATTTGTTAACGTTCATGTTTACAGGATGTCCTCTTCGACTTCAACACCAAACGCGTGATCAAATTCGTGCTACACACCAATCTGCCCGGTCACTACAACTTTGGAATGTGGGTATTTCTTTTCGGTTCTCGAGGGGTCTGATTGTCTGGTAGTATGAATCAATACGAATCAGTTGGATCACTTATTTCACATGGTTTTTCGTCTACTCGTGGCAATTGTAGAGCAATCTAGCTCTCTCGTATGGGAAAGTGTGAGTAATGAGGGCATTCCCCATTCGAAATCGTATCGGCCATTTAGGGTAGTCGGCGCCTTTGGGGTGTTGTAAATGATTGAGAAATGGGGGGATGCGTTGCAATGCGATTAGCACCCGTGGCTTCTTTGTCTTAGTTCCGACTGAGTTGCCAGCATCATCGTGGCTGGATGAACATCAGGCAGTATCCCCGCTCTAATCAGGATGGCAATCCGACATTGATCTAGACCAAAGTCTTTCTGGGGCTAGATATTGACAATGAAAATCTGTAGAAAAGTAACTTTTTGAAGATATATTGGGTGAAGTCGAAATTATAGGTGGAAAGGAAGAACATATTAGAACTAGTAGGTATAGAGCTGTGACCCGCAACTACGGTTTTGAAGCACAGTGCTGATGATATTGTCACTAGTTTCTGTTCTTATGTTTAGCTGACACTTAATGTGCACGTAATTGCTGTGAACATTGTTCATACTTCTTTTCAAATGGCGATGCGTGTCTCAATCTACTTGTTTCAAGTGTCTCCCCCCGTCCCCTCACAATTGTGTTACATGTTATCAGACTCGCCCGAAATATTTGAAAACTTTACTCTGAGCCAAACAAAACATTGGGGACTCGCATCATACGCTCATTTGAACAAGGGTTTTCGATGCTATTCATGAGCACATATGTCAACTGACGTCTTCTGCCTAACAGATGATAGTAATATTCTATTTTACAGTTATTCCCGTTGTGAATTCCGAATTCGTGTTGATGGAAGTGACCCGATGGTGATATCGAACACTTCGAAGGTTGGTCTCGTTTGCAATCATTATGTAGCTAATTCAAGTTATTGTTCTGAATTCCTGGAACTAATACTTCTCACGGTATTTTTGTTCTCTACTGTATTGTTCTCGGTGTTTCTCTTCCCTGTATGTGTGTGTGTGTGTCTTCTGACATTTAATTAGGGAAATTCACGAGGACTGCTCCATTTTTGGCTCGCGGCGCACGCGTTTAGATGTATAAATAAGAGGCAATAAGGATGATATCGTGTTGCTTCTTTGGCGGCAGTTGTATTGTAAAAGAACAAAGGGAGCCATTCATGCGGCTAGGCGCTCTCTTATGAATCCACACTGTTACCGTCAAGTAATTGAAGAGGACATGTAAGAAATTGGTTTCAGTTTCGTTTAATGATTAATCTTTGAAACATCATTATGGAAAATACAGGATTTAATGGTCGCAGCTATTTTAGAAGCAAAAAATGTCGCTTGACGTTTCTATCGTTTTTTCTCTTGAAGAAAGACGATTCTATGGACCAATCTCAACCCTTCGATCCTTTAAACTGATATATATGTTTCAATTGCAGTTTAAAAAACCAATACGTCGGGATTGGTCCACATTCTACTCTAAATACTTTATTCGCTCGAAAACCGTAATCCTACTACCGTATGCTTGTCTGAAATGAAAGTGTTGTTTGCAGTTCACGGATATAATTTCTGTGTTCCACGACGATTCGGTGGAAAAACAGAGTCAGCCGGTTGTCTCGAGGAGACGGGATGACCACGATCCCTTCGGATCCACCTATCTCTATGGAACACATCAGTTGATCGTCGAGGTAAGCAAAAGCAGGCAATATCCTAAAATGTTATATAATTTTAATAATTTACATGGTCTTGTTCATAGCAGTCCTTTATAACACGTTTGGGTACAAAATGACTGTCCGTGGAGGCTAAAAAGGCATGAGAAAGATTTATTACCAGATATATTTCGTCCATGATGATTCATTATATTTATTGCTAAAATGTCTCATGGTCTATTCACAAATGTTTATCAACATAATGTTAATTAAAATTGCAGGTGATGCCCAACCAACACATAGCTGCCGTGACTCTATTTGATGGAAACATCTAAGCCAACTCTTGCCCCAGAAATTCTACGTTTATTCGCCTTTTCATATATTAACATGTACGTCGGAATAGAGATAGTTCTTATTTTTTCGCTAGGTGAATTTTCTGTGAAGAAGAAATCAGTTTTACTCGGTGTTCGATATTTGGGTTGATAAGTTTTCCTTCATATAATAATCAATCTTACCTTGGTTGATAGGCCCAAAATGTGAATATTTTTCTATGTATATTTGTATTATAGGTTTTCTAAGCTATGCTATGCAGTCGTAGATCGACATATTTGCTTCATGTTTTTATATTGTCATTATTTCCTATTTTAGACTATCAGTAGATGAATTTCTTTCTTCAAGTTTCGGGACTGCCATCTAACTTTCTACATGTTAATGTTGTGTTTGAAATGAATAGATTAAAACAATTTCGATTGGTGTGTTAATGTTTATTTGACCCATTTATATCTGCGCCAGGCGCAATCATCTGCCAGCAACATGGTGAAGTTGGCCACATAGTTTGGAATGCAGTCACAGTTCTCCTTCTGGGCTATAACAACGTCCTGAAGATGGTAGGATTACTGTACTACACGAGGGCAACTATCGACTTTTGTCGTTCGGACAGTTGAGGTTTAAAACCATGCATTTTTCGACGTTTTCTTTATGTGAAAAGTAGTGTACATTTCTAATGGACTACTGTTTGTATTATTTCGGGCTCGAACAAACTTGTTACGTAATATCTAATCGTTTCAAAGAGAGTAGACTTCTCTGACAGAGTGCACTGCAGGCGGCGTAGCAAACCGTCCAATCTCACGAGAAGTTCATATGAGTTTCTCATGAGATACCTAATGAGCTACTCGTGAATTCTCAGTGTTGTAGCATAGCAATCAATAGAATCTCATGCGAAACTCGTGCTAAGAGCTCATGAGGTGATCTCATGAACTTTCTTGGAGATTGCTACGCCGCCAGAACTTTCGACGGTTGAGATAGAGTGCAAGTATTGTGTATGTTCAAACTAGATTTACATAGCCCAGTAAATTTATACTTCCTTTGGATATAGATTATAGACGAACCTCGAGTGTGTTGACTCCTGTTAGAACAAGGGCCGAATCGTATTCATTCTGACGGGCCATTTCGATGTCCGTTCTCAAGTTATCACCTGAAAAATGCTTAATAGTTCGTTTCACACGGACGCCAACAAATACATTCACTAGAGATGATCACATTTAATTTGTTGTTCGATTTTGAAGAATCAATTATTGATATTTTCACCGAAAACACTGGGATAAAACTTCAAACACAACAGATTGCAACACAGTGACAATGTCTGCTAGTTTCCCTGACGATCTAGATGAATTTAAGTCTCTCCCAGGTGGTTTTTGAAAAAAAATCCGAAAGTGTTCGAGTGGTCGTAACCGTTCACTGCCAGAACTTTTTGTTTACAATTTCTCACGATAATTGATTTGAGAACACTGGGTGGTTCATGTAATTTTCACTGTTCTTCTGCAAGTGGTCTGAGAATCGGCTAGTAACCGAAAAAATGCAAACAGCAGATGAAAACGAACCGAACATGATTGTCCTACTTCTATCCAGCCGTTTGTACTTGTTGATGTAGGCGTTGAGCGTAGGACTGGGTTTACCCATAACGGTCGCCTTTCGTCTGGTAATTGTCTCCACAGATGCCTGAATGCGTTATGCTACACATTAACTATCCGTCAGATTTTGCGCGAAATGACGAACATCACGCGTTTTGCGAGGGCATACCATCCTTCTCACTTTATGATACTGTTGTTCTGACAGCTTAGTTGCTAAAGGCCCAGTCAGAAAAGTGGTAAGTGGTCGCGTTTATCAACTGTTAATGGCTGGTTCGACTCCTACATCAGGCTAACTAATCCATCATATTTTAACCCAACTGTAGCACATGTGAATTTTTTGATGCTGCAGAAATTTCGTCAGGTTTCGGGGAGCTCTTATTTATGAAGTGACCTCCCAAATTTTACAGTGGACTCATAATGCGCCAGTTGACAGGTGTGCTATATTACTTTCGAGACAGTGTGGAGAAACATCCTGTTAGGGAGTTCGCGACCTGCTTCTCTTTCTGAGAAACAATGTGAAGAGCTGCAGGATAGGATCTGTGTGATGAGTTATCTCTGCACACGTCAGCCGCAGTTAAGTAGTTCAGATGCGAGTAGTTTATACCTTTATCGCCCCTACATCCGGTAAAATGAGGTCGTTACTTCCTCTGAAATGCGTGTCTCCCGATAATGTTAGGAAGTCCACCGAATTGTTGCGCAAGTAGTTGACAGCCTTCGCTATGTTCTCCATGTTGTACTGCACGTAACTGTCAAGGAGCACGACTCGAGGGGAGTGCATCTGAAGAGCAAATTAAAGAAGAACGATGATGTGGTCCAATCCCAACGCCCCAGTCCTTTAAACTACAATACATTTTTCAATCGCAGTTCAACGGGATTGGTCCACATAATCGTCCTGCTTTAACTTGTAAATGTCAGTTGTTGATAAATTTACCGCTTGATCCTTCGAAAGTTCATACGAAAACGGAATTTATGCCTCTAGTTTTTCATTTCAGAAGGTCAAAGAGTTAATCGTGTCATCGTCGAGTTCCACTCATTTGAAAGTCTCTCAACCTTTGAACTCAAGTTCCATGAGTCTCAGTTTCTGTGTTGGAGTTATCAACATTATTAGTTTGTGCGTTACTTTTTTTACAGTTGCAGTTACATAAAACGAACATCTAAAGACTTTCGGAACTGGTCGAAGTCCCATCTCTGCAGAAGTGTGGAATCGTCTTCGATGAAGCAGATGTTGAATCTATCCCGCAAGGTGGTGATAACGTTGGGCGGAGCGAGAGCGTAGAACTGGGAATTGCGTATGGGGCGCCGTTCCAAAAAGTCAATCGCCACCATCAAGGGAATAATGAAACTGTCCTCGGTTGCGTGAAGAAATCCTGAATAAAAAGATGACTACCACATATGGAAACTGTCCATTCTCTATATCCGGCAGGGTTTCGGCCCTACCGACTACGCGCCGTAGCAAATCCTAGCAAGTTGTGAGCTTGACCTCATCACATTCTGGCCGGAAACTGCCAACATCCTGTGTAAAATAGTGTAGATGATCAACACCTGGGTCAGATTTTGGCCAGATGGTTCAGCTCTTAGTTGATCTTTCTATAAGACTTTGCCTGGATGCCTGCCCGGATGCAGAGTATGCCGACACGAGACGGACCCGGGTTATATCCCAGCTATGAATCTTCATGTATAACGCCTGTAGCCATTCAAAACTTGTGGTGCCTTTGTCTATCTCCCTTCACAACGAGTGGCACCACACACATATATCGTTCCCCGAAATAGAAACTTTGTTCAGTAAACGAAAATTCATTCCACGAATCGTGTTAATGATCGATTTCGTAAATCTTGGTTGTAGTCTGATACACAGTAGAAAATTTGAAGAAGTTCGAAGTGCACAGGAATTTATCTGCATCTTATGATAGTTTGAGGTTGAGTGAGTAAAAAAGAGTAATTATTTCCGCTGACGTACCATTTGCTTTGAAAGTGTCCACCAAGTGTTGTACGGGATTCCAGTCGTTGTTGCTGATGAATATGACCTGTTTCCCTCTTTCTTGTAGGAGATTGACGATTCTAACTGCGTCGGGGAAGAAAAAACTGCCTTCTTTCAAAACACCGTCCATATCGAACAAATAATTATCATAGTTATTTAGGAATACACTGGCAGTGAGAATAGGAAGCAGCATTCTGAAATCGAACTGCGATTATAGGGGGGATGCCCGTATTTTGTTGTTACATGTTTAAACGCAACTAGACTCCTGTAATCTATTCTACTCAGAATCTTTTCACATTGTTGTGTATGTGTACCCTTGCAATTCAATCAAATCCAAAATATAAAAATGACAAGACATGGAGACATAGTAATAAACTATTTAAAGAAGGTAATCATGCTGAAATGCAACTGGTCACCGCAGGAGTCGTAGACTAACGAAACGGTTACCGCTAGTGGATATTTGTATGTAAATGAGTGACCTTACACATAAATGGATCATCGGTTGTCTAACTAAAGAAACAAGTTTCGTGCTACCACCAGTTAATGACAGTGAACGATTAACTACTTGTCGACCTTCTTTGCAATTCTTCAAGGAAATCCCCACCAATTTTCTCAATTGGTCATAGATCAAATCAGAAAAGCGGAATCGCTTGCATCTCGGGACCGAAAGTGCTTAACAGGGGTGAGTTTTATTTTTTCCCAAACGTATTCACAAAGAACTGGGATGATGATAGTTTCTACCATCTCATAAGAACTTCATTAGCAGATCATGAACTGCTCACAATATTTCAATGTGATAATGTTGAAAGGTGGTAGTGTTGTAATCGACAGACTATCAATCAGGACGTTACCTCAGGACCTCATGACCCGGAATTCGCGCTTCTTTTGTATATGTCGAGATGATTTCTGTTTCACATGTATGATTCGAGAACTACAACACTAGTACATCCACAAATAATACAGATAATTATACTTTATTGTAATGTATCACATTTATTACGCGTCAGTGTTCGTTCGTTCCATGAATAGCGTGGGCTAGTCGACGATGATGGTGGGATGTTGTGTGTGGACGTGCTGCTTCAGATGGTCCGACCGCGAGAAGCCCCGCCCACATTCCTCACAGCCGTAGCGTCGCTCGCCCGTGTGCGATCGTCGGTGACGCTGAAACAGAAGATTTTTTGTCAACTGCGTTCTAATTATATACTTTGTTCTTTTTAAGGAATTTTTATTACTCAAAAATTCAAGATATCAGTTTTAGATAGCTAGTTTCTCGCTTTCCTACGAACGTTTTCTTAGTTTCCGGTTTGACCCAATTTTGAATCAATCCTGCGGAAGTTTTTCGATTTAATTTTCGTGCCAATCAAATCTTCGCGCACAACGCACACCAGTTTTCTCGCCGTCGAACTGAGTAACTAAAACTATGAGACGTTCTCAGTCTTTGTTGGTGATATGAGCACTATCTATACCTGTAGCTGATCAGACCTGGAGAATCCCTTCTCACATCGTGGCCAATCGCATGTAAACGGTCGCAGCCCAATATGACATCTGAATATGAATACGAATGAACCCTCATATATTGTTAGCTTTGGGGAAGGCTGGCGAGAAAAGTGAATGTCCTCTGTTTTGTAGTTTACTCACAGTGTGATCAGAGGGGCGAAAATTCTGATGTGTTCGCAAATACCACTAAAACTAGAATTCATTGACATCAAGCATCAATTGTACAATATTAATGAAAAGAATAAAACTGCAATATTTTGTCCGTTCCCAAAAATCACATGCGTATTGTAACCTATCATTTAAATAATCAGGATTAGACTAACTGAAATATAGTTAACTAGAACAACGTTAATACATGAATGAATAAATGAACTAAGATTAATAAATAGTATCTATAAAAGTCAATTATCGATAAGTTTGAAGTTTTGACCTCTGAACCTTAATCATGAATTGGAAACTCACCTCAAGTGGGCTTTGAGATGACTGGTTTTCTTGTAAGTTTTGTTACAGCCCTCTATGTGGCATATGTGGTACGTTCCACTGCCGACCTTTCCCTGCTTTCTGCAAAACAAGATTTGTTTCCTGTTTCAATAAATAATACATTATTGTATTATGCCAATTTATAAATTCCAATCTTAAAAGGGAAACCCTTTGACTGTTTCTCGAGTAAAACAAGGCTATAACTGATGTTATTGAGTGAAATATAGGAAAACAAGAAAATAGCTCAAATCACGGCATGTTTCTCATATTCTGTGAATTAGAATCTTATAGTTTCATAAGAAAAATTGTATTTCACAATAATATGTATTGATTATAAGAGATGAATATTCGCTAGCCAACCTCAATTGACAGTTTGGACAGGTACATCGTACACATCTTCGCTTCGGGCTGGGTATATATTCTGTTGAAGAGGGAGGCGACACAGAAGAACTTGGGGACACAGAAGAACTCGGCGACATCGAAGAACTTGGTGACACAGAATAGTACATGACCATCGGCATCGGAATAGATATACGCAAACTACTTGTGGAGCTACTCGGCTCCCAGGGCCTCCAAAACTTGAAAATTTCCATTGAAGCTGAGAGTTCTGGAACAATGATCAGTATCTTAAGACCCCGCGTTATATTTCTTCAGGTCACGTTTAAACAAATAAATGTTAAAAACTGTAGTTTGGAAGATATTCGAAAATGAAGGGTTGGCGAAATAACCGCTTCGTAAGTACGATCAAAACGGCGGAGAGAGTTAGTATTCATTCAACCGTTTATCATCAAATATCAAAAGCGTTCGTTAATAATCGGTTCAAATTTCGGCTTGACTTCAACGAAAACACGATAGTTAGGGCAAATTCAGTATACTACAGGTAAAAAGAATGTTCATGCTGAATATGAAGAAACATTAGCAGTACTAGTGAAATATGTTATGTGCCGACAAGTGTACACCTCAAACTGAGCTCAATTTCACTAAATTCGAGATGTTGTGGGACTTTGAAAAATTCTTATTCTTAAAACGAGTTGCTGATATTGTGGAGAGTTGAGAGGCACAGTATACAACTGCAAAAAAGGATTTAATTCGGTCAGGGGAGACTCATATTGTCTATCAAATAGCCACTTTCATCTTACCGCCGACTGATATACTTCGCTGCACTCTCTCCTTCTCGCACACTATTTCGCGATGTCGGTCCATAAAAGGATAGCTAACACCATAATCTGTTGACAGCTGGGGTAGTTATTGATAAGTATGGGTGGAGCAGATTCATAGTTATTAATAAAACTGTGCGTTGAAGACGAGATTTCAGATTTCTGGAGAAGTAACCGACTTGAGGCTAGAGGTTAATTACTTCCAACAGTTCCGAAGTTTTTTCCTTTGTGTCTTATATATTGAAAATGAACTGAAATTACAAAAATACTGCTTTTACTTGAAGAGATTTTAGTATAGACATAGACCCAGTTGTTCAAGTTTTTTCTTATATTTGGACATTCCATTCTGCCTCCATTCAGTACAAGACAATGAATTAGATAAACAAACATTTATTGTCATGGATATGAAAAGAGATCGTGTATTTTGACATGAGAGACACCAGTAACCAAATTGCAATGAATAGTAACACCAGATACATGAAACGGGAATGCACCAGAATACGAAAACGGTTGGACACCAGCCCTTACAGTTATGAAGCATTTCGACAGGCCATAGATAGTTCTGTTTTCGAAATAGAAGCGACTATGACGCACTGCAATGAAAGAAAAAAATCAAGTTTCAAGTTGGATGTAAATATCAAAATTACTAAAATCCAACATCAGTGCTACTTGTTCATAGTCACTTCCTAGTTAAATAGAGCACGATTTCAACCGACTACCAACAAAAAATCATCATACTATCTTGTAAATACTATATTGTTGTAAGATTAATTTAGTTAATACCTGAACTGAGAATGCTGACAGAGAAAACAAAAATGACTAGTGGTAGCCGGCTACGGACTGGCGGGTACAAGTTTCTGTCGGTCGGACGTCTGTCCGAAAAGGTCGTCTTCTGATTCTGAATCCACCGTCAACCCCGTCTGGAGTTCCCGTGACGAGACTATGTCGTATTTGCGTATCCGAGAGCGGGATGTTCGTGAACTTCTGTAATACATAACTCATTTCTCAAAATTTTTCGATATTTTATCCAAGCATAGTATATAACAAAAAAAAACCACCATACCAGGTATTACTCGTGAAATGAAAACGACTTGGTATGTCTTCGATTCCAAAGCCTGCCAGTTTGGTGCTCTAATAGCGCAGTGGTTAGCGTTCTGCTACGAATCTTTTGCTCGCAGGTTCGATTCCGGCGCGAGACAGAAATTAATAAATTTGGCACTCACTATAGATACAACACTTGAAGTTTCAGAGGTATAGAATGGGCCAAATAATCAGTACTGTCTTTTTTCAACCCGATTTTAAACAAAACTGTCGAGAAGTACATGTTTAACATCAGAACTGTAGTTACTCTAGGAAATTTCTGGCCATTTAAACTATTTGGCAACGTAAAGTGCCCATGTCCTGTTATCGAACAAAGTGAAAATCGGTCAACACAAAACTTTCTATTTTCCGTTTTTGAAATTGCTACTTTGTACCACAACACTAAATAAAAACGCGCCTACAAATCTTTGAAAAGGCCGGGTTTTTTACATTACATGAATAGAAGAATGAAGGTGTTCAATTGTTGAAAACACAATACATAGGAACTTCTAGCCCACAGTTAAGACACTAGTAGAACGGTAGTAACAGTTAAACTGTGGTGATATGGTCGTAAACGTCCCGCGATTCAGTGGTAAACTTGTGGTAACGTTGAATCACGATTACTACCAGTAAATCGGTGACGTATCTCAAGTAACCTCCGAAATGAACTAGATATCTAATACCACACGAGATACCTATACTAGATACGGATGTCTGCGAGACTTGTCTGCCGGCTTCTGGCTGTTTTCGGTTTAATTACCCAAGTTTGAGGTACTTTTCACCTATGAAGCGAACTTAGTATTTAGTACGTGAGGACTAGATACCAGAGGTGCCATGAAAAGATAATTAAATTTTGTTTTATAAAAAAAATAATTTTTAAGTGTTTTATTTTTGATAATTCGAAATAACTTACTGCTGTTTTACTGCAGTTGAACCACAACTTTACTGGCGTTTTACTGCAGTAGCGACACTGTACTACTACCGTTTTACGACTGGTGATACTGCAGTAACACTACCAGTAAAACGGCAGTAGTACGGTGTCGCTACTGTAGTAGAACGCCGGTTTTATCTTTACAGTGATATGAACCAATCAAATTTGTATAGTACAAAAATTTCGAGGTGGATTTCAATATTAGTATTTGCACAGGTTTGGAATGAAAATAGATTAGAGCTTCACCAAGTGTTTTCGTAATAAGTTACAGTACCACACACGAACAACTAGACTTTTACAATGATTATTGAGTTGAATCCTTCTAGATACAAAAACCCTAAATGAAAAAAATATCTGTACTGCCAGTCAATCTATAAGGTTACATGAAATGAGAAGAAAACTTGCAAACGATAATGATAAAGTACACACTTGCTAAAGTACTTTTCACGTGTTACACAAGCATTTCCCACTAATAACCCTCAAATATTTCCCACTAATAACACAGTAATATGCTTCCGCTTCAGGTCAAAGTTTGCTATGTTCTCGTTTTATGATGTTCTTCTAATGTCTTCTGCACCTTCACTACTACACACGCTGAGAGTTTGAAACCAAAATAATGAATCGTTCGTTGGAAAAAGCCGTCTGAATGTCTGACGGATTACTGTGGAAGGACATCGATTGGTGAAACAGAGTATATACTTACCGGAAACATCGAATAACGTAGTAGGTGCAAGTGGCGAGGATGATCAATCCAACCACGAGAATAGCTCGGAATATGGCCTTGTCGTCCATTTCATAGGGCAGTTTCGACGGCGGACTCGTCGTCGACATTTCTATTATAAAACGGAACTACAATACAATGTAATACAAAATACAACAGAATGATACATGTGAAGGTGAAATCAGGGTAACTGCAATGTAACCATATATGTGGAGATGGAATGAGCGAATTATTTCACAGAAAACACCAGATTCCTAGAGGAAAAGTCTTAACTTTTATAGAGGATTAAATCGATGATAGGTTTTACGTCTATTATTTCCTCAATCCCGACAGTTGTCTAGTTAGTAGTTGAAACATGTTCAAAAGATCAATTACAATAAAAACGTCATTGAAGAGAAAAAGAAGGTTGTAAAACGAGTTTTTTAGAGTTCTAGCTTGCGAGAATATTCAATTTACAAACCATTCATAGCCAAATGTGAAGAGGAAACATCGAAATGCAGGTTTTAAGAAAGTACTGGTTTTGAAGAACAAACATTATTTGACGTTTCAAACAAATTTCCGAGAGAATAATTCTAGAACGAGAATAATGTTACCGTGTTCAAATTTTGGTGCTGTAGAATTCTCGAACAAACTATTTTCATTCCAATTACCCATAAACTGAAAATCAAAATGTGCCACAGTGGAGGTATTCACCACAATTTGGAAACTATGTAAGAAATTTTTATTTTTGGTAAATGAGCAACGTTTCTCAATAAAACAATAAAACTGGGAAAATAGTAAGTACATAGTCAAGAAAAATGTTAGAAAGGAGTGTTTAGGACAAGAAATTTATTTGAACGTTTCTTCACGAGCAAGAGAAGCGAAATAATTTGAAAACAAATGACAAAACTGTATGTAACTTTGGAGAAGGGAATTCCACTTGAAAAAGTGAGAATGGTGGTGTTACGTTAAATGCTAATGATAGCGCATGGGTGCGATCGATAACTAGCTGGCAGTGCATGAATTGAGGAGAAATAAGGAAAACAATAAATAAATATGAATGTAGTGTTTAGTTAAACTCACAATTATCGTGGGAAAGTCTTTCTATTCGGGTGGCAATAAAGCAGAGATAAAACGAACAAGAATCGGATCAGGGAGTAACTTTAAAATAATATTGAATTTACCTTTCATCAATCTTTATATAAATGTTTGTCTACTGTTCTTGCATTGATGAACATCAGAATATTTGTGATCCTGTGAACAATAAAACTAGTGTAAACTGATTATTATTCGACGGCACTGTTGATTTTTTATATTGTTCGGAATACAGTTGCAATAGCAAGGAATTGCGATCGATTTTTATGCGAAACAGTGTGCGGAAGCCGGTTGCAGAAATCAGGATCAGTTGCATTCGATAGTCGAAGAATGAAAGGGGTAGAGGTGTTGGTGGATAACCCTCCTGGGTAGAAAGAAAAAGATTATTCGTAGGGCCGCTGAGACAAAGATAGTATAGACTCTTTTATTAAAGAAAGCCTATACGGCGTTTGCTACTGTACCATGCTGTGTTTATAGTTTGAACTGGCCTCATTCCAGTCAAAATTTGCGAACTTAGACATTTATCGAATTGAACTACAACTGTTCAGAAAGTAAAGAATAGTTTTGGAGATTACGTATGGAAAAAAATAAATCAGGTCCAATAAACGGATATTTTGAGGGCAGGCCGATCTCGCTTGCTTTACACTCACCCAAAATATTACGAACATTACTTATTAACAGTGACGAAATATCTGAAGATAATACACAAAGATATAGCTGAATTTTCGCAAAATCTCAATGAGCGACCTTTTCCACATAATATCCGTTTGGCTTTTTCCTCACAATGTCCGTTTATTTATGTGATATTCAGAACTGATCTTCACTTCCTAAATACTTGTTTTTATACTAATCATACATAGTTTCGTCCTGAGCTCTTCTCTCTGCTACAGAACAGTTCTCTAATCTGAAACAGACGAAATTGAAATGTATGTGATGTAATAATTACAATGTATAAATTACTAGTCAAATTGCTGATGGTTACGCCATCAAGCAGTATATTCTATTCTATATGACTTCTCATGAAAGTTAGATATTTACAGTTCGTTATTTCGTTTTCTGTTTTGGCTGTACCGTTGTAGTTTGGTATTTGAACCCAGGCGGGCAATAAGTGACCTCGATCGACTGCCAAATCTAGCTAGCCTACTTTTAGTTCGCTTCATGTCGCATATTTTTCCTTTTACTAATCATCTAAACATTCGTCTTTTGCATTCGTAACCTTTCTTCCCACCGAACATTTATATTTATCCATACTATTTGTATCGACATACATTTTCATCTCAATTTTTACAGCTATTCGAGGGCTATTAGTTCGATATATTTGACATGAAATTTTGCTGTGTATGTAATGTGTAATCAGATGAACATCCGTCCCTTTAATGTGGTGTTTCTATTGTGAATTTGCTAGCAATGCAGTTAATCATAATTTTCCAGAGCTATTCATCTTTCCTTTGCTGGCAATGGCTCAATCCGCATCAACGACCACTGAGAATTTAGGTACGGTTCTCTATCGACACTTTAGTATGTATTGCTTACATCTTTAATCGAACTGTATCTTTATCAACCCTATTTTTTACCCTCAACAAGTAGCTGGATAGAAAAACCAACTAAGTTTGTTGAATATTCCGTTGCCCGTAAATAGGAAGACAGTTTCTTTTCATGTTATATTTATTTTAAAAAGAAGTTGTTGTCATAAAGACTTCTGTATTGTGTAGACAAGTTATGTGCTCAGATTTGTCTGCCACTCAAAGAAGTTATAGTTCAGCTCACATTCCAGATGCGTCTACTCTGGAGTCAGGCGAAGACCGAGATGGACGCTGATCCAAGCATGTTGTCGCCCGCTGCCCACTTCTCGCCTTAAAGAAGGACGATTATGTGGACCAATCCCGTTACATCGGTCCTTTAAACTGCAATTGAAAAATACATTGCGGTTTAAAGGACTGAAGCGTTGCGATTGGACCACATAATCGTCCTTCTTTAAGTGATTGTTACCAGTTTCGTGCTCGTTTTTTGTGATCTGCTACATAGGTTTTGATACCAATATTGTGTTTTTGAGATGATTTTTCCTGCCTATATATTGATCTTTTCAAATATTGTACTATTATTCTATTCAGTTGACTTCTAGTATACTCTAGGCGTTCGAGGTATTTCAGGGAGATAACTCTCTCTGGCGGTAGAGCATGACAACATGTTAGTTGAAGATTGTAGACGCTCTGAATCTCTATCTCCTTCGCTTGAATGTCCTGCTACTCCAATATTGAGTCATCCTTCCATTGATTTTCCCGATTTCTCCAAACTGCAACAGGCCATCAAAAATGCTGCTCCACCTTCTGTTGATGCTCAGTACTCGTTCGAATATTTCTATGAACACCATCCTCCACCTTCATTGCCTTCAAATGAAATCGACGAAATAGTTCGTCAATGTGAAATTGTACATTCTCATTGTTTAAAGTATCGCCTATGTTCTGTTGAGGAATTCTATGTCACAGTTGTTCCATTCAAATTTAGAACAGCCTTCATTAGGTTTTACTACGACATGTATGACTTTAAAATCGTACCTCCCTCCCGTTACAATAACGTCAAATTGTAAATTTGTGCCCGTTTTTATCTTGCTTCCTTGTTTGCACGTTTTCAATTGCAATCTTTGTTATTTCAACTACATGTTTTTTTCATCAAACCGATGAATTTTAATGTCCATACATCGTGATCTCATCAATCTTAATTTGTCTCTGCTACATATGGATGAATGAATTATTATTAATAAAACATATTTCCTGTGCCTTTAATGTTGTTCACACTGTTCTACCTGTTCATATCCTCTCTGTTTGCTCTCCTCCTCTCATTATCCTTTCTCTATTGTTGGTGGTGAGAGGTCATCTTAACTTGATTACACTACCTCATTACACCGCTCCTTTGCATTTATACCAACCCATTTACCGAGACTTTGCCACTACGCCTTTGCAAAGTTGATCATAATCACGTTTTTAATTCATCCTTTGTTTGATTAAATTTCCACCCAACCTGAATTTCATTTTTTCCTAATTCTTGCACAACATATACATATTTTTGGTAATGTCCAACGTGCTCGCTCTATGTGGTCCGCAGACGTGAAACGTTTTTTTCAACCTTTGAGTCTGCAACTGCCCATCCCTCCCATATAGATTGTATTGTTTGTACTCGCATTCCTTCTACGCTTAGATGCCGGCGCGAGTGGTATTCTTGTACTGTTATTCTCACACGCCACTACAAACAAAGATTCCTCTCCACTATTTCTCATACTTCGTGAGAAAGTCATCGGGAGCACGCGAAGTCCTTCAATCAAGAATGTGAGGTCCCTCGAGTAGAAAACTTGTGAACATTTGAAAAATACGATGAAAATGCATGGTTCAAGCCAGAATCTGTACTTTACAGTGTTCCTGAGTGGACCTAGACCGCGTGCCGAAGAAGTTCACCACCTCAAACATTAGAAATCGGAGAACATTGTATAATATAAAGGAATAATTACACACTGATAAATGAGAACTACAACTTTGAAAGACGTTTTTAAAAGTCAACCACCAAAGTGTTTTTTTTTTCAAACATGCTTCGTAATCGAAAAACCGTATTTATTACGCGATATTTCCGTTTCCCTTTCGTACAATTTTTATGATTGTGGCGCGCCTATTGTAGTGTGCCAGCTGGGTTCCTCGCCTTTGTTCAGGAGAGGCCTTCCAAAACATTCAACCCCCCCCCCCCCCCCCCCCCAACACTTTTTCAACCTTTCATCCACGTGGAACGGAATATTCATCCATACTGTTCAATACCATTCGCATTATTCTCTAGTTCGCCAACTTTCCCACATTCTAAAACAGGCGACTGTCGCTCTTGACTAGAGACTAGACTCATTGTGACATATTTCGAAAGATCTCGAAACCAGTGAATATTTCCAAAGTCATTTTATTTATACAACTATTCCACCGACTACTAGCATAGCACTTACTCGATTCATTTGAATGACCAAACTTGTTTTGCTTGCTGCTGATGCTAGATAAAATGCTGCTATCGGTCTTCGTTTTCTCATATCAGCTTGTTTTCAGGCCGATCGAGTATTATTGCCGGTAGCTTTAGTTTGTTCGCAAACTGGTGCTTTCCACACTCTCGTGAATTTTTTTAAAACTTCGACAAGTTCGGTACATATTTATCTCGATAGTACCATTCAGAGCTAATCACATCTTCCTTCCCAACTCGCCTGTTTATTATAAAGGTGTATCATGGTATAGTCTGTTCCACGCGCTTGTACTTATTACCCGCAGTATGACTCGAAAAATTTCACAAATTCCTTAGACACTCCGATTTTGGTATTCCGTTATAAACCGTTTTAAACAAAATTCACAGCGATGTCTATATTTTCTTGAAAAAAGTGGGCAATGGGTTTGAATGAAATGGAGTATACTCATTCGTCATGTTGGCCAAAATAAAAGGTCGTTCAATGCATTTGACTCACGGCTTAAAGTTGAAAATTTCTACCAAACTTGATTCGAAAAGTTCAAGCTCCGAAAGTTCTCAAATATCAAAACATTGACTAAATTTCCCACATTTATACCGTAGCTGTGGACTAACGTGTGAAACACAGTGTAACTATGAAAGTTGTGCGAACGTAGATGACTATTTTGAAATTGGCATACAGCCAGCCTATCTGGTCAATCGATCAAGCAAAAGTAGATAAGAACACGAAAAGGGAGGAACACGTTACGACAGACATTTTCGATTTGGAATGAAATCTCCGTCAAATACCAGCAGCCACTTTTCCATAAATTGTGAAAGTTTTATTACCTTTTTCAACTTACTATCTCGGTTTCTCTCTTCTTTCTCTTGTGTTTGTTTAACAGTTTAACTTAATCAAATCAGTTTTCATACTCACAAGCTATAAAATTGTTAATAATTGTTCATCAATTTTGAAAAACAGTAATATGAAGGATATATATGTATTAACTGTGATCAAAAGCGGACATATCGAAACCTGTTGGTTCATTCATAAGTTAGATGGAGAGTTAATATTCACTTTCCTGTCTACCCCTGAAACGAATTCCGTCATTGGTCAGGCTGCTTTTCTCAGCAACTTCAATCTAAGTTGATAGGGATAGAGGTCATTCGCCGCATTCCATCATTCAAATTGATACGCCAATGTTGCCATCAACATTGATTTAAACGTTTTACAACGAAATTCAATATTTTTGCTCTTCATACGTTTCTTTGTTTCCCTCTTTTCGACTTCACATTGGTATCAACCTGTCGTAGGTTGACATTGTTATTTTGTGACAAATTCCATAACTAATTGTTTGGGTTCGAACCACTTCAGAGAAAATAATTTTGTGACTCAGTTCAAATGCAGATACAACACTCTACCTAGCTCTACTCTTCAAGATTGTTGTACCAACTTATTCACTTTGCGTGCACACGTTTTCTTCGTTACATCCACAGTTCATTAGATAAGAAGTTATTGAGGAACTGGGTACTGTAGTAGTCCACGTTGAAATGGCATGAACTATACAACGTTGAGCGTGTGAAGATTTGTCGCCTTGTTCATTTCTTTCTGTCTAGTTCCGCTGATTCACCTTTTGCGAAGGATAATTGGACGGCATTCACGCGCATTCCTGACCAGTCACCAACACATACCACTTCTTATTCTTATTCTTCTTCCCACATTCCACAATGTTACTCAGCTATCAACGTTTCCTAATACGCTATTAACAAACTAAATAAAAGCACCTTCTTCCCTGTTCTTGAACAAACAGTCATACTTGTCTCTACTAATCTTTTCGTTTTTGAAATTCAAATTTTATTCGAGAACATAAAAAAAAAACACTTTCACATTTTTGTAATTGAAATTATTCGTCAATCTTTGACTTCTGGTACCTTTCCAGAAATGAAGTTTGAACAACTCGTTGGAATACTTTTAAACGGTATCAATCATAAAATCAGGAATACCATTCATTCATTCTGTTTTTTCTGTTTCGCAAACATTCCTTTCCAGCTGGAGATTGGTGTAAGCTCTCATGATAACCGCTGATCCCATGGAAAAAGACATATAGTTCGTTTCACCAATCAATGTCCTTCTACAGTAATCTTCAAATTATTCAGGAGGTCTTCTCTAATAAATAGATTATTATTTTGGTTTCAAACTTTCAGAGTTTGTAGAAGTAAAGGTAGAAAACACAATAGCAAATTTTGAAGTCATTCTAAAAACATAAAACTACCTAACGCTGACTTGGAAGTTCGAGCAGATTACTGTAGAGGGTTATAAGTGCGTGAAACAGACTATACACATCTAAAGAACCTAACTAATCATGTCGATTGTGATTCTTATTCTTTGAAAGGGTTTCTTTTGTAAAATCTATTGAAATTCAAATTGCATTACATCACATTTAAAGAGAATGGTACACACTTTTTGACAACGTGAGCAACAACCAACAGCAGAACGTGTTTCATTCTGATTCAAGGTTCGTCGTTGGACGAAAAATGGTTTGTTGTTGTTGTTGCGTACCGAGTACCGTAGCTGCAACTGGACACTTCACACATTTGGCGCCTCCGCGCAAGCTATGTTATAACAAAGCGTTACGCCTCTCCTCTGTTCCATTCAGGCTGTATAGATTTTATTTCCACTGACACTTTTACTGTTGAGATACAAACGATTTTGATTACGTAAATGTTATCGAATTCACCTTTCCGTTATTCGATCAGGAAGAGCTTTAACGCCTTTAAGCAAAATTGAAGTTCACATAAGAACATTAGAAAGTTTGGATGTGTAATGCATGAGTCTCCGTAGATATGCTGGCGACCATACTATTTTGTAAATGGTCAATGTGCTAGATGTGAAGAAACTCGTCACGTAAAACCTGAACGAACTAAAAGTTGCAGTTATCTAACGCATTCACGTTTCGTACGTGTTTTATAGAGTTTAGCATTCATGACATTTTAATTAAATAGTATACTTCCTATATTAAATCACTACAATACTATTCCGAGTTCATCCTGATTCGTTTTTGCAATACTTGTTGAAAATGTACGTGCCACTGACCGATAAACCATTTTGTACATAAAAAAATCTGTTTATTTGAAACTTTATATTATAAGTGTTGGAATTGAGGTATAACCACCAATATGATGGAGTGGGATCCAATTCCGAAAGGTGCCATATAATAAAGAAGGAAAGTGTATGCTCTAATCGGATTTGGATGCCTCCCTCATGACCTTTTCTCTACTCAATAGACCCTTCAAGGTTCTCATATACAGCTATGCTCAGCCTATTCTGGTGGACATGTCTCGGAATGTTCAAGTCTCTCTCTACCCCCTCACCTTCTATTTCTCTCTCTCTCTCTCTCTCTCTCTCTCTCTCTCTCTCTCTCTCTACGCCCTCACTTTCTATTTCTCTCTCCACCCCCTCACCTTCTATTTCTCTCTCTCTCTCTCTCTCTCTCTCTCTCTCTATCTCTCTCTCTCTCTCTCTCTCTCTCTCTCTCTCTCTCTCTCGCCCTCTCTCTCTATCATCTCTCTATACCTGTCACTCATACCTCGTTGAAAATGTTGGATGTGTGAAGGCTGAGGCTATGATAATGGAATCTCAAGTGAACGATAATATTAAAAGGATTTCAACAAAATAAATTAGTATTGTTTTTCCTGATTTCACCCAATCCTGACCGTTCTCCAATGAAAATAAATGCGTAGTGAGGGTGGACATTTCGGAAGATTTCCTTTCTATTAGCCGCTGTTCTTTCATTTTCCAATTAGCGGTCGCGTCCAGATTGTCCCGAATTCTTCTGTGTTCATTCTTTTGACCCGATCTTGCCATACACGTGCAATGCAATGTCAACATTTCTGAGCCGATTATCAAATAAAATCTCCCCGTTCGCCTCGAATTTCCTCCCATTTATGTGATCACGTACTCTTTATTCAATTTCTTTGCCTCTCCATCCACTCTCGCCAAATTGCCCATTTCTGAGTCTTGTTCCGAATAGTCTGTACCACGCGCTTCTCACTACTTACAGTATGCATTCGCACGCGACTGCTTTGCCTTTAACTTGTAAAAGGCGAACAACTATTTCTATTCGTATTTTTCCGTATTCGCATGACTTCAAATAATCACAACTATCCACACTAATTTTTACTACTTGCGAACTGTATCACTTCGTTGTTTCCTGTCAGTTCATTATTACTAGATCGCTATCCATCGGTAACCTCAGGAGATTATCCCATGAAATGTTTCTCAAAAACTGTCATCGAAATTCGCTTGCTTCATAACACGGAAAGTTGGCAAGTAGTTGTTGTTCTCACGATAAAGATGCTGAGAACTTCTCATAAGGTTTTGGGATTTTCTCGCGAGTGGAACCATTCACCTGATCCGAGATGAATTAGTTGGCGTGGTCTAATTGAGATGGTCACTTTTTCAGGTATGAGCGAGTTCAATTCCTCATCCTTTCTGATTGAATTGGATTCTTTCGGGAAGCCGCCGCCGCCGCAGCGAATCACCGCGGACACGCCCTCCAAGGACATCGCGCACAAGTTGGACATGATCAACATGCAGAAGCAAAAGGTACCAGTTCACGACTTCTGTTGACGAGTGTGTACTTCTTATAGGGATGAGTTGGGTTTTGGAAGGAATGGCCTCTTTGTAAATAACTTTTTCTTACTCTTTCTCTCTGCCTCAATCTATCTGTCTGTTTGTCTGGCTGTCTTTCTCTCCCCGTCTCTGTTTCTTTGTCTTCTTTCTTTTCTTCTTCTTACTATCGGTTTCTCTCTCTCTCAATTCTCTTTCTTTTTTTGACACCCTTCCCCTTCGCTCGCTCTCTCTCTACCCCCCCCCCTCTCTCTCTCTCTCTCTCTCTCTCTCTCTCTCTCTCTCTTTCTCTCTCTGGAAATCCAGTCCACTCACTCAAAACCCTCGCAATAGTACTCAACAAACCGTGTACTCGATAGAGAACAATGCCCCACTCAGTCAATCCACTTCGCTAGAAATACCTCCAATGATCGACATGAAGTGTACATCAAAAACTGTTCTTCCGATATCGATACATTTCTTTCGATAAACGGTCAACGATTGTACTGAAAGTGAGGCACAATTACGAAATAGAAAAGCTGGAACAAACAGGTGTCTTTTGGTTTCATATGATAACGTGGGGTATATGCAGTTAATACTACGGAAACATTAAGAGACCGTCAATTGATGTGCCACAGAAAAAAAAGAAGAGACAGAGAAATAACAGAAATAAAAAGACCGATAAATTTAACATGTTCATCTTAATTTGTTTTCGCAACACTTCTTGAAAACTTAAAAATTTTCCTATCAGGGACCGATGAACCATTTATGTACATAAGAATGTTGATTCGAAAAGTTCCTCTTCAATTGTTGGAAGCGAAACAGTTCAATTGTCCATCTCACGTATTCCAGAAACTGCGAAGTGATTTGATAACGCCGGCCAGTAACGGAATGGTGAAACTGGGCAGCGGCACCTCCCTGCCGAGACAACAAATTTCGGCCGAGGACACGAAAAAGTGGAGAAACGACGTGGGTGGTTTATAGGACTGAGACCAGTACATTTGTAGTTAGTGTGACGGCACAAGAACCCGAAAAATATCCAACAAAATTGGTTATGGAATCAAAATCTCCAATTATGGTCACTGGTCAACAATGATCAAGATGTTTATGCTTTGTGAAAGAAGTACTGTACATATCTTGACCGTCATTTCGCGTTTTCATATTGTATACTATACCATGTACAATATTCTAAACCTTACAGGTTCTGTCGCTGAGTCGCCCGCGTGCGCAGGCCGGGTCTCACGCGGAAACGGTGGACAGCGCGCGCAGCTACGCGCGGCAGCTGGCACGCGACCCCCAACTGCACTACAACACTTATAGTGATAGCGAGGACGACAGGGGCACGGTAGGATATTTATCTACTTCTGGAGTACAAGAACAGAGAATGATCTAACTGAACTGCAGTTTAATCCGCCTGAACAACTGTATTTATAGGGTTTGTCAAACCGTTGTGGACACCGTACCATCGATTTTGTATGGGACGGGGTTTGGCGAGCGGCCAGTTTGTCTGCGTATCATTGATCTACTCACTCTCTCAACTGCTGGCAGATAATCAACGACCGCTCGCCCCGCATCGCTCAATCAATTGAACCCTCTGCCGTCTTTATGGGGAAAATGGCGACTATATTATTCGAGTTGGCTAAGCTGACTGTAACTGGAGGGTTGAAACTTCAAAAAACCACAAGTGATTACCTATGTCTATACTTCCAAACAGAATAATTATAGACAAGTTTCCTGAATGTGTTTCGAGCGAAAAGTTTAAGGTATTCATTATAGAGAAGTTCATCGGCGTCTAACTCTCTGCCCTCTCCACCGGGCGAGGTTCTCTCGCCGCATCTCAAAGTCAGGACGGACCACCACGAAAGAAAGTCTTCCGACTACTCGTCGGCATCCAGCCAAAAGTCTCCCAGCCCACCCAGTCAGGCATCGTCAGTTTTTTCTAGAACTTTTCATTATTCTACCTGGTAGTTTAAGCTCTAAGTTTAGGGATATAGTGCATACAGTATGACCTGTTCATCACAAAAACTGCGGCAGGTAACAAGACTGTAGATTTTCAAAGTGTAGTAACGACGTAGAATATATGGGTAATGCGTTCAAGTACTAATTTGTACTAATCAATTCAACGTACACGAAACACAATATCCGGGCTCTTTAAGTCTGGTTAAGCAAAGCTTAGTTTCGGATCGCTACCTATATGAGAGGGAAGGGCTTGTTAAAACAGTGCATGTTATTATGATGTGTGCAATTGTATCCAACTGCATATCAGTTGTGACTGGAGAATAATGCAGAGATCAAACTGCAACTCAGATGTAATCAGCCAGTGAAAGGCAGTTTAATTTTTGCAGATATTCTGACTATGCTTCTATGTACAAGTCGCAGACGTCTTCTCCCGCTACCGTATCTCCACGATCTGACACTAATAGTCGTCCCCCAAATTCGGCCTTCAGAAGTAGTGGAAGTGTTCCCGTCGTCACTGTTCACACGGACTCACGTTTCTCCCCAGTCAGAAGGGACGATTCCAAACTGAGTGAAGTGAGACCAACTCTCTCAACCGTTGCTTCCATAATCCAGCATCATTCACACATTTTATCACAGTGTTTCATGTGAGGTAATCGATAAGCAAAAATAGAAAGTCTGTTGCTACCATACACAACGATGGTGGCCAAAACGTCAATAAGCGGTACTTTGAGTTATATTCGCTCAAAATGGATTGAAAAACAACTTTTTTTTAAGTTTTTGCGCCATAGGTTCCTGTTTTGATTGTTATATAATGTACAGTGCATGTTAATAATTATCTGTGTATTGACCTGTAGGCTCAGTCTTCGTTTCTCAGAGATTGCTGGAGTTCTCCAAGTCACCTAGTCCCAGCGAAATGGCGAATGGAAATCGGTCCAGGCTACCCGGTTACGGGTACGGATCGAGTTTGAAGCAGCAGGTGCAGCTGACGGACAAACCTCCCTCGGGAAGAGCTCCCTCGTTCAGGTTAGTTCAACTCCTGAGTACGTATGCTAGAAGATCCCGGCCCTTCATCCCATCCTGCGTCTCCTCGAACATACGCTCTTTCTCTGCTCTTGCATCCCGCCGGGATGTAGGAGACAAGAAATAGTGAGGCAGGGCGAGAGACGCAGGATGGGGTGAAGGTGCCGGGATCTTCTAGCATACGTACTCTGGTTGACACAACCAATCAAACAACGCTAGACTATTCCAAAGAGCTATTAGTGTTGCGGAATTGCTTGATAAAGTGAGAGAAACTCAATCAAATACTCATGAGAGCTTCTCATGAATACATCGAGATCGTCCTGGGATTGCGTTTTATTTGAATACTATCCAGAAGCACTTATATTTGGTATATAGCTCGGGTGAAAATCATAATTTATGGGAACATTAATTTCACAGTTACACACTTACTACCAAACGGCAACACTGTATCGAAAAAATTTTCTAGTCATTTTGATAGATATTGAATTCTGTTTCAGACCGGTGCAAAACAAGAACACTGCCAAATGGAGAGATATCAGCGATACCTTGGACTCGCAAGACCGCAAGTTCGAGGAACTGACGAAACAACTGCACAAAGACCTGGTGATGGAGAGAAAAAGAGAAGTTGGTGAGTACCACACCTAAAGAATAAACTAGCATCTGGTTAAATGCACTAACTCTAGAACATGATCAACATAAATATTAGTTTCGGAGTATTAATATGTAGTCAAAGTGGTTCAACCCTGATTGCAGCCCTTATGTGTACCTCATTCTCAACATGAAACAGATTTCATGAAAACCAATATTGAATTACCCAAAAATGTTGAAGATACTATATTTAATCTGAATATTCCAATGTGGGAACATAAAACCTTGCTCCAGGCACCGTAGCAAAGTGTCCTGGAAATGTCACATTTGAGCCCAACTATGTGGTCACCACCTAATTCAAGGTTGGGTCACTTGCACTATGCTTGTATATAAGAAGTTGGCAACAATGTGGCCAGAATGTGATCAGGTCCTCAATCAAGTTGAGCTCACTACTTGCATGACTTTGCTATGATGCCAGGTCTATGTGCGCACTGCAACAAATCAATGTTCGACACGGAAGACAGATACACCGTGCAAGAGAAAACGTACCATGCACGATGCTTCACGTGCGATGTTTGTGGAAAAGAACTGAGGTGGGTCGTGGAATTGCTGCAATTCATAAAAACGGGTTATTTAAAGTCGATTCTTGCTACCAAAACGACAAAACGTATTTGCTGATTGTGCTGAACGTATGTAGAAAGTAACACATGAACATAGAACATAATAAATTTCATTTTCAAATTTATGATCACACGTTTCCGAATGCTGTACATGATAGCCAAATCAATTTTAGGGAACAGCAATTCTACCTGAGCAACAATCGATTTTTCTGCAAACAAGACTATTTGAACGAAACAACTCTGGAGAAGAAAGAAACCCTGTGTGCCAGTTGCAAAGAACCTATACGGGATATGGTCAGTTTTTTAAAAATGTTTTTAGGTAACAAAATAAGTTTTTTTGTATGGATACGGTGGTGGGATCCTAAAAGCCTCAGAGTACGCGTGCGGAATTGTCTCGGCGTTTTAATCTAATCCTGCGTCCTTGGCTTTGCACAGCGTTTCGGGAGTATCGTATCTCTCCTGTATGTTGCATCAGGGAAATTGCGTGCGCTCGCTAGGATTAAGCTTGGGCGTGGTAATTTTGCAAACCTCAAGAAAACTTCATTAGAAGTTCACGAACTCCATGAGGTTATCTCATGAAGTAAGCCCAGAATTTGTTTACTTCGCCAGGAATATATTGATTTTTGGTGTTCGGGAGATCGTCTGTGTTTAGGTTCTATCGGCCCTCAACCGCAACTACCATCCTCGCTGTTTCCGCTGTGTCGACTGTGGGTGCTGTCTCGACGGAATTCCCTTCTCCCTCGACAAAAACAATCAGGTACGGCCGACTATCTCCAATATCAAAAGAAGCGATCACATATAATAAGTTATAGCTCATATATGAATGCATGGCAAAATGCAAGTTCGTGGAAAGAAAACAAAACAAAACAAGAATATGGAGCAACCAATATAATATATGGAACAAGTTTCTTTTCCAACGGTTGGCTATTGATAATGAGGCTACTCTCGATACCCAATTGAAACAGTTATCACTATTGATATTTTGATATTTGGTATTGAACACATGGCAAGTATTGCAATGAAATCTCACCACCAAGTAAATTTTGTGCAGGTGTACTGTCTGGCCGATTACCACAATCGTTTCGCACCGAGATGCACGACCTGCAAGCAGCCGATTGTCCCCGATGAGGTGGGTATACCCCGTTCTCATCTGAAGACGCTGATAAATTCCTGATATCTCGTGAGAGAATCTTGTGGGGTCGAAACTCCACGAGGACTCACACCGATCTCACGTTTGACCCCATGATTATTGCAAAAAGGTCTCGTCATGTCACCCTCAGATTCTGGTTTCGGGAACATTACCACGTCGCGTGGACTCCTACGGTGTCAATTAGAAATGTGTGAAGCTGATGTTCCGAAAAAAAATAGTATAAATTACGGCAAACAGAGTTGATCAACTTACAGAGCAGTGGAGAGACGGTGCGAATTGTGGCCCTTGACAATAGCTACCACATTGACTGCTATGTTTGTGAGGTGAGCGAGTTTGAACATAATCATGAATTGAATATTGAATTGAAAACAAGAAGGAAACACTTGATCCAGCTCTGCTTTATATTGTATTTGCAACCTCGAATATGCGCAATAAAATCGATAACACGAAATTTTTTACGGCAATGCTTCTTCGCTAAACGAAGCAGAATATTATGATCATGAGCAGAGGTGGCATTTCGTGGTTATTTCGACTATCCGATCTCATCCTGTGTTTCATGGAACACACACTATTTCTCTGCTATTACATCCCGTTAGGATACCAGTGTTGCGAAATAGTACACGAAGCGAGAGACGCAGAATGAGACAGCGGTGTCAGGATACTCCAGTATTTGTAGTTTGAACCTGAAACTAACATTTCGTATTGTAGGGATGCGGCCTGGCTCTGACCGAGGAACCAGATGCCCGTTGCTATCCACTGGGAAAACACCTTCTCTGCCATAAATGTCATATACATTGGAGCAAATCGGATGCAGCCGCTCCTATCACTGATCTGTAATCGTTCACAAACTGCACGTGACTAAGGCACGTGAAACGTTATGAAACGTGACAACATGTGCACTTCGCCCTACAATCTTCAGGAAATCTGGTAAGTTTTCCACGTGATTACGTTTTGTACTAGAAGTATGCAGTCGTATCTCGGCTTGTTCCACTTTAATACTTTTACTTGACATTACTCTTTGCAGAATTAAACTAATACGTCTCACTCATTTTTTTGTATCCGCACTTGTTGTTGTATATGATTTTTTCCTCCGGATCTCTTTTTTGAAAGCCAAAATAACATCTTGGGTGTCAAGCTTAGCTCCTTGTTTCATCTCCACAAGTGCCCTCCGATTTTCATATGATAGTTATAGTTCATTTCTATGTTATGTACGGTTCGTCTCTATTTTCTATACATGTTACACGGTGTTTCCGGCTCAACTTGCAACAATTTGTACCAAGTATCAAGTGTGTTCGACCAGAGCAAACAAATTATCTGGTCAAAAGAGTCATGAGCATATCGCAAATCTAAGTCAGTCTGTTTGTTAGCTAAGTAGTATTTGTTGCTGTGTAATACAATGTATCTACCTCGTTTCCAACGCTCGGTCACAACTATTATTAAGTTTGTAATGGATAATTTATGACCAAATAAACATTCGCATGTTTTTGTTTGCCTGGGTTTTCTCAGATTGAGATGAATTAGGAACATAGATCATAAAATAAAGATTGCAGTTATCGAACAGAAGATTCAGTGCAATCAAGTTTGAGCTCGGTTCGTTTCAGGCCAAGTTCAAAAGATTAGTTGTGTTTTTCGATGAAACCACAATTCAATCGGCGTACTAACCCATCCAAACTCATGTGAAGTTCATATGAGTTTCTTATGAGATACCTCATAAGCTGCTCATGAGCTCTCAAGCTTGTAGCATAGCAATCAATGGAATCTCATCAAAAGCCCGTGAGATATAGCTCATGAGGTTTCTCATGAATGTTCGAGGGATTGGTACGCCGCCATGCAGTGTGTCCCCTACTCACACGGAACGCGACACGTCCTGTGAAAGCTGTGGACGGGTGGCTTTGTGAGGTGATTGAATCGGGTTTCATATCCGAATGAACAATCAGATCAATCACCCAAAACAGTGCTTCAAATTGATAGACAACCACGAACAGGCTGCTAATAGCGACGCCCTATCCGAACACGCAAAGTCCGAGCGAAAAAAGGAACAGATTAATTGTAGCGTCGACTTTTCATTTCCTCCCGACGGTTTTCATAGCGAAAACAAAGGATCTTTTTGGTTATTCGGATTGCTCACAGTTTGGGGAACAATATAATCTAAATATTCTATATGGTTTCTATTGAGTTGTAAGTGTGCTAGATGGTAATATGTTCGATTTTTCAAAAAAAAAACTGAACTTTTACAGAAAGTAAGTTCATGCGTGAGTTTCCCTCGAGTTGCCAATACCACAGTCTTTCACATTTCTACGGAAACACCTATAGAAGGAATCCAGAAAGTTCCGTGCGTATAGATTGCGTAAATGTGATCGAAAACGTTGACATTTTTTTTTGCATTTGATTCTGATTCGCTATTAAAAACAGGCTCGCATTAGAAATAAGCCACTGGGAAGAGCGAGCGTGCACCGTAGGAGTTTCAGTAAGAATGATGTGGGCTAAATCTCAAATACTCTATACTCCGTTTCACCAATCGGTGACTTTCTACAGTAATCTCTCGAATATTCAAGGAGATTTATCTAACCAACAAACCGACTTTCAGCTTCACTGTTTCCTGTGCTTGTGGTAACCAATGTATAAAACAAAATCACAAAGTTTAAACTATTCATAATACCAACAAGATATGAATAATCTACTTGAAAGACTTACAATCTTACTGTAGAGGAATATTGTTGCGTGAAACAGACTCTATATGTTGTTCATTGAGTTGTAAGTGCTAGTTGTTGTGTTGTATGACTAATGGGGCACTGGAACGCTCATCTAAAACGTGAATGAGTGTCAAGAGATTTTCATTGAGTTTCTCCCCTTGTACGTCGCTCATCTCTCAGGAGAATTAACTTCTACTGGAGAAAAACATCAGAATTCACAAACATCAATGGAAAATACAGAAACGTGAAAACTGGATCACTTTTTTTCACGTGTTACGGGAAATATTATTCACACTCAGCGTACTAAAGTTTTGAATGGCTTTGATTTGGCGCTATTTGCATGTTTCACGAGGGACCGGTTGTAATCAACTATCTCTCCAGGATCATTTCGTATTTCACTCTCATTCTGCACCCTAAATCATCTAATTCACGCATTTACGACCACGAAAAAATCACTGGTACATTTTCAGGAATATTTAATGAAACTTTATTGTTCCCACCTGACTTGAAAGTTTATCGCATTTTGCACACGTGACTTACAATTTTGAAAACTTGCTATAAAACTGGCAGAAAACTTTTTAATGTTTGTCAGCATCGATTCGAATGCCACATGATGAAATGAGTTAGCTGCAGTATTTATCTGCTCATTTTATGTGCGGATTCCACCTAACCGTCATAAAAAGGTCAGAGCTATTCGGCGCAGCTCTTTTCACACCTCAATCATGTTACACAACCTTGTGTCTCCAAGTTGAAAATCGCTCAGTGATATTCCACGTTTTTCTCAATTTTCACCCCGTTTACTAACCACACACACAATATATCCAGGTGGTTTCTAAGTTTTATTTAACTTTATTTTGTTTTACCTTTTTTAATTTTCCACTTGTATTTATTAACCTCTTCTGATTCTATTTCTCTTTCTATATATATATATATCAATACTTTGATCAGTTAACTTTCATCACACTGTTTTTTGTGATGTTCGAGAACAGAAGAAGAAGAAAAGTTCAACAGATATTTGAAATGATCATATTTTATCTGCTTCCGTGAGCTGAATATCAAGCTCTCAATTTTCAAACTATTATTAATTCATATTGTTACAACTGCGTGTTCTTTGTCGCTTTTCAGCGATTTTTGTCTCTGCTTCTTTTGAATAACTATTCGGCTCGGAACTTGGTATAGCTGATGATACAAATGAACTTTCCTGTCTCTCAGCTGTTATCCTTTTGTTTGTGCTCAGAGTTGCGGCGATATCCGAGAGGCGCGAACACTTTTTCTTTCTGAATTTGAGCCTGCCCCTTGCAGTTCCCATTGATCACAAGTACTACTTTCTAGTTTTAGCTCTAATTTATTACTAAGTCTGTTTATTTGACCTCAAAGAATTCACTTATTTGGGTGTAGGTGGACATTTGTGACTCCTGCAATGTCTTCACTTTGCATTTTGTAGTTTTGTGCCCTTCTTTACAAGTTTCGTACTAGTTAGAAGTTTCGTTTTCATAAGTTCTAGATTTTTATTAGTGTTGCAGTATTGTTGGTTTCATACTGTTTCGATTGATTTCGTACTGTTAGTTGTGACAATATTGCCGATAGTGCTCCCGTATACTACCACATTGAAATGTTTCAACGAGAGAGAAAGCGAGAGCATATTGAATCATAGATTGATTGCTTAGCTTCGCTCGATTCCATTCTTCTCTGATTTCAGTTCACTCTCCAAACTTGCAGCGAACGACAATTAATCGACATCGAAGTATGTATTGAGGTATGTTGTCTTCTCCCACATTCAACAATATATTGGCTCTCTTCTTTTTATCCTTCTCTCTATTCTCTTTTATATTCTCTTTCTCCGATGAAACTTGTGAGTTCGTGAGTACTTCATGAGTTGCTCTTCAGCTGTTCTTTAGAAAGATTGTGTGAATCTCTACGGAGATTGATTTCTCTCTATATCAAAAAATAATAATACACTTCAACCATGTACCCGAGACGGTATGCACCAAAGGCGAGCCAGAACATGTCAGAGAACGCAGTATGAAATGAGAGAAGCGCACGATTCACATCTTGTCGCCATCACATTTTTGCATAGGACCTCTGAAACTGTTTCAACTACTATATACTCATCTCATGTACAGGAATATTGTGAAAAAGAACAACGTCTTTTCGAAAAATAATATCAAAACATGGGAATATTCATTGAGAAAACCAGCCGCAAATTCAGACTTGGGAAATGCACGACAAACTGAACGCAAGCTGAGCGCATGATTGCAATTTTTTCAACGTAAGCTAGAAAATTTTATTGTTCTGCGAAATGCTAGTAAAAAGGCGACATTGATTTCTGGTTAAACAGCTGATATGCGGCAAGTGGCACATGAGCTGGAGATGTGCAAAGTATGTACTGATCCGAACAATTATAGACCTATTAGCATTACTTCTATTTTTGCTCGTCTATTCGAGAAGATTCTGAAAAAGCACATGACTGGCCATCTTGACCGAAATAAGATAATTTCTGAGCATCAACATGGTTTCCGAAAAGGTAAATCTGTTGAAACACAGATGCTAGAATGCGTAAATGATTGGACGCTTGCTACTGATAAGAATAGATTCACTGATGTGGTATATTTCGACTTCTCTAAAGCTTTTGATCGAGTTTCACATCCCAAGTTATTGTATAAGTTGAGAGCACTTGGTTTCCACAACCAAACAGTTGATTGGCTAGAAAAGTTTTTATTACAAAGAACTTTTCAAGTTAAAGTTAAAGAAAGTTTATCTGACGTGTTCACAATAACTAGTGGTGTACCTCAAGGTGGGGCTCTCTCTCCACTGCTATTCAGTGCTTACACTTGCGAAGTACCCAGTTTACTTCTTAAACCGGGTTTAGTAAGTTGCAAGGTTTTTGCAGATGATACGAAAATCTACCAAAATTTCTCAGAAAATGAAAGTAGAGAACTTTTGCAAGAGTCCATTGACACTATGTATTCTTGGTCGGTTCAGTGGGAGTTACCTTTGTCAGTGGAAAAAACCAAAGTGCTTCACATTGGTAGTAGAAATCCTAAGAATGTGTACACCGTAAATGGAACTATGATAGGTGGTTGTGAAACTGTACGTGACTTAGGTTTCACTATTACAAGTAGTCTAACCTTTGCCGATCATTGCAAGCGAATAGTAGCTGCTGCAAAGAGAAGAACATTTAATATGTTCAAGTGTTTGAAATTGAAAAATAACTTAACATGGATTAAGGTTTACAAAACATATATCCGTCCGCTTGTTGAAAGTGGTTGTACTGTCTTCAACTCCGAAAGAATGTATGTTAGAGCGATTGAATCGGTGCAGAATGACTTTACTAGAAAGTTGTTCATGCGACAAGGAGGTTATAGCTACTGCAAAATACCGTCCGCTGAGTTTAGAAACCGAAAGTTAGGTCTTCATTCACTTGAAAAACGACGCAAAGTTTTTGACTTGATCATGGTACACAAAATTGTTAACGAACAATCAGGCCTCACTGCATCAAACTTTTACAACTTCGATAATTCGCGCACAAGGGGTGCGAGTTTGAAATTACGTTTCAGTGCGCCGAAATTCAAAACTAGAGCACAGTTTTTCACTATAAGAGCTGGCTCGAAATACTTGAAGATAACCAAGAATAAAACAATGCCGCTATGTGTCAAAAGCATGAAAAGGTACTTGCTGGAAACCGTTAACTAGGTTTAGAATTGAACGTATCTGTTAGTTCCCATTATTCGTAGTCTAATGCATTGTGTTACACCTTGTTCAGTTTCTGATTGTACTTTTGTGACAACTTTTATATATACATCGTGTTACTGTACTCGTTACCGCATTGTGTTCATATTTCATTCTGTGACTGTATTATCCAATGTTGTATCTCAACTTCTGGTTTCTTCTTACTTTTTCATTCCTATTCTTCATATTTTTCACGCTTTCATTTGCGTAATAAATCATCATCATCATGTACGAAATCCACAACTTTTCATATCATTCACTTTCTCACTACCTTCCAATAAAGTTTTATTTCTGTGAATATTTGAACACACTCCCAAACTTTACATAAGTTAGTAAAGTTTTCATGGTTGAAGAATATAATAGGCAGGTGAAGAGTAAATAATATAATTACGGTCGATTTCAATAAATTGAAATCAATCATAATTTTTGAGTTCTTCTTTCTTTAGTCAATCATCTCTGCACAACTCAGTTCTACACCAACATACAAATTCATACTAGAATGGAATAATAACGCAAAACGTGAATAAACATTTGCAGCTGTGAACTCCTTTTTCATTGCCTCTTAGACTCCTACAGTAAGATTACAGACAGTTCCGTACGTTTGAAAAGCGTGAGTTGTATTGACAAGTTTTCTACACTTTTGAGAATCGAATACACTTTTTGCACCGCTACTGGAATGTGTACTGTACGAGTAGCAGTAGGAATTATGTTGACTAACTCATTGCACGTGACTGAATGTGTGCCACGTGATTTACGTGACTGTACATTTGACTATCAGCACAAGTCATGCCCGGTTCGTTCAAGTGTTCCGTCAAACTACTCGACCACTGGATTGCCTCAGTTGAACGGTATGCATACTTTGTTTCACCCACCGCTCACAGTAGACAGTTACATATGTCATATGATTTGTTTCAAGAGTATTGATTGTTATTGTCTATAAGTATAAACACTGTTACATGCAGAAACCTATCACGATGTGTTGAAGTCATACTGTAACGGTTACAAGTGAGTGAAGCAGACTATACGTTCTCGCTCCTCTCATTTGACGTTCACAAACTTTCCTGGGGGACTCAAAAAACTACTGACAACTGTTGGCAGTTCCTTTTCGCACCTACTATGATTTAACGTTGTACATATTGATTTTATTTTGTTCAAAATATTTGTTTGTGAGTTTGAATTTCCTAAACAACACAACAAAATGGCTAACATGAAAAGTTTTAAAAGCTAATTTGTTTTCAATGATTCGTTCTACAGTTTGAACATGAAAATTGAATGACGTTCGTGTTCTCTCCAATCAAACCAGTATCGATATATTATGTTCTTCTCTAATAGTATTTGATATTTTGAATACAATGATACGTTGTACAGAAAGAAACTTGTATAATTGTGCACTTTCTCTTGACACTGTCAATTCTCGCGCTTCACGTGTTACGTGAATAAACATTAAATCACTTGCATTTATGATTTTTATAAGTGGTTGCTTTTTGAGACAAGCACACCATATTTCGTATAATAACTTTAATGTAGTGATAGTTCGTGAAATCTACATGTCAAGTGGGTTGCCGCACCTTTCACCTTGGGTAACACGTACGTAACTCTAATAACTTTGAAGAAAGTGATATTTTCAAGCGTTCCGTAACTCTTATGTGAGTGTAAAAACTTAACATACTCTTACGTAACTCTATAATGCGGGCAGGTCACGCAACCCTTACATAACACTAAGAACAACGTGGTTTGTGCTAGCGTTACGTAACTCGTTGCGGGGCTTACGTTCTTTTTGCAGTTGCCCCTTGAATTACACTGACTGCTGTTTTGCTGTCGGCCGGGCCACCTGACTCGGCTGTTCGTAGAATCCGGGTCCCTGACCGACGATTGCGTAATTTTTACATTATCTGCCACCCATCTTCATGCACTAGCTCATTATTAATTCAATACTTTTTCCCGAATAAAGTTGGTTTAATCTACAACTCATTGTCCAATACGTGAAACATTTCACAATTGCTGATCATTGTTTTTTTTCATGTGGAGTTGTTCTAAAAGTATTTCTCATGCGTTCTGGTTTGTTTAAACTCGAGAGATCCGTTCAAATATCGGAAAAATTTTTTTAAAAATAATCCCGTAAAGTTTGGCATTTTTCTAAAGAATTTCAAGTTCTTAGTTCTTAGATGAGTTCTTGTTCTGCTCAAACTTATGTATATATTCTTCAATTCACTTAGCCCAGACCCAAAGTTCTCTTTACGATGATTCAACACCGGCGTGTTATCATTGCGAAGCTGTTACGATTACAAAAAGCTGTCTACGTTGAAAAACAATTAGGTTTGGGACTTTGGAGCAGTGAAAACTTCTGACATGACTCCGCTTGATAGGTTCTATTTCGACTTTTAAATTACTCAGTAGTTGTTTGTGATACTCATGTCGGAATGATTGGTCTGGTGTCACCACTGCAAAAAGAAAACGTGTATAATTTAATCGTCAAATGTGTAAAATACAGCAGAAATAGTGAAAGCGGATACACATAAAGTAAAGTACACAACTGCTCATTAAAGTGAAGTAAGTATAGTAAAGTAAATCATTAAAGTAAAGTAAGTATAAAGTACACAACTGAATGATAAAGTACACATAACACTCTTCAATTGTAGAAGTATCAATTGTTGCGGTATCATGTTATACCGTCCTTTTTTCCTCTAATCCACGTGCGTTTTCAACAACCAGCTATCTTCATTTTCTATCCTCCATATTTTAAGGATGGTCGTGTAAATGGATTGGCGTGCAGTTTTGGTGAACCAATTTTCAAATCATCAGTGATAAAGTGATTCTTATAATTTTTCGCTCTCGAAAAAAAACGCGGAAGCGGTACATCTTCTTCTATTCTGCTCTATTTGTAGTCTGATCCCACTGAGCTCGACCAGCAACAAGCTTACACGTTATGCCGAGTAGTAGGAAGATTGATCATAACATTAGATTTTCCAGACACCGGGAAAACTTTTTCAAAGGTTAAAATCTAGTTGAAGATACTTTTGTTGATCAATTTCGATAACGGAAAGTATAAAGATTGGTGATACCAGATAGCTTCTTTGCTCGAAAACGTGAACGAAGAGAAACTCTCCCATCCTCTCGAAATGGTCCGGTTTTATATTGTCGGTTGTGCCAAATCATTTGAATATCACAGAATTGTCGCAGGCTGCTTCTAACCACATGTTCCGAATGCCCGAAAGTCAATAGACGTGCAACCAAATTACGCACCCCTGTTTTTATGTGTGCGCTTTGAATTTCACTGATTCCGGCGATATTATTTATGAATGGAATGTACGTTGAAGAAGTTGAGCCATCTGAGTTGTAGTCTGATTCGCATGTACCTTAGAGGTGGAGAATTACAGCTAAAATGCATTCAGTTCAAACTACAAACTCAGCAGCGCAGGCTAACGTATAACGTATCCTACTCATTTCTTGAGCAAAATCTATGAATCGTTGTTGATAAACCTCTGAATTATGTTGTTTATTGTTGGCTCTATTTGTGAAAACAGACCGAAACCGAAACATTGCCAGTTAAAGAAGTCAGGGATGCCAGTACCATCTATTGATTTCAAAATTATCATAATCGTTCCATTATGAATTAAGATAATTAAATGTTATGATTGCAGTTTCGCTGGGCTTTTTCTGCTGAACAACGTTGGCAGGCTCTGTGAACTCAACTGAGTATTACGCCAGACTGTCAGTATGAGTGCCACGGGACACTATCATCGCAGGTATTATATTATAGTTATTATCATTTATTTCTTGATTATTATTTAATTGTTATTATTATTGTTTGCATTTTAAATGCTCTTGGAGTGTTTGTATCATAGTTATGCTCAAAAGAACAATGTAAACTTGTAACTTCTGCAATCTAAGTACAAGTATGGTGGTGGAATTTGTATTTAATGGTTGCAAAAGGTTTTGTTTCTGTTAAGAAATTTTGTTCAATATTTGTTTAGATGGTCTGCTGGGACAGCCGGAAGAACTACCCCAACTTCTCATAGTCTGAGTAGTGCAGTCGAGCCGAGCACTTATGGAACGAGGTGTGTACCCATGTATACCTCACACACTCACAGCTGTTTAGAGAAATCTAATCGAACACTCACGTAGATTGTTGACCTACAAAACTTAAAAGATGTCAAATCACACTTCTATATTTCCAACATCCAATAATGCTCAGACTGTCTCAGAGCGTTGTTATTTAGTTCTTCACCATCAGTGATTTTCAATAGGAAATATTACTCTATATTCTTTATTCTCCGGAATTATCACGCTAGTTTTTCAAAATAAGAAACAATTATTTGCATATCAGAGTGATTAGTGTGAAGAGTTACGGGTTACGGATAGGTTGAACGGAGTATATATATACATACACTTTAACTGTTAATAACATATTTAGTTAAATTATTAGAAAGTTTCAGTTGGAATTCGGTGCGATGGAACAAACCGACGACAAACGCCTACCGCAGTCATTCGTCCACCATCGCGTCGAGATTCGATCAGAAACCATCCTATTCCGCCTCGCCCGTCTCGCGCACTACTGCTAGCAGGTATACTCTCGGCCCACCACAAAAGTAACCGACCACAAAAGTAACCGACACAGAAGTAACCGACCACAACAGTAACCGACACAGAAGTAACCGATATCATAACTGTGTTTTCTCATCCCCCCCCCCCCCCCGTACTTTTGTACCTCGTACTTGTCTGACAATAGAGGGTGAGGATTTGATGACCTATAGAAAATGCTTTCCAATAGGTTCCACATGTCGAAAAAGTGCGAAGCATTCCGTAATGGTTTGGGTTGGAAACAATTCACCAAGTCTTGAGGAAATCGAAAACTAACATTTTCGAGCGCTACCTGTAACCTCAATAGCATTCATGATGTAACCGACCACAAAAGTAACCGACACAGAAGTAACCGATATCACATGCGTGAACAGACTTTACTTCTTCATAATGCATCCTGTGCTCCTATGAGCCTATCATCTTTCCAGTCAGTATGCTAACTGAGACAGGTTTCCCTTCACTACTGTTTTTTTCATTCTCAATCCTGCAACAACTTCTGCACTGTCCAAACAACCGCTTCTCTGTTTTCATCTTTCTTTCCCTCAGATATGGTGGTTACACGTCCGGTCTGAGCTCAGCAGCCAGGACTGCAGCTGACATGGCTAGGTATTCAATCTTGACAATAACAGTTCCTATAGAACCAACTTACTAGTATATATGAAAAGGTTTACTTTCTTTTCATGTTATCAGAAAATAGGTTCCCATTCGTTTGCAGTAGGTTGGTACCAGTTGGTTGGTTTTAGTGAAGGAACACCTGCTTGTTTTTCCTGAGTTTTTTCTACTACGCTTTGAATCTTCTGTTCACCTAACAGCATGAACCAACATTCAACAGACTGCCGTTGTGATTATTACCAGGTTTTAAAACTTTTTCATTGGTTTACCATGCAGGGAAGAACCGGAGGTATTGAAGATGAACCTGTGATGATCAATCATCACGATTTCAAACAATCCTTTCGTGGAATGCATGTTTTCTTCTTGTGCTGTGTTCATAGTTTGATCCCCCGCCGTTCAATTGTGATTCGCAAATTGTGGGCTCAGATCAAGCTACAACTCAAACTTATTCGTACCCATAGCTAAAGTTTGCTTCCCATCTTGTTCAAAACTAACCTTGAAGCTTGAAGCTATGTGATAACGAGACAAACTGTTTGGTTTGTGAGTTTGTTTGCAAGACAATCCCAACTGCAATATCCCAACCTGCGTCAGACAATATGTAGCTGTCCTTACATCCTTCCGGTTCACAAGTCTCGCGAAATAGTGCGCCAAACAAAATGCGCAGGATGGGATAAAGGTGTCGGGGTATTCCAGCATGTCTGTCACCTATGCTGATGCTGCTATTGCAGCATGGGTCCCTCGGTGACTGCGCGCGCCTCGCGATTCGACGCGACGGTCCGCGACGCGAAGGACAAATACAGGTCGGAAGCACGAGATCTCATCAACAAATGGACGAGTCGCGAGCGAAATGGAGGTAAACGTTCGGTGTGGTGGTACAAAAGAAGGTCTAATGATTTAATTTAACTAAAACGATTGGAAATAGTTCAAAGGTGACTCAGATCGCCGTTGCCCGCGCGTTTAGGTTTGAATTGTACTATATCATTTTGAAATACTATCATGGTAAAATACAAATGTCTGATAAAAATGTATGTACCCTCGCAATTTCTTAAACCTCAGTGGGCTAGGATGAGTGTACCCTCGGGTAACATGCTCTCTCGTAGGTTAGAGAAACACTCTCATACGAGATAGTATGGGAAATGAAGAGACGCACCTCCCTGACCCCACTGAGATGTGAGGATTGCCGTATAAAAAACTGATTTGTTCGTTTTGAATTCAGGTTATTTCTCGCAACATTTTGATCCGAAAAAGTTGAATGGTATAGTTTATTCATATATCTCAAGAAACAGAATAGAATGTATGCGATTTCTTAGTATATATTTGGTTTGCATGAACTTTGATAGAAAGTTATATAGCGGTAGAGTTTTTACATGTGTGTGAAACAACTATACTGTTCGTCAATTGAACAGTCACGTGAAACATGTCAAACACAGCAAAACTCAGAAACATGGAATTACAAAGTGCACGATGCCTCATTAGAATGCTTATTTCACGTGACTATTCAATTGACTACTAGTATAGTCAACCAAACTCACGTCAAACAATGTTTTCTGATAGAGAGTGTGCTTTTCAAATGGCGTAAACAATTGTATTTCAGCTGACAGTCTCTACTCGAGTCGAAAAACAGATCCTAGCCCTTCCTATACAACTAGCTCAAGGAACAATGACTATCGTATGTTTTTCAAATCAAATCAAATCAAATCAAATATTTATTACACAGTTTTCATTGTGCAGTGTAATTTTTTCAAAACAAGTTGATATTCCCCAGAACTTGTCCTGCACAGAGGTAATAAACATAATTCTAAGACCCGGTATTTACAAAGTTTAACCATAGACTATAGACTCATTCTCTTTCCAAAACAACTCTCGCCCTATCCGCTGTGTTTGTAGTTTGACCCTGTTACTTCTCGGTCGAGATATAGGATTTGTCAAACCATTGTGTACACCGTACCTTTGTAAGGGGCGGGGTTTGGCGCGCGGCCAGTTCGTCTGCGTATCATTGATCTACTCACTCTCTCAACTGCTGGCAGATAATCAACGACCGCTCGCCCCGCATCTCAGAACGATTAGCGTCGATTTTCTGCAATTGGCCAGCTACAAAAGCGAGAGAGCATTGAGGTCAATGAGGCCGCAGACCGCTGCGTCTCTCTGACCTGCACACTCTCTTGTCGAGGCAGCTACAAAAGTGGCCGGCCAATTGGCTGAGAATTTTCTGAGATCGCTCAATCAATTGAACCCTCTGCTGTCTTTGTGGGGAAAATGGCGACTATAATGGCGTGTATCGAGATCAAACTACAACAAAGATGTGTTCACTTGCTGTACTCGTGCCGTTTCAGCTTACCGCACAGTGTCAAGGACGCCGTCTCGTAGCAACATCACCGTGCCCGCCACCTCCCGGTACTCATCTTCTAGGGAACGGAGTACCATCATGTCACCCTCACCCACTCCCCAGACACAGTTAGTTCACAACCTGAGAATACACTGATTTAAACCACCTGTCATCCAAGTTTACGCGTTGAGTTTGACTTCAGACAAACGTAGCTTGCAAGTTGTCCGATAACGTGTTTATAAAGGTTTCATAGTACAGCGGTTGCCGCGCGCAACTGTACCTCTAGCCGTTCTTATTGACACTTTGGCAGCGTGCCATAACAGTTGCGATGCATGTTTTCAGTGGAACATACGCATTTTCAATAGATGGTTCCAGCTCACTTGCTGAGACAATTGTAAATTTTTTCCGGTTAAAGGTTAAATTCGAAAAGATTAGGGAAAATAAGCTTCTAATGTATTTCTAGCGTGTCCTTCTCGACTCCCTACCTACAGTGAGTTGTCAGTTAACTCCAAGTTAACTTCCTGCAGTAGCAACTACAATAGCCGAATTTTGTTTCCTTTTTTCGTTCATTAACTGATTGAAGAAGATCTGAGATGATTTGTAGTACGTGATGAAAAGTACGAAGAATGCATAGTGAACTTGCCCACAATTCATGACGTGTGTGTACAGTTGTCTCAAGTCTTCTTTGAAGTAGATATGGTTTGTTGTAATTATTCTGTTTAGTTTTCATTTAATTCAACATAAACATAATTATCTGTTTTTCAGCACGCTTAAAGTGGAGCGTCCTTGGCGCCAACGAATGGCCGAGTCATCTCGTATTCGTGCCACACACGGAGATGATGTGAGTGCGTCGTACGTCGCAGCGCGACGTGAAACCTCGCGTGCGCCTTCGCGCGCGTCGTCGCGTCGGAGCAGTTTTTCACAAGCTAGTGGCGATGAACTCTCCATATCTCTGGGACAACTTCGCAACTTTGTTAGCGCTAGTGGGGTGCGTAGTCTTTTGGTTGCATAGTGCACGACGCCGGACTTTCGCTTGTAGTTCACAGTATAGTTCATCTGGGTATAGTTCGCACATTTCCCAACTGGACTTGGGCAGCTTGCCAATGAAATTTCAAGGCAGTTTTTGAACATGTTGAAATACTTCAAAACAATAGAAATTTATGTGTTGGGTTCTTCCTTTTAGTTATGATTCGTATTTAGGAAAACTTTCTGTAAAATATATGTTTCCTCTAAATAACAGTCTTCCAAAGTTTTTGGCACGCTGCCAACGAGTCCAGTTGGGAAATGTGAGCACTATAAATACACCTCGTTTCACGTATTCGTAGACACTTACAGTACCCAGCATCACTTTCCAACCAACATTCGCTAGCGAACACATGCTTTTTTGAAGCAGAATCAGGGCCCGCACAAATTTTCTTCCAAGAAATTTTACATGTTGTTTTCACTACAACCCTCTAAAATGTGAGAAATTCTCACAGTGCAAACCAAACTGCAGATATTATCTTCTCTGTTGTTTTCTCAAATCCACGTGAGTGTCTACGAGCGTGAAAGATTACACGTTTTGTATCGATCGTTCGATCATGTGGGATCTCGGGAATGATTTCTGACCATATATCATGAACTATACTCCGCTTACCCCTTTGAATGACTAATATTCTGATTGCTCGATCATAACTTTTAGTGTGTCATTTTTGAGTGGAGTTTTGTGTTTGTTGTTGTTGATGATTGATTCTATTTAAGTACGGCTCACGACAAGGTTCGCGAGAGAGTTCGGTGTACGGACCGACATCGCGGTTCACCTCCTCTTATGCCACACCTTCGTATCAAACGCCGAGGGAGGAGACCAAATCGTTCAAATATATGTCGAGGTTGGGAGAGAGAGAGAGAGAGAGAGAGAGAGAGAGAGAGAGAGAGAGAGAGAGAGAGAGAGAGAGAGAGAGAGAGAGAGAGAGAGAGAGAGAGAGAGAGAGAGAGAGAGAGAGAGAGAGAGAGAGAGAGAGAGAGAGAGAGAGAGAGAGAGAGAAAGAGAGAGAGGGAAAAAGAGAAAAAGAAGAATGACAGAGAGAAAGAAATTAAGAAAAAGAAGAAGGTTTCAAAAGATATTCAATCATTCTCCAGAAGCTACTCACCGGTGCGGTCGCCTGTAGATCTGTTCAAGAACTCCTCCAGCTCCAGGTTGTCCACTACTTCCGGAACACTCCTACCTGACAAGTAAGGACATTTTTCGTACAGAAGTAGAGCAGGTGGCGAACGTGGCGAAAAATCTCAAGGAAAACCTAAGTATAAAAACCTAAGTAACCATAGTTAGCGTATAGCGGTTCATAGAATCCGCGAGGTGGTTGGTTATTTTAGGCAGGGTTCATACTTCCTGTCGCTGAATTAGGCGACAGCAGCAGTCGCTGCGTAGCATTTTCAAAATGCTGTTGTCGCTCATATTGGCAGCAGCAATGTCGCTTGTCATGTCATGTATTTTACTAGCTAGTAAACTACACTTGTCGCTGAATTCGGCAGCAATTGTCGCCGAATTAAGCGACAGCGACGTGATTTGGCAACAAAAAGTATGAACACCCAGTTGGCGACGCGACGTCGCTGTAGCGCCATTCGGCAACAGGCGACGCGATCGATAATCATGATTTGTGTATTGTCGCGCGTGTTGCCGAATTCAGCGACAGGAAGTATGAACCCTGCCTTACTTACGAGCTAAACCATCATCTCACAATATATTTGAAGGGTTTTCTTCACTAGTTTTCTTTTGGGTTACTTGCAAATATCTCAAGTAAATTTTCCTTTTTTTCTTGAGAACATCCCAGCCCTCTCGTGAAACTGTGAACAGCAAACAAGAAGCTCTTCAAAGCATGAAAAGCATATTGCCCCTAGAAACAACAAATATTATTAATAACAACATCATTTCAGGAACTATTTTTATAACTCGAAGAAGTAAATGATATTATTTCAGAACCACAGCGAAAGCCTCCAGTCAGGAGTCTCTTTCTCTGAGAGATGAAAGTAGGGAGAGACACAATATGGTATCCGCTGTACCCAAGAACCCCTCCATACGAGAGAGTAGCAAAGAAAGAGATGGAGAGAGAAGAAAGAAGAGTGGAAAGGAAAGAAGTATGTAAACAACAAACATGAAGAAAAGGGATTATTGCACTCATTAGTGCACCAAACAATATGTGATTCAAAAATGAGAATTTTAGAAGTTCAACATCCTATCTCCTTCAGCGACACTTAACTATTCAATACAAACCGAATACCTTTAAACGATCAACTGCCCATACGGTTTACATCATTGGTAACTACGGTACGATTGAGAATATTGGAACTTACTCAGAACTTTAATCCCTCCAAACGTGGCTGAAACTGAAATTTTCACAATTGAGATTGAGAAAGTGAAACAATGGTGAAATAGGCCATACACATATTAGATTATCAACTGATACCGTAATATTCTGCACAAGTCGGGGATAGCGATAACATCAATATGATATTATACGAATATATAATGCAATGAGGATCATTTATCATTATTGTTTTTATATTCTTATCATTATTGGATTGCATATTAGCTAAATTCAGCGGCTCGTCGGAATTCGCGTCAGAGAAGCCAGCAACTCGACAGTTCTTCGAGTGAGGAGGAGGTATCGAAGGAAGAGTCAAAGAGAAAGAGAAGAAAGAAGAGATTGGAGAATTCTGAGCGTGAGCATTTCAAAATACGAAGTTTTCAATGTAGTATTAATGAGCTCACCTTTTGAACATTTTGAAAATAGCTTGTCTCGAGTTGAAGAGGGATTTCAAGTGATGAGTTGTGAAATAACTTGGTTACGGAAAATGATACACCTATGAGACGAATCCCCTTTCATTTTCTTTGTCAGACTGTATTCATTTTCAGCCCCATCGCTGCCTCCAACGTCCGCTTCAACAGTTAGTTTATCAACAATATTTGAAAGTAAAGGGGTGGAGATGTTACATGCCTCTTAGTCATATTACGATCTACACAGTGAGAGGGACGTTCTTTGACAAGTCGAAAAATGTCTGCGTCTCGTAGTTTTGCGTACTGTCTAAACCAGAGAAGTCGGTTCTAGTAGCTACACGATGCTAAATAACCAGAAACGTCCGGGTGCGATATGAAATTCTCAAACCTCAGAAACCTCGAGGCTCCGTTCCACTCATCCGCTTTACAACCAAAAATCAAATCAATCTGAGCTGTCAAAAAACTTTTGGAAAAAGCAAATTTGCTCAAATTTGCTCGAGGTATCTAAATGTAGAAGATCCACATCTAGTTTTTAACATCTTTCTGTAAGGGGAAATGAGTACGTAGAACATACTTTACATCTCTTCAGTGACGTGCTATTTTGTGAATCAGAAAAACGTTCTCGCTAACTAGACCGCAGTGCAAACGAAGATAAATACCTCATTGAGCTGAGCTTTCTGCTTAATTGCTTTTGCGCCTGCTCGGTTCATGAGTACATCTCACAGACTTCTCATGCAGTGTCATTTCTCGTTCTTCGCCAGTACTAAGTACGGTCCGTACTAAGATGAAGGGTTTATGCGTTTCTCATGAGCAGTATCGAAAACTTCCTGTTATCTAATTGCTCCTGTGCTGAATGGGTTGGTTGGAGGGTAAAACTTCCATCACATAAATGACGACTTTGAATTTTATGTCATATTGGAACGACCATCTTTCGCCAAATCTATATAATTGAAACTTACCTACTATAGTAGTAGTACTACTTTCGAGCTGAATTCTAGTTTTCTCACGAAGTTCTGGAATACATTATAATATCTTATGATATGATCAAACGGCCCCTTCCCCTGCCGTATACCAACAATAACAATTTGTTTACTCTCATCTCATATTTTCCGTGATCTTTGTGTTTTTTCACCTCTCAGCGCGATCGCTTTACAATCTTGCGGGGAGAACGCCTGGTCGTCAGATAACTATTTGTTGCCAATTTCCCTGTTCAACGAAACATTCGAACGAATCATTCGCTAGTTTTCTATTCTGAATGACCTCAGTGGAGTTGGTGAAGGTGCTAGGCAGATATGCAAAAGTCCGCAGATGTGACGGCAGTGAGGTATAGTTGTCGCTTAGAGAAAGGCAGGGGTGTACTGTATATCTCACTTTGTGCTGTACATATATATACGATTTGTGCGCAACCTACATAGAAGCCTAGTTGTTATAGTGGTTGGCATCTGCGCCTCCCAAACTTTTGGGACCTGGTTCGAGTCTCACATGAGGCGATTATTTTGTAAATTTGACACGCACTATACACTCTGTTTCACGCACTGATAACCATTTACAGTAAGATGTTGAAACTTCCATGCAGGTTTTCCACATCTAGGTGTGTTTGGAAAGAGTTCCAGACTTTGAGAATTTGATCAAATCCCTGATTCTAACATCACAAGAAGAGAGTAATTGTTCCCAATGTCAATTTGACTTTAAACAAAACATGTTTGAGTTTTCTATCGCTCACTGTAGGAGGTTATCCATGGGCAGAACGAACTTTTAATTTCGCAGGAGTAGCTTGAGCCGAACAGTCATAGTCGGACTTTTTTTGTTGGTTTCGCTGTGTTCATAGTTGGATGCGTCCTGCTTTTTCGGTTTTGTGTCATACAATGGTTCATATTCGATCACACTCTTCCTTTTTTTACTGCCCATTGGCTACTTGAGTTAATCTAGAGAATTTTCCTTCCGAAAACCTCCCAAAAATTAGAAATTTGCTGAAATTATATATAGTACTAACTTGCTTCCAGAGCAAGCCTTCCGTGAATGGAGCTGGACAGGAAAACGCAGAGTACGTTTTATCGATTTAGAATGGAATTTTGGTCCACTCTCAGTTTAATATTCTTCTAGCTCTGTTGTTATTGCTCTTTGGAGTCAAAATATTCTTTGTTCTGAAAACTTTCGAACGGAACAGTTAAAATTTGTTATCAGTTAAGTAGCATCAGACTTTTTAAATGAACACCAATTCTCAACTCCCTCACAACGTGGAGCACGTCTCCGATGTATAGTAGCCTGGCACCGAGACATAGCTATAAACGAAACTTTTTCTTGTTGCAGACCTCGCATCGGTGTACCAACATCAATACCAGGTGGCTATTCCTTCGTCATCCCATTTTATTCGCCCTACGCTCTCAATTGTCATCGTTCAGTTCTACTCAAAAACATAGTTTCCGTTTTGTTTATTCGGCAAAACAATCAATAATCCTTTTGTTTCTGTTCTTCGTACTGTTGACTACAAGTTTTTTTCTTTGAAGTAGCAGTATTCGGTTGATTGTACAAACTACAAAACGTTCAATTCAAATTTTATAAATTTCATGTGATCGTTTTCAGTGGCTACCACCCTGGCGGTAAACCTGACCGAAAGTGAAGATTTCCATTCATGTGCAGGATCACCGAGAGAACCGGTTAGTTTCGGAGAGGTCAGACGCCGTATGTAAGAATATCCCAATTGTGTTTTCAAATGATAGAACTGAGTATAAACGTTTCAAATATTCCCAAAAAAAAGTTGGTTCTCGAAGTGTTGCAGAGTTTTGAACTTTCTACTGTAAGAACACGTGTGTGTGAAAGATAAAGTATATTTCTGGTGGTGATACAGAAAGGTCTCATGGAGTATATGTTGTTCCGCATATTTTAAATATTCCAATGGTCATGATTCCAGATTTCTCCTGGTATGGGACAGAAAATTAGTCGATCCAATTCGAAGACACGTCTGCCATCCAAGAGCCAAATCATAAGTGAGAACGGCACGGTGTTATATCTTCCAAGTCTTTCGCTTTCGATAACCTGACCTTTTCGGTCATTTTTCACCACAATATATATAAGACGCTGCAATCTAAATAAATCTCAGAATCTATTTTTTCTCGAGAAAGAAATATTTTCTGGGAAAGAAAATATTTCACTTTTTGATGCAAACTTTATCCACGATTGCTTCAAAAGATTAATTTTTCATGTCCCAAGATTTCAATCATTGAAAAGATGGGATCCCATAATATCAATCATTGAAAAGATGGGATACCACATTATCAATCATTGATAAATTGGGATCCCACTTTATCAATCATTGATAAATTGGGAAAACTTATCTATAGTTGCTGAGTACACCTTTCAAAATCGGCTTACACTTCTCGCGCGAATTAATACTCATTCAGTAAACCAGGTTCTCGGCTGCGCCGTATCTAGTATGTGTGGTTTTTCAGACGATAACTGTCTCTGCATCTCTGTCTCTGCGTCTCGTGTTCTTGCGGGAGCTGTAACTAAGCATTAGTCAACGGAGAAATGAGAGGCGCAGAGAAAGGGGCGCCGAGACAAATACGCTAAAATAATACCAATACCAAATACGGCGCAGCCAGATACGCGCCTCGTGTTGCGTTTATATCCGCGCGAGGGCATTCTAAGCACCACTTGAAGTGGAATTCATAGAAATGTATCCCAAAATATCAATCATTGAAAAAATGGGATCCCAAAATATTAATCATTGAAAAAGTGGGAAATATTATTTTCATGTTGATATGCCTCCCAAAACCAACTTTTTTCCTCAAAGGTTCGAAAACTGGGAATTCAAAAAGTTCGGTTCCCAAATAATCAACGAATTTCAAACTTTTTCGACTTTTCAGAAAAATTTAGATTGCAGAGTCTTATATATATGCACACTGAATTGAATTGAGAGACAATGAAAAAAATTCGCTGCTCAATGATACGATTACTAGATCTCATGGCTAGCTTCAAAAACACAGTTTCTTCGTCTTAGTCAAAAACGTTTTTCTTTCAGCCCCCCCCCCCCCCCCTCTAACGAGAAATGTTTCAGAAAGTCCATCAGTTGTGGAAGTGGGTGGAGTTTCGCGTGCCGACTCGAAGACTAGTATAACCTCCGGACAACCGCTACCGTCTCCAACCATGGTATTCTGCTCAGAATTACACACAACTAATACATAACACTAACGTGTCGTTCTCAACAACTAATTTGTAATAGTAGCATTCAAAACGCGCAAAACTGTATAAAGTAGCTTCTTCTGCATGTGTGGCTCGTCAACTATTCTCATGAGATAATCTTATTGGTTTCGCATGAGGTACATTTTCTGCGCAATCACAAGTTCCTCTTTGTACAATTTACAATGTGAACCGAGCTGGAATCGAGTCACTTCATGAATAGAGTCTGATAACGATGAAAAATAGTCTACAATGATATTCATCAGTTTAACAGTTGAACATGGTGTTCTAAGCACTTATTTTAATCTGCTCACAATAACCATGATACTCAGTGGACCTATTTGTACAAGCGTAACGACTTGGCCTTCTATTATTTCATCAGGGTACGTATGAGGGAACATCCCGGTATCTTCATCCCATTCTGCGTCTCTTGCTTCGCTCACAATGAAGTTATAGTCTTTTCCATTCCTACTGAGACTCCTACAGTAGGATTTCAAAACTTCCAAGTCGTTTTGCTCACGTACTTTTAATCGGAGAAGTTGAGGATTTTCGTACCTCATTCTCCTTCTCAGGTACAGTAAATATACGAGAGCATTTTCCATCAACTACATTTTCAGCTTCACAACAGTCTTCGGAAAGTTTGTAAGGTTACTGTAGGAGTCTCAGTAGGAATGGTGTAAACTATACCATTCTAGAAACAGCGTACGTTTGAAGAGGCGCAGATTGGTATCTGAGACTCGGGATATTGCCGCATCCGGGCTCAGCATGAATGGCATGTCTCTTTTTTCTGCATGAATCTCGGTTTATTTCCAGTCGAATTCTGTTGAGATGTTAGATGATTTCTCTCAGGATGACCAGGTTTGTCTTTTTCTGCCCAATCTCAATGGATAGCCATCTTCATAATAGCGGACTTCTTCTCATACTGTCATCTTCTACTACTTTTTGTCTCCACCAACTGTCTACTCTGTTCCATGAAACCTTTTACAGTATTATATTGTAATTTAAAAACAATAAGTTTTCATGGACGGAAGATTCCAAGTTTTATGTATTATGCTCTACCACTATTGCTACAAAAATACTATGTTAACCTTCCTGAGGTTACTGTAATGGGTTACGGACACATGAAACAGTGTATATATTTTTATCTCACCACGTAGTTAGTATAATGCTTTGCACGTCATTTCACTCATACAACGGTTTCGGGAAAATTATTAAGTTCGCTGGAAGCAAACTATTACTTTCCCTTCATTCAGGCTTCTATAAATTCTGGCCAGGAGGATGAATCAAAATACAGTGCAGTCGCGCACTTCAAACCGTTCAAGGTTTTTCTTCATTTTGTTATTGCATACGCTTCATTCAATTTTTTTCTCTAGTAGCTCTAAATTCTAGTAGCTCATTTATGAAGATTCTTGTCCGAGCTTTATAGTGAGTGCCAAATTTATAAATTTCTGTCTCCAGCCGAAACCGAACCTGCGAGCAAAAGTTTCGTAGTAGGGTGCTAACCACTGCGCTATTAGAGCACATAGCAGGAAAGCGGCGGAATCGAATACATGTGTGCGTACACAGCGGAAAGTGAGATACACAGTATCCTTCCGCCTTTCCGTTGGCTACGACTATAACCAACGCTCCAACGGTTTTCACATAAAATTGTTGTGGAACTCACGATCAGAGTTGAAAACAAAGTATATTACTTTCAATTGAACCTAGAAATGCGGAATTTATTGATTTGTGTGATTTTTGTGATTATTGATAAGTTCGCAGTGAACTAGTTTTGCTCTAACACAATCTACCTATGATTTGATGTGCTGAAATGCTGGTTCAGGCGAAAGTGAAACCGATCGCCCCGGTACCCGGTCTGTGGAACAAGCCGGGCGGAGAGGAGAACATCAGTAAGAACAAGGCATTCACAAAGTGGGTCAAGTTCTGGACTCTATCCCTCACAAGGATAAAGTATCGGCCAGATTTAGAACGATACAACTTTTAAATTTTAAAGACAGATAGGAACCTTCCTCTTTTAAATTTTTCTCCTAAATAGTTTGTATTCAACTGTGTTTACCTCTATTGTATTTATACGCTTAATTTCGGAGAAAAATGTGCAAAAACACGACATTTATAGATGTATGTGTACAGTTTTCTGCTTCAGAGATAATGCAGTCGGGTCAACATTCATAATATGGAAAGTGAAAAGAAGAGAAGTGGTTGTGAAGAAGCTGAAATCGGTGGAGAAAAAACTGAAGAAAGCGGAAACGCCGAAAAGTTCGGAGAAAAAAGTGGCAACTCCTAAAGTGGAGGGCAAACCAGCGGAAAACGAGAAAAATCCCATCAAAAAACTGGTTAGCAGACTTTTTTCTTCCATCTTGGTCTTGGGCCACTTTTCTCGTAGTTGGCTACATTACTGAAAAATGAACAGTGATAAACATAGAATATACAAAACCCAGCAGATTTATACAATTCAACAAGCATCAAGTTATTGATCTAAAGAAACCTTTGCAGTTCCTCCTGAAAAAGAAAACAACAAAGGAAACACCAGTGAAAGAAGAAAAAGCAGTCAAGAAAGAGGTGGTTGTTCCGAAAGAAGAAAACGTAACGGTGAGTGAAAACAGTGCATTAAGCGGTGCATCTGTGATCAAACTACAGTTCAACTGTTGAGATGGACCACCTCGTACACATCTCACCTCATAGACATCTCGTAGACAACGAATCGAACAAATCTAAATTGTAATTTGATCAGAAAATACGAATGGCATACGACAGGATCAAACTACAAAAACAGTAGATTAGATCGACATTTAGTTGTCCTGTCTTTCTATGAGCATTGCCTTTATTTCTATCATTTCAGATAACTAACGTTTTGAAGAGAAGCGAGGACAAGTCCACTGTCAGTACAACATTGAAAGATAAACGCAGGTGAGCGAGTGCGAATGCCTAGTTGACTTTCGAATTGGCCGCAATTATGGCGGGGGGGGGGGGGAGGGGGCCCTGTTGGCGCTCCAGCACAGGACCTGTCCCCCGGTTCCCAGTTATTGTTATTCTGTTTGTTTACGAAAGCAACGTGCGCGCTTCTTCTTATTCTCCCCCATTACGATCCTCTTTCTCTGTCTTTCTCTTTCTATCCTCTTTCTCTTTCTGATCCTCTTTCTTCTTCTCTTTCTCTTTCTCTTTCTCTTTCTCTTTCTCTTTCTCTTTCTCTTTCTCTTTCTCTTTCTCTTTCTCTTTCTCTTTCTCTTTCTCTTTCTCTTTCTCTTTCTCTGTCTTTCTCTTTCTCTTTCTCTTTCTCTTTCTCTTTCTCTTTCTCTTTCTCTTTCTCTTTCTCTTTCTCTTTCTCTTTCTCTTTCTCTTTCTCTTTCTCTTTCTCTTTCTCTTTCTCTTCTCTTCTCTTTCTCTGTCTTTTTCTTTCTCTCCTCTCTCTCTTTCTCTTTCTGATCTTCTTTCTTTTCCTCTTCTCCTCTTTATGATCCTCCTTTTCTGTCTTTCTTTTCGAGCTATTAGGTTTTGATAGCGAAGGCTGTACACAACGTTACATATATAGTCTTTTCCATTCCTACTGAGACTCCTACAGTAGGATTTCGAAACTTCTAAGCCGTTTTGCTCACTTACTTTTGACCGGAGAAGTTGAGGATTTTCGTACCTCATTCTCCTTCTCAGGTAGAGTAAATATACGAAATCATTTTCCATAAACTTCATTTTCCGCTTCACAAGAACCTTCGTAAAGTTTGTGTGGTTACTGTAGGAGTCTCAGTAGGAATGGTGTGAACTATATGGTTCCGACCCAATCTATAACATTTATAACTTCAAATTTCTCATAGTAGCTCACCCTGTTATGAGATTTTCCTATTGCATTACTAATCAAAACCGGGTTTCCGAGCTACTTTTTCTGGGTTTTTCCGGAAAACTCTATCTTTAATGGCATGATCTTAGTGAGAATACGGTTCGGTTCTACCAGCACTTTCAGGGTTACTGTCACTCATCCGAGAAAGATCAAAGCATTCCGAACGGAAGAACGATCGGTCGACAAATCACTCGTTGTCAAACCGGCTTCTCTCTCCGCCCGAAAAACCTTCACACCTAAAAAGTGAGTTCAATCTGTCACTAATTCGATACAAAGTAGACATGGTAATCTTATGTCTTACTGAGACTTCTACAGTACACATTCACAATGACTTGTTTCCTAGCGCAAACAAACCTCAGTTTTAACTTTAATGCTTTTGAACACTTTTTGTTATAGGAAACAGTACAAAAAGCAAAAATTCTTTTTCATGAACGTTTATCTAGCTAAAAGGTGAGTAATCATACTGTATGAGTTTCAGTAGAAAAGAAAAATACTAATTTGTTTCTACTTGTCAGGAAATCGTCATCTTCGCTGTCTCTCCACTGTTTGGCCTCCTCTTCGTTCAGTGTGCAATCGGAATCTACATTCGTTGCGAAACCAGTAAACGTCGGAGCACAGGTATTCACGAATGTAACATGTAAAAAGGAAATATACAAGAAAATGTAAAAAGGAAATATACAGGAAAATGAAAAAGAAAATATACAAATATACAAATATACAGGAATAATCATTTAAAAGGCGTGAAATAGTAAACTAACGTTTTTCAAGACAATGTGTGTATTTTATATGCTGTTACTTGTTGTTTTTAGAAAAAGCTACGAGTTTCACAAGTTTCAACACGGAAATTACAGTTTTCGTTTTGATCTAGCTACCATCTTAACGAACGCCCAAAAAGCGCAAAAAAATCTTATTGAAGTGAAACATTTTGTTTATCATGCAGGATTCTCAGTAGGGAAATTACCATACATAGTGGTAGTATAGAGCTTATAAGAAAAGTGGAAAATGGAGCACACGTATATCCTCACCAACCACTTGATAAATTTAATAGATCTGAACTGTAAAATTACTCATGTAACTTCTACTGACTAACTTAATATCGCATTTAACCCCGTTATGTACCATATTGAGATATAAAACTGAACAAATCACAATGAGAACCAAAACGTAATTTGTTTTGTAAAACTAAAACCACGACAAACTGTATACGGTAATAGTTGACATAGGAATGACGGAGACTATATATTCATAATATGCTGTAAATCGATGCGAGCGAGAGGAGACACATGCATTGTTTTTCACGTAAAGGTTGCGGGATGGGGACTGGATGTAATAGTTTTGTTGGAACACGTCAACCACTTCTCAGCCAACAACTATAGGACAATTGACGACCTACCCTCAACTCAATATTTCACCTTTTCTGCTTTCGATTACCAAATTTGCTCTAATAGAGGTCATACTCTACAATGTTCAATGAGAGCTACTTCGATATTCCCGTTTTTCTCAGATGTGTGTATGGAGTGAGTTTTCAATATTTTGCGAAAAGAATAAGATCACTATTAACTTACAACAATGAAATCTGGCACATATTTTCTCTTAGATGGTTCAGCTGTGGATGAATGAGTTATCCGCAAAAACTAATGATACTCAGAATCAAAACTGAAAAATATTCAGTGAAGCGCATGGCCTTCTCCACCTTCCAAAAGTCAACATTGAGCCTATGTTTACTACATCATGAGCATCAACTCCCACTGAGACTCTTGATTGCGGTGGTGAAACACTACTTTGTAAAGTACCCAATATGGAGTCAGCATGAACTCATCATTAGCTCGTAGCAAGGTGTTCAGCTGTTTACCAATGCCCTTTTGTTTTTGAAACGTTTGAAAAGTTTTGGTTGAACCAAACAATAGGTAGAAGATTGGAAGGGTTGACGTAGAAAAAAGGAGTATAAAAAGTAGATGGGTAGTTGTTGAGAAAAACATTTTGTTTGAATCCTCTGCAAGCAAAATAGTCAGTGGATGGTGAAAAAAAATATCACTTATGTCCAATATAATGACCGTTTCTTTGTGTTTTGAGGTGATTGTGGATACGCCGCAGAAAGGAATCAACCTAACCAGAGCCAGGCTTCGGGTGAAGGCTAATCGCCGTTCTATGTAAGTGAACACTTCAATTAAACCGATAATAGGTTTTTGTCTGAGAATCGTATTTCTGTTCCAAACGCTTTTGCACTCCCATATCATTAAGTCGAGTCTTGTAGTGCAATTCTGGATACGTGGAAATTTCTTCAGAACTATTAAATTCAGCTCAAAACAACATACTACCATAAACATAAAACACTAATGTGAAACTGATACATTTCAAAAATGATTGACAGAAAGTTTGACTATACCCGGCAGGGGTGCACGTACAAATGATAACGACTATACACGGATAACTGTTGTATTCAGGCCGTGCTTCTCGGAATTAGCGAGGAAAGGAGAAGAATTGGAAAAAGAAATTGAAAGAGCTCGATTATCTACACTTCCGAATGAGGTTAGAACCCTGTTTAGATCAATTTTATGTTATATATCAGTACATTTTCACACTACTATGTTGTATGCGAAAAGAGTGATAGAATCGAACTCATTTTTTCTCGAAAGTCGATCTTTTGATCTCGATTTTAACCCAACTCTCCGGGACAAACTGTACAATCGTACAGTTCTGCTCTAGTGTGTATATGTGAGCTGCATGCTCTCTCGCCTTTGTAGCTGGCCAGTTGCAGAAAGTTGGCACAAATGTTACTGAGCATGAAAACTACAGTCAATCAGAACTCATTCGAAGGGTTAATTGGGTAGGGCATCTACTGATGAGGGCCCCCAGCGGCATATAGATGTTAATACCTCGAAAAGCCTAGATAACATGACACCACAAACATGGATTCTAGGTTTTATCAATTGAGTTTATTCATCTTCACATTTTATTATCTTCTGTACTAAATTCATTTCATTTTTTTCTTTGGTATCTCTGAATTATATAGGATGGGCGTCGTTCGATGTCGCAAATGTCGCTGGATTCTCAGTCGAGGGCCGCCGAGTTCCTAGACGAAATGCGGGGAACCGAACCGGCGCTCGAATGGAAGAGGGTCAGAACATTCATGCGATACTCGCAACGCAGAAATTTTATAGTCATAGTCATTTCGACGTGAAGCCCTACAGTATCCAGTGTAAACTTCGAATTATTCTACTCTGCTGAAAGCATCCATGTTTTCGCAATGAGAACCGAGACCAATTTGCAGAAAACTCGAAGTTGTCCAACATTTTTCCACGTTCAAAACAGATGCTGCTTAGATAGGAATGACAATAATTTCACGGAGGTTGTTGAAAAGTACTGTGGTTTGTTCCGATTAGTTTGTATGTATCTCTCTGCTTAATCTGCCATATATCCGTGGAGATGTTGTAATAGAAAGCCGCTTATTACTACGACAACCCCCTTCACACCACCAACGGACTGTTCTCACACTATATTCCACATTTATTGCCTTTTCCGTTTCTAACGAACTAACGATACTCCTACAATATGATTACAAAAATCACAGTACTTTTATTTTGTAGTTTTGTACTTGTTATCAAAAATATTGCAATTTTCGCATTCGATTCCGATTTCTTTTTACATATTCGAAAATAATGAACAAAGTTAAAGATTGATTAAAAAATAGTCATTGCCATTTGTAATGTGTACTGTAGGAGTCTCAATAGGAGTGATGCGAACTATAGTACGCGCCTAAATTAAACTGAGTGTAGAAAGTCTAGTAGATTTCCTGCTTCCACTCCCATTTCACGCAGTTAAATTGTTCTCATATATTGAGACAGTTTATTCGAGGAAAATTACTGTAGTTTTGAAGAAAATATAACTCAAATTTCAGCAATATCGCACATTTTCAGGACGACCACGATGCTTTGTTAGTTTTACCGGATAAATCAATTCTCGAAGAATACGTTAAGAGGTGAGGCATTAAAAATAATAGTTTTTTTGTCTTCTATGCTATTGAGACTTTGACAGTCAGAGCATTATTCATACGTTTTTGTTTTTATCCATCGTTCTTGATAACATTGCACTGTCAAATTTCATACTTTCTCTACATTTTGTGATCGTGTTGTACATTTTTCTCATTCAGTGATATTTCGGTGCAGTTTTCTCGCAAGCGTGAGTTAACTCGCAAAATATCCTTGGTGGGGGCTGGAGAAGAAATAATAGTATTTTCTCTAACAATTCAAAAGGTTCTTATGTAATTTGTTTGTATCTTTTTAATCGGGCTTGCGAAAGGCATCCCATTTCGACTACTCTACTCAAAAAAAGATTGATGACTAGGACGCGACAATAGAGATAATAACAAGACGGGATCAGTGCCTACTTCTCAGACAATCACTTGCATCGATTAATTGTATGTCCGAAAGTAGCTTATGTCGTACACAACTCTTTTTGACGAATGTCGATGAACGTATTACACTTGCAGCTAGGGCTGGATACTCTCCGTCCGCTTGGATTCAATTTCATACTCATTCCCCTTCCTCAACTAATATCAACTAAACTCACACTTTTCTCGTAGTCTTATACTATGCATCGTACTCGCTTACATGAAATCATGCTTGTTTTCGAAACGTTAACGTTAAGGTGCCCTCATAATTTCTTTCTATCAGAACAACATTTTTTTATGTCCCAGCATTTTTCAGATATAATAATCTCAAGATAGTTCAACAAAAACAGCTAGAGAAACACATACAGCTTCACTCTAACTGGTTTTGAATACCGAATTAACTTTTCGTCTCTATTTTGGAGGTGTTCAGGTCTAACTCAGGTTTTGCGTGATTTTCTCTCAAGCATTTAATGTCCCATATCTCTCCTGTTTCTTCAAAGTTTCCCACCAGGACCTAGATACCACAATTTTACGTCGTTATACTGTTTTTTTCTATTTTCTGTCATGTAAGCCTATCTCAGAAAACGAGGAAAACTCGAGCGACTTCATTCTGAGCCAATTCGAGAAAGAGATGAACTGAGTGGATGTAACTCTCCCTGCAACTCAACAACCAGTGAACTTTTGCCTGCTTGTGCAGGTGGGAATACAACAACATTTACGTGATATTTCACGTGATATTGGAAACAACCAATCGACAATCTACGTAATGTTTCACGTACTGTTAGTTTTCTTGTTCAAATCGGACGTAAATAGTAAGATTGTAACGATATTTCATTTCTCAAGTTGCTAAAACGAATTAGAAAACTACTTGAGTTTTGTCAGTAAACAACTGGTTCTGTGGATATAACAGTTATACATGTATCTGAGGTGTAGAAATGGTCTTTTGTTTGTTTTTCTGTTTGATGTATTATCAGAGGGTTTCCAAAGAATGTTGTGACCACTGAGAGCTTTTCTGGACCGATATAGCGGTCAATATGCCGAAACCTTAAAAAACGTTCTATACAGATAAAAAAAATGCCTGGAGGAGTTGAGTAGCACGTTTTGGAAAAAATTGACATGATCTAGTGATTCTCAAAAGCTATAATTTGATATTGATTTTATGCTGATAAGTTGGTACATGTAGAACATATGTTTCAGTGCGTGTCTATGAGCGATCTGCGCGTGAATTGCCAGTTATAACTGCGCCGTCTCGCAACCAATCGGTCGAGTCCTCCACACCGACGGCCATGCTGGACTCCATTCAATCCTCCTACAACAACTTCAACTCGACGCCCCAGGCGTTTTTCCGGTTCGTCCCCATCACATACTTTTTTGACTCAAATATGAATTCGACCTATATGTTAATCAGAGGTTTTGCTTTAAGAAGAATTTTTCGTGCATAGGATAACTTGTATTATCAGAATCAAGTTCAAAGATGCACATAACGTGGCTCACTTGGAGCCGGTGCGTGAACTATTCGTTTGCGTAGAACAACACATGTTATGGGTATTGATTGGTCAGCAGTTCTGTCTTGCATTCGATAGGCATGTTTCATTCACGATCAACGCTCTCGTGTGAAAAGTATGAATCGATCTCTGAGTTCTAGGTATTTGTTGGAATAGTTTAAGAACTCAACGGTTCCGAACCATTTGAGTCCAACACGGCACAGTTTCATTTCCAGCGGTGCTGCATTTACAGTAATTTTTGGAAACGATGTTTGTTCTGGGTTACGTCTTTCTTGAGTTATAATACTAATATTAATAGTAACAGTAATATTAATGATAATAAGTAATTAATTATATTCAGGACGAACGCAGCGCGAGTGCAATGTGCCAAGCCAATACAGTTCGAAGCGCCCAGAAGTGCGTTTGAAGAGCGTCTTCAAATGCAGGCGCACGCCATTCGAAAAGCTTCCAACGCCTCGAATCACTCTGACACCGAAGCTGTGAGTACACAATATAGAACAGGCACCATAGCAAAGTCGCATGAAAATGTCACCTTTGAGCTCAACTATCTGGGCACCACCTACAGTATGCTAAAACATAGAAAGTGGGCAACTATGTGGCTAGAATGTGATCAGTCCTCAATCAAGTTGAGCTCTCCACTTGTATGACTTTGCTACGGTGCCTGGAAACGGGTTGTGTAACAGGTTCACTAGAAGAAATAATGTATGTCATGAATGAAAAGTAAAGTGTGTAGCTATAATTTAAAGGTTGAAAGTCAATGTAATCTGGGACTATCAACTGTAAAGATTTAACATTTCTCTATGTATAGCACTCACTTTCTTACGTGGATTCCAGCAGTCAATACATGAACTTTGTGTTTTTTCAAAATAATTCCGTTTCGCAGTGTTTTACTCCATATTTGCGGATGAGTAAAATCCAGGAACGCGCCCAAATTGAAAAGCCACGAGAGAACAAGACTTTTGTCTGTGTACTTCGAGGATTAGTAACGAAACCACCTAATTTACTGCATTTTCATCAACCCAATTACTCGCTCTTTACTATCCCGTTTTCTTAATTCGGCTCTATTTGCTGGTGTATCGCCGCAAAAAATAAGCGGATTGACTTTTGTTGATTCGCCTGTCTAGTTCCTTCTCTTCAAACCACTTCTTCGACTGAAAAACAACCAGAAACGGAAAATTGCTCATTCTCAACACGAAATCTTGATAGATCTCTCTAAAAATTTCTTCAGTTCGCTTCAGAATTAATATCTCATGTAACGTTGATGTGTCCTACGCACTAACCCTCTACAGTAACCTTGTGAATTATTCAAGTACATTATTTTCATATTTGACGTTTCGACAAAGTTTAAGCTAGAAACAGAAACATTACTACATTAAAAAAATCGAAATCGAAATTAATCTAAACTAAAAAACTCGGAAAGTGTGTTTTTGAACATTCGATCGATCACTAGAGGTGGTTAGGATAGGAAGAACGTAGTATATGTACCCTCTAAATGACTTTTTTGTTTCGAATTTCACAAAATTCGTGCAGTTTTAATAATTGAGTTCAGTGCGGCGGCTCTATGGTCTGGTCTGGCACACTCATAGCAGCTGTCTCCAGCTGACCCCCCTTGACAGAACAACCATTTGTTTACAATGTTGCGTTATTATTTGATCATGGGTGGTCTACAACTGATTCGTCATCTCTCAACGTATCTGTACTGCTAGTAGTTCATCCTCAAATGAAACGCGTGAAATACTCAGTTTTCGAAAGTGCCATGGAAAAGTGGTGAATTGCTCATGCTTGTTCGCTTGTGACGCGCATTTATTTCGACATTTCTCATTTTCAATTTCTCGGTTCTTCACCCTCATTACTGCACGTAATCAAAGCGTATGTTCGGGATACGTATGCTCCATTCGAAGAAAAAACAGTCTGCAGAAATTTCGCTGGCACGCTTTCCATTTCTATTCTACTCGCGAAACGCGACGACGTTCGTGTTATGACCAATTGGAACACGGCTCGTTTGTGTCAACCATAATTTCTTTCGTGCGGTCTTTCGCCATTCATCCGCATTGTTTGAACATTCAAGTCGGCCACTCCACAATCAAATACGCTCCATTTTCTCAATGTACGAAATCAACCGGCCAAATACTCTGCCTGACCTGTACATTAAACTAGAAGTAAATGAAATAGCAACGCATCAAAATTGTGACTTTCATATGCGTAACTTGTTCCCGTGACCACACAGCTAACCAGCGATTCACTCATACTTCTGTAGTTCGGTCCGTTTTTCGAAAATACCGAATCACAACTCTGTGCCTAAAATGCTCTTCCATTTCGAATGAACTTTCTTTCCGAAACCTCTTGCGTGTATTTATTTGTATGACAATGAGCTGTGATAGCAACGGAAATTTAGATTTTCTCAATAAAAAAAAATTTCTGCGAATGGAACACTTTGCGGGTCTCTGTGCTTGATATTTCATATTTCCATAAAGTAGTACTGGTAATGCTAATCATTTTCTCCATTCTCTGCCCTCTCTAGTTAGTTATAAGCCGATTCACCCTAAGAACCCATACAATTATGAGCATCGATATAATCATCTTTAGTATCATTATGATTATCTAGGTATTGGTATATCTGATTCTGAACAGCCTCTGAAACTAAGCAAATAGTGCGAGCTGCGTAGCATCGCGCTGGAATCTTCTGTACACAAGACTTCCTATTTCTAACATTCTCTTGAAAAAGAATGACTATGTTTTGTGGTGTTGATTGTTTGTTGTTGACTGTTGTTGTTGACTGTTTGTTGTTGAGGCTGATTCTTCTTCGCGACGAGGTTCTGATGGAATGAACTCGATTACCACTTCGTTCACGGCGGCCATGGCCGAGAAACAGGGACAGAACAGACATGAAAGGTATCTATTTGGTTGTTTATTTATTTATTTGTTTACAGAGTTTGAAAGTATCTATTTGGTTTTTTTTATTTGTATGTTCATTTACATTTGGAGAATGTGGCACTCGCTCCTCAGAGCAAAATGAGATAAAGAGGGAAAATGTCATAGCATTTAGTGGCTTGTTATAGTCTGTTCCACGAACTTATAACCCTCTACAGTAATCTGCGCAAACTTCCAGGTCAGCGTTTCGTAGTCTGATGTTTTCAGAATGATTTGAAACTTTGCTATTCTGTTTTCTATCTTCACTTCTACAAACTCTGAAAGTTTGAAAGCAAAATAATAATCTATTCATTAGAAAAAGCCTCCTGGATATTTTACAGATTACTGTAGAAGGACATTGATTGGTGAAACGAACTATAGCAGAGTAGTATTCAGTTCGTTGTTTGAACGTTGTTCTCACGGAGTTGGTGAGAAGTAAGTAGTAATGTTGAAAGTACCCAGAGAACATCTTGAGATATCTCCAATCGTGTCATTCTTATAGAACTGATGATCCTCTATTTTTGTTTAGGATAAGAATCGATTTCTGGGTTTCTTCAGTACTTTCTACTTCGAAGAGCAGTCGGAAAATATAGTTCTTAGTGTTGAAGTGAAAAAAATGGTTTATCGGTTTCTTTAGTAAGTTCTGATGCCAAAAGTAGTCAGAGCTATGATTCTCCTTTTCAAGGTATGCCGCTCACATTCCGATGAACCGGGGGGAGGGAAGCGGGAGACAGAGTGCGGCCAGTGTCGAGAGCTCACAGAGGTTAGTTGCACATACAACATACTGTTTTGCCATCACGCATGTGAATTCATTTTGATTATTTTAGTGTAAACACACTAGCAGATATCAGTTACTTGCAATTGATTGGTTACCATCCTCAGAAAGTTCGACAGGATAATCTAGACTCAACCTATTTGACAACTGTTGTGTCATCTCACAAATGCTACCTGTTTGTTTTTTAAAATTCAAATCGGAATTTGTTTTTCGACAAACGCACTTTGCTTTTTTTCATGTCTTACAGTTTTACTGTTCACTGATGTGAATTAGTATCGTAACGCGTTGTATTCGTAACAATGTGATATTGTGTCGTGGTTGCTCACGGGATCCTGTGTACCCCCCCCCCCTCCCGAACTGATATACTCGAAAAGTGATTTGATCACATGATCCGTACAGAGTCCACAATGTTCGGTTTTTTTTCTTAACTAAATTGTATGACGAATAACATATCAAATTTTACCTATAGTGAGATTTCTAAGGCGAGACTAGATAATAGGATTTTGTTATTAAATAATGCCATTGAATTTCATGAATTGCAAAATCAGAACCGCACTATTTTGCCCTTTGGTCTTTCACGATGCCTCATGCTTGAGTGGTGGGTGAGGTCTGAGCTCTGAGCTTAGCTATCATCATTTTGTGAACCGATACTTCAAAATAAATCACGTTGATTGATACACTACCCTGCAGGTAAATGAAAAGACCGCGTAACTTTTGAGGAAATTTCAACAAAATTGCACGCATTTCCACTTTATCGTGTTTAACACTTTTTCTTAATTCTGCGAAATGAACAATGGTCTTACCTTCTATAGAAAAACGCTCAATGAGATCCAAGTTAACGACCATTTCTGAGGGAACCTTTCGATTAATCGTTCGAGGAAGCTGTGAACCGCCGTGCACTTTTCCACAGCAGAAGATTGATCGAGCTGTTTTATGCTGCCTTTTTGTGTGTTAGTGGAATGATGGGAGTGAGAAATGTACATGGGCATTTTTTCATTGTCTTGCCAGTCCTGCGAACAGCCGCCCCATCGAACACTTCTTTTCATCGGCTACTTCCCACCTGCAGGCGAAACACTCCATTTCAACTTATTCCCCCACCCCAGTTACGTATAGTTCACCCTGGTCGAGAGTACTACAGTACACATTCAAACTTTACTATGACTGTTTTGTAAACTAAACTTGACTTTGTCGAAAATACACTGAAAATATGAAGTGAGAATCGAATGCGAAAATTGTGAACCTGTGAGGGAGACCAAACTTTCATTTTGAGTTAGACATTGAAAGTTGACATCTTGCCAAAAGCGCACTGTGTAGTATAGAGGAGAGACAGAAATGCACCTGACTACAAAAAAGTCAATTTTAACAAGTTCTTGAACTTAGGATAATCATTCGTGTTGTTAGAGGATTTGCCAAACATTATTTCTGTCTGGTTCTATAGTGCGTACGCATCTTTTGAGTGCCGCTACAAACACTGTTCTTCACACGAGCTCTTTATTGCAACCAGACCGCTGAGCCGAACGAATTCAAAATGTGTATCTGTTCAACTTCCACTCTCGATTGATTGTCCCATACGCAACACGATTGTTTCTCTGATTGTGACTCCTGACTGTTTGTGACTTGAAGATGCCGCACTAGTTTATGCTTGAGCAGGACCTCATACTCTCTCCCACTGCGCTCACTCTCGCCTACATCTTATTCATGTACTATTCCACTCGAATGTGCCGCTCACTGCCCGGCAAGCATAACTGGTTCGTTCCTTTCACAATCAACTCGAAATAAGGTTGCTAATTGAGTAGAAATAAATAGAGTTTGGAGTTTCGAATCGAAGTCGACTTTTGAGTTTAATTTCGAGTTCATTCCGAGTTGAACACCGCAACCCCTGATACAAATTCTCCACACCTCCAAACAGTTTGGAGTAACGTGGAAGAAACGTATTCGTTGAACATCAACTTTCAACTCACATTCTTTTCTTTGATCTGTAAACTCGACAAATCGAAATATTTTCATTTCGTTGTAAAGCGACAACTGAACGATTCCTGTACACACCGAAAGTGAACGTGAAAAAGACAATAATGAAGCACAAATAAGTTTTGGTAAACAATACTGAGTGAACCTACCTCACTTTTCCGGTTTACTAGACAATAGGAAGAAAATACTAACGTAGGCAATTCGTTCTATGGAAGAGATAGTAAAAAAATGTTCTCAAGTAGCAGACAGTAAACCCTTTTCTAAACAGTATTTCGTTCACCTATTGTTCACTTGCTTGCAGCGGTGTGCTGGACACGGCTTCGAAACAGCTGGATCAAGTGATCGACAAGGCTCGACACAGACATCATCAGCACAGAAGCAAGTTCAAGGAGGCCATCGACTATTTGGATCAGATATTCGAGGATCTCAAGAAAGAATGCGATGTGGTCAGTTCGGAAATGGATTTTATAACATATTCTCTCGAATGAAGCACTATATTTCTTCCCTAACAATGACACCAACAAAGTGGAGACTTGCCATTGCAACGCACAGCAGACGTCATAATGTGAAAACCGTGAAGGTTAGGAAACATTATATAGCGAAATACAATGAATTTTCTCTCACTCTACTAGATAATCCTCTGTTAATTTTTCAGAGTGGTGAAGATAACAATAATGCGTGTTCGAGTGGCTCAAATGGTAGACCTTCGTCCCAGAATATTGAGTCGGTTGAGTTCACGAGGTGAGTGAAATCATTCACGTCTTACCGAAAATAAAAGTGTAGAAAAGCAAATATTCTGATTCTAGTTTATCTGTAACGTGAAACAAACCCTGGTGGGTTAGCCGCCCAGATCAGCCCAAATGTAATATTTATGAATACTTTGCTAAGATTCCGACTGATTGAAACGGTGCTTACTCTGCTTACCGATGCTAAAAGTGGTTGGGATAAAATTGTTATAATGGAAGTTCTTTAAAAGATATTTAGGAAGTCAATGAACACTAGCAAGTTAGATATTGTTGATTGGATGTATTTTAACTAGCAGATCATGACGTGAATCCTCGGGTGAGATATAGTTGACCATTCCTACGTGTGTTTGCGATAGAAAAAGAGCAGAAGTGCGAATAGTGTAAGACAATCGATTGATGAGATGCTCGCACATTCATTATACATCCTGATTCATTGCCACTGCTTTCCTGTCGGATACAAATTAAATACTAGAAGTAAATGGAATAGTCACGTGAAACGTGAAAAACATCAGCTCGATTGGGTTCACACGTTCCATCACGTGACCATGACTATGCATCTCTTTCAACGTATAACGTGTTCCTCAATGCAACTCATTTTGCTTACAATGCTCAAATTACATAAGCTTCTACAAGCTTTCAACTAATTATATGACTTCGAGAAAAATAATCTTCAGTTTTAGACTCATTCAGTACTACATGAGCTTAAAGCTCTCTTCTGTCTGATTTCACCCAAATAGCTAACAATGATGGTGTTTTCGTTGAATCTTGTGATGTTTTTTGCCGGAAATTGCGCTTTAGCCGATCAAATTTCGCTGTGGTTACCTCAGCTGACCCTTAGCTCTTTGATTGCCACCATATGTTCACTCCAACTGTTACTCGTCCGTAGCGCTAGCTTCATTCATGTATTCTCAGTATATTATAAGAATATTGAATAGTTTGTATAGGTTTAATATTATGAACTACTTTCAATGGGAATATTTTCAGAAGACCGACAGCAGCTCAGTTACCTAATCAGAACTCCAAGACCAACAGTTTGCCGAATCGTAATCAGAAACATCACAAAGCAGTTCAGGTAACATGTTTTGCACTTCATGAAACTAGAGCACGCATCATACTATTGTGGAAACCTACAGTATCTCTTCAAAACAGTTTTTGGCACATTCAGTTGATCAGAAATTTGGCTATTTGCTCTCATCTTAAAGGAACGATCAAAACTCCATGTAAATGCTTCTCGTTAGAACAGAGACATTATAAATTGTAAGGCACAAATGCACGTTCTAGAGAAGACGAACATCTGAGTTGTAGTTTGGCCTTGAACACAGCACAACTCCTGAATTTGTACGCGCTGAACTAACCTACGAATACACAGCAAGTTCCTACCTGTTTGCTTTGAATCGACATCTATAGAACATGTGCGACAAAACCATATTGAGCTCTAATAATCATAATTAATATAAATTCGAATCATGATAAGTATGATGCTAGAATCGCAAACCGTTTGGACTGACGGTTGAACAACGAGACAAATTTGAAAATTATAATTGAAACTAGAAAGTGAAGCCACCCTCTTTGGACAGTTCTACTACGGTTGATGATGTAATTTGTGTATGACTATGCAATCATCTTAAAAAGATAGTACACGCACGGCTGAATTAGTTGCCCTGGAATATGACCATTATTATATTATTAATATTATTATATTATATTATTGAATGTGACTCTTCAGCCTCCCTCTCCGGTGGAGCTTATTCTGGCCCAGCCGTCCACACCCCCCGAGGTGGCAGTCACCGAAACATTCGTTCTACCTAAAAAGACGGACAAACTGGATTTCACAAGGAGGTGCGCACCAATTCAAACCAATGAGATAGTAGAAAGCTTTTAAATATCAATAGCTTCAACTCAAAATAAACAACATAAATACTAACGATAGTACTATTGATTTTAATGTAATCATTTTGGCCATGAGTGTAATTGCAATCACGAGCTGTTTTTCGATAACCCGGATGAGTAATATTGATTGAATAGAATGGATGGAAAAACATTTCGGCAAATGTCATACTGTAGATGTGTCTATTTATTGTATGCATTTGTTGTAAAAATACAAACACAGTTATTATCAGTACAATATAAAATAAGAATAATATCAGATGGCTGCAAGACGACTTGTCGTCCCTCGCCCACCAGCCCCCACCGCCAGTCATTCTACCAGACCTGGTCAGTTCAACACAAAATCTTATATATAAGTCTGTGGCATTTCTACTTGTTCTCAAACCGTACAATTAACCACAATTCAAAAAAAATACATTTAATTATCGTGTTAAATTACTGCAATACTAGTCTGTTGCAGCAAACACTGTCACAAGTGGTGTTTCGGGCATTAGTCAAGTTCTAAACATATTTCTCTTTCTTCTCTTCTTTTCCATCAGCTACATCAATATTTCTGAATCTCTCCGGATTTAATATTTCTCCATCCGCGGTATTTTAATTTTCTATTTTACATAAGTTCATGTATAATCGTCATCATAACACGTTACAATTTGTTCTGCCATTTATTTATGAGCAATAACTTATTGTTATTATTATTAAAAAAAACACGAACCGTTCATCTACCCTTATAATCACTTGAGAGCTGTGAGAACGATGTTTTATTTGTAAACACATTTAGAAGTACACACTGTAGGAGTACACGTGGGCATGGAATTTAGTATATGTTTCGTCTTTATTGATCCAAATGTGTTCACTTTATCAGATTTATCTGATCGATAGCATTGAAGAACACAGTAGAATTGAGAGAAGGCGTGTTTGTGCATTGCAATCCTCGTTCCTCAAACAAATTGACACCCGATTATCAATATCGATTGAGTAAATACATTAATAAGTTGTCATTAATTATTCTACTTCCAGTCAATGTACACGGATGTGGATGAACATTCCCTGGGTAGTTGTTCTGCCGAGGTAGCCGCCATCAACTCCACCAAGAAAGAGAAAAAACGGACACCGAGGTTTGTCATTTAGATAAGTTTTTTGAATATTTCATATTGAAGATTGTAAAGAAAACTAAAAACGTGTAATTGCACAGTTTACCAAGGGAAACTCTGAATTTTAATACAATACACGTGCTATTTTATTTCGAAAATGATCTTCTCGAACAAAAGTCTACCCCTTTCTCTGAAAACCACAAAATATTCTAGCGGGGTTGAGCTAACTTTCAGTAATTAGTTTAATGAGCCCACTTTGATAATCTTTGGGAAGAGCTTTGAGGAAGAGTGATAACCTTGAACTTAATAAGATAATCTGTAATTATTGATTTAGTAAACCTCAACTCGTCGTGCCTCAGCCAGCTCCAATTAGGCCCCAACCCTACCGACCTCAGCCCAAGTTCGGTGCTCAGGAAAATAACTCCGGGTAAGCTCACTTCTCTTTATTTCATCTGTTGTAACGTTTCTAGCAAACTTGATCCAGGAGGTAGTTTTTCAAATGATCAATACACTTCAAAGTCTCAAGTAACAAAAATATATTGCTGTCAATGGAAAATCTATATACATTCAATCTTCCGTAAAACCTATTGAAGTAATTTGTCTTCCCCTCAAGTGATTAAAACTTTGAACAACAGTATGGAAGTTTCTCAAAATAATTTAATTTTTGTGTTTTAGCAGCCGGCAATTTCCACTCGAGTTGGAAGCTCCGTCGTTACAAAGGGTAGCCTCGTACGACCACATGCCCGAGCGGAAAGAGTCACAAACCAGCAATACCTGGAGGTCTGGATCTCAGGTTCGTGGTTTCATTATACCCATGTGGGTTGTAGTTTGTTCACGGAGAGTTGTACTCTGCTCATGCACACTCTTGCCCCAATATAACTACAGACACAGCCGTATGGAGTACATTTGATTGCGTATGCCTTTCCCAAAGTGATCCTCGTAATTTGATCTCGACACCCCACATTTTTCCACAATCTCCCGTATTTTGTACGTCACTTCACTTGTTATTGTTCATCAATTCTCATTATCTCAAAATTTCAAAGTCTATATGTCAGCTCTGCAATGTATGCAGTCGAAACTCTACATGATAAGATCCAAATTTGATCTCTATCACAGAGCAAAGTACAAAACCGGACCTTCGTATGAGATCCTGTAGAGCGAACTGACAGACAAATGTGTGAGAGAGATCATAGATAGTGCAGTCAATCACTCGAGGAATCAATGCTGTTTCCCAGAACGCTTCCGTTGTAATGCCCCCTCGCCCCAGCGGCTCACTTCATTTCGCACCGAGAGGAGACCCGATGAAATATTTCTGCATTTTCCTCGAAAGAAATCTAGATTGCACAAAACACATAAACAAATATTGCACGAAAATCCAAAAATGAGGACATGTGACTTATACTCCAAACATCGTGCAAGCTAGAGTGAATCGTGCCAGCCTCTGGAAACTCTAACAAATTTCGTTAAGTTGTGTCAATACTTCACTTTTGACCTCACCTCCAACAAACTTTTGTGTCGTGAGAAAACGGCTATTGGATTCTGTACGATGTACGATGCAGAAGATATTGCGTTTGGATAAAAACTTAATTTCCTTGAAACGAAAAAAACTATTTCCAAAAATATATTTTAGTTGTATGATTTTAGGAACCGTACCAGACGCTGTCGTCGGTGCGATCAGACGCGGACAGCCGCCCCTCGCCCTCTGCCTTCCACAATGTCAATGTGTTCGGACAAAGAGGCGCCATGAGAAGCTCGTTGAGGTACAGTCTTCTTTTCACCAACAAAGACATCAAACACAAAATGTAGTCGTCGCCAACGGGAAGGCGGAAAGATACTGTATATCGCAATTTCTGCTGTATACGGACACATGTCTCCGATTCCAATGTTTCTCGACTATGAGCTCTCGTATTGCACTGGTTGGCGCCTGGCTACGAATATTCTACTCGCGGGTTCGATTCCGAAGAGAGACAAAAGTTTTTATAAGTTTGGTCCCCCTATAGGCACGCACTACTCAGACAATTCCCAGCCAATTGGCCAGCCACTTTTTTATTGGCTGAGCGAGAGAGTGTGCAGGTCCGAGAGACCCAGATGTCAGCGGCCTCATTGACCTGCACACTCTCTCGCTTTTGTAGCTGGCCAATCGAATAAAATTGGCGCCAATCGTTCTGAGCTGCGGCACGAGCGGTCGTTGATTATCTGCCAGAATATTAGAGAGTGTGTAGATCGAGGTTACACAGATGGGCTGATTTCGTTTCCATCTAGCAAAATATTTCTACACATCTACCTGAGACAGGGTCGTATCACTGTTTTCCGAGCTTGTAAACACTCAATTCGTTGGAGAGAAAACCAATTGGCTACTGTTATTGTCCATGAGTGATTGGAACTAGTAGAGCTGGTTCGAAAACAGCAAAACAGCGGGCTCTGCGTGCCGGCCTCTAGTGTAGTTATTTTGTCCTACTATCGATTGAATTTACTGATATCGATTTTTGTTCCAGATCTCTACCTGACGCTAGTGTAGTTAGAGGGAAGTACCACCAGCCCACTCCCCCCAAAGACCCGGTCATGGCCATTGATCAATTGGTCGCTGAACTGGAACTGAACACCGATCAAGTTAGTGATTTGTTCAAGCAATTCCTTTCTATGATGATGTCTCAACAATTCACAAATATTACACTAGCTATACATCTTGAAATCACTAGTGAATTTCAAACAAAAAACCAGGCGGAGTAGCAATATGTCAGAAAAGTCTCTACCGTACAATCTACTTTCCCTGCTTTATGGATCCTTTTTGTGTTTTGACTCGACTGATCTCACCATATGCATAAAATACGATTCGACAAAACCGCCTGAGGGCATCAATTCTGAATTTCAGCCGATGTCGGCAGCTGACAAACGTCGTTCGTTTCCCACTTCGTTCCGACCGGAGAACGAGCGCCGCGACCGAATGCGCATGGAACCAGCCGGCCAGATGCCAAGGTCACGCCAGACCAACGGGTCAGTCTAATGACAATTTTTATTTTTTCACATACACTATCATATTTGAACTATTTCACCTAAATGTATGCTTTCTAACACACGAAAACTAACAAAAGTAGCGTTTTGTGTGCTTGACTGGAAACCTATTTTAGACAAAAACACACTTTTATATTGTAGTTATCTTAGTCACTTATGATTCCTAATAGGGCAATTTATTCAACTTTTAGTGCACTTGACAAAGTTTATACAGAATTTATTAAAATACCACACACTGTCGTGAACAAAAAAAGAAGCAAACATTCGGTGGACAAAGATGAAGTTTAGGTGGAACAACAACCAGTCTTCATATCACGCACCCTCTTCCGCACAGCCACAGACAAGCTCAAAGGTAAGTTGCAAAGTTCTTCTGACGAATATTAGGCCCTGATATTATGAATGGGTTTGGAAACAAAGTCACTAGTAGCTTTTAAGCCAATGGAAAACTTCCGATTTCAAAGAAAAGTTCAAAAGGAGAAAAGTTCCTGTTGTTTGATGGTGTTCTAACATCAACATTGAGATGGATAAAAAATAGATCGTATCGGATTGGTTCATCGTAAACTTCGTACCCGAAAATCTTTGCAACAGATGAGTTAGTTCGCGTATCGGTTGAAATTTTAATGAAAGACGAAGCAACTTCTTACAGTCGTCGTTACATCGTCAGCAGAAGTCTCTAGATGAGGTGGCTACGATGTTAAACAGCGTCGTCAACGACTTCGGTTCCTCCCAGTCGAGAAGGCACAACAAACCGCACAACGACAACGGCATCTCTACTTCCAGTTGGTTTTCATTCTATTTTTATAAACCATATTTCGGCACAACCTGACTCTCAGTTCGAAAACTGTATCTTCTCAAACACACGAAACACCGCGCGATGGAAGAGAAATAACATTTGGTACGCTAAACAGAATCCATTGAAACCTTTCTCAGTTGATATTTTCATCCGCATCCATTGTACTATCGATCTCTGTTTTCCGCACAGCACAAGTTGGGATATACCGTATGACGCGGCTTTTTAGCGACAGCTATAGCTGCAAGGTGATAGTCAGTCGATAGTTGTTATGGAAAACGGGAATTCCCCTCTTCCCTGCCAGTTTTTAGCATTGTTTCCTTGTTCATTGGCACTATGGCCTTGAAGTGATGTTAATATATAGTGCTCTCATGTTAACCAACACAGACAAGCTCAATTTTTCATAATCTATACATATGGGGGAGAATAATGTAACCGTTATGGTACATGAAGAGTACTGTACTGCAGACCATCCCCTTTACGCGACGCCCCATTCCCTGAATCAGTCGAAACCGTTTGAGACGATCAATCAGGAGAAGATAAATCCGAGTCGTGTGGAAGCAATGCACAACATGTTTGAAAGAGGCACCGGTACACAAAAAAGTGAGTCACGCTACAACGTTTTTCACTTGAAATGAACTTCAAACTTCAAGTCTTCCAGAAAATATCACAACGTTAATTCTACCAGGGTGAGGTCGTAGCTCTTTTCCATTGGGAAAATGTACCAAAAAAAAGTTAAGCAGCTGAAAAAACACTCAGGGTTCTACTTTTTGTGTTATTATATTTGTGATTATCTCTTCAATTGGTTCAGAGTTCTTCAACAAACTAATCGTAGCTTTTATCTAAGGCGCCGAAAAGCGTACTATAGTACAGTATTACTACTCGTTTTTATATATGGCTCCATATTAGCTGTAGAAACAAAATTGAATTCGGATTACAGTAGAAATGCGTGCTTGAACTATGCTTGACCTTTTCAGAGTTGTGACCAAGGCGGTTTGCTCCACCCGTATGTGACTTAGACCCTATTAGTTTAGAAGAGCGAACGAACGAAGGTTATTTGAACACCGCACATTGTTTCTAATTCACCGGGGGGTTCTCAACCAATTTATGTTTCGCACATTCCTGGCTATCGTAACATGCACAATTTGGTTTGAATTGGAGAAAATTCCTGTTACACTGTAGTTTTCGCATTCCTAGACTCCTACGGTATGAAGTGGAAACTTAAGTCAAATTCTCAATTTGTGAAAATTCATTTGACCCTCATGTTTGATCTGGTTTTCTCAGTAATCAACAAAAAACGATTCTGATAAAGACAGTTATGGAAAATCTGCTCATGCACTGTGGGAGTTATGGTAGAAATGGAGAGAACTATCTTAGGCAAAAAACGTTTCGAGCCATGTCCGAACATGATTTGTGTGTTGTTAACCACCCATGTGACTCATTTGTTAAGGTTGCAATGTGCGTTTCGTTCCGTTCTGTTCAAGTAGCTTACATTTAGCATGCACACTCTAGAGAGCACCTGGCACACTGTGTTGTAGCTAGTACAACGAAAATAATGCTGAATCCCTAGTTCACGCTCACAAACCGTCGGACCACTTTAGTTCATTTGAGTTCTCTAGTGTTTAGCCGTGTGGCCAGAAAGCGGGTACGCATTGATCCAACAGTGACGTTCATTTCAGCTGTACCGGCACAGAATGCGTGGAAAAATCAGCCACCGCACACTTTCAAACAACCGAGAGACGAGGAGAGTTATTACGACACAGCCGAATTCTCAGTACGACCATATAAGGTACATACTCCATTCCATCCATCACTGACCAACTACAGTACATTTTGATGTTGAAAAATTTTCAGTAACACCTTGCAGACACAGTATGAGACAAGAAAATCAACATTTCTAGTTTGCAAACTATCACAAACTTTTTGTTGCGTTGCGTGGAGAAGATAGAGGTTGTTCTATGCCTAACAGTCTTCCGCTTGTTGATGATAATAAAAAATTATCATATACGGAACTGTGAAAAGCGCATGGAACCAAAAGTGATCTCACCGAACGGAATGAATTGGAAATCAGTACGGTTGAAACATAATAGGTTGAATACACTTGTTGACACATTGGTAAAATGAATAATTCACTGTAGTTTGATTCCTTTGGTTTGATTCTCCATCCAAGTGTTTCAGCGCGTGTCGCCCCCTCGTCAGCAGCACATCTCTATGGTTCGGCCGGTGGCTCAGGCCAGTCAGGAGTACGTTCCCGCCTACCCCCTCACACAGCCCCCGCAACACCCACCCCCCGGAAGAAACGGTAGACTTATCTCGTTGATCGATTTCATCACTTATTCACGTGCAAGCATGTGAGGTACATACATAACATGGAAAATGAAAACTAACTGAGTTTAGGCAGGATTGAAACAAGAATCAAAATCATGATAGGCATAACAGTGAACCATTGAACGAGCATGTTACATAGTAAACTTCTACAGTACATATTTAGAGTTTCTATTCATTCCTCCACAGTTAGAGTTAACGAGAAAATGGACAACATCAAAATCATAATCATAATACGTGCATGTTCATGCTATTTTTGTTATTGTGAAATTATACGTGTGAATTTCAATGCCTCTTTTAAGGTTCTGCTAACTCGTCGACTAACGGAGGATACTACTCTTCCAACAGTTCCACCGCAGGCCCCGCCTACCAACAAAATCAGCCGGTAGGTCTTGAAACGAAGGGTTCAATGAAAATATATCTCTTGTTCTAGGTAATCACAGATTTAACAGAGCAAACACAAATCGACAGTACGATGTTAATATCTCTACGTGGTTTTTATTACGTAGTTTTTGTATAACTGAAACACATTTGAACGTATTCGTATAAACCAGTGGAACGTTACGAATGAGTGAAACGTATATAAGATGTGACCAAATCTTGATTGTAGTTTGATTTGCGCACAAATCAGAGAAAATGAGCTGGGAAAACCAAGCGATCAATCTAAAAACATGAAAAATGGGAGCCACTTGTACGGTTTGAGTCTGCTTGTTTCTGAACGGCCGCTAGATGTTCACACAACACCCGGTGATACGAGAGAAAACAGGAGCTCACAATGTATTTCATCAGAACGAATGGAGCGAGTAGTTAATAGGTTGTTTGAAATTCAGGTCGCTCGTCGTAGTTCCCTGGTGGGACGGCAGTCGATGGGTTCGCGTGCGCCTTCTGTAGACGATGACGACGATGGATTCTACGATAACATCGGAGCAGTCAGTACTTATCTCTTAGATTCTTTCATCTTTCATAAGTTATACCACTTGAACACTTACAGTATGGAGTGAACTGTGAACCATTTGAAATCTTATGTCTTCAATTAGTTCTATCCATTTTTCTACTCTTTCTATGATGAGCGAATGCCACATTATTTGAATGTAGATAAACAGAAGAGAAAATCAGTCAAAGCAGAACGATTGTGTTGACCAATCCCGTGTCATCGGTCCTCTAAACTGCAAATGAAAAAAGTATTGCAGTTTAAAGGACTGAATCGTTGGGATTGGACCACATAATCGTCCTTCTTCAAGTTGCTTTCTGTCTGATTGTGTTGCTTGCAGTTCGACGACCGAAGGTACTCGCGAGGTTCGGAGTTGGATGTGGCCTCGCTGTCCTCCCGCCAGCTGCCACCCGCACACGGAAAGTCGAACAAGATCGGCTCATTTCTGCGGAAGATAGGCGGATCCAGACCTCCCGGCAGCGCCGCCTCTCTCATCTCCCTCAATAAGGTACATCCCCCCGCCTAATAGTGGGGAAATACTTCACCTTCTCCTCTAGATTTACCCGGAAAGTGAAGCATCCATGATATTTCCACCCCCATGGAGGAGGGGTTAAAGTTACAGTGATTATGACTCTTATACAATAACGTAAACTTTTAGGTTGCCAATGAGACTCCGATCAAAACTGGTGTTTTGATGAAAAGTAACAGTCTGAGCAATGAACCATGGAGAAAACAAATCCTCGAGCAAAGCATGCCTAGAGAAGGTTGGTCTTCATCTACAATATGCGACCAAATTCAAGTTGTAGTTGATGTGCGGAAACATCCGAACTTACGAAAGTTTGCCCAAAATCAACCGTGTTAAAACAACCAAATACAACACACCTACAAAAATTATTTTGCCATAAAAACTGTTTTTAGTCATGACTTCAAAATCTACGAAGTTTTTTCATGACATATCAAGTTGTATCCGTCGTCATCACAAAAAATCTCAAAGAAGAGGATTGCAGGGCACAAAATCCTAAAACACGTTTTGTGATTTTTTCGGAATGGTTTTGTAATAGAAAATAAAACAAATGTTTTCAGCTACTCCCAGCAAAGGCGGGCTTGGAACTCGCCTGAAGAACTCGTTGTTCGGCTCGAAGAAACGTTTGAACGCCTGATCCCCTCTTTCCACAACGTGTTCTGTTTGTTTGTTTGTTTGTTTATAAGTTGTTGTTGATCAAAACTTGATATTGTAGCCTTTTATGTTGTGGGTCGTTCTAGTCAATTTCATTTTCATGTTAGAGTTTTATTACCGTTCGTGATGTGTGTTCTCGGTATCAGCCAGTTAGATGAGATACCGGGAAATAATTATGTGAAACCGTTTCGTAGACTGCTGCCCCCAGTCGCGTTCCTGCATTGTCATACCTTACAGCCCGTGCTCAATCAATATGGGATATTGTCTTGCTCTATTCTCCTATATACTGTATACCTGATCGATTGGGAATGAGATGGATATATATATCCCCCCACTCCGGTTCGATTCCTGCCAAAACTCGTGCCTCTTTTCAATAGCATAATGCCCACAGAGAACAGATACATACTATGGACGATAAATATTTATTTATATATTATGTACTGTTGAATCATATATCGAATGCACCGAGATGTCATCATTCTGTGCCTAGAAACCCGTTGGTACTAAAAATGAGATCACCAGTTCCAAATACTCAATTAAATCATTCGGTCGTCCGAAGGTAGTTTCCGAATGAGAGGTAGATTGAGGTACAGTTCACAATGCAGCTGACGCGGTAACAAGGTGCTCATGCTCCCCCAAGGAGGTGTGCTTATCACGTACTATCAGCCAATTGGGCTGCGATCATACTTTTACGCTCCACCTTCGCAGCTGAAGCTAAACAAACTGATTGATTGAGTTTCAACTGCATTAAAGGAGCGGTTAGACTCCTTTTGCTATTGTTTTCTGTTAAAACCAATTGCACACAGCCTTCGGGAGAACATTTGCATGACAGATAGCAATTCACGCGTCAGCTACTGAAAATTATCGAAGCAAAGAGGTTTCAGATGAGCAAAAGATAGAGTGGTAGTGAAAAAAGAAGAACGGCATTGAGCGCAAAAACCGCAGATCCGTGAGAGGAGGGCACACAGTTGGGGAAGATGATGGAGGTATTGGCGGGCGACGACAGCTCCGTCCTTCCATGCACGTAGTGGTAGTGGGAGGGGAACACTCGCTTGAAGTCGCTCTGGGCATCGCGGGACATGGCGACCAGATACTCGTCCCCTGCAACAGGGTTCTTAATCTAGTCAAGAATTTTCTAGTTTTCGATCGTGTTCTGGGAAAAAGAGTTTCGAGTTCTTCGAGTTCAAGTTTTGTCGAACACACAAATTCACTAGTAAAAATTACATTGCTTTGAGTGTCAGCAGAAACTTAGCACTGAAACCCCTTCGTGACGTATCAATGGCAAAACTATTTGTACTATTTAGTTCCAACCAAAAATGTTTGAGTACTTTCCATTACTTCTAGTTCATGAGTGTTTACTTTTTTGCGACGGTATTTTCGCGAGTTCGACAGAATTTTTTTCTTAAATGCTACAAACGTAATTTGCCTGAATTACCGTTTTTGAATTAATTCAGGCGTTCGCAACATACAATACCGCATAAAGAAAGTTCGAACCGTGAAAGACTTTGTAATTTCTACTTGCAACAGTTTTTACAGGTTTTTGAGCTCTGCTGATCTGACTCTCTGTGAGTTAAGCGCCGGTATTCAGGTATATCCGGACAGATCCCAACCTGCGTCTCATCAAACACACGCTATTTCTTTGTACAGGAATACAAATTTTGCGATACGCTACGCAAATCGGAAGACGCAGGATGGGATCAAGGTACCGGGATATTTCAGAAGAAGTCATAAATCATTGAAGAACGTGTACTTTCATGAACTTTACAAGTTTATTTTCTAGTTCTTTTTTTTATTTCCTCTTTATATCTGTTGGAAAATAGACGTACCGGTCAGCATCAAATCGAAGACGCAGGCGTCGAAAAATGAGTCGGTCACATTCACAGTTCGACATCTTTCTGGAACACGGCCATAATCATCAAATCCGTGATCATATTATACCAACAACAACTGTTAAACATTACAACAAGTCAGAGACTTTTAATACTGAAAAAAGCGAAATAAAGAATAATTGGGAGTATTCTAAAAAGCTCTACTGTCCGAACACGTATTTTAGAGGTTGAGAGGTTTTGAATTTCGGTTTCTCACCCTTTGCGACGTCAATCGGCACGTGTACTTTGCGTGCGTAGCAACGAGCAAACGAATGAGGATTCTGGAGGGCATTTTGTATGGGAATCAGGGTGTTCCGTCGACAACCCGTCCAACACAGCTGGTCCGCAGTAGAGGTGGTCGACTGCAATCAACTTATTACCACTTTTATTCTTCGTTTCTTTGAATCATTCTCTTACACTGTAACAATATCAAATTTGTGCTTTTCTTCTTGCTATCGATTTTCGACCCTAGTGAAATCCGTCAGCGAGTTAACGTGATGCACGTCATTTATATTGAGGACGCGCAATGCGTTCTGCAATATGCAAAGTAACGTTACCGCACATTATGGAAGGTTTTCAGGGTTCAAGATATTCGTTTTATTCAAAGTAGGGATGAAAGAAGCGGTGCGTGTCAAATCAGAATATGTGCACCGTAGGCTAATAAGATGAGTCCGTTGGAAATAAAGCCTGTTAGGCAGTCGATTCGTATAGACTTTTTCTTCTGGCCCCGTTTCGTTCCAAAGTTTAAAGTTTAGCAAGTTCATATCTGCAAAAACTGTCTTTGTGGCGTTTTTCTTACCTCTAGAACGAATTGGGGTGCCCTAACGGACACACTCAAGTACGGTCCCTGCTTGCGGATATGGATAGAGGAATCGATATATCTCAGGTTCAGCTCAATGTAGTTCACACTCTGGCGAAGAACCTGAAGAACACAGACTGAGAAATACTTGGAGAAGAAACGATAGTATGATTTATGATTCGATCCTGATTACTTAATACAAAAATAAAAGCTGAATTTGATCAAAAACAATCAATGCAAAGTTCTAATTTGTACTGTAGGCATCTGAGTAGGAATGACGTGGACTATACCTGCTTTTTTCACGTTCCATCATCTTCTTTTTTACTATTGTTGTGAAGTATTCTGAGTAAGCTGCCCGAAATTCGTAGGTAGGGTTTTGTTGCCTTACCCCTTAGGGGATGTACAATTTTATCCACTTTTTTGTGGTTTATGTGACTCTCGTGAATGAATATACATATGTACTTTTCTCACCGATCGATTTCCTTCTATAGTAGTCCGTCAAACATTGAGGAGGCCTTTTTTAATGAACAATTCGTTATTTTGGTTTCGAACTTCAAGAGTTTGTAGTAGTAAATATGCAGAAAACACTACCAAACTTCGCAGAATATTCGAGAACAGTTTGAGCATATTACTGTAGAAGTGGGTGGAACAGAATATATAGTTCCAGTCATTCCTACTGAGACTTGGTAGCGTGCCAATGAACTTTCTTTTTTCACCACTTTGGAGTCTTTCAAATAACTGCAAATCTCTGTTAGCGGTTGTTCAGTTTCATAAGAACATGAAATCGGACAAAATTATTGGAATACTTATGTCTGCTCTAAGAAATAGTCATCCGAAAATCTTGGCACGATGCCAATGGGTCTCAGTGGGAATGAAACAAACTTTACCTCAACGGATCGTCTATCGCTGTCAGTGTTGACAAACGTCGTGCCATGATCGAAGGAAATAGGCAGGAATTCTTCTGAGGAAACCGCTTGATAAGTCAGCTGTCGAGTACAGTTGTGTTTGCGTAGAATAACAGTTACCTGTAACAAAAATAGATGATTATAACTTAGTAATAATGTTGAAATTAGTTGTCTCGTGCATCAGGGAGCGGTTGTTTCTGCGGGACCTGATTTGCTTTCCATATAGTACTCAATCAAACTATGTTAAAGTGGCTCTTCTCATGTAACATTATTTTTTTTCTCTCCTATAGGTGGGCAAAAGTTCTTGTTATTGAATGGGTGTTGCCCAATGCATAATCAATCACAGACGCTCACAACTCACAATCAAAGCAAAGATAATGCAAGAAAATTTAAGAGATGCGTTTTAGCTTTTCTCAAATTTTCGCAGAGAAAAACTAACTGCTGTCGGCGCGGTCGCCAGCGGTTCTCCGAGGATCCGTGAATTCGTAACTTGGACCAGAAAATATCTGAAAGCGAGAAACTCTTCCCAGGGCGTAACACGTGTGTGACAGAATTGCAGAAATATTTCACAAACGGAATATGAAGCTTTTGACGATCGATGTTAGAATGGCCTTCGAATCATCATAGAGGGATGATGAAAGAAATTAACCATGTGAAATACGGTTATGGGTTGAGACGTCTGTATCAGCATACATATAATAGCAAAGGAATTGGGCGAACAAACAGGCAAAAACGGCGGTCGACGAAGAGAGAGAGAGAGAGAGAGAGAGAGAGAGGAAAGAAGGAGAAGGAGAAGCATTTGTAGGAACATGCGAACGGCTTCAAGCGTACAAAACAAAGTCAACGTGACAAGGGCTGACCTGTTCTCAACGAGCGCTCGTGCTCCTTCTTCCCTGCAGGACTCGAACGAGCCATCCAACTTTCTTATATGAGGATCGCCGAACAGTGCACAGTATCGCACTGATTTTTGGGAGCCGCTCGGTAAAAAATGACATCTGAAAATGAGTCTAGGATCTGTGAGCCGGGATCTGCCTGAATGATCAAGTTGTACCTAAGCTGAAGTTTGCGTTTTTAGATGATGCAATGCGGAGCACGTTATTCGGATGTGTATTCGAGGAACGTGCAATGATGAATGGAAATTGGTGTTGGTTGTTTACACACGTCTAACTGGTACCTTGTACTGGTACCTTTACATTTACATACGTTTACACTTGTAACTGATGACTGGGCGGCGAATCAGACGCATAATACTTAATACTACACCCAAATTTTGCTACTAGTCAACATTTAAAAGGTGTAAAAGTGAAGAAATGATCTACCTGTTTCGGAAATTATTCTCAATTTTGATAGAATCGCAGCGGAAGTCTCTCCATTGTTTCTTCATCAAATACTCAATAGAATGGTATTTGAGGTTGCCGCGACAGAAGCGAAGACTGTCATTCAAACATTTTATATATGTTTGCAACACCTGAAAGACATTATAGATACAGATAGATATGATAAAGAAACCTCGTTCAAACTGAACATTCCCGCCTCTCCTATAACTGGAACGATGTTTGATCAAATTCAATTGAAATTTACGAAAAAACGGAATACTCATTCGGAAGTAGCTAACATCAAGGGAACGACTAATCGGAATGAAAATACATAAGTTACAATGCTTATTGAGAAAAAGCAGTTAAATTGTGTTGGAAGAAAACCAACCTGGCAGTATCTCTCACTTTTCTCCTCGCTGAGATATTCGTACTCTTTGGTCCTTGAAAACCATTGTGAACATTCCTCAATCCTACAGTACCCTGCATAATTCGCTAGTTGTATTCTTAATCGGAAATAGGAAGTTATTTATTAAATGAATGACTTTTTACGTCTAAAGATAACGTATCGAGTAGTCTGAACCGAAATGTGTAGTTGTGCACCTTGGGATTCGGTGGTGAAATCATAGACTTACCTCATTTGAAGAATACGTCACATTTCACTAAATTGAAGATGTTAATTGTCTTGAACTTTCATAAAAAAAACGTAACGTCGGCTAAATCTGTTTTCGGAAGGGTACCCAAGTAGAAATTTTGATAGAGTTTTGTTACCTCTAACTCCGGTAATTCTGATCAATACAACTATGAGGAGTAGTGTTGACCGGACAGTAAATCCCATCAGGTAGCCATCTTCCGAAGTAAGCTGTCTAGGTAGGTAGTTTCTCGGGGATTCAGAATATTTATGCTGCAATGATCTGCGTTGAATCGAATTTACAAAATATAAGAAGAATGTGGGAGAGGAATAAGCAAGATAGATTGAATAGAAAGAAGTGTAGCGATGGAGGCAGGAGTTGGTTCCAAACTGTCTGTCCTTTCTTGTTTGAATTCGAACTAGCTACACATGTGCGCTGATCAGTGATTTACTACCTCCGCCAGCCAAAAAAGAGATCAAGGACTTGATCGAATAAATACTACCGATAATTGAATATAAATGTAGACAATCAAATCAACAGAGTTACGTTAAATGAAATGAGTTAACCTACAATACCGTTGTTACAAAAATGGATAAATAGACTAGTGAATACTGTCTATAAAATTGATTAATGATTATGTTTACAATGTTTACAATGCAAAGATAAAATACACAAAAAAGGCACAACTGATGGTGTTGCTTCACGTGACCAATTTGTCTACTTCCACTATAACCGATTATTTGCCATGTGTGAAAGGTTGTGTGACTGGATTCGCAGTTTTTTCAGTGATTTTACCACCCGGACGTATTTATGTGAATACTGCGAGGCGCCACATTTCTGTTGACGAATAGGCATTACCAATTACACAAGGACATAGATACAGTAATCCCACACCGTAGGCTATCGTCCTTCTCATTCCTACCTGGGACTTTCACAGTAGTCAAACTTTTAAATGATTGTTACGATAAAAACTATGTTGGCATTTGCTGACCGTTGCTACTTTGTTGTGTGTTTGAGATATATTGAACATTTGAGTATCAAGTGTGTGTGCATACTGTAGGCGTGCTGGATTGTGTTAAATTGAGTGTAAGACACGAATTACCATGATAGCAACACGGAAAAACAACAGACATACTCGTGGTTGAATTATTTCAAGAAAAACTTCACCAAATAAGTATTTGATTAAATATACGATCGGCGACAGCGAGGTGTCTCATGAGTTTTCTCCAAAATTCACAGAAAGGATTCAAGGGAAAACCTGGTGATAGGCATTGGTTCAAAAGTTGTTATTACTTTTTCTCCCCAATGCTCATTTGAAAGCTCATTATTTGAATGTGTTACGTGAGAGTAGAAACGAGAACTGTAAAAAAGTGGGAGAGAGAATGTGATGCGCAGTCGATCATTGTTCATCTGTTTATTAGACGAAGATGATGATGAATTGGTACGGGGCGGCGCCCTTTTTCAGAGATAGATCACACAACTAATCAAACCAAGTACGTATCATCTAGACAGAGAAAGAGATCGGAGAAAGAGAGAGAGAGAGAGAGAGAGAGAGAGAGAGAGAGAGAAAGAGAGCAGAGAAAGAGATAGAGAGAGAGAGAAAGAAAGTCAGAGAGAGCGAGAGAAATTGACAAAAAATGACGTAGATTATTGAGAAATTCATCCTCATGGTGTTTGCGTACGAGAGTAAGTGAAGAGAACATAATGAGATATCCACACAGAGTTTTCTAGGTACATTGTTGTAAACCATCTGTGACAAAGCAAGATTCGCTAGGGACCAACTATAAAACTAATGGCCGGAATCAAACTACAAAACCGAACAGAACGTGGAAATTCATGTTGTTCCGTATTAACGGATGAGGCAGATCGTTGTTTTTGTGCGGGACCACAGATTACAGGCGGCATTGCACCTGTTGCGCACCCCATAAACACTTTCGTTCTGAGGAAATCGTTTAGATGTCCACTTTGAGGAGCCGACAATAGCAGAAAAGAACGGAATGAGCTGTGGGGCGACCGACCCTGGAAACGTTCTGAGATAGCTGGCCAACACCTCACGAGCTGAACCTCCGCATATCACGTCACATGCGAGAGTGTGAGCTAACCGAAGAGACATTATGTCAATTGCGAAGGTAAATAGGTTTTCCAAGTATTTGGTTGTTTAAATCCATTCTCAATGTATGTGATCGTGATTTCATTGTTTGTTGATGTAATTCTACATGGATAATGAATTATTGTTATTATTGCTCGTGAGGTACTGGTGACCTATATGAAGACTCCAAAGGCCCTAGGCCGATTTCAGTTAGCTTTAAAGAAACGAGTTAATATTCTAATTACGACCACAACATATTGAAGTCAGAAACAAACACAGCGGGCTTGGTACGAAACGATAGTACATGCCTGCGTCTGCGTATTTATGCATCGTTTTGGTTCTTCAACCTTTTAACTTGTACCAAGAAACACATACAAAACCAACGTGTATATAATGTAAAACTGCAATATAGTTTGATTTGTGTATACAGCAGTAGCTTCTACAACCGGTTAGGTTAGTTTAAATATGTATTAATAATATGCAGACAACGCGCTTGAGCTTGTAAAATAAAGAGAATTGAACAGAAGCTTCAATTCCAAGCGGATATACTTCGAATCGAGATATTCGCGGGGAAAAAGGCCTCCGATTTTCAAATATTCTACTGTAGTGATTTATCACGTGAGCTATAGTTGTCGCCAACGGAAAGGCGAGAGGGTACAGTATATCTCACTTTCCGCTGTGTACGCACACATGTTTTAGATTCTGAAGCTTTCCGGTTATGTGCTCTAATAGTGCAGTGGTTAGCGCCGTGCTACGCAACTTTTGCTCGCAGGTTCGTTTCCGGCAAGAGGCAGAATTCCATAAATTTGGCACTCACTATATGTTACTCGTGCGCCTGGTTTAGACCGAAACAACACGTAGCTCGCGCCTCATTCAATTATTTACATTGTATTATAATGACCAATACTTTGGGTAAAGTTGAATTGGAGCAGTACCCCAAATATCCGTCATTTGGGTATACGGTGGATGATAAATGGTGACAACGCTGGGACTGACAGCTGTACAACGAGCAATGCAATTGAGAATGATCAGCCAGAACTACGCAACGTCGCAAAACGTTCTCGGCGGGAAATCAACTGGGTCTCGGAAGTTGCAAATAAGGAAAAGCTCAGATAACTTAGGACAAAATAGGAGAATAAGAGAGAGAAAGAATATCATAATATGGTACGTTTAGCCTCTACCCCAATCTGTTCGCTCAATATATACGCATGTTCCATCTCAGTTGCGGTTTTTAGATCAAGTAGAAATTAAGCGAAATGGCACTCAGCACTTATACAATTGGAACAGTGGGAAATTATGAAGAATAAAAATAGTTTGAAATGGTACCACCAAAAAATTACGTTGCTTTGATAAAAGTTTCAGTGGTATATAATATATGGTTTTGGATATAAAAACGACGGTATGAGACGACAAAAACGAATGAAGAGAGGGAGATAGAGAGAAAGAGAAAGAGAAAGAGAAGTGAGTAGAAGAGAAGAGAGAGAGAGGGGGAGAGAGAGTAGAGAACAGAAGGGGAGAGAGAGAGCAGGAGAGTACGAGGGAGGCATCGATTGCCTGGTCTTCTCTCTATGTGATAAGCGTGTCTATTTGAACAAGGACAGTGACTGGAAATGATCACCCAAAGGCGATCAGTTCGCATTTTTCTGCCCCAACTTCCAGCATTTTCAATCAACACAAAAACATGTGAGGAATAAGTCACACAAGATTCAAGATTCAAGATTCAAGATTCAAGATTCAAGATTCGAGATTCAAGATTCAAGATTCGAGATTCAAGATTCATTCAAGATTCAGATTATCATTTCGAGATGGTGTTCCATGACTGCCCTTCAGATGGCTTTATCTCTGCATACTCGGAAAATTTCTTCGCCACGGATATAGGCTGGCCGTCTATTCTCACAGTCACACAGTTCACACACTACTTGGAAACCATGGAATGCGTACGATTACGCATGACCATGTTCAAGAGCGTGGCTAGATAGATAGATTATACTTATTTGCCATCCAACACGTGACTTTCCACGTTGTTAGATGTGGCACTCCAATTGGAGAAATGTAAGAAAATACGAACGTAAATAAAATATAGTATTGTTTGCTGGTTCTCGACGAATATGATTTGTGAACGACTATTTCAACCGAATGCGTCTTGTTTATCGAATAAATGCAAAAAACTCGAAAAGGACCACGCTACGTGTTTCCGTCGTGACGCAAAACTTCGGATGTGTCTTGAAAGCAAACTACAATTCAGACATGGTCTCTCCATGGTCCAATACATGATAAACGGGCCAATATGAATTGTAACCGGCATCAAATGTAACCACCAAAAGTCAAGTTTGCCCAAGATTCCATAAGACTAAACCTGTCTGAAACAATTATCAAAGCTCGTGTACGTTTCTCTAAATTTCACTTGGAACTTTGACACATGGTTCTATTTTACCCGGTTCCATCTCATTACTGGTGGTTACATTTGACGGTGGTTACATCATGGTTACATTTAACATTAGTTACAAAAAAATGTCATTGGCCTGATAAACGGATGAAATGCTTCTGAAACATACTCGTAAAGAGTTTTGACCAAAGAGAGATTTGCAACTGTATCAGTTAAGTATTGATAACTAAAATAGTGTTGTTTTACTTTTTTATATTAATTCCTTTGATTTTCTGACAATTTCTCTTGACTAAAAACGTCCCTTTGATGACGCTAACGTTATCAACATAATTCTGGGCCATGTTCAAAACATAAACAACCAATGACCTCATTGCTTACGAAAATGTTCAAATGCAATTTAAGTAATAATGCAATTCCGTGACCAAGCCCCATAGCTGCTTGAATCAACAATTTTATACGCACCCAAAGAGCACAAATTGATCTTTATTTCGGTTAAATACAAAATAATCCCCACTTCACCCACTACACATACCTCGTAGAAAAACTACATGAAAGGCGACAACTAGTTTCATTTAAAAAAACAAGGATTGTTGATTTATCATCAACGATTCAACCATACATGTGAATTAAACAATGCTCTTCTGATAACTCTGGAAAACAGATACTTAAACTCTTGCACCAAACCCTCTTTTGTCACTGTTGCGGGAATCACCTACGCAATTAAGTTTCATAGACTTGTTTTCAACTATAAATGACAGTGTTTTCAATTCCAGTGTGACTTGCTGATGTGCAATGCTTTCAACAATCAGAAAATGAATATAAATCGAATTATGGGTTATACTTGTAGTAAAAAAAACTTTCTACTTGTCGTGCAACTTAGATGATAGGCGCTTCGTAACGCAGTTCATAAGAAAAGTGATCAGATGAAATATTCATATTGGTTGTTTTCTCATATTTTAGACGAATCATCAGAAGATGTTGGCGTTCCGTGCTCTTCTGTCAGAAATTTCTCAATGTATTGATTGACTTGTTCGGGCTCATCTTGTTGAACCCAGTGGGAAGCTCCCTCGATGTACTGAACTCGACCATCACGACAGAACTACAAATAAAACTAAATTTATCGCATTTCAAAGTTACATTCCACATAGAAGTTCTACATTGGGAACAACAATCGCAGCTGTGTTAGATAACGTTGCTATTCTGCGTAAATGAATAAATCTAGTGCTAAATGAGTACTGTCAATAAAACTTGAATCAAGAAAGGTAGTTCAGAAAACGGTTATTCTTTTCAAATAATATAATGTAGTGTTTTTACTCGTTAGAAAAAAATTAGGACTAGAATTTTTGTGTTAATTTTAATATCCAAATACAGTCTGCGTTATGAATAATTTTCACGATAATCGTACCTCCATGCTGTTCATAGCAGACTCCTTTGACAAAAACGCATCTTCGGTTCCCCAGATAACGAGTGTCGGCGGCTGTAGAAAAATAATTGAATGAAAAATAATCTGACCACAGGTTCTAGGTGCTAGTTCTAACCATAAAATCGTGGAGTTTTTACTATACATAACACTTCATGCTGAATACTTGACTCAAAGAGCGTCTTCTTGTCTAGTATAATAGCCCTTGACAGCGTATCTACACAGCATGAATTGAGGTATACCGAAGGCGACGACATTTCTTTTGGCGAAGTCTATAGAAAGCAGCCACTGTTTTAGTTTGCCAAAGTTTGGGTTGAAGTTTTTCGTACTTTTGGAAATCATCACAACTTTGATATGGTCAAATCAGTGTGTACAACGAATACAACTGATCGAAAAACAAACCTGAATTATACTCTGTTCCCTAGAAAGATTGGTGGTTCGAGGAATGCAACGATAGTAGTTTATTGGTGGAGTCAGAGCACCTGATTTAGAAAAAGTTAGAGAAAAACGTTATATATGATTGAACGAAACATTGTAATTTCAAGAACATAACCGTTTGTCTAACTGTAAGTTTTAGAGCTAATGCCAAACCAACTGGCACAAGGTGTTCTTCGGAGTACTTCATATCACTTGAATGCTGTACACCTGGCTGAATTCTAACTTCACTACTGTAGCACCGCAAAAAGTGTGATGCTAGCAAACGATGCACCGGGATCAAACTATGAGCAAAGCAGCAAACGTAGCCAAAAAAGTATTCTCATCCCTCCTATACTGGTTAGGATCCTGATTCCCTATTAAACTATCCTGTTTTTCTTGTTCTAAGAACACTTGAAGAACCAAATGAACACAGCTTCAACTAACAATCAGATCAACTTGAATATGTTCGATGTATTTCAAGCAGCGGATGATTTTAGGCAGCGGGAATGTTAGAAAATATGTCTCACCCTCCTGGCTAAACACGTGTTTCCATGCTGCTAAATCGTCGTCCGTGAAATTCTTCCTGTTCCGAAGACCGCCTTTCTTTCCTCTGAACATCAAACTAAGCATTCGGAAGTTATTTGCAGACACCGCCAGTTCGGGTACGTATGCCGATTGGAACATGAATATGTACCTGCAATCAATAAATATGCGACATAGATGATCTGTCAGCCTCGATCAAATCAAAACAGATCAATACCAGCTTCCGATATTACATGTATGGCAAAAAGTTTCGTGCAATCATCTTCTAAAAGACCGCCGAATCAGGAACAACTCATTAGAGACTGTTATTATACTATTTGAAATATGTGTAGGCGCGGGACCGACTAGTCGGGCTTGCCCCCCCCCCAAGCTCCTCACCGTTTCGTAACGGAGCAACGAAAACTACGTATATACTATTAGTCAATTGCACAGTCACGCGCAACATGTTGAACTCAGAAACGTGCAATGACAAAGTGCCCGATTCCTTATTAGAACTTTGCGTGACTATTCAATCTACTATATCGATTGAACGCTCACCAGCTTTTCAACAACTGGCCGAGGCCCCCGGAGGAGAAAGCTCTGGGATGCGGCACATTGAGGATGATCAACTTCTCCACGACTTCAGGGAACATCATGGCAGTCTGCAATTCAACATTCTCATCATAAAGTCGTGAATGGCCAGAAAGCAAAGTCAATATGAAATGACTGCTATACACAATCTGATATATACTTATTTCAGTTCAAACTAATGCACCTAATTATCATGCGGTGCACATATCTTAGTCTGACTTGCAGCGTCCCACGCTGTGATTAGGTATCCCGGGGCACCTGAATAAGAAATTTCTTCCGCCCTTATTTGAAATCAGTTGAAAATAAAAGTTCCCAGAAGAAACTTTTCATGGGCACAGTATGATATTGAACAGCTTCCACATTGGCTTCAACTGTAATTCAGGTATTGAACTTGTCCGACGTTAAAATTATCACAACTCGTGTTTATAGTTTGATCAGTGATCACTCTGTTATTCCGACGTAGATTTCAATGCTAGAATTTGGCAAACAAACTACAAGTCACATTTTTTCCTCCCATCAACTTCACCAAAATCGAACCGATAAGGAAACGCACCACAAAGAAAGTCTTTTCCCGACAGAGACGGCGTTCGTTAACATGCCGGCATCTCTATCCCAACCTGCGTCTCCTCAAACATACGGTATTTCTCTGCTCTCATATCCCACTGGGGTAGGAGGGTCACGAAATGGTGACGCAACGCGAGAGACGCAGGATGGGATGAAGTTGCCGGCATGTTCTAGCATACGTACTCAGAAACACTCACCCTCCATGCGACCGCCGCTCCCCAATCATGACCAATTACAACGGCTTTCTTGTAACCTATAAGAAAAACGACATTTGCATTCTAACCCAGATCTTCATGTACCATACGCAGCGATAACTGAGTGTTCATTATGCTTCTTTCTCTCTTTCTATCCTTTTCGATTGGTTTTCGAAACTGTGCTTAGTTCCAACCAGCAAAACGGGTAACATGGACCTTTTTATTGTATGTAGCGTAATGTTTGGAAAAGTTTAACAAACTGTATCCTTATCGACACTGTTGGAGTTTCAGTGCACAAGCTTAACTGCGACCGCGGCATGGTCTACATGCGAAAACATAAGAACGAGGGTAATTCAAACAAGACACCGAGAAAAATCTGTAAAAATCTGTCGTCATTCTAATAGCAACAGAATGGAGACTTGCCGACTCACCCAATTTCTCGATAATCTGTCGCACGTCGTCAGCCAACAAATTCACATTGTATGCATCGACTTCTTTCGGTTTCTCAGAAAGGTTGTAACCTCTCTGGTCGAACGCCACACACCTAAAGGTGAGAATGTATTGTGATATCATACTTTTCAGGAGCATTTTTGACCTGAAAATGTTTTAGGGAAGTTTTAAAACCTTCCCATTCTGTTCTCTAACTTTACTACTACAAAACACCAGAAGTTGTTGCGAACAAGTCAGTGTTTGGGAAATCACCCATTTCCATATTCGACGACATACAGTGTGGCGTTATAAATGAAACAAACTCTATCATATGGGGGTCATCATAACTGGGTTGTATTTTTCGTACAACGCCATATCTTTGAATAAGGACTGGATCAAACGAATTAGGACAGGGGCAAACTACAAACACAGCACAGTGAGGCAACTTGTACAGTTTTACCAGCCTTCTCTTGAACAATCCAAATACTCGAATCAACTTGTTCACGAACATCTACAGTATGCATTAAAACAAAAGTATTTGACATAAGGGTTGAAATATATCGTAATACTAGGACGTAGGTTGTAAAATATTGAAATTCTGAAATCGTACTGTCTCGAAATGGAAATTCCCATTCATTTTTGTCCAGCCAGTGATATTTTAGCAGTTTGTTTAACTCGACGAAGTGTTCATGTCCAATTGATGAGGAGTATACCTGTAGTTGCTCTCGAAGTGTCTCAGCTGGTACCGGTAGGAATACCAGAATTCTGGGAAGCCGTGGATCATCAACATCAACGGCTTATCATCTGAGCCCGTCTGCACGTAATGAAGTTTCACACTCTGAAACAACTACCTTTCAGCGATTTTGTGTATGTACCATTTTCATTGATATCTTTAAATGAGCGTTCGAATGGTTTAAGTTCGCGGTTTTGTGTTTTTTCATCACTATCCTGATAAAGTTCATCATTATTACCTTGCATTGCACTCAGAAAATTTTAAGAAAAACATAGAAAGGCTCGTAGACTCCATCCACTTCCAATCTATCACAGAAAACTATCGGACACGAGTTTCTCGCCCCGGTAATTTGTTCGCCATCCTTATTACTATGAAACTCTTCTCGATGTGTTCAATAGAAAACATTTAAAAGCTTGGCAGCCGACCCCAAGCGATTAAATAACTGATGCATTGAATGTGTGTTTTGCTACTCTTGTCTAGAATACTTGACAACTAAAAATACAATCCAACAGAATACTCCTACAGTACTACACCGCTTTCGAATGTTTCATTCGACGATTTTTCAAGAAAAAGTAAATCAAAAGGTATGAAACTGAATGGGCACCTTCAATTGGATGAACCGGCAGTCCCAGCCATCCAAGCACTCTGGCTTAGGATGCAATGTCCTGGCGAAGTACTGTTTTCCATATTGAATTCGTTCCTTCAGCAGATTGAAAAGAGTAACACTTGTCCACAGGTATTGCAGCGATTTGAATACACAGAACTTGATCAAATTCCCAAACCAAGACATCCAGCTATGGGCTAAACAAATAAAGTGTGACTATGCTCAAACTGTGACAATGAAACTGACTGGAAAATCCGTTAACAACAGATACAAACTAATAAAAGTCCAGTGAAAGATCGCGCCTCAGTGTAATAGTGGGACGTCCTTGTTTATCTGACTACAATGTAGTGCAGTGTCACTCGCCGTTCACAGTTCAAAACGAGTTTTTCGATCAGTTCGATCAACTTTTCTAACCTCACAGACACTATTAGAACTGTACTCAAGCAGGCTCTGGGCCAGTTTAAAGATGCATTCAACCCTATTGAAAATCTTCGAAAGGGAAGGACCGACCGTTTTCTGAACGAAGTTCTCTAGAAATAAAAGTTCTTCTGCTACTTTATATATTATATTGTGCCACTTTACTTGTAATTTTCGTATTCAAGTGAGACACGAAGAACATCAGTAACTATGCTATGCACTTCATAGTTGCACGTTCACAAAGCATGTTGTATTTCCAGGGTCATACGTTAGACTAGTAATAAGGAGAGTTGCTAATTAGCTAATGAATTTGCAATCCCCTGTGTCCCGCGCTATTGGTATACGAAGAAAGCATCTTCAGCCAACTGGAACTCTCTGTACTTTCAGTAATTGGCCATGTTTTGGACGCACCGAATCTTTTATCAAAGTGCACGTTGGGAGCATGTATTGGTACAAATCTTGCAGTGAAACCATTCTGGCCGATTTTAATCGAAGACGAATAGTCTGGAACATTTGGAGTTGCGAAACCATTGAGCACCCATATATACATGTTTAAATATATATATAATTTATTGACATGTATTTATTGTTTTGGGTCGCTGCGTTACGAGGCGGCGATCATCAGTATAATCACACTTCTATGAGCTCATCTTAATTTCGGTGGTTCGTTTTAGTACGTGGTGTGCATTGTCATGTGTTTTAATGGAATAGATCTATAATCACATGAGAGACAGAAATCATGAGAACACCAATTGTCTTCGTTCTCACTCGTTTTAATTATTCTATATCTTCGAAGGAAACCAAACTGAATGGTTAACAACAACAAAAACATCAGCTACAGTAGAACGAACCTCATCAGACCTTATTTTGACTTCACCGATCCTGCTGGTTGGAAATTCAAGGTTATACTTGATAGAAAATCACGTCAAACGCGTATAAAACACGTTAAAACAGAGTGAGACGTTAAACGCCTGGGGATCACGTGAGCTTTGAATGACTCACTGAAAAATTGCAATATTTCATGGTTCAACCGTGGAACAGTAACGCGATTGGTTCAGGCGGCGTAGCAATCCTTCCAATCTCATGAGAAGTTCATATGAGTTTTTCATGAGATACCTCATGAGCTACACGTGAACTCTTGATGTTGTAGCATAGAAATAGAGGGAATCTCATGAGAAGCTCATACGAATAGCTCATGAGGTATCTCACGAGATGTTTGAGAGATTGCTACGCCGCCTGGTTACGCCCGATTACCTTGTGAGATTATCTCAAAGTAAGTATTGTAGAACATCCCGATCTCTTAATTTCTCGCTTCGCTTCGGTGGAATGCAGAATCAAACAGTAAAGTGTGTTTGAGGAGACGCAGGGGTCGAAATGCCTCAGGGCTGATCTGGATGGCGGGGCTGTAGTGGAACTACATATTCCTATATTGACTTCATAAAAAAATGGGAACATCATCTTATGAGGGCCGTAATTGGGCCCAGATTGAGACAGAAATGCGTGTGCGTGCCTTTCAATTATCTGCCAGATTACCGATACCCGGAACGAATGACGTCGATCAAGCATGAGAAATTCGCCTTATCATTTGATGAGAACTAGCTATACGAGTTACTGCTGAAAGACACACAAATAAAACAAGAGGTTCAGCTCGTTTCAGAAGTTCTATCTTTTTTCGTTTTGTTCATACTATCTAAAAATGTCAATAGGTCGAACCATCATGGTTTGCTGTATAATAGTTGTCACTGTGGCGTTTGAAGGAAAAGTAAGGTCGAGATTGTTCTACATGTTATTTCACTGCAGTTAGCTTTAATGAAAACTATACAGGGTGGCTTCCAACACAGGATAGCAAGTAGATGGTTTCTACTATTCGGATCTACCCATAATATCTCTCTTTTGTAGATGTTGGAATTACAAACAATCGAACATTTTATGCGCAGAGATCATGAACACTTCAGACGAGGAAATGAGTATGGACGGTACGAGAACAAAAAGCAATTGGACACTCTCAAATACGAAATCATCAAATGGGGAGTTGAGGGGAATCTAGTAGTCGGCATCGTAGAGCAGGTCCGAGGATCGCTTACCAAACCGCATCCACTTTGTGTCCGGCGACCGCTTTCCAAACCTAAAACGCTCGAATCAACAAAAACGTCAACTTTAATAATACTAATAGTAGCAATAAAATTTATTACACGAAAGTGTCGCAACTACTTTGCTGTCAGACACTAGACACACACAGATTCGAAAAATACTTTGTGATATACTTTTTATCCACATAAGCAATTTTTCACGTATAGATTCACGATTGAAGTGCACAACAGATGAGCTGAATGTTCTGGCTCCGACCTTTATAAAACATGACCGTAAACCTCAAGTCATGAGTCCAGCTCATGCACAATATCTTCTGACCTTCGATAAGGGTATAACTATTGCTTTTCTACAATAGAATACAATGAAGAACAAGATCGCTCAGAATTTGGAAAAATCTAACTGTATCAGTTCCTCATTGTTCTACGTTTCATTTTGTCAGAAGGCCAGTTGGAATCCAAACCCAACTCATAACACGTAACAGCTCATGTTTCGTGCGAAATAGGATAATTAGTGTATTGCGGCGTGGGATTGTGAAAAGAATGCGAGAGTATTTGACTGCGACATACGTAGCTTCATAATCGAAGGAGATTTGCCGAACCTTGATAAAACCAATTAGATAGTCATTTTAGAATAAATTCAACCGAATAGACTTTCCGAGGTGATCAAGCACTCGATCTGGGTAATTCGATAAGGTAAAAATATAGTTCATTATTGGGAAAACTTATACTCGAAAGCTCAGTTATGATCCCACCTCATCCATTTAGCATTTGGTGATCGCTTTCCGAATCGCATCCACTTAGCGTTCGGTGACCTCTTATCAACTTGTTCCTGAAAGACACAACTACATGATAACCGGGAATTTTTTTTAAGTTTTTCGAGCTTGGAAAGAAATCGAGTTTCTTGATTTTCGGAAAGCTATCGAGTTTTTTCAGCTGCGAGTTTTTAACAACCCTAAATTAAACGGAAACGCTATGATCAGTGAAATCCCATCAGCGATCGTGCACTTTACTGGTACGTTATCTCGACTGTTTTTGGCATTTGAATGACATCATAGAGTTTTTTGAGCATCTGTTCTCCTCGTGTTAGAAAACTCGTACTCGCCGTCAGCAACCCAATTAAAACGCTGAAAGTTTGCTGGTAGTTAAACGACTCGTTACGGCTAACTACAATCTGTGTTGGGAGGACATCCCACGCAAACTGTTTCATTGAGGTTTGAATATAGCATCATTCACGAGAAAAGTGCTACGTTCTCGTGAGTTGAACCGGCGTTACTATTAAAGAAAGACGATTTTGTGGTCCAATCGCAACGGTTCAGTCCTTTAAACTGCAATACGTTTTTCAATTGCAGTTTAAAGGAACGGGATGTGTCCACATAGTCGTCCTGCTTTAAACACTCGTCGGTAACGTTTGTTGATGGGATTCGAAATTCCTCACCCAGCACGGAATTAAATTCTATGAGACGCATGTTCTTCTACTAAATTGAGCTGTCATCTATTTCTCTCGCGAAATTAATGACTTTTGAGATCTGAGATTGGCCCAAATAATGAAGCTACAGAAAACTAGGAACAGAACTCAGACGCTGAGATCTCAGAAGAAGAAAAACTCGCTCATGAGGTAATAGGTATCTTGTCAATGTGGGAAAACCTCACGAACTATCTAACAGGTTCCCAGGGTTCCCGTGAGAGCCCCGTAACCTTTCAGGTCATCTAATATTTTCATAACCGCCAGTTTCATTGTTCATTCAATACCAAAGTATATTATCGAAAACAGTTGTGGTTACCTGAAGATTCATGATCTCGTCTTGTGAGACTTGTGCATTACAAATGGACACCAAAAGAGAGCAGAGGAGGGCCAATACAGCTAACCGTTGCATGCTGAAAAGTGGATTGGATAATATAGTCTTTATCACTCGTACATGGACTCCTAGAGAATGAAACTTGGCTTGCGAATGAGTGCTACGAATTCCTTGACGAAAACAGTTTTTTAGGAAGTTATTGTGAAGATACAGAAACAGAGGAAAATTAAAAAAATGCCTACTATGGAAGGTTACGTAGAAATAACAAAAACTTGACAATGGCAATTCAAGATGCTACACATGTTATTCGATCTGCCCACATTGCACGCATGAATAATTATATAATGTAAACAAAGTTCTATGAAGAAAAGTAACTAGCAGATACAGAAGGACTTCTGAACACTGATAGTTACAAGATGTTCTATTCTTACTTCAGTACATACTTGGGTGAGAAATACTCTTGAGAATTGCAGCACTCAGGAGGCAACGTTGAAAACATTGTTGTAAATCAATTGAGAACATCATAAATGGATATACAAAATAGTAAATTTGAGCCTTCAAACATTTAGAAGTATCGGTAATAGACACGAAAACCCGGGCGTGAAGCATTGATAATGAGCAAAACACATGATGTACTATGTAAAACATATTCAATTTTCTCACGCATGTTGGATAACCACTATAAGCTGTCCTCCAAGTTGTGAACAGATAAAACGCAGTTTACAGCGACACAAAATTAAATTTCCGCTTATGCCGTGATCAAGATGTTCATTTGACTGAGTATCTTTTGTGAGAGTCAAAATTGGCTGGATTCATAAGAGCACACTGGCACCGTGCCGATCCGCAATAGCTCGTGAGCACTTCACGAGCCGTACCTCCGTCGTTTACGTACTGTCTCGCCGGTTAGAGAACACTCTCGCAATAGTACGTGAAACTTGGAGGTTCAACTCATGAGGTGCTCCTAGTTGATGCCAACTGGTGCCACGTTGCCTCATTCTGAATCATTCGGTTGTTTACGTGACCTTCTACTTGCCGAGGAGTACATCTCGTTATGGAATCATACGTATTTAGCACGATTGATAGGAGTAGTAGGTTCATAATGGCTGAATGAGAACGCTCCGTTGCCTTTCAAAGACAAGTTGGGAAGCTGGGTAATAGTAATTATGATACGAATAAGTTCCGTCTGAACACGTGCCAAACCTCAATATAAATGTTGTAGCTCGTGTCACTCTGTCAATCGTAGAAAAATAGAAAAAAATTCCACATGGTGAAGGACTGCGATAAATTACTAACCGTTACTGTATATTCAACGCCGAGTGAACATTCCTGTAAAAGTGGTTCTCTCACGAAACCATTCATTTCAACTGCGTACTGTAACTTTATAAGACTTTATCACTTATTATCATTATAAAACATTTGTAAGAGTGTCCTTAGTTTTATTTTCTCGCGCAAAGCGTCCATATACACCATAAGCTGCTATTTCGTTCGAGAGCAGAGCAAGGAGGGCAGTTTTGGAAATGGTTCGAATAGCCAGCTCTGATTTTCTGGGCGACCGACATTCGGAGAGGGATTTGGTAGAACAAAACGACAGATTCCCCGCCCCCGTGCCGTGCCGAGGGGGCGGGGCCTGAACCTATCCTGGGCAAAACTGCCGTCGTGAATCACAACAATCACATTCAGAAATTACGCCCAAGTCAGACGATTCCAATAGGGATCACTATATCTGGGCTGTAGTTTGGTCGGCATACACAGCGGGGATGGGGATTTACAACTGAAACACACGAGGAACAAGTATAGCAGATCACACAAACCTGACGCCCTAACGAAAACTATACAAACCAACCCATCTAAAAAAACATACATTACCGTATTACCTCAGTGAAATAGCGAAAAAAACTAAAAATTGGCTCAAGACCTTATGCAATGTCGTCATTTTCACAGTTTTATCTGACAGAACGTGCCTGTCATTCTGTCTACCTCGTGGCAAAACGTACGAATTCTCTGCTGTGAAACATCTACAAATTTCATCTTCCAAAGAATATTTTCACTGTATATTCTGATCTCCTAACGTCTAAATGACAACTAATGAAGCTGCAAAAAATGGACATTGTGTGATGCTGAGAGAGGGGCTTCTGTCCAAAACAAGTAGCGCCTTTGTTGTGTATGGTCCAACTTGTTAGCAGATAAAGTGAATTAATGTTTTTGCCCCTTGTTCAGTAACTTCAAAAACCTAGAGTCGAAAACACTCGTAAATAACGAATAAAGGTGGAGAAACCGTTCGACTATACTGGAAGCAAATCGAATAGTCACGTAAACTTAGCATTCTAATGAGGCAACTTGTACTCTGTCATTACTTGTTTTGAGTTCGGCTGTGTTTAACATGTTTCACGGGACTATGCAATTGACTAACAGTGAAAGTGTGTAAGTTCTGTGCCGTTCCAATCTCGTGAAGATGCTCGTACAAACTCAAACGATTCGAACAAAAGCGTCGCTTGTTTTCTGAGCTTCCTTAGTCGGCCGGCCAAAATAGTTCTGCAATCGACTATCTTACCCATCTTGCTAATTGTGAAATCAGTTGAGAAACCTGAAATGCTACTGAAATCTGAACAACAACATGATCCTAACAGGCTACTATAACGGAAGTGTGACGTTGTGCATCGCACGTTCCATTTGCCAATTTTCTCATGTGGTTTGCATAGCTTCCGCTCCAACTGCAAGTGTGCCTAGACCAACAGAAAATGTTCAGAGTTTATGAAACAAAACGTTTCGCCTCTCAATTAAATTATGCGTACATCTTGAACGTCAAAAACCATGAACATTCGATAAAGGTTTTTTGAAACCAGCATTGCGAAACATCAAATCTTGGCAACAACAAAGTTCTCTTGCACCTAGGTCACTGTTTTTGTACTCTGCTAAATTACACGTAATGAATTGACAGTGTTCTAGCAGTACGGTCAATAACACACAATTTGTCAATTCAATAATGTCCACGCAATTTCGTGAAAGGGCATGTAAATTATTTCCGATTTGTGGATAATTTTCGTTCAGACATGCCACTCAAACCAATCTTTTCGGCATCTCACCGCTATACGGACAGCTAGGAAGGCAGGCGTATTTATGTTCTGTTTTGATATAGGAGTCAACTGAGCAGATCTATCTCCAAGTACAGATTGAGGACGAAGAGTTATTTCACCCCGCAAGTGCAGAAATGAAAATGAGTGCTGGCTTAACTTTATCGTAAATGTAGGCTTCTCTGTCAGAAAAGTAACTGGCAGGGTGGGATGAAAAGTAGAAAATGGGATAACTCAATCCGTACCTATATGTACATGCTAGAGTGAGCTCGGACATCCACAGAACTGCTAATGAACATGCCGGCATGTAGTCGGAAATTAGGTAGAGTTGTTAATGTATCCATTTAATATATTACTCCTTTCTGGGTGAGATGGGTTACGAATGGAGATTCAATGGTCAGACTTCTTTGAACCCAGCACGAGATTCCTCTAGTTCTCTATATATCTTGTCGGCACTAGAACTAATCGAAGAAAATTATCAGAATGAGAAGCAAGGTACGGTGGAATTCGAAGAAAAGTTAGTTCAAAAAACAAAGTGGATGTAAAATGTTTACGGGTTCAGTGGATTCAACTGGAAAAGTACAAAGACGACCGGGAAATAGGTTTCCCCATAGAAACTGTCGAACCTTCTCGTCTCTAGGAAACCGGCTGAAATGGAACCCGCCGTTCCACCCGAAAACCTTAATCCTGCTCAGCAACACTAATTGAATTCGTTTGCTGCTCTCATTAGGCTATTTTATTTCAGAAGTCGTCATCACTTGAGCGTCCCATCCTGCCTGAGTGCTCTTCAATAAGAACAGCTGTGGACTATACGGTGGTTATCTCTGATGACAACGTTCGAGATCAGTTCGATCAAACGAGGCCAGAATCAAATGATTCTATGAACGAATTCCGCTATTTCGTTGACTCAGCGGAATTTGTAGATTAAAGGTGAACGTAATGCTGCATTCTGGTTTGGAAACTGAGTATACTAGAGATGAATCGAATAGTCACGTAAAGTTTGCATTCTAATGAGGGATCGTGCATTTTTTCATTGCACGTTCCTGATTTATACTGTGCTTACATGCTTCTTGTGACTCTGCAATTGAGTAACAGTATAGCTGGCACCCACTGCGAGCAAAACGTTTCTCAGTTCCACCTTCAATGACAGTGAACCGAGAGATGTAACATATCTATAACTAAGGAATCTGTTCTTTTTTTTCATATGGGTGATAAGAAATTAAAGTGGATTGCATCATTATTATTTACGTATGAAAGAAATTCCTGAATCAGTATAATTTTGAAGTTTTCCCAGTCAAGAGTAGCTTCAAGATCTGTTTGGAAGTGAGTAAATAGGGAAGATAGGTCAAGCAAACGTGCTGAACGCAGCTGAATCTATTTGGAGTGAGATGCATAGGTGAAGTGATTACTAGAACCCCATCAATTATCTATAACGTTCAAAGAACCCCGCATTAATACTATAATCTACATTGACACTTAGAAACGCAGAATTCGACATTATGCACTGACAAACTATAGCTGTTTGAATATAGTATATTCAACCAATTTTACCAGAACCAATCAAAAAAGTGTTATTTGGGGATAAAACACCAACACTCCCGGAAGTTATTAAAAATACCTAGTCAATTTCCTGTTGGCAGCCAGGAATGTAGGTCTGCTAATTCATTCCAATGAATTTCTATTGAAGTTGCGTCCCCGGCTTTCACAGAAGTTCAGTTGAATCGAGTCACACAATTTTCTGTTATATTAGTTTTCTCGTACGATGAGAAGTTTTGAAGACTATAGGTTGCAAGATGCTCGCTGTAACGTAAGCTAACCAAATCGTGTATCCAAGATTATCAGTCCACATAGTCACAGAAGAAGTTTAATGAATTTCATAGGTGAGTGAGAGAGCGAGAGAGAGAGAGAGAGGGGGAGAGAGAGAAAGAGATAAGAGAGAGAGAGTGAGAGGGAGAGAGCGAGCGTTGAAGTCTCAGCGGAATGTAACCAGCCTCGTTGCACACCGACTTTCACTAGAATGGGAAACTATGTATTTAATGTCTCCGCCTCCACTAAACAAAATATGTAATTTTGAGCCAAATTGACTCTTCAACGAGCAATAAGGCGGGTTTCAGAAACGACAAATAGGAGCACTCGACGAAATGATTGTCCCTCAAGTGACTATTTCGCAAACAATAACGAAAATGACGCCAGTTGACTGCATGGCCAGTATGCGTACGCACCTTCTGAAACATGATAGTAATGTGTGCGGAACGTATTCAAGGAAGCATATTCGGACACATTCATTGTGAATTCATTTAGTCCAGCCAACACTTGCTGTTTGTCTCGTTTCGAGGTGTAGCCGGGATTTGGGACGGAATCAGAGCTACAAATAGACGGTTATGTCGGCGATAACCCAATCAGTGAGGCGCATTCAAGTTAGAAAGCAGACGTCAACAATACGGAGCCGTCCGTTAAATTCGCAAAAAATCCTAAATACAATACCCAGAAGGATGGCTTGTGGGGAGCATAACGTGAATCGTTGGCCATTTTCGCTGGACTTGAAGGGGGACAGAAACGAAAGTTTATATGGAACTCAAGAGAAACTGATATCTACTTTTATTAACTCAAACTAACAAACCTAATTTGCATAAGGTTCATATGTTTTAGTCTGTTTTGGCGCGCGCAACGTTAAGTTTAGGTACCCCGGGGTACCTTAATTTTCATTCTGCCCTCCTTTAAGGGTGACCGATGCGAATATAGTACTCGGCAGTCCTGTGTGGTCCTGCGGGAGGTTCAGCCATGACTGATTTTGGAAGAGTTTTCGTTGTGTTTTCGCGTTCTGATTGGTTCTGGTGAAATCGCCTGAGCAAAATGGTTCACAAACGAGTTTTCCTCAGTTACTTGGTGAGAAAAGGCTACAGAATTACATAAACGTCCGGAACATTGAAGAAAACTGAATTATGTCGAAGAGTATAATGAAAATGAAAGCTATTGTATATGTATCAACTCCGCTTGTGGTAATTAACTTTCCGAGTTCCTGGCACCGACAGATCTAGTTGGAGAATATGGTAATACATAAAATTCTGTATATTGTGGAAAAGGCAATGGGCCATGAAGTAGTTTGAAGAAATGGCAATATGTTTCATGGTTAGCTGCAAAATACGCCGAATTCCGCTGTTATATAGTGTTCATGCAGAATTGTTAGCAATTTCACCGCGACGTGGGCCCATAAAATTGGAGCTCTCTAAATTGTTATTCTCGAGAACTATTCCCAAGACTCGGTACCAGGCCGATCTCTTCGCTTTTCTTTGGATGCCTTTCGGGCAAATTAGTTTTCCGTGTTCCGATTTTACGATGGTTGGCCACATTATTTTGATGTGCACATGTCCTGTGCCCAAGGTAAATACTAAATTCGAGGGTATTCGGCACGAAATGAAAATGTTAATTGGTAACGCACGCCAGGTAGTAACGGGCTGTAGTGCAATTTCAAGGATCGGATCGTAACTGTGGGAACTGGGGTTGTCTCTTCATCTAATCGAGATAATTTAATCGATACTCTTAGGAGTTATCGACTTGCCTCGGTAATACCATATATGGATACGATATTACCATGAGTGTGTTCTGATGAACTAGTTGCAAAAGAACTTGCGATTGCAAGCGAAATTATCGTTGCACCATCCGTTGTTTGGTACTGTTCAACTTCACGACTCGAAAACGTCATTTGATTGACATCTGAAGTTAAGAAACAGAAAAATGTGGAGAGGGTAGATAGAACAGACGGAAGAAAGAGCTAGAAAACTAATGTGCTGCAAATTCCGTTCACCAACGGCTTCGTATTTCATTTGTCATGTAATCCCTACATAAATCTGCAACGACGAATTGCTAATTAAGAGGACAGATGGGCGAAATTCGCCTGCATATCTGGTGTTTTCCATGGGAAAAACAGTGATGTATTCAGTTGAAGCCACAGAAACGGTTGCCAATGCGAGAAAAGGTGCACGTTTCGCCTAACTAGAGGGGAGCAGAAAGGAATGCTAAGGTACATAACGTAGCGTGTGCCAAATAGGACTAAAGTATGTGCGTCATATGGAAATTAGGTGCATTATGTTCCAATTAGAGCAGGAATTCATCACTTCGTCTTAAGAAGCCCTTTCATAATAACTTTCCTTTCTGGCCACGGCCACACGCATCATCCGCTCCCAAACATGTCGGTTCATAACATCACCCCAGAATAGTTCGGAGTTTGTGCACGGGACTCTGTTTCGTTCGTACTCCACACAATAAGAAACAGTCGTGAACAATCAATTCGTTCTTCTGAAAACAATCATCAAAAAGTTTCACTGAGAACTGTGAGAGTGAGAGTCCACGCACGTCAGAATGGCGACAACTACAAACTTTCCCAAAATGATATCAAAATTGTTGCAGTTGAACGAAGGCAGAATGAAAAATCAATATGATTTATACTTTTCGATTTCTGATCGCGAAAATCGAAAATCGAAATAATCGGTGTTCTCCGAACATACACAAATTCGAAATCGAATCGAATCGAAATTTCAAAATGGCTCGAAAGTCGAAACTCGAAATAATCGGTTTTTCATTCCCCCACGTGATATTCAGGTTTTCACGCTTTGGTTAACAATTTGAAATGGCTTCCATTCTGTCCAACTTTGGAGTTTAAACCTCACAGCTGCGACGCATCATTTGGTAGTTATGATTTTGAAAAAGGGGTACTGGAAATCGACAAAACGTGCGCTTTCTATTGAATCTACCGTAATCATCTGAAAGTGGGTCTGGTCCTTTTCTTGTACCACGAGAGCTGCTAAAAATGGGTTTCTTTGTGTTTCACTTCAGATAGTTTTTCCATATGTTAAACAACTTTCACATATTTTTTCTCAATTGGAACCATACTGTACCTGTAACCGTAGCTATAAACGTAACTCTGGTCACTTTGGCTATTCGGTGGCGCGGAGTACCCCCTGTGGGGTGCGGTATGCTATGCAATCAAGTGAGGCAAAGACAGCGACCAGGTTACTCGAACAGATCTCAGACCATAAAGGGGGAGAAACAAGCAGTTGTAAACCGAGTCAGATCCGCATTATTACGCAGCAGCTGATACGGTGAATTCTGCCCTACTTCGGCATGTTTGTAGTTTGATCACACTGCAGTTTGCGATAAGTTTTGCATTCAGCTGGATTCTGTGTGCACAGAGCAAACAACAACTCATATTTGATGAATCTGTATTGGACGTGAAAAAGAACACTTGGAGCCGAAAGAAAGGATTGATACATATCGCATTTAAGAGTGGGTAGATAAAATGGTTAAAATGAAAAAAAAGTTGAAAATAAAGTCGAAGAGAAGAATCGAAACAACGAACTCTGTTTTATCTGTTTGAAGACAGTAGACCCTTACAGTAACCTTTCTGGTTTTCTAATTAGTAGACCTGCGAGCTGTTTAGAGACACAAGAGTATAAAACTTTCCGAAATTTTTCAAGCGTCAAAAAATCAAAAAGTTCGTTGGCAGTTCCAAACTCGACCAAACTCTACAACGAATACAGTACCGTGATGAACTGCAGGGGATGCAATACAAACTGTACTGTGCTTCTTACATAACTATTACACGTTGTGTTCCACAGAGAATGGACGAAGGGCTCAAGAATTTGTCATGATTTACGAGGCGCGTCGGTGAGGTAATCATTGTGCAGAAATTACAGCTGCACCACGAAACAGACTAACAATAGAATGGGTACTGTGGCATAGAATGCACAAAATAGCATTCATTCTTCAGAATGTTTCAACTGAACTGGATGTAACTGAAAGAATCACAAAACATATGAAGAAACATCAGCACGTGTACAGTTTATAATTTCGAAACGGGGCCCTGCAAAGGTGTTGAGACGAAACACGTAAAATTTTATGTATTTTCAATCCAAAATAGTCAGACTTCATTTTCTGGTTATTCAGATGGGGTAACTAAAACAACTACTATCAATTTTCCAGCTTGCCGTTCTTGAGCATTATACTTTTCTGTTAGTTGGAATCTCGAAAATCGCTGCTAATGAAGTACGTTATCGATAGTTTCATATTCATTTAAATATTTTCATCTTAGGCATTCCGAACAAGTCTTCATTTCGAAATCGCTTACCCGCGATGTGGTGAAACATTCGTCGTTTATGGTTCGTAGTAGTTTGTAGTCTGATCGAGCAACTCCAGTCCGGCGGGAACCTGCCAATCAATGCAATCTATCTAAACGGGAATCAGGTAGTTTCGTTTAACTTCCTCCAGACTTCTCTCTATTTTCGTTGTTGTCTATTGTTCAATCGGTGATTCTTTCCAGTTCCCATCGCTAATTAATCCAATTGCGTGTATCATAGCGCTGCGTTGTTTGCTTAGCCTGCGGAGAGGGTTTTCTGCTAAAACACAAAGGGTGGCGGCATGTTACGTAACTGAATGCACTGCGAGCTAAGGCGAGCCGCAAGTTAGGCAATGGGGTGAGGCCGAAAAGCAGCTGACACACGCCAACTATACATAATCCTCTCTCTCCCTAACTCCGTCCTCAGATACTGTAGGCCACTAGTCAATTGCATAGTCTCGTGGAACGTGTGATCCAGATCTTTACTACTTGGTATCATACAACCCGCATTTACACAAGTCTAGTCTTATGTTCATTTGCAATAGAGTTCTCACCCGAAAAACTATTATAAAGCATATGATCGATTGTGTTAGAGCAAGTGAAAGCGATTTTCCCATTCGCTTCGCGTTAAACTATGAATTGTCAGATTGTTCGATTCCGCCCTGTTTGTAGTTTGCTCCTGAAAGAAGTCAGGCGTAATGTGAACGTTCTGGTGTTTTCAATTGATCAGACTACAGCTCAAACTAGGTCACTTACTACCTTTTGCAATCGGTATGAAGAATGTGTGTACTCTTTTTGTTTGCAAAAGAACGATCAATCTCCTTGATTGCGATTTAATTTTCTGTGAACACATTAAACTTGTTGTCAAAATATGTTTCTGATCATCAATTGAGAAACTTGACCAAATTCTATTACAAATGTTTTTTAGTTATTTTTGTACATTTGGCAACAGCCGAAACGAAAACAAAACCAATTTGGTGAGCCTCTATCAACTCCACCATGACGACTGTTTCCATTTTGTAAGAAGGACTGAAGGTTTAGCGAATTTTATTATCAGTTCCCAGTCTATAATTACATGACGAAGTTGAATACACAGTACCTCTCTTACTATTAGTAAATCAACCAATAAGATCACACCCCGCGCGAGATAGAATAAGAGGAGATTGATTGAAAGAATTGTAAGCAGTAAGCTAGGAGATTGCTACAACTTTTTCTTGAAATAGTACTCAATCTTACACTCGAAATTTCCCTCTTTCCTTATCTTTCTCTCGGACTCTTTCTCTTTCTCCTTCTCTCTCTCTCTCTTTCTCCTTCTCTCTCTCTTTCTCCTTCTCTCTCTCTCTTTCTCCTTCTCTCTCTCTCTTTCTCCTTCTCTCTCTCTCTTTCTTCTTCTCTTTCTCTTTCAAATAAACATCCATTCGGGCTATAAACCAGGCACCTCAGGTATTACTTTATTAGTTTTGTTCTAGATCAAGTTCATCTTTTCAGATGAAAGATGCCGATCGGTTCCCCTCTTTATTGCTTTGTAGACGTAGTGAGGGTTATTACCAGGTGAAATATGCTTTTGGGGCCCTCCGGTACTGGAGAGGTCACCCTAAAGACTGACCGGCACTTGTTGGCGCATATTGCAATTAGTTCTCGGCGCGGCGGTCCGTTTGCTTCTAAGGGTTATTCAAAAGAAAGATGAGCCGATCGAGTGTTAGCCTCACTTTGTGGCAAGTAGCCAATCATCAGCTATTCTTCTTCTCGTCATATTTCATTCCTTATTTTATCCATTTTTGTAAAGTTGTCTCAGCACTTCTCCCCTCAACAATACATTATTCCAAACCTCAACTCGGACTCCCCAATCCCCATCCAGTTTTGTGCGTAGCTTCGAATACTATATTACAGCTTGCCATTTGCAAACTTTTCAAAGTGCCCTTTTTTCTCTGTGCACGAGCAAGGATTGAACTGCAAACGTCTCAATTTTTTCAGACTGGCCAGTTCATACTTGTGGGGAAACCAGGCAATTCTAAAACTTTCCCAAAAATGATGTGAAAAACCTTTTCTGTTCAAGTTTCACTTTCGTACTGTAACTGTCTTCGACCGCGTAGAACAGAATAAAAGTCCGTTTGGAATTTCGCAAAATCACCTATTTCTCGTTTAATTTTCTCTACAGTCGCAACTCATATACACTCATTATCTACATCTTGTGGGGTTATTCTCTGTCTCAAAGAAATAAGTTCTTAAGTACAATATAGGTAAATATACTTGTTGTTGTTGATTATACATGGAAACATTGCTGTTTTCTTCTAAGTGAATAATCTTATTCTACATGAAAACATTGTTATTTTCATCTCATCCCGGTTTATTCCCTGTAAACCCCCCCCCCCCCCCTGAGAGGTCATGGGGGGTTACCAATTGTTACGATAGGCTCCGCCCCATTCCGAAGTGCACAGTATACTTACTCACTACACAGTACTTGTAGTGTGAGCAGGCGGCCAGCAGCTTTCTCTCACTTCACTTCTTTCCGTTTCTCTCTTTGTTCATTCTCAATGCTTCTACACTCACCCTCTACCACACCTCACAACAATCAATGCATAATAATTCTGAAAAGCTAGCGATTGAAACATTATCCGAGACTCTTTTTTAACACTCATGCGTTTACTGTTGACGTGAACTCTTTCTTCATACACTTAAGTTGGTACTATGCTTCATTCTCTCTGCTGCAAATACAAATTGATTAGTTTTGCGTCGAATGAAAGAACAGAAAATGGTGTCTATTTTTGTTCTTAATGTTTTCTCAATTATTCAATCGGATGACTGCCATTAGAAACGTTGAACCACTTTAAAACCGTTCGAGCGCTTCCTCTGATTAGACAAAACTTTTTGTACACGTTCAACATCTATCTTACCCTCATTATTCCCAAACTTTTCGTGTCCGTATCCCACTAGTTCTCTAATATGCTTGCACGAGCTTGCCATCATTTCAATAACAATCTCAATGTCTGTTGATTTTCACTGTTTTGTATTTGAAACTCTCTTGAGAACCAAATGAGACTGTCGGCAATCGGTTCAATTGTAGCTCTATTTTCTCTCATCTAGTATCTAGACCATTCAATTGACTTCAGTGGTAGTTCGGAGTACCACGGGGAAGCTGGGGGTAGAACTTCAATTCTCTGGCGAATCGCCAACAAACTGGGTACCTCACATTGCTCACCTGTGAAACCTCAAATCCAAATCGTGTTGCTTATTCATTCTATCATTTGTAGATTCGTCCAACTGAGTATGGTTCGTGCCAGCAAGTCCATTTCGCCCACTGCTGTCGAGGAGAGAAAGCGGATCCGCAGCACTGAGAAGGAGAAGAGGAGGAACATCGACATCAACAAGGCGTTCGACTTCCTACAGAAGTACGTTTTCTTTTTTTCTTTCCACAGAAGTAGTTAGTTCCTTCATCCAAAAAGTGCGTTTCTCTTTTCTCTGAGTCAAAAGACAGGTCACACTGGATTGCGTTCGTTTCTAACTATTTCTTCCCTTTCTTTTGGTTTCTGTGATGTAAACTCTCTAATTACCAGTACAATTGTGGTCTTCATAGAGACTTTTCTTTCCAAACCTGTTTGCTTTACGATAGATTCTTTTCATACCAAAGTTCATCGATTGAACAATAGAATTATCTCAACCTTCTTCTTAATCCTTTACCTAGTTCTTTATTCTTTCCTCATACCTTAGCGAATTACACAACAAACTGAGTTGCTAGCAACCAAAAGTCAATCAGGCTCTACTGCAGAGAAACCTTGGTTCAAATCACTTGACACAAGCAGCCAGGTTGATATGAAGAAATAATAGACATTTACGAACCAACTTGATTAAAACAACTGGGATTTTACAACAAATTATTTCGGTTGACTGCGTGGAGCTTTTGATTGTTTCTGCCTTCCAACCTTCTTTTCTGTAAAGAAAAGTTGTTTAGCTCTGAAAAACAACCCGGTCGCTCCTCGGCTGCTTTTAAAATCAACCGAAGTTTCTTCAAAAAAAAAACTGGTTGATTTTTGTTTTCTATCCACCCGGTTGTCGTGTAGTTTGGTCGATAATCTTTATACCCAGACATGTATAGTCAGTCCTTCCCGCTTCCAAGTATATTTTTCAGGAAAAAAACCAGAAACATCTACGTACGTCGTATTGAAATTTGCCAAATTCGACCAGGGAAAGATGGCAACTATATATAATATACTATCAAATATTTAACACCGTGATTGTTACAGCCAGCTGCCGGATTGTGTCCCCAAAAGCAGTCGTCTGCCGAAGATCAAGACCCTCCGCTTGGCCCTGAAATACATCGAACATCTGAATGCCATCCTCAACGGAAAACAGTTGGTTGGTTAATTTTCGTGGTATACCCTGGATATAAGCTGTAGACCCAAAAAGCTCTGAATGGACCGCGACAACGGTAGTTTTTCTCTGATTTTTTATTCCATCTCAGCTCATTTTAAGGTGTTTAGTTTCATAACGCGCATGTCGTTGTCCAATTGACTACTTCATTCATTTTCAAAGAGTGTGGCACTAGCTCATCTCATCAGGGGATGAAGAATAAATAAGCATGGTGTATAATCGCCCCCCAAAGGTGGGGGGCGATTATAGTACGGGCCCTTTCAAACCCATTTTCGACCAGGGTGGGGGGCAAATGTAAACTATTCCCCAAAGATTGATAGTTCTCACTTCTGAAATCGTAATATTTCTGAAAGACTATTTTAGTGGCTATCCATTTTCAGAACCATGAATATCAAGAACACACGCGACCACTGTCCATCGACGACTTCGCCACTGTTGCCATGAGAGAAATACAGGTATATTCATCTGTTTGTAACAAATATGCATGCGCCCCCTCCCCCCTCCCTCTCTTTCCCTCTCATTCTTACTCTTCTCCCTCCCTCTCTTTTTCTCCTTCTCTTTCTCTCTCTCTTTCGCTCGCTCTTCCCCCCCCCCCCCCTCTATCTCTCTATTTCGCTCTTTTCTCTCTCTCTAACACGCACACACACACTCACTCACTCACGTTATGTTTTGTTCAAAACAAATTATCTAGAAGTTCATAATATGAGCATGGAAAATATTATTCTAGTGGACTGAACCTATGTATTTATTCATCCAGACACCAGATAGAAATCATTGAATTGATTTTAAATTGTTTTTTCGATGTTGTATCGGAGATGGTTAAAATTTTTGTTTTTCAATATATATGATAAATCAAGTCGAAGAAACCTAATAGGGGGAAGCGGTAAAGAATTCAAAACCTTTAGAAAGTCATATGGGTATAGAGAGAATGGAAAGTGGAAGAAACAACAAGAAGAACCGTGTTTGCTCCGAGCTTCCAAGATATTTCTTAATTTTCCCCTGTTCCAGGTGCGCAACACGTACACGGACCGAGTTCGTGACGAGCAGGCCAAGTCCCGTCCGGAGGCCCAGTCTTCGGAATCGTGCCCGATGGACCCGCTTCCCCAGATGTTCAACGCCAACGCCGTGTGCCCCGTCCAGTTCGCCTCCTTCCCTACAGTACCCCAGGACCCCTGTATACCTGGCTATGAAATTGTTCCTGTTTCCCTGCCCTATCCCATCAATAACATGAGTTCAGGCTATTGGCCTATGTGATTTTTCTGTATTTCTCGTGTGCGTGATTGTTCCACTACAGCCACCAAGTGCCTTTTATAACGACCGGTATTCTCCGTTACCTTTCAATTCGATCTCTCATTGCGTGCCTTCATCGTTGTCTATACTTGCCAGTTGTGTATCATAATTTATAATAGAAGTACAATGATTATTGTATTTTAATACGAAGTAATGATTTTTTTGACTTCATATATCCTATACGGTAGATAGTTTCTTATAATAAATTTTTATACACGTATTCTACGTTTTGTACGGGACCTCCCAAAAGCTATATTGTACCGCGACAGAAACAACATTACAATAGAACAGTACACAGAAGTTGGAATAATGGTGATTTGAATAATGAGCGATTTGTTCCAGTTCGTCAAAATGCATTGAACGATTTCTGTTACACTTTTTTCTAGTTGGGCATATTTATCGGAAAACATTCTGGTCACTTCAGTGTACTTTAATTGAAGATTGTGGAAAATAATATGTTCTTTTTATAACAACCTTTGTGTCATATTTGTGGTATAATATATGGGTCAACCAAATTGAACTCATAACCTTATATAAACAATAGGCTCAAGAGCTCAACAACTGTAAACCACTGTTGTTGCGTATCGGATATCCCATTGACAAAAATGGCTATGTGCTACCAGTTATACAGTATACCCTGTTTTACCAAACACATACCGTACAAAATCTAAAAGAAACAGTTTGTTTTCCAATGTGTATGAGTTTGGAGAAAAAGTTCGAAATATTGTTCGACTTTCTTTATCATAACTACAACTTGCAGTCCTAAATAAAAGTGTGGTAAACTTTTTTGAACGTTAGAAACATAATCTGAGAGTTCTACATTGCGAGGGTTCACGAAGAAACAAAATATATGCAAATGAGGTCGTTTCGCTGTATTACAGCCGCTATTTAGCTCATTTTCAAACGGCGCTTCACAATCGCATTGATATCATGAGAAAAACGATACTACGACGAAACTATTGATTAAAATTTCGATAACTATACAACAACGTACTTTGAAAACTTGAGCTATCGCAATATTATTAATGAGCTGATCATTCCGAAATTCCAATAATTTCAGACCCACTCACCATACCGAAGCTGGTGGAGATTTTAACGCGAAACTGGCTGGTAATATCAACATATTCATAACTCCAAACAAACAAACAAGAGAGTCACCTATGTGATCCGATTAATGGTTACTTGCAAGAGTTAACAGAATACCGGGTTAAATAAAGAGTTCGCCCAATCGTGAAACCTTTCCCGTATATAAAGTGCTTATTCGTCGTCCTAGTAGATATTCAACGAAAAAAACATCTTTGATTTGAGATTTTACTGCTCTTTCAACCACCTTTTTCTCTTACTATACTAGTAATTTCGACATAAATTTGACGTTGTTACTTTCATTTTCAGCAATGGTTTTCACTACTCAGTCGGCCTACCGTACTACGTGTCCGTGTGGGAGTATTTATTGTACAAATTTTGACGCGTCGCGGCTATGCAACCGAGCGCGCGTTTAGCTTTCCAAATTCAAAATATTTCGAATCCTTTATTAGGTATTTGTCGTCCCTTTTCAAGATATGTCCATGCAGAATCATTCGAAGAAGAAAATATCTTACTATTATGATGGTCAGTTTCTTTTTATGTTACTTTTTACCCTTAGACTTTCGAAAAATTATTATTTTTATCATCTGAATTGGGTGAGGCTAGGTTTACATATGAAATTTGCTTTATACTGGGGACCGTTGTGCGCTTTCAGTTCAAACATATTTTGTGCCCACTGGTAGTGTTAGATGGTCAAACTAAAACAGAGGATCGTTCATTCCGGAACGGTTTTATTCTGAACAACTATTCAACAGTTTCCAGAGTGAGCGTTGTATTTGCATAGTATGTATGTACTGCAGTATCTATATATTTAATTGTATTTCATTGGAAAGTGGTTACGAAACAGAATAAGTTATACAAATGGTCAACAAATACACATAATTCGAATGTAAAACCAAACGACGCTGGTTCATTTTCAGCTCTTGGTAGTTCGCAAATAATAAGGCATGAGTAATGTTTAAACTGTAATTTTATTCAGGTGATGTCGGGAATTACTACTATGGACAAGGGCACCCAATGAAACCACATCGCATAAGAATGACGCATAATCTTTTATTGAATTATGGCTTGTACAGAAAAATGGAAGTCTATGTAAGTGAATATGTTTTATCTAGTGTTTTGGTGTGACAGCGAATTATCTGTTGGTAACGAGTGTTGTTTTCTCTGGCTCTAATATCTTACATACTCACACATTTCGTTATGTTCAATTTTATAGGATTGGTTCTATTACTATTTACAAAACAACTGAATCGATCACTTATGCTCAATCACGCTATTTTGGGGTAGACTTCTGTTCAGCGATTTCTTTAAGCGTCCTACTCCGGCAACGTTTGAAGAGATGACAAAATACCATTCAGACGACTATATGATGTTTCTTAAGAATATTCGTCCTGATAATATTTCAGACTACAATAAGCAAATGCAAAGGTTCAACGTTGGAGAGGTGAGTCGTTGTGATTACAATGCTGTACTAGCTTTTATCAGAAGTAGGCAAGTAGCTGACATTTTGGATGACCCAAATATTATGTAGCAACGTAATGCTACTCCAAGAGAGGTGATTAAAAAAAACTCTGTAAGCGCTCTATGCAATTTTTCCAGTCAGAAACATTTGGTGTATACCTGTTTGTTCTATTTACAAAGTAGAATACCCCAAATATGTTTTGTTCTGGGATGGGACTATAATTTTCTGAGTTAACGATACGTACGAATGTGCTCATACTTTTCGGTGTTGTTCAATCACGAAAATTTGATTATTGACCTATCTCAGGACTGTCCGGTGTTTGATGGAGTATTTGAGTTTTGCCAACTTTCATGTGGTGGCTCACTTGGTGAGTTCAGAATTGTACTCGTTGTAACCATATACATCAATTGCTTACTTTTTCTGCGAAATGAATAAATTTCGCGTATTTGGAAAACGGGTTCCTATTTGTAGAATAGTCGGACCTAAGTAGTGTATGCTCTAGGTGCACTTGTGTCTACAAGAACAATAATGATTGAAATTATATAAATACTGGCATTCTCCAGCTCTTTTAATACCCACCAACATTGAAAAAAGATAGTAGATGCACAAACACCTTGTCGTTTTTGACTCTCTTCGGCCAATTAGTGACTTTTCCTTATATATTATTTTCAGCTGCGGCCGCCAAGTTGAATAGGAAACAGGCGGATATTTGCATAAACTGGATGGGTGGGCTTCACCACGCCAAGAAAAGCGAAGCTAGCGGATTTTGTTACAGTAATGATATTGTGTTGGCAATACTGGAACTTCTTAAACATCACGAGGTACATTAATATTAATTATCGCGGCTACCACCGTATTTTCTATAGATTGAGCTGCGGAACATGTTTCGTGTACTTTGCGTATTAGTTTTCATGCTAGTAGTACAATGTAATACCATCCTTAAATGTCATTGAAAAAGATAATAGATGTACAATAAGTTGGGAAGGCTACTTTTACAGCTCTTTGAAATGGCCGATAGCCAAAACTTTCAACCATGTCACATAACGAGAGGTTCTCGCGGAGTCAGCCCTATAACTATATAATGATGGTACATAGTTCGTTGTCTGCAATAATTTACTAAATCAACTATTGCAACTCGGGTTGATTATTATGCCTCGTTTGACATCGTCGAATATCGCAAAGAGCGTTGAATCTTTGTTGCTTTCAGCGTGTTCTCTACGTCGACATTGACATTCATCATGGGGATGGAGTGGAGGAAGCTTTCTATACCACAGATCGAGTAATGACTGTGTCTTTCCACAAATATGGAGAGTACTTCCCTGGTACTGGTGATCTGAAGGTAACCATTTTTACACACTCCAAATCCATTGCTCTAATTTCTTTGTAGTTTGTAGTAAGTTCCGACTATTATTAGAAAATGAACAATGTTTAGGTCTTCAAAAAGTCGAATGTCTCAAATTGGCACCAGCATTCCACCAAGTTCTCCTCAGCAAAATGATTTTTTTTTTCGAATTTTCTGACAAGTCTGAAGTCGTAGTTTGAGTGCACTATTGACAATAGTCTTTTAAGGATGTTGGTGCTGGAGTAGGCAAGAACTACGCTCTCAATTTCCCCCTCCGTGATGGAATAGACGACGATTGTTATGAGGTTTGTAGTTTAACAGGTTGTTCGGATTATTCTTATGTGTAGTGTGATATCAATTGTAGCTTTATTATTTTTGTGAGTAAAAATCTTCCGAAAATGTATGAATGAGAAGCGATTTAGTTTCAGTCAATTAATTATTTGCAGAAGATTTTCAATCCAGTAATTCAAAAAGTTATGGAATCTTTCCAACCCTGTGCCATTGTTCTGCAGTGCGGAGCTGATTCTTTGACAGGAGACCGCTTAGGGTGCTTCAATCTCACGTTAAAAGGTATTTAACATTTTCTCCATTCATCGCTTCTTGATGTTTATAACCACTAAGCGTGCGTAGGATTTAGGATAGTGTCAGGTTGAGAACTGAAAATAGTTGCAGATCCCTTATAAACGGTTCCCTAAAATAAAAGTAAGAAATTTCCAATAATTTTTGGGTCCCCTCACTTCAGTTTCACGAAAAGTTAATGCTCTCGGTCAGCTAACGGGAGTATTGCACCGCTGGCACTGAGCACAATCCCCGTTTTAAATAGTTGCAAGTAGTCCTTTGCTACATTTAATGTGCTTGATTTCGATGAATTCCTAGCTTTCCCCGCGAAAATGTCTCCAGGCATCAAAAAGCGTCACTATTGTATTTGCTCAAGCTCACTATTCTATATTTCTTTGTTTTTAGGACATGGAAAATGCGTCGCGTTTTTGAAGACATTTGGTGTTCCTTTGATGCTTGTGGGTGGCGGAGGTTATACTATTCGCAATGTCTCACGGTGTTGGGCCTATGAAACCTCTGTGGCTCTTGATACTGAAATAGCTAACGGTAAGTCGTCGCTTTAAGCATACATGTTCAATCATTTACATAGCAGCCATGGTAGTTTTTTTTCCGGTTCGTGATTGATTAAGGTAATGTTGGCTCGTTTCTTAATGTAATGAATATTGTGAAGAATTATTTTTGCTCAGAAGATAGCTTTCCGTGGTGTAGGTTGTTCTCTTTTCCAGAGTTGCCGTACAATGATTATTTTGAGTATTTTGGACCGGATTTCAAGTTACATATAGCTCCATCCAACATGACTAATCAGAATACGAAGGAGTATTTGGAGAAGACTATGGTAAGCAAGAGCAATAACAGTGATTATTTTTCACGGGGTTAAAGTGTCATGTATTCTTCACAGCTTCTGCAAGTTTCGTGAGATAGCTACGTATAGTTCTGTTCTACTGTATAAGTGGAATAGTGTCAGTTCAAATTTATCACCTTTAATATGCAGTACAACGTTTACTCTCCAATTTCGCTTCCTTAATTTACTTATAATTTAGCAGTATTTTTATTGTAACATGAACTTTGAACAGTTGGTAGAACAGAAATACTTATACATTGCCAGAAATACATCGCTTAATTTATTAAATGTAATTTTCGTTCATTTCTCACAATAATAGGATTTTCCAGATCCGATTATTTGAAAATATTCGCGAGCTTCCACATGCGCCGTCGGTTCAGATGCAGCCGATCAGAGAAGATGCAGTTGCCCTTCCGGACCGAACTTTGCTTGAGGATCATGCAAACCCTGATGTTAGTGCTATTATGAATGAAATAGCCGCGTCAATTATTATTTTGGATTGTCCTAGGATAATGTCTCTCAGAGTGGATTCCGGTGGCCGTATCCACAGGGAACATTGTACAATCGCTGTCCTCAATTTATTTTTGATCACAGAGAATCATACATTACTCCCAAGAAGACTACCCCGCGAGTGGCGCGGGCGACTTTTGATGCGGATACAGCCGTTTTTGGGATCCAGCAGTGATAAAAACTGCGGACATTTGGTCTCACAAACTGCTGAGTTACAATGTAGTGTCTTATGAAAGAAAGAAAAATATTTTTACTTTTGAAAGTCATAAATGTTATCATTATTCACGGGCAGATCTTATTCCACCTGCCTGAGTGAAGTGTAGTTACTAACTACTGGGTGAAATACTTTTCAAGTTAGGTTTCCCAAAACAAGGTGCAGAACAGTACAGCTCATAAGATTTCCAATTACTGTTTTCTGATGATCTTCATTAAATAAGGACGATTATGTGGACCAATCCCGTTACATCGGTCCTTTAAACTGCAATTGAAAAATATATTGCGGTTTAAAGGACTGAAGCGTTGCGATTGGACCACATAATCGTCCTTCTTTAACGTGGTTGCTACCGTGTGGTAATAAATGAATTTGATTTTTAGGTACGTCTCCCTTCCGCCATTTCGGACAAGGTTGTTGAGCACGATAGTGAATTTTTCGACGGAGAGGAGAGTAGCAAAGATATTCAGGTACTAATCTTCGGCAATTAATAGATTATGTCAATCAAAGGTTCATATTATTACTGTTCCGTTTTGAAAAGTCGCGAGCGAATTTCGGCAATTAAAATAGGTTGTGTCAATCAAATGTTCATATTATTACCATTTTGTTTTGAAGAGTCACAAGCGGATTGCATCTAGTCCTGTGGCGCAAGAAGATTTGAAGAAGACACGCGTTGAGTCTCCGAATACCTGAAGGCTGAAGTCAATATAATTGAATTATTTGATCGTATGATTCTCAAATTTCTTACCGGTTGTTCATTAGAGGGAGTTGCCTATTTCACTTTTGGAAGATCTGCTTTAAGTCCCTTATCCCATAACTCATAAATTCAATTTAGTGAATGTGCCAGAGTTTTTTCTCATTCTCCGCTCACTGTCCCAATTTTGTTCAACATTGTAAATTATTGTTTTATATCTCAGTTATCTCACACATTTCCCACCATTGGATATTCTCTCATTCATGTATACTAATAATTTATGTTTTTACACGTGTTTCTATCACGAATTTCACTGTACAATGAATTTATCGTTTCACTTGTGATGGTTTGTTCATGCGGGTTCCAGATCCCATCATTCTTCAATTGATGTGTTCAATTTTGGTTGTGTTTTAATTACATCGTGTTAGAGTGACGTGATTTTAATTACAGTATGGCCGAAGGAGACGCCCCATCTGGTGAAGACTTCTATGTCCGATACTACGTAGGACACAAGGGAAAGTTCGGACACGAGTTTCTGGAGTTCGAGTTCCGTCCGAACGGCCAGCTCCGCTATGCAAACAACTCCAACTACAAGAATGATACTATCATCAGAAAAGAGGTTCATTTTTGGGACATTATGCCTGAGCCATGCAGATAAATAAACTTTTTCGACTCCTAGTAATGGAGAAATCTCACGTGGCAATCATCCAGGGTTTCAAAAACTAATTATCCCTTCATTTTTAATGCACCTTGAAAAGATGGCACAGGAGTATTTCTTCTTATTTTCAGGCGTTCGTGTCGCCCACTGTTCTTCAGGAGTTGAAACGTATTGTAGAAGACTCCGAAATTCTGCAGGTAATAATGATCTGGGTTTTCTTCGTAGTTCACATGGATTCATAGTGTATGATTATTTTTAGTGTGTTCCCAACACGTCAAGAACCCGATTCACATACAAGCAAATAAAAGAATGTCGGAAAACTGTATTTGAAGTTTGCTACATTGGCTTACCTTGTAATTAGAGCTTTTAGCCACTGGTGTATTATAATTTAGGAGGATGATGCTATGTGGCCGGAACCCGATAAAGTTGGTCGACAAGAGTTGGAGATTTTGTGTAACGACGAGCATATCTCGTTCACCACCGGCAAAATTGGTTCACTCGCTGACGTGAATAATAGCAAGGCAAGCATTTATGTATTTTTCTACTTCAAATGGATAATGGGAGGGTGGCTCGTCTTGTAAACGCAGATGATGCGTAGGCGTTCTTTGTATTCGATCCTAACGTCTCGTGTTCTTCGAACGAGTATTTAGCGAAACCGCTAGTTGCCGCTATTGTAATTCGACTTATATTATTTGATTTAGGACGCTGATGGTCTTCGCTCTTTCTACTATTTGGTCCAGGATCTCAAGTGTCTTGTCTTCTCCCTGATAGGTCTCCATTTCAAGATCAAGCCGATATAAGTGTTCCGTTGAAAAACCATGTACATGTAGTTGTTGATCTTACGTTGTTCTGTTACTCTGATCTTTTCCACCAGTAGTAGTTTGTGTAATTTCTGAACACCTGCTAAGTTCTCAATTTCATGTTTTTTTGACAATATTGTATCTTGTTATCTTGATTAAATATTGTACCAATCGCTAATTTAATAATCTAGAAAGTCGAGCGAAGCTGGCGACAGCTGAGTGTAATAATATCTCGATAGGCTGTCAATAAATAGTAAACGATCTCGGATAGCCCTATTTTCATAGCGAAGAGTATGCAGCTATAATACCAATCGGTTATTAAAAAGGTATATCATTATAGATTTGGTTTATCGCGGTCCTTTATTTCGGGGCGACGTAGACAAAAATATAACTTCCCTGCTTGGTGAAAAATGGTTGTTCAGTGTAGTGGGAAACTGAGGAAAGAGTTGACTCTGAGAAATCAAGAGAAACAAATAGAAAATTGGCGGTTAGTATCTCGCGAGTACCTAATAGCAGCAGGTTATTAATTCTTGTGATCAGTACTTTCATGGCTTAGCCCTAACGTTTTTAATTAATTTTCCTTCATGCTCTTCCCAACGCTGCTCTGACGTTCTAAAACATATCCCTTATTCTTACTTCATGGAAACTTGTGAATTGAAGTTCATGGAGAATTCTTCATTCATACGTGAGGAGTTTGAACAAAATTTGTGGCTATTTCTTTATTATTATATTGTGCACAAAAGTGGGGTCGACCATGGATGTCTTCTATCTACTGTATGGTCTATATTTAGCTAGTTTATTTCCATTTCGAAGTTGCGCCTTGAATGGTAGATGGCGCAAGTATCAGCTGGCGCACTTTCAGGTCGTGAAACCGAACAAAACCGAAATGCATCTTAAATCATTTAAATAAACCTGTGAACAGTCGTATTAGAACAGTGGTTCTATGTGATTAAGTATAACATATCTTTTATTATATATATATAATGTTTCTAACCTTTTGTTATACTCTTTCTGACCAGAAAGGGGACTGGTTTTGATTTGATTTTTAATTTCATTCATACCCGTATGCGTTAGCCTATTTTGCCGAAGAACCTTATCACAGGTGCAGCTATATTTGAAGATTTCAAAATAGTTCATTCGTAGCGGCACTTTCAACGTTCATTGACGATGCTCTCGGAACACTTATAAAGCAGAAAGAAGAGTATGAAACGAAGAGTGCTCATGTATATACGATATTTCATTCAATGAGAAAATTGGTTTCGCGCAACAACACTTCTAGTTGTGAAAAGTGTTCACCACTGGCATTGATGCAGCTACATAATCATGTTATTTGTGCTTTCAGGAAATGAGTCGGAATGCGAAGAAAACCGCTGTCTCCAACAGTACGCCAGCTGTGCCTTTAAGAAACTCTAGTTCACCAGAGAACGTACCAGGGGATAAAATGGCAACGAGCGGGACCTTCGTTCAGTTCAAGTCCTCAATATCAAAAGTATTCAAAGAGAATAATGTTCGTTCAGTGATTGAACCGCATAGGATGTTAGAGCTATGTGAGGTATGTGTTTTCTCTGTAATTGTTAGAAACATTTTTAAGGTTATCTAAACTGGGAATGAAGATTATTTTTTAATGAAATGCAATGGTAACAGTTGAATTTTGCTCAGAATGATAAATTGAGCTGTTGATTTGCGCAAGCTCTGAATTTTTAAATGCGGTTCTGTGGGGTATTATGTTCCCATTGTGACGCGTTTTCAATGTATCTATTTTGATTGGGCGCACACGATTGACGATTCAGTTGTTTATGATAATCTATGTATGTGTTTTAGGAATTGGAGCGCCTTTTCACTCCCGAAGAGCGTGAAGTATCAATTGATCAGTTTAGAGAAACACTACATACAAAGGTTAGTTGGGCAGAAGCGTTTTTTCCGGGGGTTGGCTCAATACAATCGAATTTGATGCTCGCAGCTGCGTTTATAGTCAATTTTAGTTGTGTTACGATTTTTTGCTGTCTGCGCAGATCGAACTAAAAAAATAAGAGAGAGATAGAAAGAGAGAGAAGTATATGACAACTTCGATATGGTCATCTTGGGAAGATGCATGGCTGGCGGTGTTGACAGTGAATATGTGAAGACAGAACTGTAGTATTACCTGGTTGTATATAATCTTCGTTCGCTTTCTAATGACTGGCACGATGTGAGCGCTTCCCAATAGCGAACATAATCTGGCGTATTGAAATACGGCGCAAACTCCTGGAACAGTATCAAAGTAGTCTGGACGCCATGCATACTGTAATATTCTTGACAACTGCTATACGCGCGCCGAAATCCAGCACTACCGATTTCTTCCAAACATTAGGAAACTTTACATCAAGTGTTAAACTGTGCTGGAACTGGAATGGGATTGGGTTGAGCAGTCTGATTAACGCTGCTCTGCCAAATACTTTTTGTCACCTACATTTTTTAGATCACTTCAATCTCGAGTCCTCTTCTTTTCTCGCAGTTCTGGGAAGATTTGATCAAACACGTATTTTTCACTCTCACAGTTTTGGACATTGTTCATGTTGGTTGGTTTTACTTTAGTTCTCAGAGCGTCAAGATTCTGAAAACCCTCTCAACTGAAACTGAGAGATCGTTGGCATGCAACCATATATCAGAAGCAACCAGTTGGCCTCTCAGAAACACTTGCGCCAATTTTCTGTGATGAGCCAGCTACCGAAGCGAGAGAACATGCAGGGCAATGAGGCCGCAGACAGTTAAAACATTCCTAGTATCTCTGAACTGCACACTTTACCGTCGAGGCCGTTATAAAAGAGGCTGGGAGTGGTCTGAGTTGTGTAGGAAACGCTTGGGTGGTTCCGAATGCAATGCACTTGGGCTGCACTCGAAATGCACCGCTTTGAGTCTGCTTTGCAATAATGCAATCAAGATATGTCTACAGAAGCAAACTAATCCTAGTTGTTTTTGGTTGCATGTAACCTGGTTGCTTTTGTAAATGAATGTTTCGTACATATGAGCACATTGTTTCAGATACAGTTCTTTCCATGGTGTTTGAATGCTTGCGCTCTGCACACGCGGTGGAATTATATGAAGACTATCCTGCTACTCCTCCATCCTCTGCCAAAATGTTGTTCACCAATATTCAGCGTCAGGCCTGTCCTCAGATATCCAACGAATTGGTTGAGGTATTGTACATTCTTATCAAATACTCTTAGTAAGATGAGCATATTCGTAATCTATTTAATCCAATAATTGGCCATTCATATGTAATCGGGTACAGTATTATTTGTAGCTGTACCGTACTGTAATCTCGTTTGCGCCACGATTTGTCTGCGCTGTTTTATAAATAAGACCTGTTACGAAATTATTTTTAGTTTGATTTATTTGTCTTTTACAGACCAACTATAAGAGTCTAACCTCTAAGGAACGACTCCACCTGTTCATGCAATGGAAAACCGAGGTAATTTTTCGCTCATTGTTGCCTTCTATCATTTATTTTCAAACGCGTCATTTTCACCGTGGTCCGTCTATGGCGTATGGCTTACAAGTCTTAATTGGTTTGTGAAAGCTCTTTATAGCACCAATGAGTAAGATATTTGTATAATCTTGCATAATGCTGGATCTCTTACAGATGCTGTTATATGTCGAGCGTTTGGATGAGTTCCTATCCGCTCATAGAGATATTCTGGAAATTCATCGTCTTTATGTGAATATTGGACGTGAGAAAGCAATGAAAGGAGTCGAACAAATTTCCCAGGTGCTCGAGAAGCTGGTGAGTGTCGGCTTTGCCCTTACCTGTTAGGACGCACAATCACGATTTTAGACCATTGTCCCCTCAAAAAGAGTTATATGAGTTTTGTTTTATTTCGAAGATAATGTACTGTTTACTTGCACGATTCTCTGAAAATCTACGTTTACGTCTTCAATAAAAACCTGATTTCCACTATTATGTTAGATTGTTTCTTTTAATGTTTTATCATCAATAGCCAACACCAAGAGATTATTCAGAAAATAATGTTTTCTGTTAAACTAGAGTAATATTGTTGTTAGGCGACGACCGACGACGCGAATTATCTAACAGGACTCGTTAGTGAGTTTGTTCTCGTTGTCATTATATTTCTGGGAGAAAAATCACAGTTTCAGTCGAATTTGGAATCGGTGGATGCGGCCACCTATCAAAAGACGTTCCCCCCGTTCAGGAAGGTCGGTTATGCTCCGTTCAGTACACGTAGATATTCTCTGGCGCTTATTGTCAGACTGTAAACTTCTAGGAAAAGTGAGAATCCTGCACTACCATTTTCGAATATGGAAATCTTCGTTAACTACACACGACTTTTAAAGTTTTTAGTTTAGTTCAACTTGGAGTCTGCCCTGTGTAGCCAAGGCGGAATATCTTTCTTTCAGGCTCTACTGAATCAGTTCGAAAACGTTTCTGATTCGGAGCGCGAACGACTCATTCAGAAGTTGTATGATGAGACCGATCCGCATGTCAGAAATGCTATTGTGGCCATATCGAAACAGTGAACAGGCTTCAGTCGGATATGGACTGTTTCCGTTTTTTTCAATTTTATCTATGCGTTGCTTTTTTGATGGAGAGGATCAGCGTTCGATTGGTAGCGCAAATAACTTTACTTAGCCCCTGAGAACTGTTTCTTATTTTGCCGATGAATAGCGCGATCGATGATCTTTTGTGCTTTTTCGTCGCTTTCAAGTTTGATAGAAATTAGTGAAAGTCTGGCTTTAAGCAAATTTTACGCTCGGTTTTGATATCAATCAATGTTTACAAGCATGAAGCATACCTTAATCGCAGGAAAGACAGCCAATGGACTAATCATTGATATTAATAGGATAGCATGTATTGTTCCGGTACACTATGGGTTTGTGTCCTATCATTGTTTCGAAAAGTTAGTTTGATGCCTATATCTTCTGTAGTTGCACAAAGTTAACCGTATGGGTTTAACGTTTTCATAGTTAGCTCACACCATCCAGGCCAAATCTGGCACAGTTCGTTTCTCTGCGCGGTTCATGTTTTTCTCACGCTCCCTACTGGTCTCATTTCGTTTGTCATTTTCTCTCCTGGCTGCCTGTCGTTTTAGTGAGTTTGAATTTGCTCTCTCGGCCCTGTTTAATTTAAGTGTAGCCATCCGGGTGTCTTATGATCTGATCTGCGATATCATATAATTTTCTGTTCAATGCAAAATTGTCATCAATACTGCCCTCTTTACTGACTCATAAGTGTCATTTTAACAAATGTTTGTATGTTGTATGTTTTCCTACGAGAATTTTTGTTGTTCCGTCTGGTTGTTACTGGTTTTCTGTCGATATGCTCAGACAAATACTGTATCTTGCTCCTCGTTTTTGTGTTGGTTGTGAAGCAGATATGACGCCGTTGCGCTCTTATCAGATGTCAGTCAAGCAAAGCGTCTGTTAAGATGTCGCTTGCCTTCTCTACTCCATCCTTTCCTTGTACCAGGGCTTATAAACTGAATTAACCAAACCAACCAGCCGCCCGCCATTTGCATGGTAGAAATGTTAATAAGAGCAGCAGTTATTAGGCTACTGATATACCACCCACACCGGTGTCATTCAGACTGCTTGGTCTTGCGCGTATACGACGTAAATGTTTCATGTTTTGTTTAGGGGACGCTGCCAGATCATCATTTGTGAACACTTTATGAGTCAAATTACTAGTTGCAAGACCGACCGTATGCCTATCTATTTCAGTATTTTGTTGGTTATATGGATGCATTCTATAATATTGTTTTGCAGAGTGACGCCCATTGAAGATATATCAAAATGAAGGTACGGTTTTCATTATATTTCACTTGATGGAGTTGTGGTGGGCGAGCATACATCAATTTTACTCAAACAAACTTGGCTATAGTCTGATCAGTTTGAAATGCGCAACTTTTCTGCGTGAAAAGGGAACTTGATGCGATCTATCGAAAAATTGACAATTTTTCCTCTATTCAGAAGAGTAGTGTCTAGTATATGCACGATTGACCGTAATCTGAATATTTGCGAATCCTTTCTTCCAGTTTGAAGATGCAGCGACTCAGGTGAAATCCCTCAAGACCTCACCAGGCAACGATGACCTTCTAGAGCTGTACGCTTTGTACAAGCAGGTTCGTTCGCAACGCTCAAAAACACGATACTCTTCGTTATATTTTAAGCTCGGTTTTGAGCCTTACACAGACCTAATTTAGTACGTACTAATACTCACAACAAATCGTTACGTCTTGCTAACATTTTTCAGCACAATAGCTTTTTTTTCATTAAACACCAAAACAGTAACGATGATCACCATGAAAATAAGATGTTTCTCTATCTGGTTCTATCAGTTGTTTGGTATTTTCTCTATCTAACCGGATTTTCTGATTTGATAATTTGGGTTTTATAATTTCTTCTCAGTTCGTTTTTCATAATTTCGTTTGTTCTTCGAAATATTAGTTATTAGTGCCAGTTCCTTGTGGTCAGTTTAGTTGTGGTTGCAGGGTACTGTTGGCGATAATACGACTGATAAGCCAGGCATGTTTGATCTCAAGGGAAAGGCAAAGTGGACCGCATGGGACGGCAAAAAAGGTGAGGTCACGTCGATCTTGTTTGATGTTAATTTCTCTCTTATTTTTATTCCAGCAAGATCTATTTGTTTATTTATTGTTGTGTTGTAGGAACAAGCCAAGAGGCCGCCAAGACCGCCTATGTCGCACTCGTAGAAAAATTGATCGAGAAGCACGGAGTATAATCTTCTCATAGGATTCTTTATGAATGAATATATTTATTCATGTCTTCTTGTTGATGATTACCGGTCCCGATAAGCATTTAAGCATGACTGCATTTTCAAAAATTTTTAGGAAGTGGAAAAGGAAAGTTTTCAAGTTTGGGCAAAAATTTAGTTCTGATTGTTTGCAGACCCGAAATTCGTGTTCTAGTGTCTACAATTAAGTTTTCGAAATTGGCGACGAGATATGCTCTGGAAAGTGTTGAGTTTGGGAAATTTTTTCGAGAGGCCAAATAAGTTTTCTGTTCGAGTTTGAGTGTTTTTCGAGCTTTCACAAGTCTACAGTATGCATTCAAAATGGTTGAGAAGTTTTTCATGTATGAGTATTTGAAAACTTCTAGATGCTCGAAGAAGAAGGATATCCCGATTATTGCTTGGAGAAAGAGGCATGAAACAGTTTTTTTCCCTCGCGAGGTGTTGTTCTTCTTCAACTTTCTGTCGACTATCCTGTCGTGCAATACTGAAACGCGCAAAGTACATGATGCACAATTCAGTCAAGAAAAAAAAACTAATTTAACTTTTCATTTGTTGCCCTTATTTCTTCGCCTTCTTCCCACGAATGCCGTATGTGGCTTTTCTCTCTTCCACCCTCTTCTTTTCCTTCTCCTCCTCCTGAAAAATAAGAAGGCCAATTATTTAATCTAACCCTTTCTTGGTAACCTTTTTTTACGTTAAGTAGGCAACCTCGAAGTAACCTGAAACAGACATCCGGTTAGCATCAAAAGTAACAGTAAAAACCATTTTCGTGTCAAAATGGCGGGTAACCGGTTTTGGTCAAAGGTTACTTTCAGTTTACCCGAAAAGAGGTTACCAAAACAGGGTCAGATTACCTAAAAACCCGGCTAGATATAGAATTCACCGACAGGGCCGCTTGGCCCAAAACTGTCGGAAGGTTTCGGCTCACATTACTCGTTGTATAGTTATTTCCAGCTATCAGTAGAAGCGTACTGTATTCATCTTTCGAAACGTAGTGACAGCTTTAAAATAGATGAATAGCTTTTCATATCATGCATAGGGAGTGACCGAGTTGTTAGTTGTAGTTTGGCTGCAAACACATCAAAATTCTCTTATTTCGCCCAAGTCGCAAATTCTATTTCAAAACACAGGAGATTCGAGATTAGAGTTGAACGCGTACTGCTCGTGGAATATGATTTCCATGAGAACAACTAGGTTCGTTGAGTCAGGAATTGAATGAGTACATACCTCCTCCGCGTCATAAGACGGCATCTCCATCGGGACACCGCGCAGGGTTCCCAAATTCGGCTGAAAGTATTACCGGATAAAATGTGGTACAAACAAATAATGAGCAGAAATCACGTTGGTGTGAAACTTGACATATTTGGCTCGAGACGGGCATAAACGGCTATTCTTAATGGGACTTGTTCAGAGGATAAAAGAATCAGTTTTTGTTTGCGGTTTCTACCTGCGTTACTGTTAAAAGAATCAGTTTTTGTTTGCGGTTTCTACCTGCGTTACTGTGCAGAATCGTAAGGCAACTAGGAAAATGTGCGCAATCTATTTATAAAACTACCGGGTGTCCCGTTTCACACTGTCATGAACTCCTACAGTATATGCTGGAATCATGCCCATCGTTTTGTAAATGTAAAAACAGTTAGAAGAATATTCTAAAAGTCGGTGTTTTCATTGGACTTTAATACCCCCTTCCCCAATTGTTTTTTTGGGTATTTGCGCATTGCAATACAAACAACAACAACAACAACAACAACAACTGTACCGATGCCGGTCTCGGGACAACAACCGTCTTCTTTCTGATGCACATTCCTGAAATTAATGAATTGGAAAAAACTAAAAAGTTCATTTTTGAAACCGGATCCCCAGATCAACTATTTGGTAGTAGCCACCAGATTTTTCCCTTGTTTAAACTTCATAGTTCAATTCTTCTGCGGGAAATTGTGTAAAGGGCCGTGTCAAATTGCTTTACAGACAAGTATCTATACATTTTTGTTCTAACATCATTGATAAACATGTTTTCAGCACAACCCTCGAAATTATCTTTCTATTCAATCTGTGTGCTATGAAATTGTCATTCAGTACGATTATAATGTAATATGACCACTGTGAGGCTAGTATGTGATGTGGAACTATTTTATTACACCAACTATTTGTGCCAGAAATAAGTCCAACGATATATCAGTTTTATACCAATTGATGTTGACGTGTACGATTGTCACGTATCCAATCGCTCGAGTCTATATTTAATTCTATTCCATCCAATCTCAAAACTCAGCCTCGTGAAGTTCAAAAATCAAACTGACCGCTTCGAGAACAAGATGAAAGGAATGAAAAACTTGCTCAAGATACGTTTTTCAAAACCTAGACACAATATTGCGTGTACTTTGTGTAAAAGGTAGCTCTAAGTTTGTAAACACTTCCGGTAAGAATGTCTCTTTGCCTTTTTGCTGTTTGTTATGGATTTTTTGCCATATTTCAAACACCGTTTTTATTTTTTATCCATTTCTCCGTTAGTATATCTGTATTTTAAAATATCCTTCATGTATCAGTACCAGAGAGGCAAGAGCGAAAAAGAAACTTTTTTCAAGTTATTACATGAGTTGACCAACTCTATGCGTCTACATTGGTGTAAAACAATATATAGTAGCTCTTTCAGTGAGCTTCGATAAATTCAATAACGAATAGACCGGCTGACGAACACTGAGATGTCGTATATTCCGTTTCACTTGATACCCCTGTACAGTAAGCCTTCAAATATTCTGGAAGACTTTGATATAGAATGATTCTTTTTTTTGGTTTTTAAACTTCTATAGTTAGTAGAAGTGAAGGTCGAGAAGACAATCGCTAATCTCAAAACAGAAACATCAACAGAGGAGAAAGTTTGGCCTGGCCCTGGAAGTTATAGCATATCACTGTAGAGAGTTATAAGTGCGTGGAACAGACTATATGCTCATTCAACACATCACTATTCTCGAATGTGGCCTGAAGCCACCGGAGTCGAACTACTTTCATAGCAGGGAAACAGATGGAGCGCGTGTCTGCCTACTTTGCTCAAAGCAGTCGTTGAAACTCTATCGGAATTCATTTGTATTATTGTTTCGGGAACAAATCGGTGCTATCTTCACACCGATATTCTAGTTTGATCTGTATACAGAGAATGATAGCTAAGTCATAAATGCAAGGGATCTAACTACAATTACAGCATTTCGATCAACATGTTTTAGCAAGCCCTTTCCCGGGCGAGCTCTATAGTGTTCTCTCGAGGAGAAGCAGACTGAAACTGTACATATGGCTCGATTCGTAGTGTGATACCACTGCAGTTCGAACCTGTAGTCTGTACTGTCATCCAACCACATCATTAGTTCAGTTCCACATCGTTGTCTTGTCGTGCCCAAAACACCACTGTCCACCCAAATGCAACAACGTGACAATAGAGTTGTTCGGAGTGCCCTTGTTGCAGAATTGATCAAACATTTCAGCCACTCGTCCAACTTATCGTCTGTTCGGCCAAAACATTTGTTTCTCATAACGAATAGTTAGACGAATACTTCATCCCTTCTATGCTCTGTTCCACACGCTCGTCAACAGTTACAGTATACATTCTAGGGATCTACTCTATTGTTGCGTATTTCAGAGTTAGGAAAAAGTCGGAGAATTCGGGCAAACACGTCAATACAAATTTTTTCTCAAAAAAGCTTTAAAAAGGTTTTGCGGGAATCGATTTGATGAGCAGCTGTACAATGTACCGTGCACTACAAATCTAGGGATATCTTCAAAAAGGACACTCAACGTATTGTGTAATAATAGGTTTGTTTATATCTCATAAAAAAAACGAAAACTAAAACAGTAAACCTTGATTGCAATTACTCTAATTTCACTAGCGTGAACTGCAGGTTGTAATTGCAAAATAAACTGTATCAGGAGGCAGTTTATCGATTGACAGTCTTTCAGTACATGTTCTACTCCATTATAAAACGTTTGATTTTATACACAATTCATTTTACTTATGTATCGCGTTTTCAGATGTACTGTTTTTCTTCATTTTTTTGCCCTATTTCGACTTCTTCTATCATATAAACTCGCTTTTTGTCATATTTCTATCCCCTTATTAACATGGTCATCCCATGTTTTGATTTTTGTGCTGCTTGCGCACGCGCAGCCGGTGATAGTTCGCCGAACTCCTATCTAGGGTGCACGTCATCAACAACCACTATAGACTGTTATTACTCCATCCCTACTTGTAGAACTATTCATGCTCTATCCACTCATCTGTTCCCTGCCCCTCGTACTCTGTAGTATAAACACTTTCCAAGCCGACCGAGACTTCTTGCTGAATGGCCATAACTATAGAGAAACCATACAACAACCGTGGTTCCGGCACAGACACCAACAGCACACAGCGGTACGTTGTGCCAAGAATTACTCAATGAGTGTTTCAGAAAAGACAGCCTTCTTTCTCTATTCTCGCGCAAAGTGGCGATTTCAAATACGAGAAATGACCGAATGAAACTTTGTTCGTAAACAAAAAAGGAAGGAGTTTTTACGAAAAAAATTCGACTGGCAGTGTCTCATTTGATTCGTTTTCATGAAAGTAGTGGAACACAAGATGAAGGTTTCGCCTCTATCCCAGAACGGAAACATCACAAAAATATGATGGTGACCAAGAAATGAGTTTTATTCTGCTAACTTTTACATAAAAAGAAGTACAATTGTTGGGAAACAAATGAAACATCGATTCCAGAACGTTCAGAACAGTTGAAGAATGTTCTTATTTCAATTAACTGCTGTTCAAGGACATTGTTATAGTCGATATCTGACTAGTTTGGGCAGTTGAAATGGTCTACTTATTGTTATCATTTGAAAGATACCCGATGCGACGGCGAATACAACTTCTTTCGGAAAACACGAGCTTCCGGAAAACGATGTGTACATTCCAAATGACTGGACCGAGCACGAGAAGCTTCTATTACCGTGCACAAATCTCAGATGCGTTTGTCCGTTTTTCAGAGGTTGGTTCAAAAATGTCGATGGCTTCGATTGCGAGCGTTTCATATTACAGGTTTCTCATCATGTTGAAGTGTTCAAGTCATTTTCATCATATTTTGCATGAGAGGAGTTGTTTTACAACGATACTCAAAAAACCACATGTGTGCTTACAAACGATTTCTACTATACTATATTCCTATTATATCTATCAGTATAATATCATCATCACGTGCTTGAAAATGAGAAACTAAATGTACTAAATGTGTAGAATTAAACTTCAATTGCAACAGCTTGGAACAGAGACACAGTTCGGGTTTTTTTACTATAGTTAGCATCATCTTATCCAAAATTACCGGAGTGAATTGTGGTAGAGTACAATATTAGTGTACTGGTGAGGAGGCGCCTGTGTGCGGGGAGTTAGTTTTAGCTGTTGGTGAATACGCCCACAGAAGTACCGGTCGTTGGTTGGATCCCGTGTAGAGTTTGTTTAATCCTCGCTGATTTGCCAACACAAACGCTCATATCTTAAATTATTTAAGGCAAAGTTGTGGGAGATAATTGTATTCTACCCAACAACAAACCTTTGAAGAAGGCGATTCGCAAAGAAATTCGCACCTTAACTGAAGAAGAAAGGAGTGCAGTTGAGGTACGAAATTTATTGATTAAATCCATTTCCGGAAATTCCAACTATAAAACCAACAAAATATTTGAATCAGAGGAAAACGTTGACATTATGGAAGTTCAAAATGGTAGAAATGTGCTTGTACAGACAGCTACGTTTCATTCATTTAAACAGCAGAGGGATGACCGCATTCAAAATGTAGTTTGGCCTTGAAGCACCTAACTGTTTGCCTAAATCGTGTTCGGAATTAAACAACGAGATCCGCAGATTATAAATCACTTACACCTACTCTACCAGCTTCTCCTAATACCGCTGACTATAAACTATTTGTAGTTTTCAGTTCAAGATTTCAAGATTTCGTTCAAGATTTCAAGATTTTTCATGGCTATCGTTAAATACACTTAAACTGATGATTGGTATAAGATGTCATGTTCAGAAAGCTTTCAATATCCTGAAAACGAAAGGAATATATGACCGAATCGGGCTAATTCATAAGTACAAGGGAGTTCATGAAGGACCCGGCTTCTACACATGGCATCGCGAATTTCTCAAAAGGTAATCATTTTAGTGGGTTGTACCCCTTCTAGTTCACTACTTTTTTTCTGTATTAGAATTTCAATGAGCTTTTTCGTATCACTTGAGCATTCGAGGGTACTTGGATAATTTTGGGTCCAACATACTCTTTTCTTTTACATAATACTCTTTTACAACAGCTCTTTCTTTTACAACAGCTGTGCGTGACTTTATTGAGAGAATTAGTAATTACGATAACACACAAATGACCTTATCATCCGTATATGGACTGTCCGTAGAGAGGGTGGAGATAGGCCTGGTGGACTTTGTTACCCGCTCATGCCACCCGCTAGATAGATATAGTCTGTTTAGTTCCGAACTGGACTCGTATCCAGCCAAAATGTTGCATCCCTGGCACCTCTCGCGTTGCGTGTGCAGGGCGCCGGCTGGGCATTTTGCCAGATCAGGCCACAATCAATAATCTTTCCAACAGCCGAATAAAAGTTTAACCTACGCATACATTTATTCCTTAGTTTTGATATCTTTTCCCCTTCTGAAATGATTGCATGAGAGATTATATTCTTTGCTAATCACAAATGTCAAGTTCACTTGAGTTTTCATTGAGAAATTCGGAAATTTTTTGCACACACTGGAATTTTCGTGATCGCCGTATATGGGCCATTCCCCCGCCGCGCTTCTATCTAGTCCAAATGGCCGAGTGGTCTAAGGCGCTGGTTTCGGCCAGGTGGCTCTCCATATTCGTAGGTTCGATCCCTCTAGATGCTGTTATTTTGAAAACAGAGAATCATGGCCCAGAATGTTTGAGTGGTTGCCAAGTCATAAGCTCCGCCCCCGATTTCATACAGTAAACGGAGTCCAGTTCGGAACTAAATAGACTATACCGCGGCGAGCTGGGATTGAACGGTTTGTGACGATAGCCGAACGGAAATCACTTTCAAGGGGCAGAAAGGAAATATTAAAGAGCTGATCAAGATAAACTAATACATATCTCTTTCTATGCAAACCGACAACCCTATTTTGCATACGGTTCGCTTGTGTTAGCCTATTTTGGTGCGCGCAACGTTATGTTTAGGTACCCCGGGGTACTTGAACTAGTTTTCCATTCTGCTCTTTATTAACACTCGGCATTCCAACCATTGTAGATGTTTCGTCTTCTGTACGTGTCTTGTTGCAGAGCAGAGTTACTTCTGCGTCGTTTCCTGCCGGAGGGTTCGGACCTGGGAATTCCCTACTGGGACAGCTCTCTCGACGCGCACATTCCCAACCCAGCCCAGTCCATTTTCTTCTCCCACTTTTTCGTCGGCTCAACCGGCAAAGACAATTTCGTCCAAGACGGTCCTTACGCGCATTGGAAGATTATGGAGGTACGCAGGCAAAATCAGTAAACTTGTGAGCCCATACAAGAGTAGTCTACAAAACTCCCACACAAAAAGTGGCTTTTTCAATCATTTCTATGTTGTAGTTTCATTCCGGCGCGAAAATTCGATAGATGCACTTAAAGTGGCAGATGGAGTTAATGAGGTATTCGATGACGACATTTTCTTACACTAGGAACCGTATCCCTGTGACGATCAAACAACACGTCAGATTAGGTTCTAGCAACTCAGACGACCGCTCGTCCCTGGGAAAGCGGTACCGTCCTATAATACAGGACGTTCCGTTTCTTTCCCTATGAGAAGCAACTGCTGAGAACAAAGTAGATCTTAAAAATCAACATCAGCCCAAAGATCATACTTTACTACGTCACACAGTTAAATCCGGGGTATATGCTCAGTAGTGAGTACTAATAGATTCCTACGCAGTTTGTTATATCTATTCTTAGTATTCCTAGATTCCTACGTTCCCGACTTACATTCCCGACCCAAAATAATGATTTCAATCGGTCAAAATAGGTACTTTCGTTCTCAGGGAACTCGTAGAGTGATCCGCTATGTTGGCGAGAAGGACGATGGCGAGGTACTGAACAACGCGAGGATCGATCTCGTTTTGAATCAGACGAAGATCGAGCAGATTCTGGCTGCCGTCATGCCTCTGGAGGTAGTTCTTACCGGCCAAGGGCGAATTCTTTATTTAACCCGGTATTTCGTTAACCCACTCACTCAACCATTAACCGTTAACCGGGTTAACTTTATTGTTAACCACTAAGTAACCCAAAATTTTCCCCAAAATCCATTGTAAAAAGGGTTACAAAGGGGTTAACAAAAGAGTTGACCCGGTTAACGGTTAATGGTTAACTGAGAGGGTGAACGAAATACCGGGTTCCTTGTGGAATTGGCCAACCATAACTATCGAAATCAATTCAGGGAGTAGTTTTTAATGTTTTCTTCAAAAATGTCCTCGTGTAGACGATGTAGAGGCTGAAACGGCACTTGTTGATCTGATTGCTGTATTTGTAGTTTAGTCCCGCTATGCTCCAATACACTCCAAAGGTATGAGGTGTGTGCAGCTCAAAATACAACGCTTAATATTTCATTGCTAACTTCATTGACACCATTGCTGCTTTTTTACTATAAGTTATGAGAAAGTCACACTGTATGAAAAGCCGACTACAATTGTGCGTTCCAATTTCCAATAATTGTTATGGCTACGTCGGCAATGGTAAACTGTGAAACGAATTCCAGTCATGTCCGATAATAATCCGAGACGATCGACTATTGGAGTATTCGCATGACTATGTGCACGATTTCATCAATGGAGATATGAAGGAGTCGTACTCATCCAGTAGCGAGGTCAGTATCTTCATTAGACACATTTCCCATTTTTGACGCCGTAACAAATCACATTGCCCAGATACGTCGTGATACATACATATGTTATTCACGCACTTTTCACGTACTGTTCACGTGCTCTACTCACGTTTTATTCAGTTTTTCGTGAAACGTACTTACTCAATTTGTTACAGATATCATTTTATTTCCACCACACCATGATTGACAACATTTGGGAAATGTGGAGACAAAAAGCACAAGTAAGCTCAGTTAATTAATAATAACATTATATTGAACTGGAAGGCAATTCTTTTGTTTCACGCTGTAGGAAAACGCTAACCTATAAAAATAGTTTGAATCTACGAGAATTTTTGTAAATCATGTTTCTTTATCTTCGGAGACTCTTAAAGGAGTCTGCAGTGAAGTATGAATTAGTGGTTAGTGTGATTTTGTTGGTGGCTTTTTGTGTAAAAGGTGGTTCAATAGTGAAAAAAGTATACTTTGCTTGAGCTGCGACATATGGATGTAATATCTCGCATCCTGGTCTTCCATGAAAACGATGTAGTAACAATACTTAAAGTATTAAACTAAAAGTAAATATTTTTTATTTGCAGACTCGTGTCGAACGAGAAACGGACTATCCTCCCCCGCTGCCCCAATGTTATCCCCCAAAACATTTTGCCCATGCTCATATGGTGGTCAGTTTCATGCTTCGATCTCCTTGTCGAGAAGAATAGACCTTTTGCTCTGAAAAAAAGACAACCCCTCACTGGCCAAAAAAAATAGTATTTAAGGAACCTCTTGGTGGTATTTAGATGAAGTAAGCGAAAATGTTTCGTACGGTTTGGATCTGATTCCGAACGTTTATGTTGATTTTTTTGGCAGGGTCTTGAGCCATTCACCAACATGAATGTGCTTTCTAATTCGTACACTGATAACATGTACGAATATGCCGACCGTCCCACATGCCAATCATCAGATGAGGAATGTGGTTCATCGTGAGTACTTCTATCAACTCTTCTTCATGTCCTACGTTTAAGATCGTTTTTTCTAGACAAAGTAATAGAAATTACTGCTTCCCAGACAAAATCCGATGTAATACGTTGATTCAGGTATCTATTCTGCCACACGGAGAAGCCGGCCATTTGTATGTCAAAAGTGAGAAGTGGAGGCGACTGTACAGGATTCGAACGATGGAACATCTGTCACAACGGTTACTGTAGCAATGGAGTGTGCGTCTTGCACAAAGGAGCGGAGCCATTGTATGGCATGTGATATTTAAACAATGTATGGCTGTATAAACTTTTAATAAAACTAAAACAATATGAAAGAACACGAACAAGAAGTGTAACAAATTATTATTAATAATTAAAACAAGGCCAGAGCCAAATATTAACATCACAGCAATATTAAATGAATGGAAATGTATAAATGGGACTTCAGCCCCCTTGACCGATACTCGAACGGCAAGTACAATGAAACGGTGTATCTGAAATGTCAGATGAATGTTCGAGACAAGCTCTCTAAAAAGATACAAAAATGTATAAGAGATACTAAACGTTCAGGGGAATGCGTGCTAACTATGCTACTCATAAACTTCAACAAATAAATTAAGTAGTAGTAATTGCCAAATCCACTATTTTGTGTCGGCTACAGAGAGAACCCTCTGAGAAGCTTAGATTTGCTTCCGAATTGAGCTAACGACTCCCTCAATCGTCGGTTGAGCAATTGTCACCACCTTAAAACAAAATTATCAGATCGAACCGGTGATAGCACTAATGAATTTCATTGCTGACTCCATTCTCTCATCGCTCTGCGAAGTGACCAACAACAGAATAAATAAAAATAGGCATGACTGAGAAGTAAGCTGAAAAAAACGTACCTGATAGAAAATGGCCAGATAAACGAACACTCCGCCCGCTACGAATAACTCAAATACAGCTGGCTTAACCTGTTCGGCTACTAAGCGGTCAGTACTGCCACCCCAGACTTGGGCATCTTGCAGCTGAACCGGTGCAATTGACACCTAAACACTTGTATATATCACAGTATCAAAAATATAGAATTTCACAAATAAATCTGGGGAACATTGACTATTTACCCCCCCCCCCACCTTTCTGAATTTGTATTGCGTTTGGGGAATTGTAGTTTGACCCCCCCCCCACCGGGCGGTTATAATTCAATTTATCACCTGCAATACAAAAGTTTGAGGGTGGGGGGTGAAAAGTAAACATTTCCGGTATTGAAGTTCAGCCCCCCCCCCACTCGTTGAAGTTTGACCCCCCACCATTGAAGTTCTACCCCCCGTCGACCCAAGTGGGGGGTAAATAGTAAATGTCGAAGTTGAATTTTGACCCCCCCCCCTCACCTATATTTTCAGGTTTTAGCTTGGGTGGGGGTTGAAGTGCTACGGGGGGGGGGGGGGACTCAACTGAAGTGGGGGGGCGATACTTCAATTTTCCCTAAATCTGTTTTCTTAATTCTATGATGTGAATTGTTTCCATTGATATCAGTGGATTTCATTGGAAGCGTTATAGTGGTAACGTTTTTCAGTCGTGCACTTCAAATTGACCGGATTCGGTCACTCAAAACATATATTCTCACCTTAGAATAAGTAGCTACAGTTGTTGCCAGATTAGCAGACGTTGCTTTGGTGGCAGCTTCATCGGATAGCGGTCTGGGGCGTGAAGCGAACTAAAAGTGCGAGTATATACGAGAGACACGTTGAAACAACAAGAGGGTAGAAACCATTACAAATAATACTAACTTACCAACTGCCGGAACTTATTACTGAAATCGTACCTGTCGGACGAAGTGAGCAAGTCTCTGTTTATCTATAGCATCTTTAGAAAGTACTGAGGCATCGGCCGAAATTCTTGATTCCGTTGAAAACCCGTCTTCGGGAAGCGAAAGGACGTAACCGAGAACGGCCTCTGCGACATACCTGGAGGAGATAACAGGTGAAGTTATTGCAGTTTTCTATGATGTATGGTTGTCCCCGTTAAATTCAATTATGAGTGAAACCAATTGAAAAAGGATGAGTAACATATTGAAGAAACGCCATATACACATTGACCTAAATAAACGTGGATACTGCGTCATACTTCTTACGCTTTTTTGGTCTGTATAAGAACGAGTAATCCGACAATGACGTATTAGTGCGGCACAAATTTGAATGAGCGTCATGGGTCATGCAACATTGTCGAGGATTTGAATTGAGAAAATTTCATGTGTGCGTCACACTATAGCTTTACACAAAATGTCGAACATGTTCCTCTTTGAACTTTATGCGTACAGCTTACGATTGAGCTTGTCTGAGGCCGGACTGGATCTACATAAAGAGACTAAAAGAATACCTACCGAATATTTCTCTCCAGGTTTTCCAGGGTAATGGAAGAGGAGCTGTCTAGCATAGAGCGTCTGTACACATTGTCAGGAGAGGAATAGCGAGAGATTGTGACAGAAGACATACGTTTGATGTTGAACCTGAATTGAGAATCAGAAGTGAAGTAGCTAATCAACAGACTGCATTAATACTCATCCCATACACGGGACGGGGTGTGATTACCGACAGAGCAGATAAGATTAAAATGGACGGTTTCAACCTGTAAGTGAAAAAAATTTCTGAGGGACATAAACCTACCGTTCATGTTCCCAGCTGAGCTCAGGAGCATTCAGGTTTATCTTTTTGGTGACCAGTTCAATTTTCTGACTAGAAGCTGCTATTCTCAGTCGCTTGAGAAGTTGGGACGCCGCAGAACCATTTGCTGGCTATAAGAAAAAAATGTTATACCCAGTTATTTTCACGTGAAAACAGATGAGAGCTAACGGCGAATCTGTTTTCCGAATTCCTGGTCCAGCAAAATGTGTTTTAACCGTTAACTTTGTGAGTATCCTTGTCACACCAAAGGTTCACTAATCATGAATTATGGAGCTCACGGAACACAATGGGGAACGAAACAACGCCAAAGAAATGGAAATTAAGACCGATCTTGAGGTTGTGATCGATTAATAGCCGAATTTCTGAAGAAAATACAAATTTACGACAGTTATTAGAAACTGGCTGGAATATCAATTGAATATATAATACCTGTTTGGATGAATGAACGTAGAGAGGCCCGCTTCCTCCAACAGCTTCAATACATATAGCGAGCTCAATTTTCTCAAAATCTGCTGAAAACAATGATGAATAAATACAATTCACACAATTGTCAAATGTCACAATGAGAACAAACAAATGTACATACAAAATTCTCACCGTTCTTATCATTTTGAAGAGCCTCAATAAAACTACGAGTACCCTGGTAGTTGAATTTGCCTGCAGCAGTCCACACAAACACCTGAAGCGATGAAAGTGATTGAAAGAGCGAGCAAGAAACTATTTTCAGTTCAAGTGTTTATGAATACAAATGAAGCAAATGAATAATCGACTTTCTTAATGTAAATCACGGTGAGCTAAACGCGCCGCCGTTTCACCGTGTTCTTTGGACGGTCGCGGCACCGTCCCGGGATCCCCGTTTTAGTACTCGAGAGCGACAGCTGCGAGTTGGCTTGTAAAATTTTCAAGTGGAAAATGTTTCAGATGTATGCATTTTGCATTGACCCAACGCAAATTTCCCGGGCTAAAATCTCAATAAACTCGATGTTAATTTCTCAAAATATGCCAAAAAAGATAGTCCACAGCAATTCTGAGGTTGGTGGCTAGTTTTCAAACGTTTTTCAGTGAGTTCGAACAGAACATGAACGATTAAACGAAAACTTACAATGTTATACGGAGGTTTGGTGGCAGGGTTCTCGTAAAACTTGCTGAGAACAGCAAGAAGCTCAAGAAGCATAACAACACCACTTCCATTCGAGTCAGATCCTACAGTGGCTCCCTAAAACTCGAAATTCTGACCAAGCTTGATAATATCATTGGCAGGCTTCGAGTAATATATTTATATTTTGACCGAATATATCATATATCTAACTGACATCTAAATTTTGTCCCACACTGTACTATCAAAAGATTGTGAATGAAAAAAACTCATAGGAAAACCAAAACAAGCGCCCAAAACGCTATGAAGAATCAAAACCTCACCGGGAATACGGAATGCGAATCATAGTGCGCTACGAAAGCCAGAGTAGGTGCATTGCGATCAGAACTGAGCAATTTCCCGATAACATTGTGTGGCTGATAGGACAATGGTGAGGTCGAAGGAGTTCCGCTCGAGGTGAACTGTAATTTCCTTTTGTGAACTAATGTTATGGTGAATATGAAATCGCACCTAAAGCTACTTTAATAACTGCATGTTCTGAAGACACGTATTGAATTATCAAATATTTACCACATATTATATAAAGTAATATGTGGCTCAATCAGGGAAGTAGGGTTGCCGTATATAGCTACAACTGTTCAAGTAGCAGTAAACAAAATACTCTCGAAGCTGTTAACTGAATTCTCACAACCACTACTAGGTACGACATAACTGCGCACCCATTCACAAACCTGGAAAGTATTTGCTGCAACAGAATTCAGCAGTTGCTGGGTAGCAGACCCAGCTGATTTCGTTGAAGAAGTCACATCATTCAAAATTGCAGCGGATTCGGGAGAGTAATTTGTAACATATATAGCAAGTTCCGAGCGAGCCATCCACAAGGTTCGTTCCATATTGAGGAAAAGCTGAAATGTGGTTATCAACATCGGTATATAATAGTTTATGTTCTTGGGCGAAGATGTGAGCTGTGGTGCGTGAAGTGATACCTATTACACTTATGGAATTTAGAGAGGGGGAAACTATTTACAAATCTTGAGATTAATACTACCTAGCAATAAAGTACGAATGTACAACGCTGCTTCACAAACTTCTGAACAATCACTTCGCTGGTACGATTGCCAGCCGCGGACGAACTAGTAAACGTCTTATTAATTACGACCAGTGCAATATCTTTACCAACCTCCTTGTCCGCGGGATTAAGAACTGATAAATCGGCAGGAATAATGATCAGTAGAGCTCCGACACTTGTTGACAAAAGGTCATCAATGTTGCGAGTGGCAACATCACGCCAAAGTGTTACCACACATCTAAAATACCAAAAAAAAATAAGTATCACAAATATCACTTGACTCAAATTTTGTCAGACGTTAACGAAAAATCATCGTGGGGAAAATTACATGTAACTCTCGTCAACTTTCTCCACCAAAGCCTCATTCATTGACCAATGTTCTTGATGATCAGTTGTTAGTATGTAACCAATTTTGAGAGATTTTCAAACTATATTAATTATGATCTACGTTTTCAATAACAAGCATTATTATAGTTACCTGTCCGCGTGTTTAACAGGGTACAATTTATTTGGAAGAAGTTCCTTTCAATGTGCAAATATATTATGAAGGACAAAAATGCTCACTTTCTTAACGCCTTTGAATCCAAAGAGACTGCTTCATATTGAACTTTGGAGTTCTTCGCTCCATGAAAATTGCCATTCAACTCAAACTGATGCATTCTGTGTGCGACAAACTCCAGTTCCACAACCTCGCTAAGCTGATGGGCTCCACTGACCTAATAACAAAAATTATGAATACATCAAAGAAATATAGCCCAGTGGAAAACTGTTCACTTTTTGGACCCATTTCTGGATATTTGCAAAATCTAACTATACACTGACGTTGTTAACTCTTGGAGCATGACTTATTAATGATGTTACACAGTCTGTTTACCTCCGTAATTCTAGACACTGAGCGGTCATACATTTGAATAGATTTTAGTAAACAACAAATCCGACTTTTGAAAATTGATTTAGATGGTTTTTTATTAATTTTTCTATTAATCTTTACGAAAAGTCGTAGATTACGAAAATCCTCGTGGATGTGTCACGTCCTTATTGTGAGGGGTTATAGGTTCGTGGAACACACTATACGTACGTTTTGAGCCTTAATTCCACGAGTTTGATTCAATTTTACGAAAATCGTCCCCTAGAGTTTTCCATAAGGAAAGAATATTCAGTATTTAGTGAACATAAAATACTCACCATGCAAAACGATAGCAAACAAGATACATAAACCAGGAAAAATGGATTTCGAAGAGCATCGATTATGTCGCCCTCCTGCATCGTTCCTGAAACTCATTCGACGTTTTTCGTTAACCACGCCGGTTAACCGTTAACCAAATTCATAGTTAACACATTTGTATTCAGTGCTTGTTAACACTTGGTAACCACGAATTTCACGCAAAAGACGTTGAAAAAATGGTTACCAAGCGGATAATAGAAAAATGGTTAAATGGTTATCTGTAACCCCGTTAACGGTTAACTGGTAGCGTTAACGAAATTCGCGGTTCCTTGTGGAATTTACCCTGATATGAAAAAAATATAAGAGATACGTGCAAGCGTACATCACTGCTACAGATCATGTCATTAGTTAGCATACACGGATGTCACAGGGAACAAGCAAGTGACGCACGTGTAAAATAATATTATCTGCCTGAACGTCTACGGGATAAACGTAGACGTTTATCATTATTCACCACTCGGAAACACTTGAAATTTAAAAAAAAACTCGAATAGCATGCTATCGTTAAACTACATGGTCAACTTAAAGGTGCACATGTGCCTAATTGAGATAGTTCAGCTTTCTTTCGAATAAATGTTTTGATTCACTTTCTAACTGTTATTTAACTCATATAATTCAAATGTTTTACAACTGGATTATAATGTAATGAACAATCTTTATGAAATCGAATCCAAGAGGAGAACGTTGCGAGCACTCCGTCAGTTTTGGCGAACTATCGGCCTTAATTTTGTGAGCTTAGCACACTCATATCGAAACTGACGTCACAGCTTGTGTTTAATGAAAAGTGGAAATCATTTAGGTTTTAAAACCATTTAACAGTTGATTTTTAATTTAAAACATTAAAAATTAGCATAAAATGTTGTACTCTCTACAGTAATCGACACTGCGCAACAGGACTATCTGTGCAGGGTTCAATACAGCTCTCAAATTTTGAAGATTTTAGTCAAAATAATTTCAGTTTTTTTCTAAAATAATTCCAGTTTTTCTATTGTATTAAGTTAATTGTTCATTTTTGGATTATTGGTAGTTTGCTATAAGTGATATAACGGTGTGTAGCGCATGTTCCATCTCTCAAGCATCTCGTACTATCTCTTTTCATCTTTGTAAATCTCAGTTCGACGTATATTAATCTCAATTTAGACGTTTATGATAAGATCGTTCATCTGTTCTCGATTATAGTGAATTATTGTTTTTGGACCTCCTTCATATCGTTCAACTTGGTCACTGATGCTTTAAGATGAGTTCACGGCTGATCCGTTCGGGGGCTCTACGGTATTTTTCTTCAGAAGTGCCAAGGAAAGACATTACAAGGTCAGTAGTGTTTTGCTTTGAATGTTTAAGATTCGGCATACCCACAGTCCCGAAACGTTTATGACTGTGGGAACAGTTTATATATCACCACTCTACAGCATTGCAGGTTTTTGAATATATACACAATCTCACTTTAATCTCGCTTTGAATAACAAGCACATCATCAGTTCAAGTTATTTTCTTTCGAGGTTGCGTACACGTCACAATATCTTAGCATCGGGAGGTATACCCCCTGTTGAACTGGAATCGGAGAAGGAGCGATGTGGTCAAAGGGCTCGATTTGGAAAGTTTGGCCTGAGAAGTGAGGTCGATATGCACAATTTGTGGCCAACTGTTGAGGTATACTTCAGCTTCACTCATGTTACACTCAACACTGCATCTCACAATCCTATCTACAATCGGTTTTTATTCATTTGTTACTAAATCGAAGTAATTTACATCATCTTTCAAAGACAAGTGTAGTCGTTCACAACATTTCTATTATATTTCAGAGCCTTACTGCATATATTTCAGAACCTTACTGTAAAAACACGACAATAGTATGAGGTGCAATTAATGAAACCGCATATTCACCGTACGGTCAATGTTCTCTTTTAGCATTCTCTATTACGTCAAAGAAGAGAAACAAATCAGCATTTTAGTTTTCCAGGAAGTTGAAGAGGAATATGCCCTTGGTTCGTTTACGGATTTCAATTCTGCAGTATCATCTCTGAAGTCCTCTCAAGCCATCAGAGAAGAGAAGATTGCTCTAAGGTTCGGATTATATCATATTTTATAAATTAAACTTCTGTTTTGCTGCCCAGAAGACCTACAGAATGCGAAAACTGCATAATTGTGAGAATAAAAACTGAAATATGCGGAGATGGAGAAGGGCACGGTAACATAACTCACTTTCACGCGGATCGCAGTTCTGGATGGAGTTCTGGTTTTTTAGTGGGGACTACCAGAGTGGCATTCATTTCACCTCAAAATGACTAATCAGTTTCAGATTATCGGAGTTAGAGAAGAAAATGGCGAAGTATCCGGCTGCTCTCAAAAAATACGAAGCTGGGCAGGTGAAGGCCGAAAAAGAACGGGACGAAAAGGAAGTTGCACTTGAAAAAAGAATAAGGTATAGCCCTCACTATATCTTAGTGTATATTAACTACCATACTTTGCTTTGTTACGATGCGGTGATCATCATACATGTCACATTGGAGTAACAGTTTATGAGTTGGTCCTGTGTGTGAACATGCATTCCTGTTGGAAATACGGACCAGATAAACGGGCAACGTGGCAAAATCGAAACCATTGTTGCTTACAGGCAGTTTAATAAAAATTCGGATTTTATAGAGAGTTCATTTGAATTTTATAGAGAGATTCAAGAGTATTTCGGATACTGGATGGATCCAAAGGATCCAAGGTTCGAAGTCATGCTGGAGCAGAAAGAGCAGGAAGAAAAGAAGGTTAGTTAACTAATTCTTGTCTCTGTTGTACTGCAACTGCCTCATCAAAAAAAATTGTTTCGTAAGCATGTGGAGTTGTTTTTGTTCTAGTTATCACTCAAATATTATCCTTTAACCAAACTAACTAACGTATGAATCAGGTTTGCTTTTCGTATTGCATCCGCCATGAACACTATTTTATTCATAGTAATCATAGTATGTTATTTGTAAACAGTCGTAATTCAAGTATTCCATACTATTGCAAAAAAAGTTGAATGTATTTCTAAAGTTTAGTAGAACATTTGAAATGCAATATGTAATTACAGGCGGAGAAGATGGCGAAGCGACTGGAATCGCAAAAGAAGAAAATCGCGGAGATTATATAGTTGCTAATTGTTGTTTTCTAGTTGTTTTTAGTTACTGTATTTTGTACATTAAACGAGAGAATTTATCTTCATGTATTGACGAGAGTGGTTTCGACCTTTCATACTTTTATTTGACTATGATGTGTTCTCTCATTGCAATTCAAGAGACTCGGAAGAGCTATTGCACTTTGTACGCTTGGATTGGCAATTATAATGTAATGTATCTTTTGGTTCAAGGTATCGCCCAGATGACATCCATCATCGAACATTGTGGTTTGTCTTTGGGGGGACGCTGTGGATATTGCAAAGGACGGCAGAAGAGTAGTCTAGGTACGGAGGCCTCATCGGGAGACGCCGGGTGCTCTTGTAGTTTAGGTGGGCTTGGATCATTCAATTATATGTGAATACTCTATTTCATGCCATTAACCACGTCCCCGCATCAAAATACGAATGATAGCAGAATAGGTTCGGAATTCAGCTCCAGGCGTATTTTTATAAGCTCTTTCCTTAAACGTGGAGGCTGGAACTAATTTTTGCATTTTGAGGAATTTTTTCGTTCCAGGCTTTCCGAGTTGCATCTCCGTATCAAGTTTAAAATGTTGAGTCTGTTTTCTGTTACAGGTAGCATAGGCCACATTCTGACACCAGAGGTGTTCATGCGAGTATTAGAATGCGGGTGGAGTGGGTGGGTAAATTTCAATATATGTATAGCTATGCCTTTTGATGGGGGTGGGTGTAGAGTGTCCTCAGGCCCAGCCTATATCTGTCCTTTTGTTCATTTCAGGAGTCTGGGCGCACTCTCTTCATCCAGCCGATTATCAGGCATTGCTCAATGCTGGGTGGAGAAGGTTGGGCAGTGATTAAGATATTAGTGATTTGTTTATACTATCTTATCAGAATGTTTATTTGAGTAAGTGTTGGTAATATTGACTGATTGAAAGGTTTGAAAGTAGGAAGCTAGAATTGTAATCATGTTTGGAAAGTCATTATGGTGTTTAGCTGCCGACGTGTATAAGCGTAAACGTTTACTAGTTTGATTCAATCAACAATGCTTTTCATTACGTCATGGGAAACTAAAGAACAGTGTAGTTTAGGAACTGGACAAACTTAACAGCTGTCTGACTTAGTCATGGCAATACGTTATATTGAACAGTTTTCAGATCCGGAAAATATGTGTATAAACCGTTGATGGATCAAACGTGCTGTCCCCAATATACGATTCGGTGAGTACGAGCCAGATATCTCCCAATTACCAACTGGAGCATCGGTAATTTCATGCTAGCTATGTTTAGACAGATCTAGCATGGACATGCGATTCTGCCAAAAAAAAAACGCGCCAGTTGGTTTTAAACAAAGTTTCCGGGCTCACGAGGATGAATAAACTGGGCCTGATTGAAAGATGTACCGCACCGGTCAATCGACGCGCCCATCACGGTGAACTTCTTACCGAACCGTCTGGTCCCGAACCCAAATCGAACCGATTCTTCCCGAACCAAATTCGGGCTGACACTGGTGGGACCGAACCAGATCAACTAACTAATGTTTATTACGGGATGGTTCGGTTTCCTGTCGGTTTGAGTATGCAAGTGGTTTGATTTCGGTTCGGGAAGAAATTTGCCGCTCATCACATTTGATTTGTTTCCAGCCTGGACAGCAATAAGTTCTTTCTATCTCGAAGTCAACGACGTGTTCTTCGCCAGATGAATGACTTTCTCAAATATGATAAGAAGCCAAAATCGGGCGCGGTTAAGGAAGAAGCAGAGGTTAATTCAATTGCAATTTATTGTTTATGTAACAGTTCCCAATTCTGGTGTTAATAAATAAATAACTCACTGATTAATCGTCACTAACATATGTGTCTAGTTCTAGTCTAGGAGCTGTGCATGTAAAATTGAGCATTTTTTTGTAGATTACACGACGATCTGATTCGAATGAGAAGCTCGTGAAGGATGCAACGATTTCTTCGGAAACCAAGGAGCAGGGTACTTCTGAAAGACCAGTGAGTGTCATATCGCCTTGTTCAGTGGTTGATAGGCAAATTTTGTGGTTTCAGAATTTTAGTGGTTCAACGTATTCAGATACCTCAATTTCTATATTGAAAACTCTCAGGTGAAGAAAAAACGCGAATTACGACGGGAGCGCTGTATTGCAAAGTGGATCAAGAAGGGGCTAAATGTGGAGGAGATGCAACGGCAAAGAAGAGAAATGGTCAGTTATAAACTGATCGGGAAAGTTGTACTTAAAATTTGTTCGCATAGAAAATATCACAAAACTGTGTGGGGTAGAAATTCATTTTGATCCATTTCGGGCGAAAAAAGTAGAAAGTGAAATGTACACTGTTGCCATACACCAGCAAGGTTGTCCGAATAGTCAGAAAATTTCGAAAAACGGACTACTTTTCAGTCGAAAACATGAGAATTGGTCTACTTTTGATTGAAAAATTCTAAATTTCCACGTGTTCATATCTGAAAACGGCTTACTTTTAGTCGCTCAGTCAGACCTTACTGGTGTATGACTGTTGCTGATGAGATAGTTGCGTTTACTTATTTTTCTCGCTCAGGAGGAAAACCGTAGATCTACTATCAAGTCGATGGTCCTGGAACATGACAAAGAATGGAAACATGAATTAAAGGTAAGGTATCATTCACCGGATCTGTCAATGTACTTTACATCAGTATTTCCCATCATCTGATGTAATAAGTTTTCTTCCCCTCACTCTCATTTTCTGAGATTTACTTGTATTATCTTATTAAGCAAAAGAGATATCATGGGTCATGGTTGTGAATTACTATAGCTAAAAAGAATTTGAGTGAGAAAATGAGTCGATCGTCCTGCATTTGTCACAACACTTCCTATTCTATCGGACTATTTATCATGTTGTTTATAGATCCAGCTAGTTTCTGTTGGTGGCTCGGAGTTTAAACAAAGAGCTGAGGAATCTTATCAGCTGTACGCCAAGTATCAGTCCGAGGTATGTTGTATCTTAATGTAGCCCCTCACATTTTCATCAATTCGAATAGCACCCGCCTGAACTTTAACATTAATGTTTTCCGCGATAAATCACGTAGAAATGTCCAGTCATTTTTCTGGACCACATTTTCGCATAATAAATAGTTGCAGATTCACTCTGACAAAGACTCATCACCATCCGGCTATAAGAATTTTCTTGTGGATTCGCCTTTGACAGAAAACGACAATCAAGACGATCAATCTGTTGGCAATGAGAATTGGTTAGCTATGACATGTTCGATATCTAAAGTTCGTTATTTTCGAGATGAATACGATCGACTTTGGAAGACCCTATTATTATAGCATGCCGTTTAACCTATATGTCTTTCATATATTTCATTAGCAATGAACGGAAGTAATGTAAAAAATCATTTGAAAACTTGCTAATTAAATAATTCGGAACATAGTATAAATTTGTGCGAAAAGTTTTTTCTTTGATAAAATGTTAAAAAAATCAAAGATGTGAAAAACTTATCATACATATTTTTCAGTCCCCCGTATGGTTCATATCATCAATGGTATATTTTGGATGACAAGCTGATTGCTGTTGGTGTTGTAGATATTCTCCCTGGCTGTGTTTCTTCCAAGTATATGTACTATGATCCCGATTATTCGTTTCTCAGTATAGGAACATACACTGCTTTAAGGTGAGCTATCTTCTCTCTTTTGGGCCATATTGAAAATTGAAAACAAACATAATTGCTTTCATGTGGGATCAGTTAGGTTCCGTTTAAAAAAAAGTTCTACCCGGCTGATTTTGGGGTTTTCCGACCAGTCCGAGTTATTTTAAATAGGTTATTGGTGTTTAGTTATCATATGTAAGATAGTTACCCGGGATTCAGTTTAGAGAGTAGGTTCTAGGTTGAATTCTCGGGCATTTTAAAATTAATCGAAACTTTTCACCAGTGCGGAAGGAGTCGTAATCTTAACTCTTAGAGGGCTGCTCACAAAAAGCTTAGTCCGTATGTAATCTTAATTTTTGGTTTTGGACTGTTTTCTTTCCAAGAAACAAATGTGACTGGATGGGTTTCACCGTGCAGTTCTGCTTGAAATTTGTTGAAAAATATTGATTATTTTTCAGCTTTTTTCAGAGAAATCGAATTCACGCAACGCCTTTCGGAAGCCCGTCCTCTTTTGAAGTATTATTATATGGGTTACTACATTACGACCTGTCCGAAAATGCGCTACAAGGGAAAATTTCAACCGAGCGAACTGTTATGTGATAAATCTCTTCAATGGGTATGTATTTTAATTCTTATTGTATTTCATTATGAGTGATATTTTTAGCAAATCATCTATTCTTTCTCTTACTGTGTGAATTCTCGATTTATTGGTTGTTATCGATAACCCATCGCTTCCGATCGTTTTGACTCAAATTTGTACCAAAAATTATAGTTTTATAAGTGTATAGATTAGGTAAGTTCATAACTGCGTTCTTAATTTTCCCATTTTCAGTTTTGTATAAACCACCGGGAACAAAGTTTTTTCAGGCACCTCTTTCCGTATGCCAGTCGCTTCTAGATGACAATTCCGGCAAGTTCACCGAATTTTATCCATCCACGGCCGACCGAATGTCTCTTGAAGATCTCTCGTTGTTGGTTGATCGAACGGTTGGTTTTTTTTCTAATCAACTCTCAGAAAGTAATCCTTTCTATTCTAGAAATGAATCTTCATGATTATAACTGTTAGCTCTAATTTTCAGAAAGTCAGATATCGTAATCTTAGAAGTGTGATCCCAAACTATGCGCGGAGAGAAACGGAGGAATTGAAAGGCAAGCTGGATCTGTTGGTTAGGTAAGATTTGCGAGTCTGTTTACTGGCAAGAAAGCTTACGAAGGTGTGAAATCTTGTCCACGGGAGTGGGCGGTTTGTCATATAGGATACGTCCACAGCACATTGTATATAATATCGTCATAGTTGTTTTCAAAATTATTATTTAAGATATCTGCCCTCTGACTTCAACACGTTGAACTATGTGGTATTTGTGAACGAGCTGCAGGAGCTGGCGGAGTTCTGATCTGTACGAAGTTGGAGCACTTATGTCATATTCGAGCATTGCATGTCTATTGTTCTGCAGTGTTCCTGTTTAGACAAATGACGTCTTTTGTTTTATGCAGCAGTTACAGCTACTTTGTTGCTCACCGGATAGCTTTATTTTTTGGCCGGTGTTCTCTTTTAATCGTTCGTTTTATAAATGCCTTTATTATACTGGATTTATTGTTCTCTTGGGATTCCCACTTCAGTTTATTTTTGGTTTTACCATTACATAATAGCAATTGAATTTGTTTAGCCATGAAATTCTAAAGTTAGCTTTTGTAAGAACGGGTAACATATAGAGATCATAATTTATTTATGTGATGTTTCGTTGGTTGAACGATTTGTAATTTTTAGCCTGTGAATTTATAAATATTGTTTTACTACCCCTCAAAAATGAATAACAACAACGGTAGTATGATCCAATGCAGTTGCATATCGAATGAAAACTTTATTATTTCAGCTTTTCGCTTGCATGAAGAAGGGAAAGACACCTTTCTTCATACCGTTATTACTATTGTCAACACCGTTCGGGTTTATTGTACAATCGTCCCCCCCTTGAGCCGAAATAGGTTGAAATCCGACCCGTAGTACAATCACCCCCCACCCCGAGGGGGGTGATTGTACAACGTCCTTCTTTACTGCAGGTTTGGATTGAGTGGGGGGCGATTGTTAAACAGGTCCGGGGTTGTACTATTACCCCCCATTTTGTATTGTGGGGGGTGATTGTTAAACGTCGATATTGTACAATTACCCCCCATTTACAATCACCCCCCATTTACAATCACCCCCCTCTCTATAATCGTATTGGGAGGGGGGTGATAGTACTACGGGGGGGACTTAAGGTGAGGGCGGGGCAATTGTACAATTTTCCCCACCGTTCCTACCGAGACTCCTACAGTACACATTCAATTTTTGCAATAACTGTTTCCTGATGCGAAGTTTATCTCTGTCGGAAACATTTTGGTGCACTCTTTGCAACATGGTAACATGATCATTTGTCAGATTCGTTGACCTTTCCGACAACATTGAAGTAATTTGAACGTTTTGTATTCCTACTGTGGGAGTCTCAGTAGGAATGAAATGAACTATAGCCACCCTGAGTGCTCGGAAGTGAAAAGCACTTAAAAACTGTAGTTATGCTACTTCAGCATTATGCATACGATATAAAAAGAAGTAGCGAACAAGCCCTTACTTGTTTATTTAGTCGAAGTTTAATTGTTTCTATACTTTGAAGCGAAGTGCTCGAAGGCTGTGTGTTCAATGGTCATCGTAGCGCTGGTAGTTGCGCGCTATTGTCACCGCTATTTCCACCCACTTCTAGACCGCGCTCTGCGGAGATAAGCTGACGTGGCCGCTATGCGCACTGTTTGTTCCCCCCCCCCCCCCCCCCCATGTTCCTATACATTTGTGGTATTGGAAAGTAAATAAAACTGGCTGAATAAAATGTTATCTTCGAATCAATTTCCGCTCACTGGCTTTCATTAGTTTTCCATTCCTTTCTCTCAGAGGTCATATAAAATTGTTGAAATTAAAATCAGTGTTGTTCCAATTTTCTTATCTGTTTTTTTTCCACATTTGTCATGTTGACAGTCAGATGACTCTGTCTTGTTGATTATCACGAAGTAAGTCTACTTTAATTCTGGTTTTTCAGCAGACAGGCATTGTGGGGTTGCCGATAGATATGCGTTCTCTTCCGCTGCTACTCATTGGATTGATAGTATGCGCCGCTCAAAACAATCCGGTGTTCAAACGGTTCGAGTACAAGCACTCATTCCGAGCACCTAATCTGGCACAGCGAGATGGCTCGATACCATTCTGGCTGGTACGTTTAGCTCCACTCATGATTTGTATATTTGGGCTCAAAATGTCATGCTGTTTCTTTACTAATCTATTACAGGTTACTGGGGATGCTATTGCATCTGGCGAACAGTTGAGATTGGCACCTTCTATGCGCAGCAGAAAGGGAATTTCGTGGAACAAGAGACCAATGTCGGAGAGCGATAGCTTCCAGGTACGGTTCTAGCAGAATAACTTACTGTTTTTCATATCGACTATTCTTTTTCAACAGATGCGTGGGCGTATTGAGCCGTCATTTGAATTTACAGTGAAAGTTACCCGTAGCTAACCTACTGATATTCATTCCTAGTTCTAGAATAACATCGAATAGTATTTATTTTATTGTTCTCGTTATCTTTTTCGTGTACCGTTTCCTTTGTTCTTCTGTAATAGCATAGATTTTAAACAGTTTTTCTAAATAAGTGTGGTTCTGTGTCATAGTACATACGGCTGTCAGTGAAATTGTAAAATTCACTGCAGTATTTAAGTGTGTTATAGATACTTTTGCCACTCTGGTTTCGTGACAGACGGTTATGATAAGTGTTTACTAGATCAGTTGTAGGGGCATTGTTCATTACAGTATTCAACCAATTTACTCAACGTTGATCTTCATTTTATTCAAGATTGATGTGAGTCTCAAAATCACTGGCCAGGGAAGAGTAGGAGCTGATGGAATGGCTCTTTGGTATGTTATACATTTGTTGCATTGTATGAGAGAAACAACTAATTTTAACCTTCGTTTTTCGAATATTTATTGGATTAGGAGATATTGTTCTTTGATTATCGGGGATTTACACGTCTCACTTATAACTTTGTTGAGCTGGAAACCTTTGAATTTTTTTTCTATTTTGCTTTCGTCTCGTTAACATAGTGGGGATATGATACTTCTATCTCATGTTTTTCACTCCACCCATTCTTGCTGAAACTCTGTTAGCTTTTATCTCGGCGTCCACATGGGACATGGATATAATTAGTGAATAATGGTAACTGTCTTCAGGTACACAGCTCAGATGGGCACACTTGGTCCAGTTTTCGGTGCCAACGATTTTTGGACGGGAATGGGTGAGTATTAGGAATTTGTATCTTGGAGTGTTTCTTAAGTATAGTCTTCTAAAGTTTACAACGCGGGAGCTTTGGAAAAGTCACCACAAATTGCAACCTATCCCGTATAAAACCTGGCCTTTCGGAACCATTTGTTGAACAAGTGCTAATACAATTTGCTTGATCACGTTTATAGTAACCGGTTTTAAAACTTCTTGAAGGCTATATGGAAGCGGTAGCTAATAGTTGTTTAGAACCTTGTAGCCAAAGAAGAGTTCAGGTGCATTATGTCTGTTAGTTTGTTAATATAAATGTTTGTTTCTAGGTTTGTTCCTGGACTCTTTCGACAACGATGGTCAAAAGAACAACCCTCAAGTGGCTCTCATGTTAAACGACGGAACTCGCTCATATGACCATCATACTGACGGCAGCCAGCAAATTCTCAGCAGTGAGTTACTTGACAACATAATGTTCTATCTTTGTTCAGGTTTGTTCAACATTTCTGTACTATATTCCATTACAATAATTTTAAGGCTGTCAGAGAGATTTTCGCAATAAGCCGTATCCAATCCGGGTCCGCATCGAGTACTTGAAGAATGTGCTCACAGTACACATGGATGACGGCATGCAGCAGAATCCGAGATATGAACTGTGTATGAGGTACTGTTATACACTAGTAACAATAAAAACGGAAAAGAAAAGGTTTTTATAGAAAATAAAAACTTTTTTTCCAATATCGCAAGAAAATAGCCTATGCTACAAACACATGAACTTTCACGGATATCACTCTAAAAGGCCATCTTTTTGGGGAATAGTCACACCTCACTGTGGCGTTGGTACTTGATAATGATTGAACTTTAGTATGTAGTTCCCCATACTAGCATGTGAATAATTTGTTCATTAGGCGGAATACAATTCACCCATATGTTTACAGTTTCACTTGATGTCACAGGAAAAGTCTTTTTTGGTGTCGCATATTCCATCTTGTTGAATTTCAGAGCCGAAAACATATTTCTTCCGCGTAATGGATATTTCGGAGTGTCCGCTGCTACTGGTGGCTTGGCAGGTCTGTCATTTTTATGGAAAAGTTGCCATTTTTGTAAGAGTGGTCTCTCTATGAGGTTTTCAATACTCGAAGTCGAGCTACCTTGCGATATAGTATTCAATAGAACTAAAAACTAGTCGATGTCCTTAGAACAACGTTATTTTAGTTGCCTCAGTTATTCATCAACTTTATGCTGTTGATTTGTTATCGCATTTCTTATTGAGTTTAGAATTAGAATTATCAATATGTGTGTGTTGAACGATTATTTCATTCAGACGATCATGATATCTTGGATTTCTCGGTGTCTTCGTTGTTTACCGAACAACAAAAGCCCGCATCTGCTTCCCAGTTACCTAACGACGAAAAGCAGAAATACGATGCCGAATTTGAACGTCAAATGAAAGAGTTTGAAGACGAGAGAGCAAAGTTAGTTTGAGCTGTTCAGAATTTCTAAGGATAGTTTTTCGGTGGTCTTTTGGTTATGAAGTTTTTTCTTTCGGTTCCTAATTCATCGTTGGACGAAACTTTTCGTTCTGACTCCATGCATCTCCAGGTTCAAGGAGCAGCATCCCGATAAAGTTAAGGAGGATGAAGAATACGACGATCCCAACAAATACTATGAGGATGCAACTGCCAGGGAACTGCGATTAATCTATGAGAGTCAAAATGCTATTCATCAGGTTTGTGTATTTTCTGTTCCGTTCATTACCTTACTTCGTTGATTCAATGGTTTTTCTGGTTGTTTATATATTGTTGCTTCATTTTCACTTTAAGGTGATGCAACAAATGGAGCAACGTCTTTCACAAATTCAACAGCAAGGTGTTGGTGCCGTTCCACTCCAACCCGGACAGCAAGGTAACATTGATTTGCGTCTCTTGATTTGTGTGGATCCTGTTACACCTTGATTTGTGTAGATCCTCTTACTCTCATTTTTCTGTTGTTTACACCAACGAGTAATCATTTTCCAGCTCCTGTCGCTGTAGCAGGTGGCGGCTTCCAACAGCATGAGAAGAATGAAGTAATGCAGTCTTTGCGTGATTTATCACAATCTATTCGTGACATGAAGCAGTATGTGAATGAGATATTCACCAAGACATATAATTTGGAGCAAAAATGGGGACAGGTTCGTGTTTTTATACTTTGATTTTTTTCTTTTCTCTTTTCTTGAAATCCGATGTGTCAATTCCCGTTACGACCAGCTGGTCATCTATTTGTTGTATAGTCTCTTCCTGCATAGTATTTTTCCCGAAACATTCTAGAAACACAACGTATAACCACTCAATACTTCAGGGCGCTCCGCAAGGTGGCGCTGGCGTGGATAGCGGAATGCACCAGAAAGTGGATAGTTTACTCAACGAATTACGAACAGTTCGGGCGAACCAGTTACAGCAGGTGCTTTATATTGTATGCTTAGTGGTCAAATTTAGGATAGAGTATTTGTGAGTTGCGCTACATGCGTAAATTTGTCGGAAACGATGTTATTTCTTTAAAAAAAAACGGTGTGTATGTGTGTTTAATAGCGTAGTGTGTTGCATTCACTTCAACAGATGGTGGATGCCTGACCAACCTTGTAATTTTCCCGCTTTACAGGCTGGAACCGGAGCAGGCAGCTGTCCTTCTTCGAATTGTCTCACGTCTAGTTTATTCCTAGCGATACTTTTCATACATGGACTAGCCATCGTCGTTGTCGTCTATTTGAGGTTAGTGATACTGATTTGCTCGAAACTATCCAAATGGAATTTAATAACGGTGATGAATTTGGTCAAAGGCCACGTCAACAATAATCTGACATGTAATAAGCCTAAAATATCACTGAACTAGTATATTATCGTACAATAAGAATAAAAGAGTAAACACCATCAACTGGGTAGGATCTGATACAAGATCTATTTCCTTGTATTTATACGCTTTGGCTTCTAGAAGATGGTTGAAGATTTGATTGGAGATCGATCCCCGAGCTATTCAAAACGGTTACTCGTGTAGTGTTTTCACTCTTCATAGATTTATCAACATAGAGCAGGGTGTAGAGTACTCCTTTAATTTTAATCTTTTTCAGGAGCAAACCGGACAAAGCGAAGTTCTACTGAACCTTTTTTTCATTATAGCTGCTACTTTGGGTTGTGATTTTTCTGGTTTCAGCTGTCAATTTTCATGTTATACTACGAATATATAAATTATTAACTTTCCTATCGCATAATTTGAATATTTATGGAAGATTCTAAATCAGATTAAAAGCTGACTAGAGAAAAGTGGTTGCTTGGCATTCATTTTCTTTCCTGGTAAGTCAAAATCTTCGAGTGTGCGCCAACCTTTCGAGAAGTAGTAAGTTACTTGAGCTTTACTCAATATTTATATGATGAGAGATAGTACACCTTACCGCCAACCTACGAGCTTCACAAACAGATATTATACTCTCTTACAATGCATTATGAACTTGAAATTACCAGGAAGTTCTTTGAAATGTAAGAGTTTTCATAAAGCTCAATTTCAATTGCCAATTATTCGCACTACGCTGCGTGAGATAAAAATTATTTTCAGCAAATTCAATGTTAAACTCTTTAGAACAGAAGTTTGCACACTGTAAGTGTCGACATTATGTAATAGGTAAAACGGAGTATGCTTCGCCATGATCTTATCCTACAATCTTTGCGTATACTACTACGAAATCAGCGGTAGCAGCTGTGGGTGGTAAACAATAAAAATAATACAGAAAATCATCATCTAGGAGAAACTACGATTCTCGACCCGGTTCGAAAGTCGGCTACTTTCAATATGTGTCAAAAAACGTGGTACAATGGTGTGACCACTAGTGAATACTATAAACGGTGTGAATAAAAGAATTAGAGACTTTCACAAGCTGTACTAACATTTTTTCACATGAGGTTGAATCTAAGGACGACCTGAGTACGGCCTTCTCCTCACCTTTACTTTCGTCTTTATCACCATTCATGCTCTAGAATGCTGAGTGCCTATAGGTCACGGATATGATAAAAATTTAGAGAAGAGTAAGTGCCAATACAACAATTAAGTTTTTTCCGATAAGTCTCCATTTCACGATCCACATCAAATAGGTTATGAGCGAAAAATCAGATAGAGTTGAAGAGGAATAGTCGAAGCACCTCCGAAATTATAATACTAGATTATTTATTTTATGCTAACAAGCTAAAAACAAGTTTGCCTACAGTTTTCAACGGTATTTATTTTTTAGAAAACTACTTCGCAACCTTTTTCAATATATTTTTGCAGACTTCTTCGGGATCAGTGAAAAATGCTGGAAACTGCGCTCCATTCGCACATTTCAAACGTCTTTTACCGCGCACCCTGTATCAGGGTTCACGCCGGTTACGGTATCTTTGAAATTTTTTTGATATCCTAAACTTTTTTGTTATTAAGTCACTTCTGTATCCCGGTCTCTTCTGACTCGGTTGTCTGTTCTTCTCTTCTTCTTCTTTCGAATCAATCATGTCTGGAATGGGAGGTGGTCAACGTTTCTCCGTTTATGGTGAGTTTGTTTATTATTATTTTGTGTAGTTCTTGATGTTTGTGACAATATCGGTGTTCTCATTGGTTTTCAAAGGCCTTCGAAAACTTTCCGATGTTGCAGGAGCTCATCCGCTTTAATTGCTATTCATTTGCTGGATAATAAATGGTATGGAACGCCGGGGACAGCAGATAATACACGGTATCTATTGAAGGCCCAGTTTATTGTGTCTTCGTGTGTTTGGATGTTAAGTACTATTTTTTATTCATTCATTATTAGTAATGTTTCCCTGTTTAGTCGGAAACCTGCCTTACCAAACTACCGAGGATGAGATTGGACAGTTCTTCAGCCAAGTCGGAAACGTCACGAACGTCAGGTATGCTTTGGTACACTGCGTAATTCACTATTTTGAATCTATTTACATTTGATTTACAATTGTTGTTTTGATAACTAACTTCATTGATTTGTTGTCCCAAGAATCATGAAATTTTCAATCACCTAACACTGGATTTATTCTTCTGTCATGTCTAGTTGTACCATAATATCTTCATTGCAGAATTGTCTACGATCGTGAGACCGGACGCCCGAAGGGATTCGGTTTCTGTGAGTTCGCTGACGAAGCCGGAGCCCAGAATGCCGTTAACCAGCTGAACGGTATGGACTTCAATGGCAGAGCTCTCCGTGTCAACAGTGCCAACAAGTAATCTGGATCTCATCACTGTTTCACCCGCTCTGATCCTCATTTCCGTCACTTTATGATGAAATAAATTCATTTCATTAATCTTTTGTTGTTTCGCTATGGTTTGATAAAATTGCACAAGGTGTTGTAAAGAGAATGTAAAATATGCTACCAGTCCTTGCATTTCCCAGATTTGTTTGCTTTGTTATTTTGCAACAAATTTTTGTGTAAGCTATGTTCATCGTCATTTGTGTTTTCCTTGGCAAGATCATGAGATTCATGCTCGTTTTTGAATTCCCACTGGCGGCATGCTGTTGCGCCCTGATTCAGGACATTTTCTGGTCGGGACGCGGTCATTGATTGGTTGGTCTGGACGCGTGGCACTCCCGCCCCTTAGTTGTTGTCAGTGTCTATCCTTTCATTGCTATCATATTCGACAAAATGGCTGCTATGGGAGCTCAACGTTTCTCAGTGTATGGTGGGTCTTGTGTGTTCAATCGTAGAACAACTCTTTCGTTCACATCACTAGCTACGGATTGCTTACCTTTAAGTTACTTCAGTCGTAGAGTTGTAATTCACATTTATGTAAACACTTCCTTGTTATATAAGCCTTTTAAGTGCAACCTTGGGTATATAGTACGTGACTGTGTAACCGAAACATTAATCGGTGTTCTCATTGGTTTGGTATGGCCTTCGAAGACTATCCGATATTCCAGGAACTCCCCCTAAGTGGGCTTGTTAAACATGATATAAATTATCGTTGCGGATAGCATAGTCGCGAGATGATGGAGGGATGTCATTACTGATGGAGATGCTGGCACACACGGTAGAAACTGTGGATTGACTTGATATCACGGCTAATATTCGCATTGTGAAAATATTCAAGACAGTTAGCTGTAATAATAATGTGCCTTCTTATTCTGATTGACATCCACTGATTGGTAACGCGTTCAAAGATATTAGTTTTATTTTTTTATCTTGACTCAAGTTCATTTTTTAGTGGGTAATATCCCATACCAGACTACCGAAGAGGATATTGGTAACTTCTTCAGTCAAGCCGGAAATGTAACAAATGTCAGGTTAGTGTTACGTGTTCCTTCTATTCTGTGCATCAGAAAGATCAACATATAAAATTACATTTCAACACGAAATTCACTTATGTTCACCGTTATATCAAAATGGATACTGTGGGCTATCTTATTGTTAATTTTTTAGAATTGTCTACGATCGCGAGACTGGACGCCCAAAGGGATTCGGCTTCTGCGAGTTCTCAGATGAAGCAGGGGCACAAAACGCCATCAATCAACTGAATGGTCAAGACTTCAATGGACGCGCTCTTCGTGTGAATAGTGCTAACAAGTAAATGTGATCTCTGCACATCGTTTTCTGTTCCAAGTATTTGATTTGCATAAATATTAAAAACAAAATGGATTCATATATCTCATTTATTACACCTGAATAATTCTAACACGCAAAATACAATTATTTCTTTCGTTTCACAATTGAAGAAACAGCATCTTGGAGCACAGGAATCAAAGGGGAAACCGACGAAGGAAGCTGCTGCATATCTTCCATTATCTAAAAGGATATTCAGTTGACAAAATGTAAAAGAACGATTGGCACATTTATCCTCAGTTTTCTCGAACTTACGGATATATTCTGATTGGTTTTCAATAGCTGCATGGGATTGATTACCTTTTGACTGAATCGGCTCTCGAATACGGAAAACTCCTTTGATATTCGAAGATCATCAATAATTTCTTTCACAATATTGCAACTCGACTTGTCCTCTTTCCCGAAATTTTTCTGGAAAGTTATGAAGATTCATTTGACGATTGCACGATGAAAATGCAGATTTACTAAAAAGGAAATAAAGGTTTTAAATAGGAGAAACTTCAAAATTGATAATACCACTAACCTTGAATTTCTCTGCAAGGCCAACGTTCTGACCCAACTTCTGAGCTGTACGAACAGTCACCCACGTGCATTTGCCATCCCGTAGATCAGTTCCCACCTTTCCGGTGACGGATGGGTCACCAAATACATCCAAAACATCGTCCTACAAAATGTGCTCAAGCCTCAGTCTTCTAGATTTTCCAGATGGGTCTTCTAGACAAGGCTGGATACCTTGGGTCGCCCTAATCGTAACAACACACATTCTGGAGTGTTGAACCGTACCTGTGATTGAAACAGAAATCCAATTTGGTATGCCAGCTGTCGCACCTTCGAATGTCCCGATTGCAAATCACACAGCTGAATAAGTTATGATTGCAATAAAAATTGAAGTATGTCCAACATAATTATTCACGGTTACACTAAATGGATCTACCACATAAACTGTTGACAGAATAGTAATAACAAGTCGGTGTGATGTGTGTTACTGACATTCTGAATGAGGGGAACAATATCATCACCTACCAGCATAGCATTCTCCACCGGATTGAAAAAAGTGTAATGGGAAGTTTTGTGCTGAACGATCTGCTCGTACCTGAACTGGAGGTGGTTAGACAATTCACTACCTAAACTTTCTTTCGCGTTCATGAAAAATCTCACATTCTCCCACACAGTGCAAATAGTTATAATCATGTTAATGTTTACGCACTAAAACTGCTCACCGATCCCATGAGAATGCATCGATATTGTGCTGTGTCTCGGCATCCAGAAGTTGGCCTATTATGGTATGTCGTTTGGACTGAAACATAGAAAAAAGTGAATTAGAAACGACGGTTGAATAAACACGCAGAAGGGAGGTCTGGTCGGTCAATCCAAACGATTCGAAACGAACAAACGCATCAATGTACAGATTTCCATAGCATCAATGTATGTCTCAAATATTAACAAGCATATTGATTGGAATGGTACCCACAGGACCCGATAAAACTAAGAATATGAAGCGTAAATCGTCGGTACAAATCTAACTGTTCGATAAACGGTTACAACCTTGTGGTTCGCCTTCCCAGTGAATAGTTAGCGTATCGTTTCGAGAAGAATAAGGGTCTCCGGACTCTCATTTTTTCCTGTCGAAGAATGCAACAACAACAACAACAACTTTGTGCAACGATGCCACTAATCGCTTTGCACAATCTCAGCCAGGCATATCGATGGTTTCCACTGTACGAGGATACATAATTCCCCTTTAGGTAATCACAAATCACTACTTCGACGTTAACTTTAGGAGGAGAATAATGGCAAACTTTACAACTCACCCGACGATATGCTGAGCATATTGAATCTCCCTGCGGGTGAGAAAGAAGAAGATCTCTCAGAACCTCCTCTGTGAAAGAGTCCAACAGAAACGCATCGTTTATAGCACTCGTTCCGATATTAGACTAAAATCAGAGAAATCAGTGGCTGCATAAACTCAATACATTTAAAGAAGTCATGCGAATATAGTAGAAAGAAATGTAGATGCCCTCTTGAACGCGAGTTCCGATTTTACGACTCATCCTCACTGGGAAATCTATAGTTTACCGACAAGTTTTATAAAAAATTAAAACAGACAGAATGAAGTCTCACTCTTTTATACCAACAGGGTTTCCCTCTTCTTGTATCTGAGCCATCCATCAAATCATCAGCAATAAGATAGAAACCTTGGACCTTGAAAGAGAAATATTTGAAATAAACGATTACAGAGAAAAAAGTAAACGGCTACTAAAATACCTTTATAATTTAACCCTTTTTGATACTGTAACCTATGATTAAGTTCTGTCATATTGGTGAGTGCAGAGTACCAAATAACAGCCAACCATTTCCAACGTTGCTGCAACTTCCGCTGCTCTCATTCTGTCTTCTTCGTTCGTGTCTGGTCGAAAGGCGTCAAAAGAAGACAAACATAGCAACGAACGGGCATTCTTTCCACCGAGAACCGTATTGTCGAACAGCTGAACAATGTGTGATCAACATACCAGAGATCTAAAACAATGCAGCCTACCGTACAGCTCACTGAGTATTCAACTTTTTTGGTTTATATTGCTGTCAAGTTTATCAGACTAATTGATTTGACTTGGTTCGCGATTCGGTTCACTGTGAAACCGTATGGTGCGGTACTCCAGCGACTTCATGTAGCAGCTGGTAGCAATTTCCCGAAAGAATCCGAAAACGAAATTATGCCTCATAGGAACGATTGGTTTGTGAGCTCCGACATTCATGCTCAGATATGGTGTAGTGTCAACGGATAAACTCACAGACTTCATTCTATACATGACTAGATCGTGCTCCGTGCTGTCTTTCTCTAGCCTCGCTACAGTTGAGGCAATGAATCGATGTCGCACATTCAACAATGCGGCATCTATCAACTTCCTACTCATCTGTAATGAAGGGGTTGAACATATACGAGTTGTAGCTAGATCTGCTTACGCGACAAGGATTGAGAAGTACGATATAAACACAGCGAGATCAAACTACAATCACAGCATATCAGAAGAAGCTTCACACTACCAAAGTTGGAACACAGATTCCAGATAGCATCACAACCAACACATTTAAATGTCGTCATTTCACTTTACACCTGCTAGACCTAGTCTTGTGGACCTTACAATCCATTCCAAACAGTGTCTCATTCATACTAAATCTTCTCAAAATATTCGCAGCTATTCGAAACAAGTTCCCCGAAATACACCGTAAATTTGATGTCACGAACTCCAGATAAGTTATTGTAGGTGTAACTTCAATGTACTCGAAAACAACAGGATGCGTCATGAAGCAAATTTATCTTTAAAACTGATACTGATATACACGTGGTTACATAAATATATTTACAAATAAAAACAAGATGATTGAACAGTCAAAGTGAAAAAGCGAAAGTAAGCAGTGTAAGAGTTGAACAGATTGAGCAGCAGATATGGATAGAGAGGAACTAGTCGTCCCACTCATCGTCTTCACATTCACTGCTCTGTGAATCATCGTCGTTGCCCATCACGTGTTCCATTCTTCGCTTCAGAATCGCCCCCACGTCATTTTGCTCGGCGGCCGCACGTTCTGCCTCTTCTTCCTCCGCTCTACGACACTGAAAAAAACCTCACCTTCGTTGTCAATGTAAGCGATGCACACCAGCATGGTGTGACTATGTTACAAGAGGAAATCCCTTATTATGCAACTTTGCATCAACGTACGCAAAAAACCCGTTTCGCAGAAAAATGGCTCATTTGTCGATATATTTGGCTTTTTGGAGAATGTCACTGGAGTATGAATGGAGCCGGGAAAAATACAAATAAAATGATGCACGAACCTTCTTCAATTCAATGCCGTTCCGAATTTGAGACATGAGATCGTTCCTAGGATCAGAGGCTTGCTTTTTATCCGGTTGAACTTCCTGAAACACAAACTGATGAGTTAGGCAACGAGAGCAAGTATTCAAGTCAATCACGACATTATCCAGAAGATTTACACCAGTATGCTAACGTAACTCTGACTAGCTTCCAATATGAAAAACTATTGCATATACAAATTGCATACCTCTACATGAAAACCAACTATCCGAAAGTTAACATTTATAAGGATCAGTTGAAACTCACACTAAATAATGTTTACCTATTGATGCTCTTTTAAAATATAAATAATTGATGCACAGAAAAACTTTACCGATGTGTTTTTATTGGGCGTGAAGGTAGCAGCGTTGGTACCAGCCATGAAGTTCGGTGGTGGAGGGGGCGGTGGTGGGGGAGGCGGGGCTACCTGCAAACAGCACAATCCACACCAGCTGACTTTTCTCATAGAAAGCTTCTTTTAGAAAATCAGGTCAGTACTGTGACCAAATTTGTAATAATCGGGTCCCTTTCGCTCGAAAAACACGTCAATTCCTACTAAAAATTGATTCACCCGTGAAGTTCGGGTCTCCAAGACGGAATAACCAGAAAAGTCAGCAAACAAGCCCGCAAGCTGCTTTCTAAAACGCATTATTGAAGCTCATAAACGATTTCCAGCTTACTATATAGTGTTATCCGTTCACTGCTCCCATATCCTCTTTTTCACCACAGGATATTAAGGTACAGCTGCTGAGGTAGTGAGAAGATAATTCCATGTTGTATAGAACCAATAAGAACCCTTTCCAGGCGAATCCAAGTAATTAGGAACTGACCATTTGAGTCTCACTGGGAACCAGTTGTATGTTATGCTGAGGGGGGACGGGCATCTGCTGCACGATAGATGTATGCATAAGTGGAGGCGGCGGTGGTGGCAGGTCGTCGTCATCGTCAATCGATAGCAGAGACAAATCCGGGGGAGGCAGATCTCTCTGCAACATATCACTTTTATTTAAGAATTTAAGATTAACATTTATCAGTTCAAATTTGAGCCTACATCTCTTTGTAAATGTTGTGGAAACGAAGTAATACACAAGTAAAAGTTTGAAAAATTCCGTACGTACAAAGGTTGCTTCGGTTCAATTGAGAAACCAGTTCCCCTTCTAATGGTCATACTTTGCCTATGTATTGTTTCAAATGACTCCTTCCACATAGTATCATTCTGAGAACTGTGGTCGAAATACTGCGCCAAATAACGACACGGTAGCACTGAATTGATACACGTATTGACATTCAGTTGCTAGCATAGTGCTAATAATTTCTGTGTACACAAAGCTTTGTCAGTGATACATCTATTCAAAGGTCAACCTATCGGACTTGTTGTCGCGTAATCCATATATTCACGTCATCGGTTTACGGTTTGTAATTCAACAGTAGGGGAAAGAAGCGTGAAATACAACATACCTTCATGCTTTCTTTCGGAGGACTAATCGACGGTCTAGCATCATTTCTCTCTACAACCATAGCCGGAGCCCGAACACTCATACCGGGAGGTGGCAACAAAGGAGAAGAGGTTTGTAACGACTGTAATACGTCACTGACAACGAAGCAAGAGGAACACACACGAACAACGTCAATGCAAGAATATCTGTGAGATATTCTAGCCCAAACTAAGAATCCACACTGGGAAAAGTTCGCAGACACACAAAATAGAGACTGGGGAAGGGACAAAATAAGGGTAATGATGGAACGTACATACCTGGGCGCCTTGATTTTGATTTCTGTTAAGCTGTAATCCAATAGATTGAGGTGCCTGATACTCCTCAGGGAATGAAAGCGCCCCAATGGGAGGATTTCGAGTTGACGAAGGCATTCTAAATGTGACACTTGTGAAGAACATTCAACTATGATACATATGAAAACATTATACTTCGATACATATCGATCATCGACAATAGCATACACTTCAGTCGTGGTCCTTCTTTTCCGTTATGATACACGAAAAAGGTACTCAGGTTTACGCAATCCTTACTACTGAGAGCCCTGCGCAAACATTCAAGGAGAATATACTACCTGGGAACCAGACTAAACAACGTAATCAATAAGTACTCAGTTGACGATGTGATTGTCAGCTAATGAAACGTGAAAATGTACCGTGTTGACATCTTGGCTTCTTGTGGTTGCACTTGTGGTCTTCTTTTCTTTTTAGGACTTTTACTACCATCGACCGGCGATTTCACCCGCCGCTTACTTTCACCACAGTCCTGAAGTTGAAATTGCGATCAATAATCAGTACATGACCAGCTTGAAGGAAGTTCATGGACATAATTATAATAATTTTGCTAGAAAATGCGGTTCTCCCTTTTCTTTCCAAACTTCCAAGAACCATGAATAAGCTGTTTGCGGCAGCCTTCACAAAAGATGCTCAAGATAGAAAATAGCTTCAAAAACGCAAACCTTGAGCATTTCTTTCCTCCACAGGTCGAAGAAAAAGGATGGATTTGTGTACAGACTCAGAGCATTATTTGGATCGTCCCTGAAATAAACAAATCATTGAAAAAAAATTGGTTAAAATTCCACGTCCTGACTTCTGATATTTGCTTTGCTTGTGTGAAACTAGCAAACATGGGCAAGATTAACAAAAAATAACAAAATATAATTTTCGACTTACCTGTATGGGTTAAGAGCATCAAGGTTGGGAGGCGAATCACATTTCATATACACTTCCGACAATGCAGTGGGAAGTGTACTCCTATCCAATGTATGCTGATCCACTAATATTGAGCTCTTGAATGCTTTCCTCATTTGAACCTCGTCGAGACTAGCTGAATGTATTACAATTTTCGAATGGACATTGAATCAGCAAAAAGTATTCTAGTGTTTTCATATTGCATGTTCCATTATATTTATCGAACTACCGAAGAAACAACCTAAGTTAACACCACGACGACACCAAATCACTAGACAAGTGTGCGGCTTCAAGCAGCTGAGTTTGGTCGTCTGCGCTCGTCCAAGTTTATCTACCGGATGTCAATGTTATTCTATTCAAGAATCAATCAAATCGAAACACAGAAATAAATCATGTAAACGTTTTAACGTGGGCTAGATAGAACCATAGTATATTCTTTATCCAGGAAGTGAAAAACTGACCTTGTTCATTGCAGGAGTCGAGCTGGGTGACCTTTGACATTAATCGTTCAATCCTTTGTTGTAATATATTGGATTTGTGGTCCAACTTCATTGCATCTAAGTAAATTTCACCAACAATGTGCTCCGCGTGTTTACTCAACGAACTCAACTGACGAATCAGATTAGCTAGCGTGCCATTGGCCACACACTGTAATTCATCCCTGCTGACATCTGGCGGAATCCTCCCCCTGCTCACGTTCACAGGGGATACCGCACGTTTGATGAGCGGCATGAGAAACTACCTGGAAGAAAATACTATTCAGGAATGGGTGAAGAAACAGGAACACGCATGGTGTATATGTGGTGCATCTAAGATCACATATCAACTTAACATGACACAGCAATAAACAACAGAACTGAAACCGTGCTTCTCAAACAAAGCTATAAAACAATATACAATTTGATGAATGATTACAACAGAGAAGGTCGACTAGCTGGCGTTAAACACAATATGGGGATGACTGTTATATGTTTTTATTTATAGCATAAAATTTGTGTGATGGCATCTGCCGCGATGACGGTGTACCGAAAATAGTGTCGTGATTACGTATTGGCGGCAATTTAATTTTTTTAAATACTTCCAGAATTGTCGCACATTTTATATTCTAAATTTCCAACCAGTATATTGAAGGCGCAAACTGTTTTTCTGTTGAGGAGAATGTCCAAACGACCCAACTCCGTGAGTTCGCAAATTTCTTACGCATTTAATTTTCAGTTCAAATGAATGAATGTGATCTGATCGATATTTGATAACGTTTTAGACAACTAGAGCGTGCACACCTAGAATATGCATAGAAACAAAACAAAGTATATCCTATCTTTTCTCATATGTTTTTGCTATTCCAGGCGGCTCTGGCCCCTATCTTCACGAACAAGAAGGCGAAACCTAGTGTTTCCGCGTCGGGTGAAGACGACACTCCATCGAGGGAAGACGAGAAAGAACGTGCTTGGAAGATACTTTCATGGAATGTGGCAGGCCTAAGAGGGATGGCAAAGGTATTTACATCAGAAAGGTCACATTTGCAATGCTCGAGGCGCTGAATAATAGCTAGAAAAGATATTGCAGGCTTCCATAGGTGAATTACGATTACAGGAATTTGATGTCAGGTTACTTGTGCCCGGTTACCTGTTACGTCCCAGAAAATAGGTTAGGTTACCAAAAAACAGTTGAATAGCCCATTCCATATAACCATCAAACATTTGTTTAACAATAAATTTGTTATAAGATCCAATTTTATCATAAACTCCCGTCTCTAACTGTTGAGTATTGACACATCTCGCACCGTTCCCTCCACCTAGAAATTGCACTTTTTCAGAAACAAAATCACAAATCAATTCTTCCTGAAAATGCCGACATTTTATTCCTTGGTGAGATCAAGTGCAAGGAATGGCCCACGGAGCTCGAATCTGATTTCAAGGTCTCTTCACATTCTCTGTTGTCGACTTACGAAGACACACACAACTAAAGTGTTTCATTTTTTAATCTACTTTCAATGAATGTGGCACTCGTTCATCAGTGAAAGATGAAACCACGAGGTGCAAAAAATGAAATGAGACCATGGTGGTTATTAAGATATTAAGGCAGTGTGGAATTCCCGATTATTTGTTTGTGCGATGTTCTTTTGATTCTAAAAGTACATTATTCTCACTAACACTAAGAAAAATACTGACCTATTTACCAATTCATTATATTTCCATTATATATCCTTCTCATATAATTCTCGGCTGTCACAACCCACTTAGTCCTAAAAGAAAGTTGGTGGACCGCGAGTATTTTTCTCTCTTACTGCAATACAAGCACGAATTCATTATCTCTCTTTCAACTCGTTTCAGCAATATCCTCATAAGACTCTCGCCGTGTCGTTAGAGAAAAATGGAGGATATGCAGGCGTGGCATTGCTGAGCAAAGTTAAACCAATTAAGGTTGGTTTGTCGGACGTGTTCACATCAAGAATCAGTTTTCCTTTCACATGACTAGTCACAATTCATCAATGTTAGATTGAAGGCGGTAAGGGTTGAACTCCAGTGACGTATCCACCAATACTTTTTCCGCTCCCGGGATCCCAAAAACGCTCCCGGGACATGGAAAACATATTGGTGGATACGACCACAGAAGATCAAGTGTATTTCACAAACGTTCAGTGCCGTTTTGTAGGTTTGGAAGGGTATCGACAACTCTGATTTCGATAGAGAAGGGCGACTGATCATCGCAGAGTTCTCCCGTTTCTTCTTCATCGGTGCATACGTGCCAAACAGTGGACGGGGACTGGTGAACTTAGACAAACGGCACAAGTGGGAGCAACTGTTTTTGGATAAGGTACAGCTGACACTTACTATTCTTCATGGCCAAAGGTAACTATTTAAGAAGAAAGTCTGTGTTATTCTGTTATTCAGTCTTATTCAGTCCTTGTGGTCATTCTCAGTAAAGCTTCTGATTCAGTATTTTTCCTGCCTGTTTCAGATTAAAGACCTCGATCGAACTAAACCTGTTGTTTATGGCGGAGATCTGAACGTTGCGCACAATGAAATAGGTGGGTGACGATTGTTACACTTTGTTGTCGTGGAGTTGAAAAAATATACAGCGGCTTGTTGTGAAACTGCATCGTACTTTTGATAGGATCTTCCGTTAAGAGCAGGACTGCAGTTTTTATTTTTGCTGTGTGTTATATATCTGTCTACTATTCGTAATATCAGATTTGGCCAACCCGGTTTCCAACAGGAACAAAACAGCTGGGTTCACTGATCAAGAGCGTGGGTGGTTCGGTACGCTGTTAGATGCAGGTTTCAAGTTGAGTTCAAATTCTTTGCTGATTGTTCTAATATCGAGAATGAAACTAAGTATATCTTCTTCCAAGTCCGGGCAAGTAGACGTAAAGACGGGTGCAAAATACGACACACGAGAACTTTTTCAATTCGACCGTATTCCAGCCTATTGGCGATTTCCAAGCATCATGCTCTAGTTTAGAGAAGAAACTGGACCGTATCTTTTCAGGATACCTTCAGAACAATGCACGAGGAACAGAAATTCTCTTTCTGGTCATATATGGGCAATGCAAGGTCGAGAAATGTAGGATGGAGACTTGATTATTACCTTGTCAGCGATAGGGTAATGCCCAAGGTAAACTGCTTCTTTTTAAATACTACAGGTCAGGCATGTGTCTAGTAGTGTACTAGCTGTTATACGTTTCAATAAGCTTTGAGGTTCCGGATCTCTCAAGAATCAAACTGTTAGCCATGGCACCTGATACCGAACAAATAGTTTTTACGGATATACCCATTTTTAAAATCAACAATACGGTTCCAAACCACGTAGCCAGGAACCATTGACTATTGTCCCAGGTTGAATGAAGTATGGATAATGCACCAGATTGCAAGATAAAACATATTTATTTCAGGTGACAAAGAGTGACATTCTGACCGAGATCATGGGTAGCGATCATGCTCCAGTATTACTCGAAATTGAGTTGTAATTGTCATTTGACGTATATCGTATATGAATACATTTTGTTCATGTCAGTTTATACAAATATAATACATCGTTATATACAGTTAGGAGCTTATCATCCTCTCAGCTTTGCCAACATTTGATCCAAATCGGTATCCGCTAGCGGTTGTGTTTCAGAAGTGGGAACGTTCGGGATCGAAGAAAGCTAAAATACAAATTCCTAAACTTTTGAATGACAATTTCTGCTTGCTATTTTAAATTCTAGTTCGTTTTCAAAGGTTTAGTTACCTACAGAAGAAGTTGAAAAAAATACACTTCAAATAAGCTGTGCTTAATGTATTGACTATCACGCGCAAGAAAACTGACGAGAGCATACCTTGCCGTTCATTTCTATTCCAATTTCATCGAGGACTTGAGAAACGACTGCGTCTTCAGCGGCACTGTCGGCAGGATCGGAGAAAATACCATCCATAGCTTCATTCAACATCTGAAAAGCGTTTCGATATGGTATATAAATATGCTGAAATATAAGACATATAACAATATAAAATGCGTAGAATACCTCTTCAGACATTCCAATGCGTTCTTGCGCCATTTGGAACTCTCTCATGTTCTTGGCCATCGAAGTTATAGGCATCTGTTTATCCATTGCTTTCATCGTGTTCACTGTTTCTCCCATGACATTCGACATTCTACCCATGGCGTACATGTGACTGAAAAATAAAGAATGATATCCAGAAGTTGACCTTAAGAAAGGTGCGCCCAAGTATGCGCTAGATACTTTTAGAAATTTCTTTTAGAAAAGTTAGAAATTTCTCACGATAGATAGCAACTGATTTTCGAAGAGCGACTCTCGGTTAGATTTGGTTTGTCCAAGTACCCGTATAGTACAATTATGAGGACACTAATGACTACAAGACAATATTGAATAGTAACCTGTTTTGTGATTGAAGTCCTGTAAGTTGAGCACTCAGTCCCACACTTTTGGTCCTGTGCTTTCGAAGTTGAACAAGCTGTTTCGCCAGTGACGAACACGCTTCTCTTTGACCTTGCTTGGCAAGCTTCCTGATTTCGTTTTCCTGCGATAAAAACAACTATGAAACTGATCGACAAACAGCTTTAACAGAGATCTAGAAAAAACAAACTGACTAGCTCCTTTTCACGACGATCCAGGGCTCGGCGATCACCTTCTAAATCGCGATTCGCTTTTCGCACCAAACGATTGTTCCCTCTCAGCTGCTCTGAACAGAACAAGGGATAACCAATGAAGTCATGAACACAACAAATCATAGTTGAGAAAGTATTATTAATAATGCATGAAGATTTGGCATCTGTCCAGTGAATTTTATCCGAAGGCTTCATACCTTTGAAGTAAACCTACTCTACATCGAATCAACACTTTTCGATCTGAAGATAATAATTACAACTTCAACTGGATTAGCAGTTTTGTTAAAAAAAAATAGAGGTTTTACCAACAATTATTAAATATATATATACCCACCTTTAGGATCCGGCTTTTTGAAGAAATCCATGGCCCTAGAAATATAGAAATCGAGAGCCGAATGATGACTTGTGAGAAGGATGATTCAACAAAACAAGTCGATGAAAACATCCAAGCAAAAGCGAACATTCGGTTGTGGTAGAAATAAGATTATAGACATTCAGATATAATATTTACCAACATGGTCGGAGAAGAATCTATTACAATTTTGCTCAAAAAGAGAATGGTTTCGATCGCGAAAAAATAAGACAGTGACTGCAAAATGAGTCAGCCAGCTTCCAATAGGCGCACCGACGTGAGGTGTGAAAGAAATCCGCAGAAACGTACCGTACTTCCAAAATCAAGTTTCATAATTTTTATATAAAATTTAAATTTTTTGTTATTTTTTCAAGATATATATTCAAGATTGGTAAATGAGTGGGGGGACATTGTACATCTTCGACATTGAACAATCACCCCCCCACAATTCCAAATGGGGGGTGATAGTACATACCCGGAACTGATGTACAATCACCCCCCACTCAACCCAAGCCTGTAGTAAATAAGCATGTTGTATAATCGCCCCCCAAAGGTGGGGGGGGGGGCGATTGTAGTACGGGCCCTTTTCAACCCATTTAGACCAGGGTGGGGGGCAAATGTAAACTACTCCCGACTTCTCACCCTTTTGATTGTAAAGAGTATTATGTCTTATTTTTCTGTTTCCTTTTTTGTTACCACTCACTTTTCTACGGAATAAAGTATTCATATATAGTAGTTAATATTTGAGCTATTTTGTAATGAACTTGTCGCCCATAGTTAACCTTTTTTGTTACCACTCACTTTTCTACGGAATAAAGTATTCATATATAGTAGTTAATATTTGAGCTATTTTGTAATGAACTTGTCGCCCATAGTTAACGAAATTGGAAAGTAGGTCAGTCATGGGAGCGGATGGAGGAACTATACCCAAGAGGTGTGAATTGGTCCAAAAGAAGAAGAAGTCAGAGAAGCTCGAAAAGGCCATCAAAAATGCCACCAAGTGGAAGAACTGTCAACTAACACAGCAGCCGTTGAAGGTATACGGTTATTGATGTGGTTTATATGGATATTATATTTATGTTAAATAATACTCCATAAGCGTAACTGAAATGTTATCATATGTGAGAAATTTAGATTTTATCCCACAAGCTTACTTGATAGAAGTGAAAAAAAAACTGTCTGTTGAATCAACTTTTTCCTTTCCGAATTACATGTTTTTTCTTACCGATTTTCACAATTAGTATGCTTATAGAATTACTGTTTACAATTGTTCATGTAATTTTTAATTACAGAAACCAATCATTGCTTGTCGGCTCGGAAAGTTATATAGCAAGGAAGCTGTAATCGAGGCTATTCTAACGAAAACGATTCGAAATAGTGAGACTGCATCTCATATAAAAGGATTGAAGGTGAGCAATACTTAGTGCTCTTAGGGAAGGCAAACAAGTTGTAAACTTTTTCAAATATGATGTGTAGTTTCGTATAACAACTGAATTTATCACTTGAAGGACTTCAAAGAGCTGAAGCTGACTGTGAACAAAGACTACAAGGGTGACTGTGAAGAGGTGAAGGGAGATGCCTACCTGGATCATAATCAGGTACTTTTCGATTCAATTACCTTCTGTGATTTTGAAACAATGCGTTACAAACATTCGATAGCAGAAGATATATGCGATGGCGATGGCACTGTATTTTCTAAATTGGTTTTTGACTGACTTGCCGCGCAGATATTCTCTTTTAACACGTGGATTTTTGGGTACAATAATTGTCAAATATAAAAAAAATATTTTGAGTAAATAGGATGCTGTTTTTATTCAACGCCACGAGAATTTTTTTCTTTCAGACCCAGTTTATTTGCCCCGTGACTTCGGCTCCCATGAACGGTAATCAAAATTTTGTTGTCAATTGGAAGTGCGGATGCGTTTTTTCGGAGAAAGCTCTACAGGAGGTACGGTGTAGCATTTACTTTCACGCCTTCACCTGTGTAAACTCATATATTTATCGCTTTCTTTTCGCATTCTGCCGGAAATAAGATGTTCATTTCATTTGAAATTTTCATTATTTCACTATAGTCAGCCTGTACACACGGTGACAGCAATCAATATAGCTTCCTGAACTCTCTTAGAAAAATATTTTAGTTCAAAAATGATAATCGCGTTTGTCACCTGTTAAAGCTTCTCATAGATATAATTCAATATAGTTGTAATTCATTTCCGCTTACGAAAAATTCGTCTCTAGGTGAAATCGGATGTATGCCACGGTTGTGGTGGGCCATGGAATGAAGCTGATTCCGTCCAATTGAATCCCGATCAGGAGCTCCTTGAAACATACCAGCGTAAATTGGCAGCCGAACGAGCGGAGAAAAAGAATAAAGACGGCCCCAAGGATAGCAAAAAAGAAAGTGGGTGTTTCATGTATTCCATGTATAATGTGAGTATTTCATGTATTCTATGTAGAAAGCGAGTATTTTACATAGTTGTTTGAACTATATGTATGAATAGCGACAATTCAAATTCATCCCCTCCCACTTTCGTAGGGGTCGATCACCTAAGAATTGTTATAGAAATGCAACTCGCGCAGCGCTCTCCATGTACATGCTTTGACATTCTTATATTTATATTTACAGAACCGGATTCGAAAAAGACAGAAAAGAGAAAGGCCGACACAGATCTACAGTTGGATCCCAGCAAGTCTGATGCATACAAAAGACTCTTCACAACCTCCAAAGAAGCGAAGGCGAAACCTGAGGGTCACTGGGTCACCTACAATCCCCTCTATTACTGATGGTCTCATTCTGTTCGGATACTTCACCAGCGAGAAGTATTCTAACTTTGATGTATATATCAACGTGATACAATAAATCTTTCAAGACGTTATATATTATAACATTACCAAACGGGTTGTGTCCGAGTGGATATCTTATTATTTAGATATATTTTTGTAATCCAGTGGTTGATAGATGTGTGTATGTATTAATATATGTTTACAGCCCTTGTCCAATGCTGTCCCTGCCGCGCATTGCTGGTCGGCAGGCGGTACTGAATGCCACGATCGGCAGTACACGAGCTGCTGTTCCTTCATTTGCCCGTCTCCAAATAAGACACATATCTTCAAAAGATGTCTTCCAGTTTGAAACCCCTGTGAGTGTTCACTACAAACCCAATTTTCAGTTTGAAACCTGTGTTCCCACTACAAACCCAAATTCAGTTCCCGTCATACACCACTAAGGTCGATCTAATCCACAAAAAAGGGTCCGTGTTTAAATTTTAACACGTGAAAAATAATGATTTTGCATCGAAAATAAACTTTCTAGTTTTCGGCGTAAAAGTAGTCCGTTTTTCAATTTTTCTTCTTGCTAGTCGGACAACTAATTGGTTTCAAAAAGTCAGCGGCCTCTGTCCATTTGTGTATATAATCCGATACCCATCATACTACTGGTGCATTAAACGCCGGGATTCAACATTGAGATCATAGTGCTAATATTTTCAGCAGGCGCCAGGGTTTGAAATTCCCGCTGTTCCATTACCTCCCACGCCGGGCAGAACTATAGAAGAGATGATTGAGGTTCGCTTTTGATAACGATTGGTTGTAAGTCCTGTCGTATAATTCAAAATCATTACAATTGTTGTTGCAAATACTATGGTACAAGAACTTCTTATTTCAATGTTATTGACTAGAAAAGGAGATTGTGTACAGTGGCGTATACAAAAGTGCAATATACATCTCTCCATTCATTGATTGTGTGGTAGTTTACCCGTCTTGAAATAGGTTTCTACCTCGATACGCTTCTTCAAGTTCTGAACCCATCATGCAGCTTTCTAATTGTTTTTTGTTTTGTTTGAAGGGCGGAGAATCTGTATTGTCAGAACTGGGTCTCATTTCGTGGTGGAAGCCGTCCAGTTATTTCAGAATGGCTTTGGAAGGGATTCATACCTACGCTGATATTCCGTGGTGGACAACCATTGTTGCAGGTCTGCCAACATAATAATAATAACATAATAATGTTTATTTTTTCTACTTTTAACATTTCATTAAAGTTTGGTTATGAACGGAGTTTTCGCTATTGAACTCTTGTACCTGTTTTTTTATTTGGTAAACTCATAAATTCGAAGTTGCTTTTTTTTGTAACAGATTCTTTTTCAGCAACGGTGGTGCTTCGACTCGCCTTAGTGATAGTACCGGTCATGTCACAGCGACTGGTTGCTAAACAGTCTTATTACAAGAAAGAACTGGATGAATTCAAGGAAAGAATTGATGATGCCAAAAAAGAGGGAAACAACATGCTGCGTATGTGTTTTCCATATCTCAAAATTTAAATGTGACTTATAGTTTGGAAACCCGTAATATAAAACTACTTTCCTGCCATACTCGGACAATTCTCAGCCAACAGCTACTTTTGTAGCAGTCTCGGCGAAACCGTGTGTACCTTGCTAATCGCAGATGATTAGCGTAAATGTTTTGGTTTTAGAATAGGGTGTTCAAAGCAGCTGACCTCTTTCGAAGTTATGCTATTTTCTTATCATGACCGCAACTTTATGTTTCCACCTTGACATTTGAAGTGATCTTGGGTTGCCTCATCTTGTCTCTATGCTATCAGTAACCATAACATGTTCAGAACAACAGATATTCCTGGAGCAGCGCGACTTCCTCTTATCGAAAGACATCAGAATGGGAAGACAGTTCATGATTTTAATCGCCAACGGAGGTGTTTTCGCCACACAATTTTTCGCCATAAAGAAGATGATTGAGGTTTGTGATTGTTTTTTTTTAGCGTTGAACCCGTGCTTAGCTCCTTAGATCTCACATCAGCATCATTTGTGTTCTTTACTGTGAAGAGAGTTTTGATTAAAGAAGAACGATTATGTGGACCAATCCCATCCCGTTTGTCTGGTGATAAATGTGTATAGTGGTCAGTACAATACAAGTGACCGCCGGGCCGGTCCATTAAACTGCAATTGAAAAATGTATTGCAGTTTAAAGGACTGAAGCGTTGAGATTGGACCACATAATCGTCCTTCTTTAAGTGATCGTTTTCAGGTGAATTATCCAGGATTGTCAACTGGTGGCACTGCCTGGTTCACGGATCTCACACTGGCCGATCCCTATTACGCCCTTCCCTTCATCAGTGCTGCTACTATGGCTCTCGTTTCTAAAGTAAGTCTTTACCTCTGTCTCCCTCTATCTCCCACTCTTTCTCTTGCTGTCTCCCCCTCTTTTTTTTCTCACTCTCTCTCTCTCTCTCTCTCTCTCTCTCTCTCTCTCTCTCTCTCTCTCTCTTCGGAACAAACTTTTAAAACCCGTTGTTCCAGGTGGGTATTGAAATGGGTACCTCTACCGACCAAATGACGCCCGCTATGCGCCTGGGAATGCAATATGGATTGCCTGTCATCATTTTTGCAGTCAGCTCACAGTTTGCGTCGGTGAGTTTGTTTTGTTATTGGATTCGTTGAACCTTACTCACATGAACTGGCCCAATATCCATTAATTTCAATTATAATGCGTTTAAAGACAACTGTGGGAATGTTCAAATGACATTTGTTATCATTCACCCCCTTTTTCAGGGTCTGTGTGTCTACTGGTGTGCTTCGAATATGGTGTCGCTCGTGTACTCTGCTGCATTCAAAACTCCTGCCATAAGAAAGTCAGTTCATTATCGTTATATCATCATCCAAGAATAAGGTCAAGTATGTACTGCTCGAAAATTGCTGTCAATTTGGTTTCAATCACTTGAAAATTCTTTGTTTTTGAAAAAATATCAAATTAAATATGTTGCTTTATTCTCATAAACAGAAGCGCATTCATTCACGTATCAAGCGTAAAAACTCATTTGCTGTCTTCATTGTTTCAATAGTTTGTTGGTCGAAGTTATGCGTATCGTTCAACCGAAAACAATAATAGTACTTTGTACGAGACCAAAAGCTGTGTGGAAACTAGAAGGAGACGGGGCGCAGACGTCATTTTTTTTCAGGGTTTTCAAGATCCCGCCCGTCGTCGTACATGCGGAGGCGGTGAAAAAACCAGGTGCTTGGAAACAGCTGATGGCAAATATGAAAGGTACGCGAGTATTCAGGGCATACGTGAGGCGACTTTCTGGTCCACAGAGAATGATTGAAAATCGGGTGTCTCATCTGGGTGACCAAACTACAAAACTGGGTTGGAAGTGAGATTTTCACCACTTGAGGCGACCATTTGTTGAAATTAGGGTAGCTCATAGTCTCTGTTTTATAGAAAAACGGGTGATTTGATGAACCATCCAACGAAGTCGTCCTACGTTTGATTCAGGCAATTTTGTCATATTAATCGGCACGAAAAAGTGAAATCTGTGAGAGTTATATAAGTTGACAATTAAATTTTGAGTGAGTGTTGGATAGACGCTCTCTACAAGCACTTCGCGTTCAATTCATTTTCATATAGTATCTTAGTTAATGTGATGTTTCTTCCATGTTTGTCTGCGGTTCCAGATAATAAGACGATACCACCAAGTCTGTCGCAGTTGAAGGAACAGGATGCTCAACAGTTCAAGAAGGCTGGGCGAGGAAAGCCAATCGTCAAGTGAAGACGTGTTCTTAGTAGAATGTGAGAGATTCGGTCGTTGTTGTTTCCTCCTTTTATTCATATATCGGTTTTCCCTCCAGCAATGTAAGCCTTGCAAAGCAATCTCTCCAGCTGGCTGTGCAAGTCTTACCGTTTCTCGTCTAGTCTTTCTTTGCAACTTATGAGAATACGGCTTACCCGGCAATAAGGTTTACCTTATTCTCGTTTTCGATCCTAATAGCTTGGAATTTTAGAATTGTTCAAACAGTTAGATGTTATAGAAGGCTCGTTTCACCAGTTTGGCGTTTTGTCTGCTGCCGCTTGTAGGCTGGACTACTTGTTAAGAGCACCGTCTCGCTATAATTTCTTAAAATGTTATTTTGACAAATTCACTACGTCCACGCGAAAACCCGGCAGAAGAAGTTTGTTCTAGTTCAGTGAAATGGGAACTTTACAGCTAGTTTTGTTGAGCGACACGGTGCCTTTAAATGAAACGGGTGGAAGCTGACCGGGTGTCTTGGGTGGCCCGTTGCAACATTCGAGTTGTTCCAATGTGTATTTGTCTCTCCAATTGAGGACATTCACATCGACCCTCGAACCCACTTCGTACCTATTGTCATTAGTTAGTTAGCCGTCATGTTTCAATGATCTATGCGACGCGATGTTTTGGAAAATTCTGTTATGGCATAGATTGTTACATTTTGTTGTTATCTTACTCTATCTGTGTTTTTTTCTCATTAGGTGTTTCTATTTGTTAGTTTATTGAGTTACATATATTTAGAATAGGTAGTAATGAAATGTTTCTTTTGTTGTTCGTATTATGTATGACATTTTGCGATAAGCGAAGAAAGGATATATGTATTATAGTCGCATAAAAGAATCAGCTTAGTGATGGTGCAATTCCTTCAAAGCCTGTAGTTCGCAATGTTGCGCCTAGATATACAAACTAATGTGAAGAGTGTTGAGTGGTACTTGACTTCTCTAATACGAAGCAGCGTTCGATTAGTGCTGCAAACTTTTCCCAACAACAACCACGCATTCATTATACGAACTTTATTATAATAGGTTCATTTCACAAATAACGCTTCTGTATTATCAATAGTAGATTTTCATTAATTCCGACAATACAGCAGAACGATAGACAATACTACTTGGATATATTTCTTCATTGTTGTCGTAGTTAATAAAGTCTCCCTGACGTTTACTCCGGGCCAATTACACATGCAACCGGGTTGCATGCAACCAAAATGCAACCAGGTTGCATGTGTAAAGACAGTTTGGTTGCTTTCTAAATGCAACCGGGTGGCTTTCGGTTGGTTTTCAAATGCAACCAAATTGCATTAAAAACCGGAAAATGTCCAAAAATTGAGTGTTTGGTTGCATTTGAAAAGCAACCAAAAGCAACCCGGTTGCATTTGGAAAGCAACCGAATTTTCTTAACACATGCAACCCGGTTGCATTTTGGTTGCATGTGTAAACCGCCTTTACTCCGCATTCCTTACATTTTGTCGAGGCTAACAGCCAGTTGTCAACAGTAAATGAAATAATATATGATAAGGTACAAGAGTTGAGCTACGATTTAAGCCTAAACACTTTCTATGGTCATTTCCTTCCGGACCGATTTTTTTCTTCCCGACCATAGTTCGGTAAAAAACCGAACCGTTCTGTAGTCAAACCTGAAATAACTTTTGCCGCAATAACAAAGCTCATGTATCACAAAAATAGTTATAATGTTCGGGTTTCCTATAGCATTGCGGTTGAATGGGTATATTATAGGTGTAGCCATAGCAAAGTTGTAGTTTGGTCTGTGCAGCAGAATATTCGCAAAACGACTGAAACTTGCGGATTAAAGTGAAACACAGCAGAAAAAGGTAGTAACCCATGCTAAACTGCTGGGCCTACAGCTAGAGACCAAATCTTCTTTGTAGTCTGATCTCGAAACACGCCGTTACTCATAAGTTTCGACCGCAACGCATTGAGATCGCACTACAAACACAGCGGGACCGGGCAACGCAACTGCTTTAGAAGGAGCGAACCCTAAAACCTGATCTGAAAAATATTAGGCCTATATTTTGTGCGGTACCCTAGGTTGCAAATGCGCAAACTGTTTTTTGTGGTAGTTCAAGCTGTTAGGTACCCTAAAAGGAAGAAAGTGACCTAGTCGGGATCTCAGCAGGCTCTGACATTACTGTAGTTGTGTCAGGTTTAAAGCCACGTACTTGTGCTTTATCGGCACGAATGGTGGATGATATTTTGAAATGATATTTTATATAATTATTCGGCTCCCTTACAAACTCACTAAGGTTACGAGAAAGCGAATTATTTGATTAGAGTTATATACATTTCCTTCACTGAAACCTTCATTTTCTCAGCACGTGAAATGCCGCTTCAAAAAATTCACGAAGAATCCATCTCAAAAAAGTTGAGTTGTTCTCGTTCAGTTTCATCTCATAAACTGCGTAATTTTCTCAGAGGCTTTCACACTTTGCCCCAAAAACCATTTGCGTTACGTAATTTCATTAGCATTGACTTGGCGCACTCGCAAAAAATCGGGTAGGTGGTGCTACGCTTTCGAAACATTACATATTGCAGCAACATCTTTTTTGCTGGATCAGTCGCTGACTTGTTGAGATGTATTTAACATATTACAAGTCAAAGCAGGACGATTATGTGGACCAATTCCGTGTCAACGGTCCTTTAAACTGCAATTGAAAATGTATTGCAGTTTAAAGGACTGAATCGTTGCGATTGGACCACATATTCGTTCTTCTTTAAGGGTTTTCCATTGATGTTACTGGGCAAAATATAGTTCCGGCTCCGCTCTGAACTCAGTTTATGGGGTTCACCTCATGCAAACCCGTCCTACATTACTAGATCGACAAAAACTGGCGGTACACCTCCATCTGACTTCGTGCTATGGACAAACACATTTCTATTTTTCTTTCGCTCGAGAGCTGTGCTCGAAAAATGCGTCAAAATTATCGAATTGATTATCGAAACCTTATCTGAAGTATGGTTTTTCATTATTATGACCTTGTTTCATTATGACCTTGTTGAAACGGTCAGGGTTTTTGAGCACAATGTGGGTGATAACTAGATCGTTGGTGACCGCATGGTACAGCTCACGTTTATCATTTGTGTGAATATTTTCTTGAGATTGGACCTACTGTGTTTCAGATCAAACTACAACTCTAGTTTGATAGTACCTTTTTGATTCACTCTATACGATAGTCGTCTACATCGTCATAAATAGGTGATGTCCGAGTCTGGGGTGCAGTCTAGAAAGAGCACAACTTCTGAACTTTGCCCAAAACTACACTGTGATCAAACTACGAAGACATCAGAGTGGGAATACATCATCGTACTTCCCTGGAGCGATCCCCATAACTGACGGTAAAGTGCGTAGATGTGTGGCATAAGCTGGGAAGTACATTCGAAAATGTAATTAAGATGCGAAGGGGTGATGTCATTGCGAAAATTCGACAACAATGAACGGGTGCGAATTCTTTATTCAACCCGGTTCCTCGTGAACAAACGCACACTTTATCGCCTTGATTTCTAGAGCAAATAGCTCTTGAATGAAATAATTCTGTTAGCGTCTCGCCGCCTTTTTGGTGAAACTTGGAATCACACCATAAATGAATAGAAAGTTCACGTAAAACTTGGAGACACGTGAACTGTATCACGATTTCTTTTACCGTTGTATTCGAATTTCATTCCATTATTATTACTTTTTGTGAACATACTCATCCTGTATAAACGACACTTTTGTTATGTTGTGGTTCTTTTCACGAACGGAAGCTACCAGCTCTGATCTGCCCCATTTTTTTATGCTCTAACCTCCCACAGAAAAGAATGCGTCGACGAGAAGAAAAGAACATTGAAACTTAACCATATAGTTATTTGTTGCTAGCTACAAGACAAAAAGTCTTAAGATAGAAAAAACTTCATTATGTCAGCTAGCATGTATTCTAAGCTGAATAAAAAAATGTGTTAACGTGTCATTTCCACAACAGTTACTTTTGTGCAGAATTCCGGACGCTATTAATTAAATTTGTTAATTAATAAAGTTTCTTAAATTTTTCCTTGACAACATTTGAATTATTCATTATGTTCCATCCTATCTGTTGTTTTTGAATTCTGATGTAACATATTGGCCAAAACTTTGTCTGTGCGAAAAAAACAAGCCAATCGCCGGCGAATGTAAGAAAATGCAACAGCGCCACTCCGAACATGCCCTGTATTTTACGAAATCGCGTTTAGTCGAAACAGTTCAAGAACCGAACGGTTCGGAAAAATACTGTATTTTTTAGTCGAAACGCCGAAAAATCGATTTGTATTCCCACCATGCTGTATTTTACTGTAAGTACAGTAAAATACTGTAACACAACCAGGGACGTTCTGAGCAGTGATAACCTGGCCATTCGAAAGATTTGTAAAGGTCCCCTTCTGTCCTCGAACAAAGTGACAATCTGTCAACATGAAACTTTACTTTCTTGTCCTTGTTCCAAGCTCCCTCTTTTCTCAAAACAGAAAACTAATGGCACTTTTTGAGCTGTTTTAGCTTGTGCTTCTAACATACTAACTGATAATATGTGGTGGCTCCCTTAAAGGAGCTGCATCATCTATCCGTGTCGGTTCTTCTTTGACCGCCGCTCACAGTCTGTCTCGTCTTCCTTCCTTTTTATTGATTGATCTCTCCCCAGTCCACCTGCCTGCCCGACCTTTTCTCTCTTCTAATACGCACCCGCAACACCAATCCATCTCATTCCAATCTATATTACAGTCTAATTTGCACTATTATTCCTGCTAATATTGCCCTATCTCCCTATTCTTGAAATACGTTAATCTGCTCTGTGTTCATTTCGCAGAGTTCCGCCTTTTCGTTAATCGTCTGATTTGTTTTCTGGCCTATAAGCATGGATATAAATGTTATTCATCTGACGTGCTGGTTGAGATATTTCCTCGTTTCTGGCTCTGCTCAATACAACTTTAGTCTTCTTCAATGTAAATGTGAATTTGTGAATGGCTGGCCAGCCGGCTGGGGCATCCAGACAATTCAAGAAAATGGTTGGTTTTCTCTCAAATTTGAGAAACTGCGGCCGTTTCTGATGATAAATTGAAAGTATCAGTTTGAGGTATAATTTGAAACGGGTTCCTTTTTTTAACCTAATCCGAACCGGTGGTTACTAGCTGGCAGCTCACCACGATTTCTCTTTCAATCTCAGTCTCCATCTCGACTAAGTGTTTTTCAATCTCGGAAATGGATAAGCATGCCAGTTTTAATTAGTAAACCCTTAATTTCCCTTCGAATAGGGTTTCGGTGAGATGAATGAAAACCGTTTCGTGACTTTCGTTGGGGACAGAGGGCTTTTTGCCAAGCTCAGGGACTTGCCGTGAAATGCATAGATTTCTCAAATATCTTTGTTATTCTTGCCAATCTCACCCTGTGTTGTTTGACTATGGGTGCGAACCGATGAGACGACCCAATGCTGCATCTCATATTATATTGTGGGTTCTATCGTTGCTCTCGCCCTCTCCTTCGCTCTCCTTTATTGCCAGTAGCAAAGGATATTTGATATTGGTTTCCCGGTTTAAGCTCATCAGACTCATCAATTAGCTAGCACGCAGCCTCCTTCTTATTCGATGGTCCTTACGATTGGTGAATAGCGTTTTTTTGTCAATATATCAGACTGCGGCATACACAATCTCCTGGCTTGCGCGCTGTCTCATATTTGCCACGTAAATTGTATTCCACACCACATTCATGCATAGAATTGTACAATTCCTTACCCAACTTTTGGTGTCAACGAGTTGGTAGTGGAAAGGAAAGCACTGCCGAAAATATAACCCGGGACCGAAATATAATCGGGGGCCAATGTTAAATAGTACCCATCATAGCTAGATTAGAAGTTGTTCAACTTCGCTCTTTTTCACCGCTAGAAACGTTTTCATTTTTGTTTCTTTTTCAAACATTCTTAAGGTTGGCCTGTTCAACCTTTATTCCGTTTTCCAGCTGTGCCATCGGTGGGCTATTTAGCCGCGTGTTGCCTTTGCGTGCTCATTTCATACACTTTACTTTTCTCACCGTCTTTTTGCGCATAAATATTTTAATTCGCCGGCGGCCCCTATTCATTCACTCACTATTGATCTAAAGACATTTTACCTCTCTTTTGTTTACACACACTCATCCAGAAAGTATTTTATTAATGAGGTTACCGATTACTGGATTTCTGGCTATAAACCCGACACTTGTAGTTGGATGTTGAAATGACGTGATGCGATTTACTATCTATTTCCGACCACACGCAACGATTTAATGACTACATTTGCTTGATTAATGTAATAATTAATGTCCAAATCTCAAATATATGTAGATTCTCAAATTTCCAGTTTAGTTTCTCACCAATTCTCGCGCAAAAACTCTTCTTCATTATCAAGATTGTTCATTTGATTGACTTTGCCCACGCCGTCAGTTTTTCTTCTTCATCAGAAATACTCAGCATGAAGGTGTTTGTTGTTTTACTGGTTGTTGTTTGTTGTTTACAATAGTTGATGATCAACTCGTGAAGTAGTTGTTACTGAGTTCACCTTACCACCAGTTCGCTTCGCTGTGAAAAAATGTGTTCAGAACGTTATATGTTGTTTCTTTCGTGTTCTAAGAAATTAATATTCTACTTACAGAAGAAGGCCACCCAGTTATGCCTCTCTAATCTTCACCATTCTGCCGGCGAACGACTGACTTTGCTTGTATTCTACTTTCTAGGAATTCCTGATATTTTTTTTCAATTCACATATCTCAATAATATCGGCTATTGATTACTCTTGATTCCAACCCGGGTGTGACCATGGATCACTCGGAGCTTATGGCAGAAATGCCGGAAATTGAGAAAATGACTCCTCAAGAGAGAATAGCCTTGGCCAAGTGAGTTTTGCGACATTTCATTGAAGATTGTTTTGGGTGTTATGTTAAAAGTTACATAGTTTTCGGATGATTGTACGAATGTTTTTGCGGTTGGCGTGGGGGAGATGTGATAATCTAGTTGTAAGACTGTTTCTATGTCCTATTCGGTCTAGTCCTATGCATGTTATTCCTCCCAACGCGGTGTCAATTGAGCGAATTATATATCTAAACGAGTTTATGGCCTACCGGTTACCTGTAAGGTAATACAGAAGGGTTACCATGGGCCATAAACCGGTTAGGTTACCGAAAAACCCGGTAAGATATAGAATGATAGATTTCAAGATCAGTTTCTGGTGTCTTTGCAGAGATCGTCGTCATTTCCAACTGCAGTCGAACCACGACAGAGAACGGGCCCTTCCCCCGCCGCGCCCCCGCAGACCGCGTTTGAGGTTCAGTCCCGAAGTCACGTTATTGGAAGCGACGGGCAGAAACGACTCTCATGAAGGTTTGTCATCAAACGTAGGGCGATATCGTTCAATCCATTGATTCACCCGTTTCCTTACAATCACGGTTTTGAACTACCCAAATTTCAACAATAGTCACTCTTTACTATTTTAAACATAATCTGGCACCCTGTTTTGTAGTTTGGTTACCTAAATAATATGCCTCATTTGCAACGAATTTCTGTAGACAACAGAATCGCCTCATGGTCGTAAGTAATCTAGCTTTGTTTCCATATACTTTTTTGATACGCTTGACTTTTAGCGCTTTTACCCAAGGCTATCAACCACTGTCGAGGGTACAACTGCAGTTATTTGTCTGTAATACAAGCGCGGGCTAGATCGAGAATTCTTGCAAACACTTCATTCACTCATTGGCATCTTGCCAAGATTTTCGGGTCACAATTTGTTACAGAAAACACTTTGGTATGTACTATACACTTTGGTATTTCAAAAACGTCGACCAACTCTTTGTTTCAGTGGAGCGTTTGTTACTCGAAGGAGCTAATCCGAATTCTCACAATGAGGATGGACTCACCCCCTTGCATCAATGTGCTATCGATGATAATCAGCAGGTCCTTTTTCCTTTACTCGTTTTCGGTTACATTTCTCACGATCCGAACAAGAACATAGTTATAAAATCTCCTATCTGTATCTATGTTCTCACTGATTTGTATTTCCATTCAACCAACTATATCTCGATATACTAAGCGAAGCAACGCATCGAGTTTCTACTGTAGGTTATTCTTTTCTGAAGGAAGTAAGGAAATGTGACATTGAGATATTATGTATATGTGTGTAACTCTTCCCTTCCAGATTATGATTCTGTTGCTCAAGCATGGCGCCGATGTAAATGCTCAAGATACGGAACTGTGGACCCCTCTTCACGCGGCCGCGTGTTGTGCTCATATTGCCGTTGTTCGAATTCTCATATCCCAGTAAGTATTGTTACGTCAAGTTACTGCTTTATTCATATTTACGCTGTTCGTTGGTCTAGTATCGCATTGACACGCCAGTGAACTCCGAACACTCTTTGAAAAGAATTTATCTTCGGTGAAAGTACGGTATTTTTCGGAATTGCATTTGAATAACTATAAGATCCGAAATTGAGGAGAACGTTGCGTGTTTGTTATATTTTATTTCTGCGCCTGCTTTTGAAAGACGTTTTTGAGTCTGTGCGAAACTTGCCGATGCATCCATCTACTAGAAATAAATCGAATAGTCACGTAAAGTTAGCATTCTAATGAGGCATCGTGCACTTTGTTTTTGCACGTTTCTGAGCAATTGACTAACAGTATATCAAAACGACTGGTTCCATGTGACAAAACAGTATATATATATATATATATATATATATATATATATATATATATATATATATATATATATATGTTTCAGTGGTGCCAATTTGTTGGCTGTGAATGCGGAGGGAAATATGCCGTACGATATCTGTGATGATGAGAACACCCTAGATGCTATAGAGAGTGAAATGGCAGCTAGAGGAATCACACAGGTAACATCCGTCTTTTTTTAGAATGTGATACCTTTCCCATTTGGAGTGTATAACCTTCACTTAACAACGTTAGATTACACTATTGGAAACCATTTAGGTGTTTAAGGTAAAGGTTTCACCTCAGCGCCGCCTATGCACGTGTTAGTTTGACGATAGGTGTATCGAGGCTCAATTATCAAATCTTTCAATTCGTAGAGTGAGTTACTGTGCTTTGGTCTCTAACTTCAACCTCGTTTTTGCGAGTTAATGTTAAATGTTGTTGTAATCTGTCAAATTGTTTTCGCTTCCCTCACTTGATATTTGATGAATATCCGTTTATGCATCTATCCATTCATTCAGGCGTTCATTGACGAGCAGAGAGGTGCCCCTGAGAAGTGTATGTTGGATGAGATGAAGTCCATGCATCAACAAGGTCTTCCCCTGGATGCTCGCCAACCCGATGGAAGCACTTTTGTTAGTCAATTTATCCGTCATTTCATAAGAAACAATTTACCTTCGCCACATCTTTGTTTCTAGGGTTGATTCAAGAAAGTGAACAAAACGGGTGTACCTCACTAAGGAAGAAAGGAAGTGTGGTTATTTGTGTTAAATTGAAATTCAAGTGGATTGAGTTACAAAACACATACTCTTTGACAATTTTGGGCTTGAGTTAGGAGCAGTTCTCATTTCGTTGCGAGACCCCTTGCAGATTTGCCTGAAACTCAAATTGAAATCCCGAGAATTTTGAAATTTATTTTGAGTTTATTTTACTTGTTGTTTACTTGATTATTTTACAGTTGCACATCGCAGCTGCGAACGGCTACTACGACGTGGCCGCCTTTTTGTTACGTTGCGGGGTGTCTCCGCTGGCTAGGTCGGTCATTTTCTATTTACCACCATTCTTTGGCCAATTATCTACCTAGCCTTATGTAACCCTCTTTCCAGTTACCGTTCAAACTAACGGTAAAACTCTGATTTTGTATCACATAATGAATCAGTAACCGTTTTTTGATTCAGATGAATGTACGGTAGCTAGAAGGCTAATATGTTCTTTGAAAAGACATCTCGTTTTTCTATAAGAATGCGCCAAACTTTTTTGGACTTTTAGGCAACCGTTCTCTAGCTATGCAAATTGCAAACATTTGTTCTGTCGCGAAATATAAAATGGCTTCAAGCATTTGATTCATTCACGTAGCAGTCTTGGTTAAAAATGTATGAATGGTTAATTTTGTAGAGACAACGATTTGTGGCAACCGATTCACGCAGCAGCTTGTTGGGCTCAACCCGACCTGGTAGAGCTAATCTGCGAGTATGGAGGAGACATCAATGCAAAGACGAGTACCGGTGAAATGCCCGGAGGTGAGCAATGTTCACTCCGGTATAGGAGTCTAGAGACGAAAGGCTGACACTACACGTTTCTGCGGTGTGTGTAGTTGGATCCCGCTACGTTTCGGGCATCATTGGGAAGATGTGATGTGTGTTTGTAGATGAATCTGTAAAACATATTTGGTTTTTGCTCCCGAAAATACGTGCATGTTGTTCAAGATTTATTTGCTATATATTGCTGTCATACTTATCGTGTGAGTTTTTTCTTCCGACTATATGCGTATGTTGTTTAAGATTTGTGCGAAGATCCGACCACGCGGGCGGTCATAAATACAATGCAGCAGCAGGAGGCTCGCAAGAAGAGACTGGCCTTCGGAGTGCGAGACAGCAGAAGGCAGAGCAGAAAGTGGGTCGTATACCTAATAGAATGTATCAAGTACATAGTCATTCAGTTAGAAAGTGAGTGGTATACCTATGTGGAGTGAATTGTTTCAATTACATAGTGTTCCAATTAGAGAGTCAGTGGCTATGTGGAATACATAGTCATTCAGTTCATATCCACAAGAATACCTCATGTGATTTGGAAAAGTATTACTCCATTTAAATTGGGCTTCCTTCTCAGCGTTGTTTACGTTTGAGGTGGTTGTTATGTACAAATACTTCACACTTGTATTCTCGGCTAGAAATTATGATCACAAAACGGCGCCCCCTTTTGACAAAATATAGAAAACTTGACTTTTTTTGATGCGAAGCTGGTGGTTTCGAGTATTTGCTATCAAAAAGCGGGGTTATTTTTAGAAGAGAAAGTATGAAGAGTGTTTGATATCATACGTGAGGTGACTTTGTTGTCCACAAAAATCGATTGAAAATCAGGTGTTTTGAATGGTTACCAAACTACGAAACTTGATAACTTAGGGAGGTGAGGTTTTTTAGAAGTAAAGGGCACTATTGTTGAAAATAGGGTAGTTCATAAGCCCTATTTTTGAAAAAAAAACGGGTGATTCAATCAACCATCCAACAAAATCGCCATACGTTCGGTTTGATTGCAGGAGAAAGAAGTTTGAATCTCCCCAACAAGCGGCGACCAGTGGAGACAATCCGTTCTCGGCCCGAGGCGCCATCCGAAGACTCTCCTTGCGAGATCGAAGTGGAATGACGTTGGCCAGAATTGAGGCACAGAAGGAGGGCGCCGACATCATACGGTACCAAATCATATCATCCTTCATATTATAGTCGTTGCCAACGGAAAGGCAGGAGGGCACTGTATATCTCTCTTTCCGCTGTGTACATGTCTTCGATTCCAAAGCTTGTAGGTTATGTGCCCTAATAGCGCAGCGGTTAGCGCCTGCTACAAAACTTTTGCTCGCAGGTTCGATTCCGGCGAGAGACAGATATTTATAAATTTGACACTCACTATATGCTGTGCAGTCGTTTCTCTCCACACCGAATGAGTAGTTATTTCACTGTTCTGACCAGCTAGTTATAGTACGGGTCCAGGTAGTACTGCCGCTTCTCGAATGATCAACTGCAGGAGGGTTTAGCAATGTACACTAGGAGAAGTATTATCCAGTTTCTCTTCAGGAGTAACGTCATTCTACTGGAAATTAATGCAGATATATCGTCCACGATAGTACCAATCTACCTATACCTGTATTGTTGTTTTCTTAAAAGTGGTGCAATTTCCATTGGAAAGAGTTTAGGAACGGCTCCGGTCTATCGAATTCGCCAAGTTTCCTTCCTAAGTTTGTTTCTCGTTACTCCTTGTTTGTGTTCGAATGTTGTGTTTCAGATCATGGTCAAAGGAAGATGTATCGAAAGGAGAGGTGGCCGCTACTCCCCAGCCATTGCACAGCCATCGTGAATCGCCCAACAAAAGGGTTCTCAAGGTTGGTTGCTGTCGATATATACTCGCGCGCCTTGTTCTATCGCGAACATCTCACTGAGATATTGTTTGATGTGAAACTGAAAGATGAACTGATTTGTTAACATGAACTCATTTGTTAACACTCCGTCAACATGGCGTCGACCCATGCTCGTTTTTCGCCGTTTTCAGAAACTTACACTCATTTTAAGGAGCAAAAACTGTTTGAAACGCGATAAACGAGAGAAAAAAGCATTTTTGCGGGAGTATCATACTTTTTTTCGGGTTACGTACGTTCATTGCAGTTGCACTGCCACTGAACTATTTTACCTGTTTGTTAAACATTTTATCACGAGGTCTCATGCGGCACGGATAAAATTACTATAGTTACAGAGTGCTGGCAACAAGGCGAAGCCGATGTCTCCGGATGAATGGTTGAAGAAGCTGGAAAAGGGGGAGGACGAGGATGAAGATACTCCGCGACGGATAGGCAGCCAGAGGCGACGCGCCAAGAAAGGTTCATATATTCATTGAAACAACTTGATCAGTATTTATCTTTTATAGATAGTATTTTCTAATCTCAGTTCATTAATCCATTTATTCAGTAATTTCATTATAGTTAACTTTATTTCATTCAATCTAATTCTGTTAATTTGATTGCCAGAGGTGTCTTAGTACACCGATAACCAAAAGTATGAGAAAAAGTGTCTTTTCAGAAGACATCGGCTGTCCCCTAAAGGCTGTCTATTAGATTCAGGTCTACATTATGGATTCACTACCATTTACCTGTGGCACAATCTGCCTGTTATCCGAATTTTTACGTTTCTAGTATTTTACGTTTCGATTGAAAATGATGATGTGTCATCACCGGAATGAGACTAAGTAAATAGATTACGCAATTCCATCCGGAACTGGGGAGAGCACCGTTCTTGAACTAGTTTCTTCATAGACTGGAATGCAATACGTCTTCTGTGCTATGCCAGTTGTTCATTGAATCGGTTGTAAGTGATGTTTCCAGCAGTAAAGCTGAACCAGCTAGCCCATGTGTCAATTGATAATGTTGCTTCAGGCGGGGCAATTGAAATGCAAGATCTCCGTCCGCATGATGAGGGTGTTGGGAGAGAGAAACGAGGGTGCTGCTGCGTAATCTGCTGACAACCCCGATTGTCCCCAACTGAACTATCCAATAGTATGTAATAATTCACCATTTATCATTTCCGCCCATCTCATGACGTCATATCGGTCTGAGCTGTCCGTCGTTGTTTATTTATTTACCCGGCTCCTGTTGTGGTCTTCTAGTCAGTAGAAGTCGAATTCGACGTCAAATGCTACTGTGTCTCTCGAGCTTGCAGAGCACTTCTGTCTGCTTCCTTTGTTTCCCTTGTCCTCATTACGGTTCTATGGCACGGCGGCTTACAAATATTTAATAGGTATTTTCTCACTTAGCACAGATAGCATCTATTATATCTCGAGATGTGTTTACTTGGTTCTCGTTTAGTACACTGTTTGCTCATTTGTTTTGTGAATGTTTATCTCTCTTTCCTCTTTCATTAGTTCTTTACTAACGCATTTTTGCATGTTCTCCAGATTATGCTATATTGACGCCAAATGTTGCTATTTTCTGTTTTTAGAGTAATGAATATAGCATTTATTGCACACTCACAGACGTGTGCTATCCCCTCTCTATTCACTGTGATGTTATTAAGCGTTGTGAGTCTAAGTAGTCACTTCTTTATTGTACATGCGAGGCAAAGTGTCTTAATTTGGTATATGAATATATATTTTACCGATTCCGCCATTCGTTTTGAGATCAATTGCGTAGTTGTGATATTCATAAAATGAATTGTGGTATACATGTTTTCGTTCTCTATCATGAAGACACGCAAATGTTATTCCGGTAATCCTACTGAGTGATATCAGGTATTCACAACCAGCCCCAGTTGGCAACAATTATGTATGAGTCGAATACTTTGCACTGAATCCAGCCCAATCAATGCATGCAATTATGTGCACTTCAAAAGTTTTGCTCTACATTATTTTACTAAACGATTTGTGTACGCTCACTTACTTGTAGAATGTTGTCAAATGTAATCTAGAAATAGGATAATCGGCGTATGAGGGACAAGCCGTTATTGTACTAATAACTAATACTCACAAGACTACTTCTGCTCAAATAAAACAAATATTATTTCGCGTAGAAAGAATGAATTACATCTCGGAATCAGTCAATTCTTCTCCTAGTTTAGAGATAGGTCAAATAACGCGGACAGTGTTATCGCGTGAATTGGTTTTCGATCTCGAATCGTGCACTTCCCACTTGAAACCTCTGAACTTAATTACTTGGTAGTGAAAGTGATTTACCCTTAGCCTATCATAGCTCGAAATGTATTAAATTTGTTGGATTAAAATGACTTTCTAGAGACGGCGCTGCCTCCAAAATCTGTCATCTCCCAGAAGACTGACGCGAAATTTGAATCTCTAAGTTATTGCTAAATCGAACACTACTAAGGGGGTTGAAGAGTTACTTCTCGCTGTTTTTTTCTCAATTATACAGTACTGAGAATGAAAACGTACGCGAAGCTAGATGTGCTATCCACAACATGGTTTTCCAAATATGTGGTGGCACTGTCGTTTTCGTGGTAACCAATACTTCCGTTCAGGCTACTTTAGAGGTTTACTTTCCAATTCAGCCAATTATCATTCCAGTGTCTTGCTCTATTATCGAAGCGAAGTGCTACTGTTCAAGATGTATGAAAATATAATTCCTAGAGAACTTCTCAATCAGAACTGTACCTCTTGTATGTATTGTGAAGCGGCCAATTACACATGAAATCGTTGCATGCAATCAAAATGCAACCAGGTTACATGTGTTTGTGTACAAAACCATTGGTTGCTTTCAAATGCAACCAGGTTGCATCTGAAATGAACTTTACGAGTGTTGACAATCAGGTCCCTCACACTCACTCCGAAACCTCGCAATCACTGTGTTATCGACTGAACTTTTAGCAAATAACGAATACGCGGAGTTTCTTTTGAACGCTCCGCGGTTGATTCGCGCGATAGGCAGTGAGCGAAATAGTGTTCCAATCGCAGAAAACTGTAGTGGGATTCAGGCTCACACCACGAAAACTTCGCAGACTGGCAAGTTTAATGACAAACTTGGCCAAACCGAGTTGACATTAAGATGGTATACCAGTAGGCTTTCGGTTCACCCCCGTAAGCTTACGAATTCAAATGAGGCAAGAATGAGATGCCCATATTGAAAGGATGCCCTCCGAATTCGACCAACAGGCATCGTAGCAAACTCATGCGAATTGTTAAGTCAGCCTTGGCGCATTCTGTCCACAGTTGCTATCTTTTCTGTTTAAGTATAGTATAGGTGTGTCTGAGTTAGGTGCTGACCACCTGGTACAGCTAAAATATGACCTTTTCAAGCAACTACTACTGTCCCAACTGCCAAACTATAGTTCACACCATTCCTACTGAGACTCCTACAGTAACCTTACAAACTTTTCGAAGGCTGTTGTGAAGCTGAAAGTGTAGTTCACAAAAAAATGCTCTCGTATATTTACTCTACCTGAGAAGGAGAATGAGGTACGAAAATCCTCAACTTCTATCAAAAGTAAGTGAGCAACACGGCTTGGAAGTTTCGAAGTCCTACTGTAGGAGTCTCAGTAGGAATGAAAAAGACTATATGAATGCAGGATAGTTGTTGGTTGCTTCAATATACGTGCATCCCCATCAAATAAATTGTAAGCACATAAACCAAGCACACATTCACATATGGAATTTTAGTTTACAACTCGCCAAATCGTCCAGTTACAAAATACACCTCAAACTTCAAGTACTTTCAGGCAAACATGATGTCGCTCCTCTTCCTACTGACGTGCATTTCAGTCACAAGCTCTCACCAGTGTTTCTATTATAGAATCAAAGAGTACGATCAATTAAACGATATGAACAGCATGGTCAGTTGGAGAATATGAAATTGAAAAAAACAGCGTTTAACTTCTAATTTAACTTTAAAAATCTTCATTGCGCAAATCCTTTTTTACGACTTTTGAAGAAGATTGAGTTTGCCAAGTGGCTAACAAAAATTCGGTAATGGTTACCCGCTGGGGTTCAGAAAATAAAAAAGTTCCGAATCCATTCAGCCATCCCAGGAGTGCAATGACCAACAATTTCAGGTACGACGGTGTAGTGGAGTTGCAGACGGGTGGTGCGTGAAGATAGTAGCAAGCAGCAGTGCAAACAGATCAACAATGGGGACAACGATTGAAGGGAGATGTGCTTTCACATCAAATGAATGTAAAACGGAGGAGGTGAGTCATAATTAAGTTGCTTAGCTTCGCTACTGCTTAGACATACAAAAACTGTATTTCTCACAGAACTTTGCCAAATATCGAAAAGCCCCATGAGGTTAAGCAACTCGATAAGGAGCGAGTTTGAACAAGAATAGTATGATGCGGAATGAACTTTGGAGAACATGATGTCACTGCTTAGTATAAGGAAACTGTACACTCGCATCCAGCGTGTTGTGTTATAGAAGCTGCCACTTAAGTCAACATATTTTCAGTGCGCATTTATCGAGCCGGAAGAAATCAACGGAATCGTCACCAAGTCCATGAAATGTTGTTCAGCGGGACAGTTGAGCAACACGACTCCGACATCAACACAAATCAGCATTTTTTTGTTCTCAATAACAATAATGTATTAGATCAAAACAGTCCCAAAATTCATTGGAATAACAATAACAATTTACTTGGAAGACTTCTTCAGCTTGGCAAGCTCGACCCGGACGAGACGGTTGCGCATCTGCTTGGCCCTCATGAGCTTGAAGCGATCGTAATCGGTGAGCTTAGCGCGCTGGAAAAAAAACTATGTTTAAAACCGTGAGTGAATAAAAATTACTCAATATCCAAAACTGAAATAATCAACCTTTTTGGCAATGAGATTCAAATTCTTGTTCAGAATACCACCATCCACAATTTATTTAAAAGCGCGAGTGTCTCAAAAAAACACCTAAAATTAATGCAGAACATAACACAGGAAAAAAGGAGAGAAAACTCACGGTTGCCTTAGCCTCCATCTTCTTTGACCACGTGCTTTTCTTGAAGTCTTCGTTGACTTTAGAGGCATCGAAAGCGATCTTGAGATTCTTCGTTCTCTGTCCGACACGAATCTTGACAACGAACTTGGTCAGCTGCAGATCCTTCAGATTGCGCACACCTCTAAGGACTCCGGAAGAAGGACCATCGATGAGAACCTGAAAAAAAGAGGAACGTAACGTAGTTCGTTTTAGGTAGAGATGAAGAAATAGGATGTCAAAATATAAAAAGGAAGATTATTGTATTGGTTGAACAGCGTAAAAGGTGAGCAGTATACATGCTGCCATTCGGTGGATGAGATGCAGATCCTACAATAACTACCTCTGGCTACAAAAACCAACGAATCACACTAAATGACGAGAGGTTTGTATTCGGCAGACTGAGAATGAGATCTTATTAAAAATTCACAGCAAAATAGATATCTGCTTCCGTGTCAGTTTTATACATACCAAGATTACTGCCAAAAACACTACAATGTAAATATACTGAAGATGCCATGTATAACGCACGAATCAGAGCGGGTTGAAAATGAAAACCACAGAGACTCACTTTGTTTCCGTCAATGACGTCAACGATTGTGGCGATCTTTCCAGCATCAGCCCCCTTGGCAATGAACACTACACGCCCGACTTGTACCAAACGTTTGTAGACCATGGTCTGAAACTTTTTATATCAAAAATTCAAGACCACAATTTAGTGCCTGTATACAATGTGAAAAATAATTAATCGTCGTCAAAATGCATTAGTCATGAAATATTGAAAATCGTAGATACTGTCACATTAACAAAAAATACTATAAACAAAGTAATTATATGAGCGTGTTCACAAAATGCATTCAATACTGAATTTTCGCAAATACCGATTGGCTGATTTCGTAAACTACAGTGAACAGCTAATTCCATTAATATTTAATGAGTATTAAGACCACTAGATGCATGATTTGAACAACACTAAATGCAAGATTTGAAAAACACTAGATGGAAGATTTGAAAAACATAGGATGCAAAATTAAATTGTAACGTGAGTTACAATAGGTATCGCGTTTCAAGAAAAAATCAGGCAAGGGTAAAGCAATTAACGTCAAAAAGCTAATGCTACGGAAAATTCGAAAAATCCTGTATACATCGTGAAAATACTATATAATATTTTAGGAAAAGGCGAAACATTCCCCCTTCCAATTAAAGGTCTGCTGAAATTCATTTAACTTTGGTCCTCTGACGAAAATACCAGGCAGTATGCGAAAAGAGCATAATGCGCTATGTAGATTCCAAACAGCTCAATTTTCTCGGTGGAGTTTTCTTGTTTTCATTTCTAATTTGTAATTCGTTTACATATTCGATATAATGAGTTACTTGACAATTAACTCATGAGTAGGGCTCTGGGAGACTCCAAATCCGACCAAATCTATGTGAGACGTCGTTTTTCCTGTTACTTTTTTAATGGAATGGAATAGTCTCGTTATAAATATAAAAGAAGAGTAATAGTTCTTATCTTACATATCGTTTGTCATTTGCTCCTCTCATTCGATCGTTGTGACTGGAAGGCATATTTGCTGTTTCAAGTTTTTTTATTGATCTTCGATGATTCGTTTTTTTTCGAGTGTGTCATGAGTGGCGAAGATCAACCAGACGAGAATGAAGTGAAGGCAAATGATGGAACTGGTGAAGATACAAAGAAGGACACCACTATAGTTTCTAATCTTGATGGAAGTGGGGATGGACAAGAAGTTGGCAAACAATTGTCTGCATTAAATATTCATGACAGTGGGAGCGTGGACCAAGAAAAGGTACACTAATTGAACTGGTTTCCTTCTCAGAATAAGCGAAATAAGCAACAAATCGTGTTTACCCTTTTCCACGACATCGAAGATTAGAGACGCCATGTTAGGATGTTTCAATTTGTTTCACGTGGGAAACATGGGCTTGCTTTTTCGCACTTCTTTTATTGTTTCAACATTCTTCAAAATAATGTGTAGTTTGTCATGACAATTCCTCGTTGGTGTCTACACCAAAAGTAAAAACGTATTCGATAGGAGTTATATCGTTGCATCTAAATGAAATAAGTTTGTGCTGTTACATGTTACTATTCATTTCAAAGACCAATGATGTTGTTCCCGTCGAAGTAGGTGGTTCCAAGAACATAACTTAGATGCTTATATCCGTTCAGAATTTATCCAAATGTTTTTTCATTATAGAATGATGGTGAAGAAGTTGGACCTCATAGCGAGAATGGAGATAAACCCCGTGAGTTATTCAAACGTATATACTTTTCTACATAATATATAATTATTGTAGTTTCAAGTACAAATTGTCTCTGATTAATGTTTTATTTTGTTCACGGTTTAGAGATACCTTGAAAAAAGTTGAGGAAAGTTTCGCACTTTTTTGAAAAAAAAAACTACTTCTAGGTTACTTTTGTCGATTTCCCGAAAATTGTGTGTGATGCTCAGGGAAAATTGAAGTATCGCCCCCCACTTTAGTTGGGTCCCCCCCCCCCCCCCCCCCCCCCCCGTAGCACTTCAACCCCCCCACCCAAGCTGAAACCTGAAAATCTAGGAGAGGGGGAGGGGGACAAAATTCAACTTCGACATTTACTATTTACCCCCCACCTGGGTCGGCGGGGGGGGGGGGTAGAACTTCAATGGTGGGGGGTCAAACTTCAACGAGTGGGGGGCTGAACTTCAATACCGAAAATGTTTACTTTTTGCCCCCCACCCTCGAACTTTTGTATTGCAGGTGATAAATTGAATTATCACCACCGGTGGGGGGGTCAAACTACAATTCCCCAAACGCAATATAAATTCAAAAAAAGGGGGGGGGGGGTAAAAAGTCAATGTTCCCTTTGACTAATCCAAAGGAGCCCGTTTCTCAACGCAACCCCGTCAAATGTTATGATTGTGCATTTAAAAATGTAATTCATCCTTTGGCTCAAAAAGAGTAAAGAGCCCTTGAGTGTTCTAGTATAGGCGCATATTCACGTATTTCCAGTCGGTGATGATGAAAATCTGGACGACGATGAGATTGAAGAAAATCCAGCATATATCCCCAAGAAAGGTCGGAACTAGTTTGTTATTATACTTTTATTCTAAGTGGAGAAATGGCTACTCTTCCGTACGTTCGGTCCCATATACGTTCACAAACTGAACTGAACCATTAACATGAGCACTTTGGTTTTGACTCCGAACAAAATAAAATACGAAGTAGAAATATTTGCGCTGTTTTACATGAAATACGAATTCATTTGATCAGACTGTTTTCCGCCATCGCCGATTCCATTTTAAAAACATTTATCGTGTTCACTTGTTAGGTGCATTCGAAGTAACCGTGTTGATGCGAAAATTTCCAATCCAAGCGTTCGATATTCTCCTACTTTGTGGAAAAAAAGTGAAACTACACATTTCGCTGCTGATGATGCTTGAAAAAATAAATAAATGAAATATTTTTTTTTATTGTTTGTTTACAAAACAGTATCTTGGTTAATTTATATTTTGTGTGTTGCAAATGTAAGCTACTTCAGGAAAATATTACATGCACGACTCTCGTGACGATGATGAGTTGGATGAGTCAGATAGAAGAAAAAGTAGGGCAGACGGTGCTTGGAAGCACGACAGGTATTGCTATTTCATATCTTTGAGGGAGAGTTATAATGAGGTCCAGTGAGCGGTATTATCTTATCCTCGAAACCGTGAAATGAAAAATCATATATAAATTCCGTGCTTCTCGCGTGATTACATTCATCCAGCAGTAGTCTTCACTTTCGTTTTTTTGCTCAAACTACCGTTTTGAAACGAATCATTGTTGTGGATATTCTCAGAAAATTGAACAGAAAAGTTCATTACCAAACATTATTAATTATGGAGCGTGTTCAATAAGAAAAGTACGAGAATCGCGTTATATCAAAATGATAGCCGGAACGGAATGCTCTTTTTCTAAAGAATAGGCCCATTATAAACAATTACAGGTTCGATGAACGCTGGCAACGTCCCAAATCTACAAAGCAATTATTAAACAAGTGAGCGAACATTGCTGATTTATTTTTTTTGCATCCTGCATCGATCCTGCCAATAGTAATGTTTTGAAATCGCAATACTATTCTTTATCCATCAGAATGAAGATAAGTTGTTTTTACTAATATTACTAGCGTGACTCCCAGCCATTCGATTAGTTTTTCTCTGCTACAATCTGATTGAACGGTGTAAGCTATGAGAATTATGTCGTGAATAGGATATCTCTTCTATTGGTTAGTGTTCATTTTATTTTCTGTATGTATCACATGCATGTGTTCTGTTATTTGCGACTTCGTTCAGGTACGGATTTAATATTCGGGGAAATGAGCAAGAAATTGGCGAGGACTTGGACAAAGAAGAAGCTTGCAGTAATGTTCCAGATGAAGATGTAGGTCAATACAGGAATTAAACAATCAATATATGTATACATTTTCACGGTTAGAGGGTCTAATCCCAAAGTTTGTTTTACAATTATGACACTGTCGACTCATGTTTTTTTTTGCTTCAGGAGAATAGGAATGTCTCGAAGTCTTCTCAGGGAAGACCAAGAAAACCAGCTCCAAAAGGTGCGTTCTTAATTTTTCACAACGATAGAGAGTCTTGCACCATCGAGGTCGGTATCTTGTATAGATCACGTACGATTGTTGAGGAGATAATGGTCACGTCGGGAAAGGAGAAAATAAGTTGGTGTATGTATGACTGAGAGAGTTTGATTTCAGTAATCCCTTCGCGTGCTCCTCATATTGACGAGAGAGAAGAAAGTCCACAAGAAGAAAAGGCGGGTGATCGGCGACAACGAGTACCTCAAACCAAAATTGTGGGTGGAAATTAGCGCATATATTCTAGGTTATTTCATTATTTGATGATGTTGGAATCAATGATTCCTTCAAAAAAAGTTCCAGCTGCGACGGTTCCTGTATTGTATTATCCGGTTTAGGTTCGCAATGTACGTGGTGGGCGTGGCTCTTCCTCAGCTCGCGGACGCGGGGACCGTGAATACCAAAGGTGCGTCGAAATCAATGTTTTGCGTGTGGATTCGTAGGTTCTAGGTGCATAGCATAGATATAAATATATATAGTTCGTTCGTCAGGCGCTCCAACTACCTGCGCCGACTCCTACTTTACCATTCAGTCATACATATCATTTTCTCTCAAACACATGTCTCTCAAATTCGTGAACTCCAATTACGTTAACACGCGCTCTTTAAAATGCGACCGTAAGTTGTTATCACGTATTAACTTTCAAAAATCTCAACCAGTGTACCCTGTTTGGAGCAAGTAGTAGAACATGGGGTTTGCTTTCCCACAAGCCTAATTCAGAGAAGAACACTTCGATCGGAATGCCACAAACGGTGATGGAATGGTCAGAAAATCGAACCATGGAAATATCGTAGAAAGGCCTCCTCAGTATGCCAATCACAGAAGAGGAGCCACACGAGGAACGGTGGCAGAAGGTAGTCAAAAACATCTGAGATCCGAGTAAAAGTCATTGCACTGAAAATCTGTGTTGGACCGAACCACGATATATCACATAGCAACAGAAAACGGAAATACTTAAAGGGACCGTTCCTCTTTAATGTGCAATGTAGGTAATTTTTGAAAAATGAAAAAAGTCCTGTGTTCTGTTTTGAAATGAAAGTTCATACTCTACGTACAGAGAGTGGAAAGAACTCCATTATTACGGAGCAAAATAGAAGCGAACAGGATTTGGGTTACTGTAATGCAGCAATCCTTATTCTATCACTGCTTTGTAGTTTTCATGATATTTACAAATCTTTCTTCTCAGATTTCATATTGGTAAATTTTGACATGTTTTGGGTATGGTTTTGTAATTTTATGGACATTTTGAAAATTTTGTACGTAGGTGAACTCGGCGGTGTGTGTACGTGCGCGTGGTCGCGCCGCATTTTTGAGAACACGGAGCAAGACAGGAAGTTGACACCTATATGAATGATTTGGGTTTTTTAATGTGAACAGTATCGACTAATCAGCTCAAACCTCCAAATTAAAGAGAAACGGTCCCTTTAACCGTGATAATTTCATTTTCTTGTTTCTTTCAGGACCAATGCGAGCAAATGTTTCTCGACCCTACACTCGCACGTTTTCGTCGACTCGGTATGATAAGGGAGGCGACGGAACACAGCAGGATCAATCGTTCCACGGCAGAAACGCGGCTCCCTCAAATCGAGGTACCTTTTCTATCGCGTTGGCGGATCGAACGGTAGACTTAAACGAACACACCCACTCATGTGCACCAAGTGCACACCGGTATGACCTAAAAAGGGCATGGCTGTTGTACACCAATTTCTTTTAGTTGTCGAACACTGTTGTGCGTCTTCTTGTTCTTAGTTCTTATAACCGTCTGGTTTCCATGAGATAACGACAGCCTGTCCGAGACAGTATAATCGAAAACAAATTTGTTTTTCGAGCTTGGATTTTACAGGCGCACGTGAATATCGAGATTCACGAAATTCGAGAGGGAATCAGAGAGGTTCATCATGGCGCGGAGGCAGTTCAGGGTACTCGAACGGCCGCGGTGGAACAGCTCCAAAAAGGTATAGGAACTCTTCGTAGCACTAAGTGGAAGTGGCTGTGTTTTTATTGGTCTACTGGGTAGCGAACAGAGTATAGTCGCCATTTCCCCATAAAGACAGCAGAGGGTTCAATTGATTGAGCGATGCGGGGCGAGCGGTCGTTGATTATGTGCCAGCAGTTGGGAGAGTATGGAGATCAATGACACGCAGACTGACTGGCCCTTCGCCAAACCACGCCCCTTACAAAATCGATGGTACGGTGTCCACAACAGTTTGACAAATCCTATACTCGTTATTGATTTTTTAAAGTTTAAGCAAACTATAATAGAAAAAGTAACGTGCTTTTTATAGATACTCCATGCAACGCCAGGAAGGAGCTCCCGTTTCTTCCAATAATCGTGCTTTTGTACCTCGCCAGCCAACCGATGTTGTATATTTCGACCCATCACAACAGGTATTTTGCCGGCACGTTCACACATGTATAATTTCATATTCATAGCTTGTACAAAATATGGGTACAGATGCAATATTTCATTGTTTACAATCAACCTTTTTCAGATCAATCGAATGCCTCCTCCACCACGTGAGAAGAAAATAATTGAAATTCTTCCCCCGGCAGGTTCCACGTAGCAGTCAGATTTTTTTGTAGTATAATGATACAATGTACTAATAATTACTATTACTAATTTATTTTCGATATGTAATGTTTGAAGTTGTTACATTTTGTTTCTTGTGAATTCGAAGTTCTGATCATGTGTCAATAATTCATTTATTCATCACAACTATTACTAATTTATTTTCGATATCTAATATTTGAAGTTGTTACATTTTGTTTCTTGTGAATTCGAAGTTCATGTGTCAATAAATACATTTATTCATTACAACTATCCGTAATCTAAAAAGAGCAAATGTGATGAGAAGTAGAAGGGAGAGCATTCAAAGGCCAGGCTGCGGACTAGTGCATGGCGTAAGCAATTCCGGTGTAGATGGATAATTGAGAGGCGGCTCCAAGACGTTGTTCGCAGCTACATACGGCTCCTGTAATAATTAACAGATATTTATGTCGATCACCTCATAGAGCTTTAAGGTTCTAAACAACGAAAATTAAGTCAAAAGAAACCGATTTCAATAATTTACCAAAAGCCTCACATTATTCTGAATAGCCGTATTGTCAACTGTAGGCTGGCGGTTCAAAGTGCCGTCCTCCAGGGCTAATTGATATTGATGAGTGGGCGGTTTATCTTCTACCACTTCTTCATTGCCGAGATTCTGAAAAGAAAACAGCATAGACCTTCGATCGGGTGCTCCGTGGAACTCCAAGCTAAACAGTTTTTTGCAGAAAACAGGTTACGGCATTTCCGCAGAACGACGGTGATTGTCTTAGAGGTGAGTCTAACTCTGCACGAATTCTGCTATTACCTATAATCAATATAAAAATCCTACACTACCTCAAGGAAGTCGAAATCCCACTGTCCACTCAGAAGGTCACGGCAATTGTCGATGTTCACGTCGACGCCATTCAGATACTCCTGCAGACCAGGTAATCCAGACTGAACACAGTAACTAACAAATGATCACTCAATATAATAGGAGAAAAGCTCGAATGACCAATACAAACTAGTAGTTCAAAACTCCAGAACAGCAACAACTCCGCTACTCACCTGCAGTTCCGCGGATATCTGACGTTCCAGTGTGGGAGTTAATGTAAGAGATGGTGAAAAAGAAGGGGGTACCTAAAATATTCAACAATCGTATTCAGACACTTAAACAATACTTTGTCTGTTCTAATATCTTAGCGGTTCATATGTATGAATAATTTGTGTGTCCCCATGATAGCATCCCTACCCCTGATTGAAAGCTTAAAAAGGGGGGGGGGGGTGACCTGTACATTTTCAATGAAATAGCCCAGGATTGTCCAATTATTCCTAGACTATATTTATGAGATATAAACTACTGAGAAGAGTTAACGTACCTGACTGGAGCTACAAGCCTGCATAGACATGGAGGGATTGGGGATACTGACAGCATTGCTATTTTGTTGACGAGGTGATTGTTGAACTGGTCCTCTCGTCTGAGAGCCTGGCTGAGAGCAGGAAGCATTACCTGACATTGACGGCGAGTTGCCTAAAAGAAAACATTAAGAAAGTGGAGCCAACAACGGAAGGCGAGATTCATGAATCCACTAGTTTCGTAATGGCACACCAAACCTGTTGAAGTTCGCGCAGAATTCATACCAGAACCGGTTGCATTCTCTGGCGATGGCATATAATGACCCCATTCATCGGTAACATCGGCAATGATAGGCCCTCTGGAAAGAAAAAAAGACGTTCCCAATATAGGTGTTCAGCCCACTCAATATTGCTGAAATACAAAGGTTCCTATTGTGACACAATTTTTATCTGTTTCCACTTGTGAGGCCTAAATAAGTAAGCAAACGAGTAAAATCACATCTAATTGAGTACTATTTACGTGATTATGATCCGATCAAATCGAACATCATTAAATTCACTAACTTATTGTTTTGATTGTAACTGTTTTGTTGCGGAAACCCTCCATTATCCACCAGCTCACGCTGAAGACGATCAAGAATCTAAAATTGACAAATGAAAACCACATAATTTCATTATAAATGAGAAACTCAAGAAACCTAACTGGAACTTTCCAGTTGGCATATCTACAATGGGCAATAGTTTTCGAGTCATCATTAGCTTTGAGCTCCAAAAACTAATTGTCGCCGATTACTGTGTTGGTCGCCAATCACCGTGTTTAAACGAAACGCATATTCAGCTTCAAAAGACTCACGTCTGTGAGGTTTGAACTAGGTCCCTGTTGATTCGTTCGAGGCCGCTTGTTCACAGGTTCATCGATGGCCAAAACACCCCTCTTCAAAACTCGCTTTGAGAGATTCGGCTGCACCATGGCAACCAGGAATTGTACCAACTGCAAGATTTCGGTTAAGAGAAACAACAAGAAACATCATCAGGGTGAATGATTGATTGAAAAGGGATGAAAAGTGCAACTAAATGACAAAAAGTGCGCGGGCCGCTTGCCCCGATACTAGGCTACGAACAAATATAGCATATAACGCTTCTGTTTTTTAAATAAATAATGTATGCGCGTTACCATCTGAATACTAGAAACAATATGTGTATAAGATAACAGCAGAATCAAGGGAACAGTTCGTACCTTAGTCACAACTTGCTGTTGTCGATTATGCTGATTGCGAACATGATCCATTTGTTCCCACAGAGTTTCGTTCTCCCTGGAAATTCGCAAACATTTGAGTGGATAATGATGGCAAATAGAAGATGGTTTGAGGACACAGAGAGGTAAACAAAAAACTAAGAATAAAGCTATCAAACAAGATTATAAAATGTACTGAGTATATATGTCCTTGATACGAGAAAAAGTTTAAAAATAAAATCATAAAAAAAACATACTTAGTGAGTTCATGCATCTTGTTGTCCATATTTCTCTGTTTTTCTCGAAGTTGGCGTAATTCGTCCATTACCAACTGCAGATTGTTCTGGGTTTGCACGGACACGGTCGAAGAATCTGATGCGCGCGTAGACTGCTGCAAAAAGTGATTGGATGGGATTCCGAGCACAACCAGCACCATTCTCGGCTAAACAACGGCACCCGTTCACTGATCAAGACCGTAGTTTTATCATAAACTTGAAAAGGTATATACGACAATACGACGCCACTGAATTAGCCGAACCAGAGGCCGTATGCATGAAACATCCCGGGCCGGGTTGGGATGCTATCCCGAGCTATTTCCCGGTCAATTCAGCTCGAGATAGCATCCCAACCCAGTCCGGTATGTTTCATGCATACGGCCTCAGGATGTCGCAGCAAATCACCTTTCTCTTGATGTTCACGAGTAGATCGGGACGGTCTCGGATGAAACAGGCATGACTGAACTCCAAGTGGTCTTGATCAGACTCGCTCCTGGTTAAACCACCCTTGTCTAGCGGAGACATTTTTCGAAACCCATCTGTAAACTTGGGCCAATAGGAAAGGGGACGAGGGTGAAAGGGAACGGGGGGTATGGCAAAGTGGACGAGGGCTGAGGCAAAGGGGACGAGGGATAAGGCAAAAAACACTCTTAGGTATCGTAGAAAGGGGAAAAGATGAATCAATAATGAAGATGCAGAACAAGGAAAGTATTATGGAGTAATCGGAAACTAAATTTGACTAGATTTCTCTCTAATTATCAATCCACCCCTCGTCCCCTTTGTCATATCCCCCGTCCCCTTTCCTATTCACCGTAAACTTGCATGCATTCAGTCAAAAACAGCGATCAAAGAACCGTACAATCAATGTTGTAGGTATTGTTTGACACATTGACTTGTAGCCATAAATCATACACCGCCAAGGCCTATCATGCAATAGAGGATCCCGAACAGATTCATGTGAAAAATAGGGGTCGCGAGTTTAAAACTGGCGAATTTCATACATATTTGGCTGAGAATAAGCGAAATACAGGTAAAAATGACAGTTTTGGAGGGGTCGCGGCTCGTAAAAGACGGATAGGTCGCGAGATGAGAACCTTGGCGGTGTATGCCATCAGCTATGTTCATGTTGTAAAAAAGTGAGTGATTACGGTCAGAGGACCCACAGAATGAATCAAACAAAAAAATTGAACTGACACATATTCAGCTGACGAATGAGACTATTGAGATTGTTGTGTTTGAAATAATGCGGAAGCACATTGCGACAAAACGAATAGGGATCGACAATATGGAAACTGTAGCCACTCTGAAAAACACATAATGTCAAATGTCATTCATTCAATCCAACTGCAATTTCATTGTCTGATTAGGAAAATAACACAGCCTACGTCGAAATTAACATTATTCGAGTGATTTCAGTTCTTGTTCCTGTGTAAATGTGCTTTCGCCATGACGCTAGAAAAACGCTAAGTTTGCTAGACCTGATTTTTTGAAGCAAGCCATAATGTTGAAAACCCACTCACCGAGTCCCAACGAATAATTTGTTGATAGTTTGGATCTTCAACAATATTCCACAGTTTTATAAGAAAAAGGGGCATTTTATCCTCCTCTTTGGCCGATGGCAGATGACCGATCGCGGGTGGCTAAATGCATAGAAATAAATACTTCAAGTCTAGAAAGCTATTCGGCTATTCCTACAGAGTGAAACCACAGCATACACCGCCAAGGGTCTCTCATTTTTCTGAAACGACCCCTCTAAAGTAGTTCAAAACTGCGATTTTCATCAACTTTCGGTTTAATTTTCACTAGATTTGTATGAAGTTTGCTGGTTTCCAAATCGCGACCCTGCTTTTCATAAAAATTAGTTCGCAACCCCCCATATCATAAGAGGGCTTGGCGGTGTTTGAACCACAGTCATCCACGAAATCTCGTATACCTCGTACTCTCTCTCCTATTCTCTCACACTTGTTTTTTTGTACACATGACTGATATTATTACATAATAATAATCGAACTCTCATCTATTCCTATTACATAATAATCGAATTCTCAACTACCTCTTTCGAGATGTATAGAGTATTTAAAAATAAATTCACACCACATATTTATTTGTTTTTGATTAATCTCTCTCATTCTAATTCTGTCTACCTTGATACATCACATACTACTATTAACTATAAAGGATAACCTGCTGGACCTGGTGAAGAACCTGGATTGAAGGCTGAACATTCTGATTCCCGTACATTTCCAGCTTTGGAATTTTCCCATCATTCAAGGACATCTGAAATATATAGGTCGTTCTATAAATGTACTTCATATACAGAACAAAGCCGTAAAGCTAAAATATAGTGGAATCACTGAAACTAGTAAAAAACAAATGATTATTTCGCCTCGCACATTTATTTAATATTAAACGTCTCCAACATCTATGTGGTGAAATCAGCACGGGCATTAGGCCTCGTGACAATGAATGGGGCACAAGTGGAACTGATCTCAAACGATGAATAGTTCTTGCCAGTCGATGGACATACTTCTAATTGAAGATGACCAACTAGGAGGAATTAAACGATGATTACATGTGTGATATTACAATAGATTGTAACAATCAACTACCCAAAAATATTAAAACCAATTATTAACGTGATGAAGTTACGACTAGAAATAATTTATTTTGAACTGAAGTGAAGACTGTAGAGAAAGATATATCAATTAACCTATTTATTTAAAAAAAAAACCATGATGAAGGAAAGCTGAGGAATAATGATGGCCGTCCGGTTTTTTTTGTATGCTGTCTGGTGCCTCTAAATCTCTCACCTGATCGTAATTTGGAATCGTAGGGAGGAAATCATCGAAAAGGGTAAAAGGGATTGTCTCTATCATCCCTACTGAGACTCCTACAGTATGAATTGCAAAATTGCACACCATTTTATTCATGTGGTGTTATATATTTTTTTAAAAGTTGAAGAATTTCGTTTTGAGTTTATTTACAACAAGGGTTTTAAATATTTTTGACAAACTTCAAGTTTATGATAGCAAACAGTCATTGAAAACTTCAAATGTGTACAGTAGGAGTCTCAGTGAAAAGGATGTCGACTATACCGACATCTAACCTGGCTTTATGTAACCCTTTTCGTAGGTTACTGAAATAAGTAGCCCGTTGGAAATCGGAAATGAAAAACCGGTTATCCCTCAACCCAACACAAAATCCCGCTTTTACCGTAAGTCTTGACGCGTCGACGATAAATGATGAAACCTGGAAATGACCTTATCTTATTACATGAGGGAAGGTGCGAACCTGTATCATGGATTCACCAGTTTCAACAGAAAACGAAAGCAGTTAAAATTAATAAAAGGATGGGAAGTGAGACGTGAAGAATGTACATTACCTCCTTCCCTCCATCAACGTAGCTAGGGGTGAGCGTATCTCTGAAACTTGCGTCAATCGTCAAGTGTTTTTCAGGAATAGTAAGATGCTCTCAACGAACTCAACCGAGAACAGGGTCCTTCCCGAACCGAACCACGAACCGGTCACTGAACCACCTAACCGATCACTCGGAACGTTGGAACCGATTTCCCAAACAGCCGAACTCACCAGGTAATTATTCGAATCGAGCCGTGTGCCGTATATCTTACAAAGTGTTGGGGAACATTGACTTTTTACCCCCCACCTTAATAACAAGTGATAATTCAATTTATCACCTGCAATACAAAAGTTTGAGGGTGGAGGGTAAACAGTAAACATTTCCGGTATTGAAGTTTAGCCCCCCCCCCACTCGTTGAATTTTCACCCCCCACAATTGAAGTTCTACCCCCCGGCAACCTAGGGGGGGGGGGGGGGGGGGGGGGGGGGGGGGTAAATAGTAAATGTCGAAGTTGATTTTTGACCCCCCTCCTCTCTTTTCAGGTTTTAGCTTGGATGGGGGGTTGTATACAAGCACTATGCTACGAGGGGGGCATACTTCAATTTTCCCAAGTGTTGTATTGAATCGTTTAAGAAAATTTGATTGTATTGAATCCGTGGGTAAATCGCGGTATTGGCAAACCGCACCGCAAACCAATCACTAGAGCCGCAATTGGCTCGATTCTGGTTCAGACTGTGATTTGGTTCGCGGTTCGGTTCGAACCGCTCACGTGAGAAACGGGCGGTTTGGGAAGTCGATTCTCCAGTGATCGGCTCGCGGTTTGGTTGGGGAAGTATCCGGTTGTCCAGTGAATTGCCCACTGGCCTTTGCTCCCTATATATCTGTATGTTCTCATGTATTGCATTACATTATTTAGATGACATGATTAATTTTCAGCAAATTACACAAATCGCAACCGGGATTTGCTTTCGTGGACATCTGTTGCCTTATTTAGGAAGGAATCCGTTTCTTCCGTGACTTCTTGAAAATTGAACCAATAAACGGTAATCGGTGATACGGTAATAAACTGAGCTATACCCTGGGTCAATTCCCTGGAGAACTGGAAAATATTAGGGAACCGAACCGCGAAGTAGTCACTGCAGAACTGACCCATTAATTTGGAACCGGCATCCGAACCGCCTGAATATACATTTGATTTGATTTGAACCGTTCGAGCCGAACGCGAACCACAAACCAAAATGTTTTTTTTAGTTTTTGGAGCTGCGCTGTGTTTTTACAACGAAGTTTTGTTGTGCATATTATTAGCTCGTTTGAGTTCCTGCTCTATTTATACAATATTCATTGGTTAGTGTTATATTCATTTAAAACCAAAATATTCGTTTTGAGTGGCACCTTTCACTGAGCACATATTTTCATGATAACATTCATTGGTTAGTTCTTTATCTAACCGGTTTTTTGATGACCTAAACTTATGCCTCAATGTCCCAAATAGCTGTGTTCTTTCTGAAGACACAACAAGAAACTCGATACCATCTATATGCTTTGTTCCGTAAACTGCATTAGAAGGACCAAAGGTTTGTATTGTTCATTCTATTCCCACTATTATTCAATCCGAGATACAGCGCTTCCATCTATGATCATCAATTCATTCTGCCAGAGGACTGAAAAGGTGAATTATATCTTCACTTTGACTTCTATATCTCCCTTGTCCATTAAAGTATTCTTCACCGTTTGATCAAACTTCGTTTGTCAAGTGAAATCTCCACGTCCACTCAATATATCTATCAGAGAAGATGTACCCTTCCCACATCTTATTGATCTATCTGATGCTATGAGACGTGATTCGTAATTGTCTACTTTCCATATTCGCAAATTCGAAACTCCGGAGAAGCGAAGAGCCGGTTTCCTTGCCAGGCAAGCCAAGCGAGAGAACGCCGCAATTGCTCAAATCAAACTACAAACTACGCCAGCTCCCGCTGAAACAAAAGAAATCGTCGCTGAAACAACTTCGCCTGTAGAGGTACCTACAGATGAATCGAGTGATGATGAATCCCTTGCTTGATGTTGTTGAATTCTATGGTATTCATGATAGAATGGTAAAACGTCTTCGCCGTATGTGAGACAATGGTGGCTATGTTCCAGATCTATAGGCTTTGTTCCGTAAACTGCATTAGAAGGACCAAAAGTTTGTATCTATCGTTACTTCGAGTTCTATAATTTCCGCCTTTACCATTAATTTACTATTCTTGACGAGTATTAAACAGATTTGTCACAATTGTTACGTAGTTGGTGTTTGTGTATTGCTCTTCATGCGGCTGATGTTGATTCGTTCCCGATGCAAGTTTGCCAGATCAGACATCAACCTTGCATTTCGTATGCATTTCACTCCATGTATTTTCTCATTCAGCGCGCCTCGGGCGTATCAAATAAATAAATAAACATTACTATACACTCGTTCGCACACACCAAGCTACTGATAACCTTTTTTAGCATGAGATTGTGGTCACTAACAGTAAAGAATCACAACAGTAACAATACAACTTTTAAAACAATATTTTATGATTAAGTGAACCGTACTTGGAATCTTTTCGATTTTCTGTATCGTGCGTTAGCAATTAATGCGTTGCTCACCATCTCACGAGTCTACCTCCGTTTCTCACGTGCCTCTCTCATACCAAAGTGTTCTCTAACTAACGAGTATGTGAAAGACGGAGGTATATCTCGTGAGCCGTGGTTTCCCCTGGGTGGTATGACAGCGTCCAGTGTGTCACCACCAACCGGCCATCACCATAATATTTCGGTAATGTTATCGAAATAGTAAGAAAATACTGGTAACGTTTATATTCGTGCGAAAATTGGTAAAATTGGACCGTTTTAAATACAATGAGTTTCGTATTCAAATAGAGAAACGGGTTCGCTTTCGTAGAAGAGTCACACTTACACGTCAGTATTTCTCGAACTGGTTCTAACTTGACGGATGGCAATAGCGACATTGATTTTTTCTAATTCATTTCCTTCCGGGAAACAATATGACTCCTAAAATAAGGTTGGGCTGATCACTGACATATTACCTATTTCCGAATTAAACGTGGCTTCTCCCGGAATATGCAGGGCAGTGTAGAGAGCAATGTGGGAGTTCGTTTGTAATGCTTGATCTCACACCAGAAAAGTTATATAAAACAACTATAAAAAGAGTCAACGCTATACTGAGTCTTTGTCGAATAAGGACAAATTTGAACTTGTTCTCTTCATAGATGTGTTCATTCCACAGCACATCAGTATAAGGCATTTAACTTACCACATTTGAAACTAGTGATCGGAGGTGAAGGTAGGCAAATTTCTTCCCGAACCAAAACCGAACCGATTCTTCCCGAACCAGTTGGTTCGGTAAGGAACCGAACCGTTTGCATACTCAAACCGACATGAAACCGAACCAAATCCTAATATACGTTACGCAGTTGACCATTTTTAGCATTAATTACATGAATTGGTTCGGTTCCAACTTTGTTGGCCCAAATTTGGTTCGGTTCTAGAACGAACCAACTGGTTCGGACAGAATCGGTTCGTAATTTAACATAAGCCCTGACATAGTGTATGTTCTCATTAATCTCCCTCTCTCTCTCTCTCTCTCAACAAATCTGGGTACTCGTCACAACTTCTTGACAGTCTAAGACAATTGAATGTTCCGCGCTGGTTTTCGTTTCTACCTTGACACTGCGTCCGAGTGAGCAACGAATTTGGGCGATTTGCATCAATATCTTTGTTGTGAGAAAATTTATTAGACAAAATGTGTGCATAAATTCATTTATGGAGATCCCTTTTTTACCGCAAAATTGAATCCTGAGAGGTGTACTACCCGCTCGAGGTACTGTATTAACAGCCGGTGGTCAATTGCATCGTATTTTTTTTAGAGGTCCTGCACAGCAATGCCTGAGAAAGATGTACAGTAATGGCTGAGCGCCAAAATTATTAGAAAAACTATTCGAATTTTTTTATTTTTTGTTAAATTACTGAATAATTCTGCATGGAATCAGGTTAATTTTGCAACCTATTTGTCCTTCTTTTTTATTTGATCGCGTGAACCCCATCACTTTTTCCATGTGATGAACTCGGCGCATCCTTGTCAGTCGTAATTTCAACACTTTGATATGATGCCTGCCGAAACATTTGCACTTGTCGGAAACATCAAAATTTTTGTGAAGAACGAAACGTTTTTCATCTTAGTTTTTATGCAAAAATGTGCGTGTGATCCTTGCATACGTTGAACTAGTCGCTATCCAGGTCGTAAGTCTTTTTTGCAATTTGATTTGAAACCTACATTGGAAATACAGTTTGTCTATTCATTCTCATTTGTTAAACGTCGGAATCTCTCCTTATGCTTTGCTTTTTTTGAATTAAACTCTTAGGTATTCCTATTCCTCCTTCTTCGAAGATGGGTGATTCAGAGAATGTAGCTCCAGTTTCGCAATCAGATTTGGATGCGAAGATTGTGAAGCAAATGGAGGTACTTCCTTTATTTTTAATGTTTCGGAAATAGAAATCTATATGTAAATACTTTATAACGTGAAAATGCATAAAAAACGTGGTGGGCTGATATATGTACAACTTTTCAGTCAGTGTTATTCGAGGGGATAGGATGATCATCTACGTATCACATTTGAAACCTCTTTTCTAGAAATTAGAAATGTGAGGGAAGGGGTTCATTTTTGTACTATAATTTGATCATTTCAGTACTATTTCGGAAACGTCAACCTTCCAAGAGACAAGTTTCTCCAGGATAAAATGAAGTTGGAAGATGGTTGTAAGTTATTCAATCACGAAACCATTGACGTGTCTTGTGTTTATTTGGTCCACTGCGTATCATTATCAATTACTTTTAGAAAAGTAGATTAATAATCGCTATAGTTAACAAATAAATAGCATGAGCAGACCAGCGTGTTGTCATTTAGCAGCATACCTTTTTGTCGGTCCACAAGATTAATCCTAGTCTGAACAGTGCCCATGTATATATGGAAAGACTTTTTTGTACAGATTTTCGATTAAAATCAATTATAATTCAGCTTTTAAATGATTCCATGCGTGAAATATTCGTTTAGTTAGCTTATAGTTTCTTGTTCAGGGGTTCATATCTCTACACTATTGACGTTCAATCGTCTCGCTGCCATTTGTAAAGATGCTGCCATCATTGCTAAGGCGCTGAAGGTAAATTCACTCGGAGCGTTCGTATTTTCACCACACGAAAAATGGTTTAAATATATTCTGATGAGAAATACGAATGTAACTCTCGGTGCAGTAATAGTTGGGCGCCGGTGTTGTCTAAATAACAACCTGATCATGGAGATGATTTACTGATCGAATTACTACATTCACGTTGACGATGATAACGTGGGCATTTTACAAATGAAAGCACGGATGAGTATAGGGTTAGTATTATCCGCTCTGCAGGCTGCCGAATCAGAGGTTGTGTCTGTATCCGAAGATGGTGAAAAGGTTAGAAGGAATGTTGGAAATCCACTACCCGAAAACTCCCTGGAATACTGGCAAAAAATCAAGCACTGCACGGTGTACATGGTATGTATCTTCGTATTTCTTACATTCTTCGACTCATTCATTGTATGTTGTTTTTACCGCTTTGTGATGACACTAAATATGAGTAATCTCACATTGTGTAATATATATAGTATTACCATTTGTTTTTTCATAGTCGTACATGATGGAGTAGTTAACATAACGTTATCTATTCTAGGAACTAGGAATTCTATCAGTATTTTTTTTTACAGAAGGGTTTCGAGGAGAACACATCACTTGATCAAATCATGGAATTTGCTGCTAAGTATGGATCCGTGGACAACGTTCTCATGAGAAGAACCAAACCTGACAGAATATTCAAGGTATTTGGCTCAAGCTCAACTTTTCTACTTTTTATTGCAGGGTTTGTTGTGCTTGCTCGTAGCATTTCTATTTATGTTGAAGTTTCATACGAGATCAATCACCAATTTGCAATTCTCGGGGTGCCAAGTTTAAACCCCGACGCATTTATAGTTGAGAAACGAAAAAATGTATTGTTAGTACATAAACCTGTATGTTGCTTAATTTTTTGACCGGTATACTTGGCAGGGATCGGTTTTCGTCACCTACAAGACAAGAGAGGAGGCGGAGGTTGCTCAAAAGAGCGAAGATAAGTTTGGCGAGATTCAGCTGACGAAGATGATGCAAGACGATTACTGGACCATGAAGAACAAGGAGACAAAGGTAGCGTCGCGCTTTTTCTCATCAATTTCAGTCGAATTTTTGATTTTGAATGTGGATCAAATAGATATAGAAACGATAAGTAGAAACGTTTTCATAATCAAGCATTTGTGATACTTCACTGCGATAATTCATTGAGACTTTATAATGTATTTTAGCCTAATTGTGTGTTCAAAGCATTGTATCAAACTTCCGCGTTTCAGGACAAACGCAATGCTGAAAAGATGGCTAAGACCTCGAGGAAAGCAGTCGAACACGCCGAAAAGGAACATGCCAAGGTTGGTGTCGATATGATATGACAAACAGTTTGTAACTATTCTAGTTAATTCTGGTTCTTCGTTTTAATTTCCACAAAAAACTTTTTCAGGGAAACATGTACAATCGCCCCCCACCCAACAATCACCCCCTCGTGGTACTATTACCCCCCACCTAATTGAAATCCTAGAAAAATCGTGCGAAGGTGAGGGGTAATTGGTAAATGGGTGGGGGGACATTGTACATCTTCGACAATGAACAATCACCCCCCACAATACAAAATGGGAGGGTGATAGTAAATACCCGGAACTGATGAACAATCACCCCCCACTCCACCCAAGCCTGCAGTAAATAAGCATGGTGTATAATCGCCCCCTTTATTCAAAAGATATCTTCAGCTCTTCGGCCTTTCGTGGAGAAACCTTTGAAAAATAGTATCAGGTTTTGTTATATTTGATGAAACTATTGCAGACTGGTGCTCATTTCGTGAAGGGACTCATATTGGCTGTGGAAGGGTTTGGAGAAGATTCTTCTCTTGTCTCCGTGAAAGAGTTCTTCAAGAAGTTTGGAGATGTAGGATATGTGGTCCACGAATCGGGCCAATCTAAGGCAGAAATCAGGTACATCTCCCAAGTAACAACTGTATATACGAAACCATAACTTTCCTCCATTATTGGAAAAATGTGTAGTACGTTAGATGAAATTTATATGAGGGGATTGCGCTATATATTTCCTGGATTGAATTTCTCTTCCTAGAATATTTCTAGTAGTGTTATTTTTATTTATGCAGTATATTTCTTATTAAATGGTTCAGTTTTAAGTTTAAGTGTCTTTTAGGTTTGCCGGTGAAGAAAATGGAGCCAAGACTGCTTGGGAGAAGGCGGTAGCAGAGGGAACTGACGGAAAAGTGATGTTCCAGGAGAAAGAGCTTTCTGCCAAGGTTAGTATGCTTTCATTTGATATGAAAGTCTCATTGCCCTTTTTTGGTCATTCCTGGAGTAAGCCAAGATGAGTATGAGTTATGACTATTCTAGTTTGTTTCAGGTGCTGGAAGGCGAGGAGGAAGAAGCCTATTGGACTGCATTCAATACCAGCAAACAAAACAAGAGAGACAGGTGTAGCGGGCGTGGTGGCGGTCGCGGACGTGGTGGTCGTGGACGCGGCGGGTCAGTACTTACCTTTACTTTTATATTCATCATGATGTTTTCAGTTCGCCTAACGAAACATGGTTGTTATGTTACTTTCAATTAATTTACCTACAACCTATCATGGATTTTCAGTGGTCGTGGTAATTTCCGTGGTGGTCGAGGTGAAAAGCGGCATGCTGAGGACAATGGACCTCAAGGAAAGAAGACTGTATTTGAGGATTCCGAAGGAAACCCTAAAGCTGAAGCAGTCACCGAATCGAAGTCGGAAACTCCCGCTGTTTGAAGTCGTCCTCTGTTCTATTTTGTTACGGTTGTTATGTTATTTGTACATCATTTCACGTTGTTGTTTCCCGTTTTGTTTTTGTTCGTCGTCCAACAATTATGTTGTTGAAGGTCTGTCATTTTGCTGTCTAGCGTAGACTGCAAATCGTAATTAAATTTGTTCTTGTCGAATCACTTTAATCACAAAAGAGGTCGGGGAGGAAAGCGCATGTGAAAAGCTTGAGCCACACTGATGAGTGCTTGTTTCAAACTAACGTATCTTATTGACAAGTACGGTAACGATCCACTTTTTCGAGAATGATAATCACGGCGTTCTCAATAACAGCTTTATTAAATTAGGTCCTCAATTTTTGGACGCTCCGCAAATGATTCACGTGAAGATAAGCGCGATACGCATCGAGTTAGTGCTGCGACCATTCCAAATTGCAGTGGGATACAGTGACCCGCCACGAAAATTTTGTGAACGGAGCTCAATACAATTTTAATCGCAAAAATTACTGTGGGAGAGAACTACGCCAGTAAAAGTTTAAATAAATCACAAATAGCCCAATTCATTCAGGAAAAGCATGTTTTCGAATGTAAAGTTGGGAAATTTTCAAATATTTATCCTTCGCGCCATTTAACACTAGAAATGCGCTAGCGATTTCATCGTTCCCCGTCGGTAAAACGTGCTCATCGCTTCGTGCATACCAACTTGCCCGGGAGCGATCCTGGTGAGCACGTTACCGAAAGGGAACAATGTTTTGCGTTACCTCTGGTAACGTTACCGAAAATAATCGTGCATACGGCCACCAGATGTTACGCGAATTAGGAATGGAACAGATTGAGGTAAAACCACCTCCATCGTCTGAATTGTTATTCGATTCGTGAAGGGTGCGGACAGATATCTCGTATGGTGATTGCAAAACGAGCAACAATATTTATTCACACGGGATTGTAAAATCATGAAACTATTTAGATTTGAGGAGCATTCTCCTAACTGCCTTGTAGTCTGGATGATAGAAGTCTTCACAATTCACACCCTCTTCTAGGAGATACTTGGCCACGTATGAAAGTATGAACACCCGTGTATTCAACGAAACCAATTGTTGGAGTTCCTGAAGAAAAAATAACTAGAAAAAAGTGAACGGGTGAACGTAGGGACAATAAGCTCCAGAGAGCCTATATACAATAATACTGAAAACCAAAGTCTGACCGATAACTGTACACGGTGAATAATAATATTTGCGAAATATACCTTCGGGTTCCATGCGGGACTCTCCACCACAACTGCATGTGTGGGCTCGAATTGGGCAAGCTCGTCGTCTCGTAGAGCGCATCTGAACTAGCAATGCAAATGAAAAGTATAAATGAAAAAAGTGAGCAAGTAAGACGCATGACAGAGGGAGGTGATAATGTGAGAGAGGTAGAGAGAGAACTAGAGAGAAACATAGGGAGAGAGAGGGAGAGAGATAGAGCAGATATATATATATATATATATATATATAGAGAGAGATCCGGCTCTACTAAATGAGAAAATTTGATGCATAGAAATGAACAGCAAGAAGATGCCGTTTGTACACAGTTCGTACACACCGGCTATAAGTTTCAAGACACCAAGAAAATAATTTCCACCGTGGCTTGCTTGAACTTGCAAAATGATATTTCCCGGAAGAAGCACATCTCGAAATTCTTTTTAAATCCTTCATAATGGTTACGACAAAACATGACACAACGTTTCAACGAAAAAAGTTTTCGGCAATCATACCTCAAGACTACTTTCGCATGTCCAGCAATGATGAGAGGTACGAGACTGGTCGCCTTTTCCTCGGAGGCATATAGAAGTACGCGCCACCCAGAGAAGGCTCCAAACTGAATACAAAAGCATCGATCAGCAGAAATTGGTCAGAACGAACCTGCACAGTAAAAGGAATAAGAAGATAGAAAAAGGGTGAAGGAAGAGTGATACCGTCATTGGTCGACCAAGATCCGATGCCAATTCTAACCGCCAGCGCCGACAGGAACGAGCTATTTGTAGTTCCCTTCCTTCCAAGCTTTTCTTTGAAATAATGCTCGGATCTCCCCATTCGAACGAAGACTCCTGTAGAAACGGATTTTTTGAAGGACTGATGTAGCTGTGAAACAGTGGAATGGCGGACGAATGAAAAGCTCAGCAATTCTGAACTGAACTGATGTAATAAGATTGATAGGAATGAAAAAGAAGTGGTACGTTACGCCTCTACCCCAGACGTAACCACGTAAATCTTGATACCTTCCCCTGAGGCTCCTCAGTGGGGTAGGGAAAGGTAGTCAGATATGTCCGATTGGACTGACAATACGCTATTTCTCACGAATCTAGAGTTTTCAAAAAACTGCAAATATCGGTATGCGGTTGTTCAGTTTCACGAGAACACGTAAATGGAGAAAGTCCTTAAAATACTTATGTTTGCTCTGAGAAATCGAGATCCGAAAATCTTAGCACGATGCCAATGAGTCTCACTCAGTGCGAATGAAACGTACCATAATAACACACGGCTGAAAAAGTAGCCGTGAAAGAGCATTATAACTCACATCGAGAAAGGAACCAGATTCCCCACTTCTCAAAACATACTCAGGAGTCAGAACCCAGCGACCGCTAGCAATGCATCCCATCAATTTCGTTCCACGTATCTGAAAGGGAAACATTAGGCTGATGTACCTTTTGATTAACTCCAGCTAACTGACTCTACCAACTCTGATGTTAGGTTACTACTGAAATAGCGCAGATACAGCTACCTAGATAGAAATGAAGAAAGAATAAGTGATAAAGTTTTGGACTGCAAGAAATAAACCAAATTATTAGCTGTTCTTATTCTATTGTAAATTATTGTATACACGAGATGACACACCAATTTGCCGCATATCAAATGCGTTACATCCTCCAGCAGGTCCGATTTATCATTCTTGGAGACAACTCCACCCAGAGACTTGATGATAGCACTCATTTCTTCTCGTTCCTGTAGAAAACAAGCATGTGAGATTATATATATACGTGAAAACTACAGACACGAAGATAATGTCTGCAGAGAGAAAAAACGAAAATTGCGATATACGGTTTAACTATTTCCAAAGTAAGCGCATACGGTGTATCTTGCCGTGTTTGAAGTTTGAAGTTTGAACCCATTGCTTTTCGGTCGAGAATCGTCTACCATGGCGTGTATCGAGATCACACTACAACTAAGATTTGGTCAATCCCTATAGTATCTGTACAGAAGAAACGTTAAACTAACAAAGGAAAAGTGTGATATACTGTTAGTAGTCAATTGCAGTCAATTCCACAGTCGCGCGGAACATGATAAACACAGCAGAAATCAGCAGTTTACCATGACAAACTACACGATGCTTCATTGGAATGCTAATTTTACGTGACTATTCAATTGACTTCTAGTAGAACCAACAGTTGTTGTTGGATATGAAACATATCCGAATACAAAACAAACCGCTTGGTTGTTGATTGCAGTGAAACTGAACACCTTCGTCGTATTCATCGACATACTTCCCTCAAGATCGGTGGAAAGAGAAGCCTCGTTCTCAGCGAGCACACTTGAAACCAAAATATCACCCCCATTTAAATTTATTCGCTTTACTCTGTCTTACATACTTGATAGGTTCGAACTATGTAAAAACAACTATTTGGAATACTTTTGGGTCACGTTGTCCTGCGCGACTGTATTGAGTTTATTGTACTTTGTGAACTGATGCATTCTTCAGGCTGTGAAAACGGCGAATTCGCCGAAACGTCGCCACAATAAATATTCAATCATACTACCTCGTGTACGGTTAAACTACAAAATCAAACTATGTAAAGAAGCATAGAACTCACGCTGCCTCCGCCGGTCTGGAATCAAAGCTGAGAATTTGTTCATGAGATTCCGCCGAACTTGTGCGAGGAAAGAGAGGCGGAACTGGCGGGGCTCCCGGTTCGTCCTGAAACAACACTGAAAAATAGCACAGAGCAGTGCTGGAACGGGATTGTTGAATCCTTTTTCTGCAGACTATTCTGGTTATTCACAGGCAGCACCGTGAACCGGTGGTGAGACAAATTCAAGCAATGGATTACAGCGAAATTTGACTTTTTTGTTGTTTTCCGTCGCTGGTCAGGTGTTTACTGAAAGTGATCTACCCTAAGTACTGACGTAATTATAAATCAAACTCACAACAACCGCTTCTACATGAACCGCAGGACTGGATTGTTCACTGGAAACAGAAAACTTTCATTGCAAAGTCACAATAATGGGAAACCCCACACCCCTCAGAATAACAATCCTACATTATTTTCCAGTTCAGTTTAGACCACAGACATGAGAGCGAGTTTCTCGTGTACAAATCATTCGCTCATCTTATACTAACTTTTCTAAAATGGTTTCCAAACAAATACAAAACGAGTTGGCCGTGAAAATATCCACTTATATACCTACCACACCCTGAAAAAAGGAACATAAAACAATATTGCTCAAGCCCCAAAGTCTACATAGAACATTGTCTCAAATTTTTATCACCCACTCCTCTCTCTCTCTCCTTCTCTTTCCATCTCTCCCTCCCCCTCTCTCTCTCCCTCATCACAGATGAGTAAATGAGCGGCGGTACCTGGGGCGTGACTGCCATTCGATGACCACCTCCTCCTGACTGTTGGGCATCCGTTTCGCCTGTCTAGTCGTCTCGTCCAAATCCAGCTGCAGTCTCCTCTTCCTACCACCACCTCGACTGTCACTGGACCCTCTGTTATCGCATCGCGATGAGCCACCCGTCGTTGACGCTGCAACATATACACTAGAAGTAAATTGCATAGTCACGTAAAGTTGGCATTCTAATGAGGCATTGTGCACTTTGTCATTGCACGTTTCTGAGTTCAGCTGTGTTTAACATGTTTCACGTGACTGTGCAATTCACTAACAGTGTAGGTGACTAAGGAGCTCTTGCTGAACCAAGGCGCGAGCCACTTGAGCCGGTTTCTGTTCTTCATTGAACCTCGGTGCGAGTGGCTTATCTTCCGCTTTCACTGTTGCCAGCACCGCACCATCCTCTTTCTGCAATGTGTGAAATTGAAAAACATCAACACCTTCATAGATAAGTAAATGAGCGGCGGTACCTGAGAAACAACATGAGTGATTGATTTATAGAACACTGTAACTGGTCCAAGACCCAAAACATAGATTAGACGGGTGGTCACTTCCCCCCAATCCCAATCCAAGTTATTGATGTATACAATGTTATTGAGAACACAGCAACAAAACTGGAGCGAAGAATACAAAAAGAAGTTAATATAGTTGGTTTGTTTCGTGGTTACCGTATGGAAAAAGCTAGTTTGCATGGTGTTTAACATGCATGAGAAGCTAGTTTGTATGATGGTTAACGTACAGAAGAAGAGTCTGATTTGGCAATGGTCATCCGCTGAGATGTGGCGGTATTGACAGCCGGCGCCTCCCTGGGCACCATATTGACTCGTTGCGTTATGGATGGTTCGACACCGTCTCTGCGCCCAGTGCGCACAACTGCTTCCGCCAAATCCCTTCCGATTCTTGAAACCGTCTGTCAAACAGATATAGTTGTTATCATTCCTACTGAGACTCACACAGTACATTTTCGCTTTTTTCCAATGGCTGATTTGTAATGTTTCTACACTCGTTTCAATAGGCTATCAGAACCTATGGCAGAAATTCACCTTCCCGAAAATATTAACGTTAGATCCAATAATAGATTTGAAGTTTTGTAATCCTACTGTAGGAGTCTCAGTGGCAATGAAAGAGACTATAGTACATGAGGTATTTGAAGAAGGTGGCAACAAAAAATAAACAATGTTTTAGATTTCCGTATTTCCGAATGTGCACTGAACATGAATTGTGAACATGAAACTCATTTGAAGGCAAACACACCAACTGCCTTTAGTTTGATCAACTCATTTGGACCGTGAAAATATGTTTATTATAATATGTGACTATTTCATGATGTACTTCCATGATAGTCGATCCTTTAGACTGGTGGTGAATTGCGTTCAAAAACCGATGTCTACTCACAAATGAGTTATTTGAAGTATCTGGACTGGGATCGGGGCTGGGCATGGCATCTAGGATCTGCGTGATTCCCTTCAGATTGAAACTAGAATTATAAAATAATGACATACATACGATGCACGTTCATCAAAGTCCTGATCTTCCGGAAAGAAACCAATTTTCGTAGAATTTCATACTTTTGCTTTGAAATAACGGCACCTTTCCTCTAGCTGTGGCACAAAAGGAAGAGAATCCATCTTAGAAAAAGTAAAAGTATGGTACTACATCGAAATGCAGTGCTAAGTTTTCATGAACTGTGTTATTGTTTTCAGGTGTACAGTGTTTGCCCACCATGAAACTGACCGTGGATTGAAACGTCCGGGGTTGTCCGAATATCGGCTCTCTTTGCTGATGCTCGAAGTCACAGGCACACAGTCAGTTTCTACATTCTCCTATAATTATGCAACTGAAATTTGATCGCTCTTAAGAGCGGAATGGAAAGCTAGTTTAGGTACACCGGGGTACCTGGACATAACGTAGCGCGCACCGAAGCAGACTAAAACATGTGAAACGTATGCAACGTTTGGTTTGTTGGTTTGAATAAAAGAAGATGTTTTAGTTTCTCCCTATGCACTCTTTCATATTAACTTCTCTTTCTGGCCCCTTTAACGCATTCTTGGATTGTTCTGGCCAACCCCGAAAGTAACTGACGCCAAAAGTAAAAACTGTAAAAACCAGTACAACTAACATTATGATGCGCGAAACTGTTATCCTGATGCGATTGCCCTTCTTCGACGGTGATAACACTGGCATCTGAATCAAAACAACAGTTGAAACGACAATTGATAATGACCTATCGGAAGAGTCATAGCGTAAAGTGATCTTTTCTGTGATCAGTTATTTAGGCAAACATCAATTGGTGAAAAAAAATTCACATGAGAAGGATGTGTGTGTGTAAATGAAAGCTATAAATAAGAGGTGTCTTAGGTGTGAAACCGCAAACAGCTTTCAATCCATACTACAGTAAGGTATTTTATAGAAAGCAACCCATTCTCCATCAAAAATCGTCTAACTTCCACAGTATACGCAAAAAAGTCAAGGTGAAAAGTTTCGACCGCGAGATGACAGAATAGAATAGATGAAGGAGCTGACCATCTAATTCGAGTGCACTCGTCGACGGACAATTCTCCTTATCCCCTCCATTCACGAGCACAGTCCAACAGTCGTCTGTACGACCAGCGTACGACGCATACGCAGTGCCCTTCAAAACCACTGCCGTTATTTACTTAGTTACTTACAAACAGAATGTAAGTGATACAGTGTTCAGTTTCCGTTTATTTCCATGCAATGAGATGTAGCATGTTGCAAAACCCACATAGCAGGAGATATTACTGTACATTTCCAACATATTTGAAACTCGCGGTCAAACTGTTTCGCTCTTCCACGCTACTTCAATCCTTTGGGATACGTTTTGCCATAGAACTTTTCAATAACTCAATTAGTTAATTCTCACTAGTTTTTGTTGTTGAATCTATGCGCAATAAACTACATAATATTATTATTCTAGCGAACCGTAAGACAACCGTGCTTGTGGCCCGATCATCCAAAATTGCGGCGCTCTTGAGCTGATGCGTCATGTGGAGCATTCGTGGATTGAAATACAGTGGAGAAGAAGGCAAATTCTTCGATCAACCGATTGTTTCGTTAAACGCATCAGTGAACCGTTAACCACGTTAATGATTAAATAGTGCGGTTAATGAAACACCCGGTTCCTTCTGGAATGAGAAAGAGAAGAGAAGAGAAGAAGAGATAGGGGAGAGAAAGAGAGAGGGGGAGAGAAAGAGAGAGGGGGAGAGAAAGAGAGAGGGGGAGAGAAAGAGAGAGGGGGAGAGAAAGAGAGAGGGGGAGAGAAAGAGAGAGGGGGAGAGAAAGAGAGAGGGGGAGAGAAAGAGGGAGGGGGGGGGGAGAGAGAGAGACGAGAAATGGCTTACCTGGAGTGGAAAATTAACTTCCGGAAATAACTTCTCATTGATCAAAGACTCGATAATCCAGGAAGGATCCACGACCTGAGTGATAAAACATATATACTTATACTTTCGAGGCATAAACAGTGCAAACCCACGCTACGCGATGCACATATTCGTAAACAAGTTTTATGACATATTATGAAAGAGAGGGCATTACAAGAAAGTCGAATTCACCAGAATCAAGGGCTGACCCTTAATCATTCCCATTCAAGAAACGTATTAGATGCAAAGTGGAAAGAACAAACCTTCATTCTAGGAAGCTTCAAACGACAATCGCCAACCTTCGGAGTCTCGAGCGCAGGTACGAGATGGGTACATGGCAGCTGAGATGAGGAGACAATTAGTACCAGTCATACACTAGTGAGGTTGGACTATTCAACGAAAGTAGTCCGTTTTTAGATTCAAACACGTGAAAACTGATGCCATTGCATCCAAAATAGAAAGATTCTCTAGTTTCCGAAGAGAAAGTGACCTTTTTTGATTTTTACTCTTCGGACAAGTTCATGGGTTATGGTACCAGTTCAACTCAACCTATCGAGAATGCCCACTCGAATAGATATAATATTTCAGCACAAAGACAATTCCCCGCCATTTTCGTAGCGATCTGGACGAGAGAGTGTGCGGGTCAGAGACTCAGATGTCTGCGGCCCCACTGACCTTCATGCTCTCTCGCTTTTATAGCTGGCAATCACAAAAAAATTGGCGTAAATCGTTCTGAGAACCCACAATGCCATTTCTTGGACGAGACACAATGGACGACTCGGTACGACCTCCAAACTTCGTGACAAGCTCCATAAGGACGGCCTGAATCAAGAACATTGTCCGCAAACTCCGAAACAGAGAGGAAAAAAACATCAGGGAAAAACTTTAGAAGGTTTCGAAAAAGAGATTTTCAACTAATACCTTCTCTTGACTGTCCAATTGCAAGAATCCAACCACGACATTTTTGAAGACGACACTGTCAGCAACGGCGGGAATGGGAAGAAACAGAGGATGATCACGAATATTCAATATTAGCGATTGGGCGATGCAACGTTGCTGAAACAAACAAATATAGAGAAGATGGGTACAACATTGAGTGAATGACAAACAGGCTAACAAAAACTGAGAAATCATATTGAAAAACTCATAGATAAAGTACTAAAGGAATGAACTCTCACTCAACTTGAATGAGATATGCAGGCGTCATATGCTTAATCCACCTCTATTCCAGACTAAACTCAATAAAAGTGATTCGAAGAACATTTACCAGCCACAATTGCGTGACGACCTGGTTGTAGCGCAATACACGGGTTGAAGGTAGACTGCCGTATTCAACATAATCCGATATCAGATAGTCGGCTAGTCGACTATCCCCGGACTCCAGAACAACACCTGCAACATCAATGGTGGATGCATTGCTTATCACTGATCTTCTTCATTACTCAATGATTCCCGTCCCAACTTCACACCACGTCATGGTTCCAGAATCTCCAACTGAATTACTGTTTTTGCTATTCGACTAGAATCAAATATACCAAAATACGTGGGACATGCAAAAACATAAACAATTATGCACAGGAAAAAAGTGAATGAGTTGCATTCTGCCAAGTCCGGAGCAGCATCTAAAAGCTTTCCAGTACACAAACATGATAATTTGCGCAAATATAAACCAGATTGAAAATTTTCCTTATGCTCTATAGGCAAACACCTCTGAAAGTATATAAAACTAACCCCCATGATCCTCCAACTGTTTAGTCCACTGTGATACAAGTTCCGGGCACGGTAGATTGAACCGGAAAGTCTTGTTACTGGAAACATTTATCCATAAAAGGATATTAGGCGAAATCAGTGTCATTGTAAGCTATTTTTGATATTTAGAAAGACACTAGTAACTTGAAGTCTCAATCAGCCTCGCACAAAATTTTAACGTTCGGAATGAACTCCGCGTTTCTTCAAAACGAAACGATTGGCGCAGGGGCAAGTGTTTTGAGCCAGTCGGCTACACCAGAACATGTCGTACATGACAGATAACCAATGCAGTCTTCAGCATAGACTGAAAACAGTAAGATAATGATGGCATGAACATACCTGAAGGTTTGCAGTTTTCCGCTCTCGTTCTGTTGCGCGCTAGCGGTAGTCGACTTCTCCGTCTCGGTTGTCGGACCCCCGTTTACAGCCGAGGTGCCAGATGAATGTGTCTGAAGCAAGAAAACACCTTATTCCCGATTTCGACTACTTATCTAGTTATCTAACATAATTGAAATGAAAATACGTTCCTACAACCTCGTATCGATGAAATATCACATTCAAATAGGGATTTTTATGTAGTGGGCCATATCGTAGATCTAATTATGAAAATAAAATGTTTTTTTGGGATACAAAAGCACCTCTGTCCAACAACAGGGACCAGAGTGTTCTCCATACTAAAAAATCACCCTAAAATCAGCTGGTGCACGAACTATTAACCTAGGCGCAATGTACCACCTTCTTTGCTTCCTATTCTTTTAGTAGCACCTTCTTTACTTTAACACTCCTATTTTTTTAGTTCAATCTTTACATGTCGAGCTTTTTATTTATTAATACTGCATACCAGAGAGAAGTGGGATGTGCGAGGTGTTGCTCCAACCATCGAAGAGGTTGTCGGACCACCATTTACAGCCGAGTTGCCAGATGAATGTGCCTGAAGCAAGAAAACGCCTTATTCCCAGTCGCGAGTATATGTTTGAACTACACACTGTTTATCTAAGATGATTAAAATGAAAACGCACGTTATCATTCCTCCAACTTTATATCCTAACCTAAACACAAAGTGTCTTTTTCTGTGTGGGTCATCTCGTAAAGCTCATTACTAAATATATAAGATATCTTACTTAATGTGTTTTTTTGTGGTGAACACTTTTCAACCAAAGTACAGAGTCTGTTTCGAACTGCAACTCTCCCTGAAGTGTTTATCATACCTTGGTTGTTTCGGCGACGGTATTAGTGCTGCAGACAAGCGAGAAATCGGAGGTGCGAGGCGTTGCTCCAACGACCGAAGAACGAGTTGTCACCACTTCCTTACCATCCCACACGAACTCTATACTTTCATCATGGTTAACTAACATGATCACATCAAATATTCGAAATGCCTAGATGACTAAGGTTTACAATAGGCAAACTACTCGGTTTGCGCAAGCAAACTATTTATTATGACTAAATAGGTACTTTAAACTGTTTGGATTTGGACTGTGTGTTTTAATGATCACATAAGACGCGCGATCACGCGTTTCTATTGCACTATTTCGAAGAAAACTCTACGATTGGACCAGCTATATACAACGTGGTCAATCCTAGTTATAACGCCTCATTCTAATAACTTGCCGAAGTGTAGAAAGTTGTACGGTAACTAAGTTAATATATGCAACCTTGATGTGCAATTGTTGTACCGTAACACTTCAAACGTTGAATCAATAATTAGATATATTATTATTAGCTAACAGCGAAAATTGTTGAGAAACACGCCGAAACACAACACAAATCACCGGTTGTATCTTACATGTGGGACCGTTTTATGAATTTGATCCGTTGTGGCCGCATCATGTAAGAGCACCGACTCAGAGCAGTGCGAGGTTCCCGCGCGTTCCGTGAACACGCCAGCTCGTATCCACCAATAACCCCTCTCCCAGGAACATTTTTGGGCTCCCGGAAGCGAAACTTCAACCAAATTTGCTGTTCCGGGAGCTTTGAAACGGTCCGGGAAGAGGAACAATTATTGGTGGATACGGTCACTGGTCTCAGGAAGACAGACAGCTCAGAACAAGCTTCGTTACCAAAAATTACTGTTTTTACAGTGTTTCTGTCATGAACATAGGCTTTTTATCTCGCCCCCTGCCTCCCCGGCGCCCGTACAATGTCTAGATTTGTTGCGGTACAGTTTCGAGCAAACGCGAATCTATTAGAAGCAGAGCATGGTGTGAGAGATGACCGACCGTGATAATCAACTTGTTGTTTTTTGTTGACACACTGCATGATCCATTGGGCCCGCACGATGACGACTCCTCGCTGTTTGGCCTCTTCCAACTGGGAGCCATTGCTTCCCACAGACAGCACAACTACGTGGGTGGCCGTATCCATTGACATTACGCGAGTGGCACCGCATCTGCAATCAAAATGGCAAGTATTAAAACGTGAATACAGCGTTTTGCTTTTTTCATTCCAACAACAGTCTTGTCACCTCAAGGATGTCCTTCACACTGATGACACGCACACGAAAAACGAATCAAGTTCTCATGTGACCGGCTTTTTAGTAACCTAGCCGCTTTCTGGTAACCTTTTTTGAGTTACATGAGGAGGTAACCCGTTGGTAACTGATAACCCTCACAACTAACGCTCCCAAAAAAGTTAGGTTTTCACCATGATTTGAACGGGTTCTGGTTTTAGATTACTTTCCCGTTACCTGTCAGGTAATCTGAAAAAAAGGGCTACCAAACATAGGTTACGTTACCGGAACAGCGGTTAGATCATGAATTGGCCAATAAAACGCTATCAAAGTCGTGCCTACTGTAACGTATAAGCGAGGAGAACCAAGTTGAACCAGAAGAACTCACCTGTTCAAAAGTCTCTTCCATTTGTCAAGATTGGCGTCACGTACTCCACATAGCCAAATGAGACAACCCTGTGATAGGAATGAGTACACTGACACAACTTGATAACTAGTTCGCTAGAGACGATCTTAATAAGGAATAAATAATAATGATAACTATTATTATTATTATACAGGATTTTGAAAGATATACCTCTAGAAAATCGAAATCTCCCCGCAAACAGTCATCGGAAAGATCATCAATTGGATCAAATTGGGAGGAAGTGGTGTTGAGGCGACGACTACTTTCTCTCCTCAGCAGTCTCGATCTATCAAATGATCCATGTTGGAAGGCAGTTAGGCTATCCATCAAGTTAATACGATGCAACAAACTGGACTACTCGGTGAGCAACACATTTAGAATGGCGAGCTGTATGACGCATGTTTCATTGTTCCTGATGGGTAAACTATACGAGACCCCAATTCACTTAACGCTGTAGTTTCCCATATCTGGCTATACGAGTTCAGTAAATACGACCAGAGTAATCGTGTTTGGTAGCAAATTTGCCTGGCGCTCATCAACCTTTCTCTGTTATCACAGATAAACACATACTTGTTAGAGAGTACGGGTGTAGCAGTTTTGTCCACCTTATCCACCCCAGTGGATGCAACGAGGAGCGCCTGTGAGTTGACGGTACAGTTCTTCCCAAATCCTGTAAGGTGAAACGAAATTCATATATTATATTGTTGACAAAAGAGGTCGTGCTAGAAAGGGCGAGTAGTAAAGCAGCTGTCATCAAGTCTATGCTAATGACAAGTCAAAGTATACTGTGAAACATCAAACTACAACCGAAAATCGGTCACCCTCCAACATCTTATAATCTGCACAGACACCACATTAAAAGACCGACAGACAGAAACATTAGATTAAGCAAACAGAAAGCGCACATCTAACCTAAACTGAAGAATGGTCACCCTATAATGTGCACAGAAAACTGTCAGTGAGTTGGCAATTGTCACCAAATATAAAGTTTGTTCCACCCACTAATAACTCTCTACAGTAATCTGCTTAAACTTCCAGGTGAAAGTTTGGTATATTAGCTTTTTTCGATTCTCTCCAATTCTTGGAACTGTGGAAGTTTCGAACCAAGATAATGAATTATTCATTAGAAAACGCCTCTCAAATACTTGACGGATTACTGTAAAAGGACATCGATTGATAAAACAGAGTATAGGTAACCTCCAAGAAAGAGATGCACGAACCAACAATGGAACTGAAGTCCAAGTCAGCAGGTGCCTGTCCGTTCGGTGCCTGTGTACTAGATCTAGCAATAGCGACGGCCGGATCGAAATGCCTGAATAAATGCATAACTCAATTGTTCAGATCGTTGTGCTAGAAATGTGTTACGACTATGGTAGAATCGCATTGAAAACCGAAGTTAACATAGTCGTAACACATTTCTAGCACATCAGTCTGAAAATAAATTCCATCACATCTTACGTACTTCCAATGAAAAATCTTTTTTGAAAAATCTAAGTTTATAACTGTACGTTTTTACGTAATCTACCAATAACTGAAGGCACATTACCTAGGGTAACCAGATAGTCACTTGGGTTTTCAATACGATTTTATTATAGTGGTAATTCCATGGTGAGACCAGTTCTTGAGTTAAGCTGACCGTTCATTCAATAGATATCCACTTTCCACACATTTTCTTATCCATCGTGTAGCAACAATTTGGATAGAACCCCATTGACGAGCCTGAAAAAGAACGAAATGAAGTTGCCAAACGGAGAGAAAAGAAAATCATAATCTTCCAAACTGAATTCGAATTGAGAACAGGTCGCGCATCACGATCACCACAATCACGAGCAGCTAATCAGCATCAGGAACGAAAATAAAAGTCAAATCTTACTTGTGATGTGACAAGTGATGTGTGATGTATCAAGACTAGTTCGTGCTTAAAACATATGCAAAATACAAAATACGTCAAGTTGAAGATGACAACCATCTCATCCGAGATTGCGCCAACTACCAAATACCTTTCTATATTTCTCTCCAAGTGTTTGATCAGTCACAAGATGTGTACATTCGCCCTTTTTCATATCACCCGGACATTTTCCTCCGTGCAGTTCAATCAGGCGACCCATGTCACATCTGTCTTGTCCTGAGACACCCGATGTACAGATTACCTGCAAGTATTAGATCTTGAACACAAGTAAACCGCATACGGTAATATACCTCCTCCTAGTTACATCCCTGTTCAAGGGTAGAAATACCGGTGTTCTTTTGAGAAATAGTCTGCGTCTCTTGCACGTACTCACGAGAGAAGTCGGTTCAACAGCACCTATAGTCCTAATCAGCGAAAAACCACCTCCATGTAGCTGTATCGTACACGAAATAAGCCATTACACTACGAAAATTTTCAAATGTTCAACTAATTCTTCTATCGTTTCTGTTCTCTCAACAATCTCTGTTGAAATTTTGATGACATATTATTGTTTCACATTGCACTATTCGGTAGTTTCTTTTATTAATCATGGCCATTTGGTGAGGCGGCGTATGGTACTTGCGAATAGAATAGAACAGACCGTATTTGCGAATATAGGCAGTTTGTATTTGGCTATAACTTGTGGAGAAGTGAGGCTGGTCTTGTCCATTTTCTGTCTCGTCCAGCCATCTTCGATCCACTTGGTCGACATGACAGGTATTCCTGCCTTACATGCAGCCTGTAATTATGCTACATGACACAGAATAACTCCACTCCAAAAACCACCTGGCCTCATTCACTTTTAACTGCGATAAAACCCGAAAGGGAAGCAAATACAATTATCATTGTACACGATCTTCTCTCGTATCAATCGTAAAATAGCCTGGTATACAATTAGTTACGCTTGCTCATACAAGCACAGTATTTTCTTGAGATAATTGCATTTTCCTAGCTTTCCTTAAAATGCAATGGAACAGCTGACACTTCTTAAAGAATCCGTTCCGCTTTAATTTTGACTTTTGAGTTAACAAACTGACCCTGTGGCAAATGAAAAACCATTATCAAAAATATATACTTTTATATCCCTATCTTGCTTCGTTTTCTTAGAAAAGCGGCCTACGTAATGACACCGATAGGGGAGTTGCGTACGGGGTATGCTCAAAATAGCCCATAGAAGTGCGAAAACGATTTCAAAACACTCAATCACATACGAATACACTATTAGGGACTAAAAAGTGAAAATAAATCTGGATGTAAATAAACCAAGTCAAGTTGCGTCACAGTGAAAATGTTCATGTCCCCTTCTTTATTGCTTGATGTTATGCAAATTTTACAAATTTTTAATCAGAAAGTTTTTTCGTGGTCTATGGGAAGACATTAAGAATCTTTTTTGAGCTTTTTAAATTTTTCGTGAAACTCAGATTATAGCGGAACGGATTCTTTAAGGCAAAATTTTTGAGAAATCAGTTCCGTAGTGTGAACTACTGTTGTGGTCATTTTTGGGGGAAATGTTTGGACCGTCCTTTGTATATTAACTGGCATAACCAGCCCGAAAGGGGCATGGTAGTATGATACAAAGACTATGATTAAGACACACCTTGTATTTTTCACTGCTAGCGATGCAACGATCTGTTACCAAATGAGTGACTGAACTCAGCAGTTCTTTTGACACAACTCCGTTCATCCATTGCACAGTACGCGTCAGCTCCTTCTGTAAAATGTCTGCATGAAACAATTGAAAGACGCGCCTGTTCCCCGTTATATATAATATTCAAAAAGCAAACATAAGTATGTTCAATCCTTAAAAACCAGCGTCGCGAAACCCCTATTTTATACAGGAAACTTATTATCTTTACTTTGAGGCTTGCTTAACATTATTCTGACCACGCGAAAGATGAGCTACCGCTTGAACCTTCTCTAAATTAGCTACATGAACAATTGAGAATAGTTTGGTGCGGGAAGAATACGCATTTGTATGAGTAAAACATGTCATTCAATAACTGCGAAAGGATTCTATCAACCATCTAACATACAAACTAACCCGTACGGGTATACTGAGACCGGTGAAGCAGACTACAGCCTTTGACATATCGGATGAGAAGATGGGATGAGCCAGTTTCGGCATAGCAACGCCTAACTTCAAACATTCTTGCACCAGCGAGCTACCGACAACCCTGAAAAAGTTTACATTACTGTCTTAATATTCCAGTCTGTCTCCAAATGAAAACCATAGGACAAGTACGAATCATTACGGTGGTAGAATACTTGAAGTAGAACTAGCATTTTAATATATTTGATGAGATCTCTTACTTGACTCCGACTTTTTCCAGATGTTCGAAGACGGGTCCACGAAAAACGGGAAGAATGAAAAAGTTAGGATCATTGGCAGAGATGCGCATCGCATTTTCTTCGGATATCCATTCAGGGTCCACGCCGGCATTTTCTAGCATCTGAAAAGTACCGTAAAAGGAGTAGGTCGTAAAATAACTGACAAATACACACACACATGATCCATTAATAGTCTTTTTTGTGGTTCCTGAAACCACGTTTGTGATGGAATCATAGGTATCGCATGCGGTTGAGGAGCTTCTTCACGACGCTAGATACAAAAGCGAGAGGGCATAGAGGTTGTTGAGATCGCGTATAGTATGTATCAAGCAGTCTGCGTTTCTCTGATCTGCCCATTCTGCTGCCAAGGAGTGCCAGCCAGCTACAAACGTGGCTGGGAATTGTCGTACACTGCATATGAAATATGTTACATTGATACCGAAATGATTGGGTACCATAAACATTTGGACTATGATACGATAAGTTCATAATGAGGCGGAGATGTGGGATATTGATTTGAAAAACTCCTAGCCCTCTGTTTTATAACCGCGACATATGTTTACATGTTCTAGAAAACAATACCTCGAATGTATTCGTCTGGAAACGACTTTCGGCGCTTGATGTTTGCGTCCCAGAATCAGTCACCTGCACACAGAATACAATCTGATCGTCGGCTTCGCAATGACTCGTGTCCTGAAAGATAACGAATAGAAAAAGGTCTGCAAGAGACATACAGAAACGATCTAGGGAATTAAGAAAAACAGTAACATTTTGCAGTTTGCTCCCATTTCAGAGTTAGGTTACAATCATAAGCATCTTGCTCTATTTATGAAATAACCCAAGTTCGGTGACCCCAATAATCGAGATACATACCATTGCGCCCACTTGGCCTCCATTGGACAGAACATGTTGTGGGATAGAACTGCGCCGCGGCTTGCGGGGAGCCCCCAGTTCATCAGCCATCAACACTAAAATCAGGAAGGGTGACGCAAAAATATACAGATACGAAAAACAAATAAGACACCAATATTTGCAGATATCACACAGACCGGATAACGGTAACATCAAAAACGTCACACCATGACTGATCACAAGATATTTATTCAATCATCAACAGACACGTTATAGAATAGAGAAACTCGGTTAGTATCATAGAAGTAGTCACCAAATGAGGTCAGGATCAAATACAATATCAAATTGAGCTACAATACCAACCCTTGATAAAAGATGAACGAGATTGTTGTGATCATGACCGCAACCGTACTGCGAATTCATGTCTGCACACAAAAATCCATCGGAATTGAGGCAAAACGTGAGATGTCATAAGATGTGAGAACAGACAACCCTAATTGCTAGAAAGACAAAAGACTAGAATATTAACAAACACCGCCGACTCGAAGCGGGTTCGTTTTTATAGGAGAAATAAACGGTGCTACGGACGATCGAGCAGGGTGACGCCAGTCTTTTTCAAAATGTCGTTTGTTAATATATAGGTAGAACCGTTCCATTTGAAATCACGTGGATAGCCCTGACTGTCGAAAGAGAACAGGGGGAACAGGGAATCGGCCAGAGACGATCTGACTAAGCCGTAGTCAGCAAAAGGGGCTGGGTGGTAGAGACGGCCATTTGCCAGCATAGATAGTTGTGTCGGCTGGAAATAAGCAAAGTTATCGATAAATGATCATATTATCACAATGAATGAAGCGACGAATAATGTTAGATGAGACTCATTTTGATGCGCGGAGAAGTGAGCAAAAACTCAATAACTGACGCGAGCTATTTTTCTCAGTTTCTGCTTAGAAATCGGAGAGAAGAGAGGAAGAGCGAGGACGGAGGAGGGAGAGGGATAGATGGAGAGAGAGAGAGAGAGAGAGAGAGAGAGAGAGAGAGAGAGCGAGAGAGAGAGAGAGAGAGAGAGAGAGAGAGAGAGAGAGAGAGGAGAGAGAGAGACTTACATACAGACAGAGGGAGATGGAGGATAAGGCGATTCGGGCGCTATAATAACTCAGAACATAACATGCACTGTGTAAAACAATCACCTCAAATGCGACCATTTGAGACGAATCCCCGATTCGCATGACTGGTTCCCCATTGACGGCCGTTATCTCTGTGAAAACGATGGGTCTATCGTCACATCTCAGATAGTTGCTTTCACGTCCACACCTACTCCAGTAGGGAAAAGAATCCTTAAACTGATAACACTGACAAGTTGAACATGGAAGAAAAGGATAAGATACATCATCTTGTGTGCTGGTCATACCTAAAGCCAAAATTTTTCGACTGCATACTGTAACAGTCCACACGCAAGAATGCGATACACTTTACCAAGGCTACATTGCCTATGGTCAAGAGTACTAGGCTTTGATTTAAGATTTGCTGGACCGCTGAGGACATTTGAAAAATGGTCCTAACGGGTACCCGGAATAAGTCATTCAAAATTAAAAGTCATTAAAGTAAAAGTCATTCAAAAGTAAAAGTCATTAATTTACTTTTAGTCAGGATTTGAAAATTACGAAAATTTTCGGAAACTTTATTTTTGATTCTCAACTGTTTCTGTAGTTAATGTCTTTTACTTTCGAATGACTTTTACTCTAATGACTTTTAATTTCGAATGACTTATTCTGGTTGCCTCGCTAACGACAAAACTATAAACTACACAAGCTCCATTAGGCAACAAATCGAACTTGGTGTCAACATACCATATATCTAGTGGTGTCATTGATCCGTAGATTTTTGTAGAAAAAGTTGAGAAAGTCTCGATCTAAACATCTTTAGAATTTACTTCAAATAAAAATTAATTAAACACTTTTTCTCTGTCTGTGATTTACCTACTACCTCTGAATGGCAGAACGAAGAACATGAGGTAGAAACATATAAACATATATATACACGCTCACCCTTATAAGCTGCAGTGAAGTTTTTCATTCTGGAGTCATCCAAGAAGAGGTAGCCTTCATGACTTATATAGTAGAAATACTCTCTGAAACAAAAAAATATATAACTTAGTTGTGTGGTGTTTCCCATTCAGTAACCAATTATGTTTCCTCGACGTATCCTATTATATTAGCTTCTCTCTGTCCTCGACCATAGAGTTAGTCATACTCCTTATCATCCCTACGTGGACTATAGAATGGAATCCAAACTTCAGACTATTTCTCATTGGAAACTTCAACGTTTTCAAATACTTATTGAACACATCTTCTAATATGTGAACGAAATCTAATCCGGCAATCCTGAATATCTTCGAAAGCAAGAACAGATGGACTGAAGTTTTGAATACATTGTGTAGGGACCCACGTAGAAAAGGGCAGGAGACCAGACCTTGAAAGCGAAAAAAAATTGAATCTCTTACCGTATCTTTCGGTGGTACTGCCCTTGCTTATACAAACTGTTGGCAAGTTTTATGGTTAGTTTCATCTTCACTCAACAATAAGAACGAAATCCCCTGTAACCAGCTAACGATTCACACAAAGTCAATTTATCGCTAATTTCAGACAGGAATGAATTAGATTTGGGATAACTGCGTGCAGTTTTGACCAAATGTCCGAAAATGTGTTCATTCTGGTGTATAAACCATAGAATACCGGCATGTTACGTGAATTAACAAAGTAGCTCTCGCACATATTGAGCTTCAATCTATTGAACCATGGTTGAATCAAAAAGTACACTTCGGTCCGAACACCCCACGTGAAAATTAAGTAAAAATGAATAGAACATTTTATTCATACACAATTTAAATCTACAAAATCTAATTAAAACGGCCTAAACACGTCGGCACAAAGGCTCATTAGAAGAGTCGGAAGTCAGACTTCTTTCCTTGCTCTTTATCGAATTCGGGATCCTGTGACAACTGAAAAACAACAAAGAGTATAGCAACAACCGAATGCCTCCAAAAATGCAATAAGAAACGTAAGACAAGATCATGCCTTGGAGAAAAAGCCCCATAGGAAGTGTACAGATCAGCAATAGTGAGTACACCGTGAACTGATCTTAATTTAGAAGCGACCGACAAGCGACTCCAAGATGAGGAGAAAGTTTGTTTTAGAGTCCCAATCGACCCGGAATTTGACAAGTATTATATGCCCAGTTTCAAGTCTGACTTAACAGTCGGGGCAAGCAATGATGATGAACTCACATTTTTATAATACTCCCAGTCCTTGGAGAGTGGTTTGTCCCCTTCCATGGGTGCTTTCGAAAGATGGAACTCATAGGGTGGTTCGAAGTTCTTCTTATCCTGGTAGAACATGCCCTTCTTCCAGAACGAGTAGTCAAACTCGCCTTTCGCCATTCTTTCCTAAAAATAATGGCATACTTTCAATGAATACTGAAAAGGTTGGCGTAAGTACTACACACGTTTAGCGATATTTTACTGTCATTCACGTTAGCTGAGAAAGTATTAAGAAAGTATATAATTTATATTCAAACCTTGTGGTCCTTCAACGCCTTCGCCCTCTCTTCCATTATTTCGGGATGACGTCTTTCCCAAATCAGACGATGTTTCTGCTTCATGTAGGTGTCACGCACATCTGCTTCACCTCCCAATTCACCATACTTGATGAAGAAATTCAGCTCATTCTCTTCCATATCCTCGATCATCTGATGGATACACCGATTACCATAATAGTATTCAAAGCAAAAACTATATCTAATGTCAGTTTACTTTAAAAATGAAATATCTGCTGATTGCCAAAAAACTGGTTGTATCACCAGAAACACCAGAAACGTCTCTGAGTGTACTAAAAGTGAATAGGCATTGGAGAAATGGAGTATTATATAAGTGTTAGCTTGAAGACACTTTATATTTAACTATACTCTGTGATCCGTCTGTGTTAGGCTAAATAGAACTCTTAGAAAAAATGTAAATCTGAGAGCACCTTCACACAAGGCGAATGATCCGGGTTGTGGTACAGCATACAGCGATCAAGTCTTTGACGAAGAATCTGAAATACCCACAGCTGTGAGAAAGACAATTTGCCATTTAAGCTTCATGGCTTGTCCCGTCACTTATAGAACTAATTGTAAAGAGTTGTGAGTTCCAGAATGAAGTGGGTTATGCCTAGACTCAAAAGATTGTTATTATGAATAAAGTAACATACGGTTGAAATTTGCCGTAAAAGATTATTATTACTTGTAAAACAACGAGTCTAAAAGAGAGAAGCCTCGCTTTCAAAACGAGTCGAATCGGAAAATGTTATTCCGCAACTTTCACGAGGCTGAAAGATTTTGGTTCTCGACTGACAAAAAATTCACAGCTATCGTCTAAATATCGTAACCAATTTTCCTTCACACGTTAATCAGTAATAGAACAAATATTTGGTACTTGTGTAAATTACAGTGCTAGTTGGAATGAAACATTTGCAAACATTGAGAACATGAGCAACTGTATTAAAAATGTTTGTTTCTGCTCGGAAGCAAGAAGCAAGAGCTGCCCCGGTTCTATTCCCATATCGAATGAGAAAAATCAACAAATAACACACATTTCTTAGAAGACGTTCAAAATTACTTTAGGTAACTTACTTTCCACTTCATGTCGATTCATGTTATGATAGATTTTTCTCCTCTATCGATAGATCGAAGAGTGCGATATATCGCTCTCTATCAAATTCTTAATAATAGATTTACAAGTATTTGGTAAAATGACAAAATCACTTTTGGAAGCCCACAATGTTGTGTTCGGAAACCAATGCGCGCGATGTCAACATGAAAGCTGAAATAAAACAAAAACTAACCTGAAGAATAAATCCATCAACCATCTTGTCCAGGCGGAACTGTTCATTGGCTTCATAAAAGCATGCCTGAAACATTTCACCTGAATTACAAAACACGCAACACATCACATTTACAACTTTCTACCACAAATTCCTCGTGAACTGTATTACATCATAAGTTATGTGCATTTAGAGCGGTGATATAACTTCATAATTTCGACCATCACTGTGTACATATAGCAATATTACAACCATTTGTGTACAGAAGCGTGTGCTTTGAGCTATAAACAATCTCTGCGCAGAACTCTGGTTCAGAGTACAGCAGTCTCGCAATACCTTGTCGTTCACTCCACAATCGTCGATTTCGGGTGCACGATCGAGTTTTCTCTGATAGTAAGGTAGACGATTGCGATTTTGCAGCGGCTCCACCACAGTTTCTGAAATAAATAATACAATAAACGGACGACCGCTTTGAACACGTACAATTTTTCACCTTTCTTTAATTCAGAATGTAATTTAATAATGTCGACTGTGAAATTCACCTTCATAATCAATTATTATAAACTCAAAACCTCTGGATAAAACAACAAATGCTGACCTCTAAACCACGTTGCGGGAGCATCGAAGGCCTTGTGAGCATAGTAACGCATGCGAGGATATATGGAGCCACGCGAATCCACATCACGCAACTTCCAATAGGCATCCCAATGAGCCTGTAACAGAAACAATTTCATCCAGCAATCTTTCGTCAGTATTTTTATTCTTTCTGAATATGAAGTGGTAAGCCGATTTTGTGACTAAATCACATCAAACGTTCCACGGATTACTTTGTAGATAAATGAACCCACAACTCGAATTAGTTCATTAAAATCGATCCTAATATATATATATATATATACCTTGTCCTCGCGTTGACGTTCTTCTACTAGTGCCCCCTCGCCCATCTGTAAATATGATACATACTAAATTGTAAAATCAACTACAAAGAGTAGAGACATGATACAAAAATAAATGTACATATAGAGCGACTCAAGACGCAATGCGAAGAAAATGAATACTTCATAACAATATTTAATCCAACAAGCATTCAACAGGACAATAACAAACTCAATAAGTGAAAATATTATCAAGACTCCATTGGAACTTGAGAACCACCTTGTGCCTTCTTTATTTCTTTCTCGACAAATTCTGATGTATTGGAATCGACTATATATTCAGACCACAGAATAATGTTTCTTATCGCGATTACCTGAAACGTAATATATAACAATTCAAACGAATCCGTGCATAACATCAAATAGTACCGAATCTATACTTTCTGTGCTTCAAAAACCCATGTACGATGTACTACGGAAAAAAATCTCGATATGAACCGAGATTAAGTATAGAACCAACAGAAACACTCACTTCTCTAGTGTTGGTACCGTTTAGCCAAACGCGGCCATTCAACCCTACGGTTATTTCGAACTTCAATTCCTTTCCAAGTAACTTCAAAATTTGACAGGAAGGAGACAACAATCGCCGAGCCAGGTGTAGCGATACCTGAAAATAAGTCAGAACTTCCAAATTCATTTGCATTTATTTTTTCAGGATATGTGATTTGTGGTCACGCTTTTAACCAATATGATAATTGACAATCAACCACGATCAGCACATGCGCAGTGTGGTTCTAGATCGACCGATAATTAAAGTTAAAAAATTAAAAGAAATTGTCATTCAGAAGTGGAGAAAATTTAAGTGAACGAGTATAAGAGTATGTATAACTTTATTTGATTATTTGGGAACATTGACTTATTACCCCCCACCGTTCTGAGTTTGTATTGCGTTTGGGGAATCGTAGTTTGACCCCCCCCCCCACCGGGGGGTTATAATTCAATTTATCAATACAAAAGTTTGAGGGTGGAGGGTAAAAAGTAAACATTTCCGGTATTGAAGTTCAGCCCCCCACTCGTTGAAGTTTGAAGTGCTACGGGGGGGGGGGGGGGGGGGGGGGGGAGGGGAGTCAACTATAGTGGGGGGCGATACTTCAATTTTCCCGATTGATTGATTTGCCCACAAAACCGCAATTTGCTCGGGTCTTGTAGATTTCACACAGAAACTCACTTTGAACACAACTCCATCGTTCAATACACCCAATCCCTTCGAGCGTGATACCGAGTCGACACATGTAAGCTCAGATTCCAGGTTTTTCGAAGCTTCAATAACTTGAGCATAGAGAAGATCTCCGGCTTTGATACTGGGGCGATTCCTTTTCGTAGCCCCTTCGAACGACAGGAAATTGATCTGAATGTAAATACTCTGTTTTCTTGATTACAGTATATCATCCCGCGGAACAGGTTGCAAAGTTGCCGACGTTCATCATTCTTTCCGAATAACTTTTTTCCCTGAAGGTTCTCCCGTTACCATTGAGCAACGTGCAAGATGAGAAATCATAGCTTGGTATCTGTGATTGGTATTGCGGTAACCAAACACTCCGGAATTCGGTTCATTCTACGAATGATCGTTATGAAACGGAACCATATAAAAGAAAGATGTTTTCAAGGCATGAATGAATTTTCTCGCGTTTACTATCTTATGTTTCTCCTTTATACATCACCATTTTTTTCGAATGTGAAGCATGTCTCGGTAACAACTCACATAAGCCAAATCGGCTGCACCGATATCCAATTTGAATAAATCTCCTTGCTTGCTGGTGACTACGCCCAGAACACGATCGCCCTTGCTAGGAATGTACCTAGAAATAACAAAAGCCTACAAGTTGGACGAAAGAGTACAGGACAGTCAATATACAAGAGAACCCACTTTGTTGCCCACAAATTTTAAAAAAAATCATACATTTGTTCTGGTGATTCAGGCGGCGGTGAAAGAGATTTTGTCTGTTTGTTATCCCCATTCCTTTCTTAAGTAATCTCGATCACGGAAAGATATCTCGAACCGCCAATTAACAAATGCACCAAACGGTTGCCATTTACTGTTCAAGAGGTGAAATTGGCTACATCAAAATCTAAAACTTGACTATAAAACATTTGAAACGATCACGTCACGTTGTAGTTAGTCGAAAAGTAACAATAAGTTCAAAAGTACGGATTTTGTGATAAAATGAAATCTATGAAAATGAATACATACCTCTTGCTATGAACACTTATCCATGTCTTATTGTTTTGTGTTCGTAACAACCCAGGAGCTGTCGCCAGGCAGTTTTTCTCATGTTTTTCCACACCATACCTGAAAGAATCATATATTCTCGTATTGTGTTTTGCATGTCGCACCCACAAGCTGAAGTAGTAAACACAGAAGGGTAGTTAGATTTTAGGAGTTATATGACTGAACTTTCAGTGACAATTATGTAAAAGGATACATCACCAAATATACGCCAACTGTAGAAATTATACAGCTTGTTTGGAACTGGGTGTGGTTCCTATTCATATTTTATGCTCATTGCCACGCGGTTTCTTCTATACCAACGATTGTCATCGAAACTCGACTAACGTTTAGAAACACCATGATACGATATCTGGATCTCCCAGACAATGCATGTACAGTGAATATAATAGAGTCAATAGAACAGAACAATGTTTATAGGTCAGCCTTTATATTGTAGTACATACTAATTCAGGTTATATATAGTAAGAGAACGAGAGGTGCGAGACTGGATACATAGGAGAATATATATAAGTTACGAATTATGTCTTGTTCTCGTCTAGCTACCATTTGTGCTCTATCACGACTCAACCTCCCCAGACGGTTGCAATAATGCGAAGTGATGCTTACTGCAACGAATCGGCGAGATTGCGTGGTACGTGCGCGTGAGTGATATGCTAATGCGCACTCTATGTTAAGCAGCGTACCACGGATTGGATATCGCATTCTGCGATAGCTCCCCACGAGAGAAAAAGAGTATTCGCACTCTGCGAAACAGCTGAAATCATCTCATCTACTTTCTTATGACATCGGATATTCCAAATCACCCATCGAAATAATACCACATATTCTAACAGAAATTTACATGTGCGTTTCCTGCTATATCTAGTGATAGAGAAGATAAAACTAACCCGATAGTATGGCGAACATCAGACGAAGTTGCAGCAACATCCACAATATCCCCTGGTAGAAAGAATTGCGACATTGTGTGATACTCTAAAAAATGATCAAGATTGAGGACAAACTTATGGAGAAACTGTGTCGTTTCCAAAAACACAGAAGAAATAAGAAGGTGTGTTAAAAAAAACGGGGAACCGGGTAGATAGGAGACATGTTCACAAAAACGGCTGGCGATGAGTGAGTGAGGATGGAGGAGAAGATCTAAAACAACACATACCACGGTTCATGGCTGTACATTATTTATGCTCTCAAGTTTCGTCGACCAATCGGGCGGTTCGATTTCAGTTTAACATAAAAAAACATTATACCTTGCGAGAGGAATAAGAAACTAAAAATTTGAATAATCAAACCTCACTCCTCTACATTGTATACAATAAAAGTTTAGCTAGCTTGAAAGAAACATTACAAAATCTAGGAGAGTGGATATCAGCAAAAAGGGAAACCCCTGTCCTGGTACAGATAAACAAATGCGGTTTCCAGAGCGAATGAACATTCGACTCTGCGCTCATGCATTGTAACTGTTATTTCTTCTGAATCAATTATGTTAAAATGCTGAAATGACAAAAATTTAGTCTGTTTAATCACAATTTAAAATTACAAAAATGCAAAACTGAGCGTGGGAGCAAAAATTGATAAAGGGGTGCATGACGGTAACTTTTAGTCAAAGTGAGACAGTAAACCGCCTGACACAGATAAATAGTATGTCAAAATTTTCAATTTTCGAATTTAAGAATTCCTTTCTTTCTTCTTTTTCTCAATTATATCACTGTTATAGCTTTGTTACTTGCTGCTAGTCGTAGTACGACCACGCACACTGCGCGATCAGCTATATTCGATGTATAAAAAACTGATGCGCTGCAAGTACTGCGATGATATATATATGAATACTTTATTCCGTGGAAAAGTGAGTGGTAATAAAAAAATGAACAGCAAATTTTGAAGAAACAACAAGGAGAGAACATAAAAAACGGAACCGATTCGAATTTATATAATACCTTAGCAGAACAATATATTATGAATGAATAAACGAAATGCCCACCGTTGTATTTTTTTAAAATTCCTTCTATTCTTCTGGTTTCAGAATGGGTGATTCCAAGGATATTACGAGCTCAACCCCTTCGTCCGCCGAGATTGACGCGAAGATTGTCAAACAAGTGGAGGTAATTGCCATGTTCTTCTCCTTATCTTTCCCCCAATTGTGGTCTCCATTCATGTAACATTTGAAGAATTTTTTTCAGTAATCACCTGGCTCGGTAATATTTTAGCTAGCAATCGAGTCTATCAGTAACCATATAGTTTTCACCGGTGTTCGAGTGTTCGTTCATTGCCGATATAGCCCCTACTGTGCAAATACAATAATAGATGTATGAAAATGTTCATTTTTTCAGTATTACTTCGGAAACATCAATCTACCACGGGACAAGTTTTTACAAGATAAGCTGAAGGTTGATGACGGCTGTGAGTTTCCATTAAAACAAACATTTTAATTAATTTATATCGGTGAATTCGTTTAATCAGTTGATATGAATGACTGCGGCATTCATATCAACTGCAACAAGCTGGGGTAGTTGATAACTTTTATGATGTACCACTTAAGTAGAAGATAACGTTTTTGCACACTCCAATAAAGAACAGGTAAGATTCAGGAAGGAAGCCGTTTTTTGGCGAAAATAATTTCAAATTTAGAAAAAAGACCTGATTTTTTTTACTTTTGGCAGGGAAAGAACCCATTTTTTAGTGTTTCCTAGTAAGATAAGCTTGGCAAAGTTAGTTCCTATGTGCTTATGCTGCAGTCGCATAAACTACTGAATGTATGCTGCCGAGTTCAGTGATGACCATAAAAAAAAATCCAACAAGGTGGACACCTTCGATAAATCGATACGACCCTCTTTTCATAATCGCAACTCATCCTTGAAAGGAAAAATGTAAACTATTCTCTAGGGGTACCTATCGCTACTCTACTGACTTTCAATCGACTGGCCGCTATTTGTTCGGATGCCGCCATCATCGCTAAGGCTTTGAAGGTATGGTTTCCGTGTGTGTAAAATAAGGACTTGTATTTGTTTACATTACTATATTTCAAATTCTATTATCAACTTTCGTATGGTTGTGGCTCACGTTGTTTTACCGCTTAGCAGAGAACAATGTTTGATATATCTCTCACTACCAATTCTTCGATTTTCTCTTTTTAGGCTGCCGACTCGGATCTTGTGAACGTGTCAGAAGATGGTGAAAAGGTTCGCAGAAATGTCGGGAATCCACTGCCAGAGAATTCATTGGAGTACTGGCAGAAAATTAAGCACTGTACTGTGTACATGGTACGTTCCTTTGCTCGTCATGGTATTGTGCTATTTTTTTGGTTTTGGATTTCTTTGGTTATCTCTTCCAACTTAGGTCGTTATGTAAGCAAAAAAGTACAGTTGTATGCAGATTGTTTTCGAGAAGATCTTTTTTTTCAGAAGGGCTTCGAAGAAAACACCACTCTTGATCAAATCATGCAATTCGCTGCTCAGTATGGAAACGTTGATAACGTGCTCATGAGAAGAACCAAACCCGACAGAATCTTTAAGGTAGTTGTTATTCATGCGCACATTTCCTCGATGTCGTATACTCTGTTGTGGTTTACCCAGCCGCTTATGCACATATTACAGCTTCAGGCTACTACTTGTTATTTTTGTCTAAAAATTCGAATGTTTTGTTTCATCACAGGGCTCGGTTTTCGTCACCTACAAGACAAGAGAGGAGGCGGAGGTTGCTCAGAAGAGCGAAGATAAGTTTGGCGAGATTCAGCTGACGAAGATGATGCAAGACGATTATTGGACCATGAAGAACAAGGAGACAAAGGTAGCGTCGCGCTTTTTCTCATCAATTTCAGTCGAATTTGTGATTTTGCTTTGGAAACAAATGTGGATGGTGGATCAAATAGATGATAGTACAAACGTTCATAATCAAGGATTTGCGATTCATCACTGCGATAGTTCATTGAGAGTTTATAATGTATTTTAGGCTAAATGTTCAATGCATTGTATCAAACTTTCGCGTTTCAGGACAAACGCAATGCTGAAAAGATGGCTAAGACCTCGAGGAAAGCAGTCGAACACGCCGAAAAAGAACATGCCAAGGTTGGTGTCGATATGATATGACAAACCACTTGTCAGTATTTCGGTTTATTCATGGTTTTCGTTTTAATTTCCATGTTTGAAGAAAAACTTATAAACATTTAAGTCAATAAGGGTTTTATTCAAAAAGTACATGTTTAGATCTTCGGCTTTTCGTGTATGAAAAGCCTTTTCAAAAGTAGAATCACCTACTGATTAAGGCTGCAAGTGGTGTTATATTGGGTGAAACTATTGCAGACTGGTGCTCATTTCGTGAAGGGACTCATATTGGCTGTGGAAGGGTTTGGAGAAGATTCTTCTCTTGTCTCCGTGAAAGAGTTCTTCAAGAAGTTTGGAGATGTAGGATATGTGGTCCACGAATCGGGCCAATCTAAGGCAGAAATCAGGTACATCTCCCAAGTAACAACTGTATATACGAAACCATAACTTTCCTCCATTATTGGAAAAATGTGTAGTACATTAGATGAAATTTATATGAGGAGATTGCGCTATATATTTCCTAGATTGAATTTATCTTCCTAGAATATTTCTAGTAGTGTTATTTTTATTTTTGCAGTATATTTCCTATTTGTCGTTCAGTTTTAAGTTTAAATGTCTTTTAGGTTTGCCGGTGAAGAAAATGGAGCCAAGACTGCTTGGGAGAAGGCGGTAGCAGAGGGAACTGACGGAAAAGTGATGTTCCAGGAGAAGGAGCTTTCTGCCAAGGTTAGTATGCTTTCATTTGATATGAAAGTCTCATTGCCCTTTTTTGGTCATTCCTGGAGTAAGCCAAGATGAGTATGAGTTATGACTATTCTAGTTTGTTTCAGGTGCTGGAAGGCGAGGAGGAAGAAGCCTATTGGACTGCATTCAATACCAGCAAACAAAACAAGAGAGACAGGTGTAGCGGGCGTGGTGGCGGGCGCGGACGTGGTAGTCGTGGACGCGGCGGGTCAGTATACTCTATTTGATTCATATGTAACCTCTTATAGTACGCAGTCGTTTGATTAAACATATTTTTTTGATTATTAACCAGATCTTCATTAAACTGTGCTTGTGCATTTGAATAATGGTGGTCAACACAATACAGTCTGAGAGCTTTCTGACAATTGTAGTTGGCGAACGTTTTCCTGGAAGCTCCATCATTCTAATGTAAAGGGCGGTGAGTTTTTGCGACACACTATACCTTTAGTTACTTGTTGGTGCGCGCTGTTTCCAACTAACTATATTCACCATTTTCATTTTTTTTCTGTTCACGAGAATATATCCGTGAAATTTGGATGGTTCTACTGTTTCTCTGCTATGTCCATTCACACACTTATTTTCCAGCGGTCGCGGCAATTTCCGAGGCGGTCGGGGCCAGAAGCGACATGGGGACGATAATGGACCTCAAGGAAAGAAGACTGTATTTGAGGATTCCGAAGGCAAACCTAAAGCTGAATCTGTCGCCGAATCTCAGTAGTAATTGCTTTGTTGGTTTTATTACACCACTTCGCATCTCATTTCGTGTTGTTGATGTTGTTATGTTTCAATGGGTGTTACCATTATTATACAATTGTTTCTAGTTTTTGTTCGATCAAATTCGAAATGTTTAACGCATAGTTCTCATTGATGTTCAAACACTGAACTGATCGACTTTCAGACTGTCTAAGGTGTATCAGCTTTGTGCAGTTCTAGTTTTTTTATTTGTTGTTCTGCAGTTGAGTTTAATAAATATCATACTATGATCTCTGAATGGATTTTCGATCAAGATTTGTTGGTTTTCAAAAATTAGTAGCAGAAAAAAGTTACAGAGTACAACTTCCAGTTATCACATTATTGGAATTACAGATGGAAAAATATAGCCAGCCAGATCATCTGTCATAAATCTATCGGCTTCCAATAGCGTGGTGGGCATAATGTAAAATCAGGGAAATGGAGACACCTAGAGTGTTCAAAGTTTCATTCCTCGAGGTATTCCACATTTAAGACAGATGTAGAAAATTGCGAGTGTACTAATCAGGTTCGGTCAACTCTATTTCTAGCCGGTTTTTTTTGGTAACCTAACGATAACCCTTGTAACCAATTTCAGGTTACCAACCGGTTATCTACTGAGGTCACCTGAAATACAGAATTCACCCCATCGGACTAACACGGTTGATGACAGATTCAGATTTATTGTGAAAAGCAGTAATACACTGTAAAACTACGAACCAATAACGATTGGAACGCAAAATACACGTGAAAGCAACACTGTTGGTTAGGTGACCAGTAGATTGAAGTCGGGAACAAATTAGTCAGGAAAGATGTTTAGCGGTGTTAAATGGTGATTACAATGTTTCCCACGGCTCCGTGGCCAGCGGTGATGTGTTGATGTGCTTCGGCCAGCTGGGCCAGAGGGTATTCCTTGGCAACGACTGGTCGAACCGAAGAGTTCGTCAACAGGTTATTGATCTCGCCGGCCATGGCCACAAATTCATCAGGGGTAGACTGGGCCAACGCCACGCCTGAAAATCAAATTTATTTGTTCATTTTCATGAAGCATGCGATATACAAGAGAAGAAATAAAAATATCGACAGTAGGACACGAAAACATGGTCGGAAATCGTGCCGGGAGTCGGAAATAAGTGTTGGAAATCGACTAGCATCATTCGGTCATTACAGTAATTAATGTTTTTCTTGGCTGTAGTTTGATCTCGGAACACGCCATAATTTTCGAATTTCGACTGAAATGCAACAGCGTCCAAACTACAATTATGGCGGGATATAGCAACATATATCGTAGAGGCTTGGTTTGGAAATAAAACACTGTATAGTGGAATTCTCGGCGGGGAGTGAACATCTACGTTGGACCGCGAGGTTGTTTAAAAATTTAGATTCTGGGTTAAAAATGCGGAATCTAGGCAAGTAAGCAGAGACTTTGTAGTTGCCGGAAAAGGTTTTGCAGGATGAATGTGGAATAGAATGTCCCTGTATTTTTCCCGGAAGAGTAGTGTTCTGAATATTTTCTATCACTCAAGGTTTGAGTTATATAGCGTACAAATTTGATACCCCAATTTTCATCGAGACCAAAAATGAGAAGAAATAAAAAAATATAAAGTTCGTCTCCGTGCATTTGTTATGGATGAAATAATATCTGACCAAATATGCACGACTCCTTTCCCATTAGATTGCGTGGATTGACCACAACTTCGCCACGACTTCCAATAACGGCAACCTTGCCATTTTGCGCAAGAAGAGTCAGATCAGTATTGAGGTTTATGTGGGCAGCCATTTCCAGAATCAGATTCATTCCTGCAATGAAAATACCGTTGCCGCAACTAATTAGCATTTTTATCGTAAGAAAATGCAATTAGAGTTGAACTTTGGTATAATGGTGCTATTACTAATTTTGTTCAATATGTTTCAGAACTGATGAAGGGAAACTCAACATCTTAAAACTGCCGTCCTTTAGGGATTAAAAAAAACTATGGAAAACGCAGCCATGAAGTAGTCCATGTAAAAGTACCTCTATGGTTGACCAATTCATCCTGGGATCTACAGTAACGAGAAAGAGCAGATTATAAACGATGCTCACCGCAAGGATATTTCTGTCGTATCTCGTTCACATACGAATCACTTCTGTGGTTGAACACTGCTACGGCGCCGTTCTTTTCAACGAGTTGCATTCCCTGTTCTGTGCCGGCAGTACCGATCACGTGAATACCCCGGGACACGGCCAGTTGGCAAGCTGCCAATCCGACACCGCCCGAGGCGCCATGCACCAAAACAGTGTCTCCCTTCTGCAGAAGTGTTGTTAGTTTAGGTTTTTGGATGTTTTATCTAAAAGTTTTCATCTACGACCGAGTATTTAGGGTTCGCTCCAGCCAAATAACGTCTCAAGATAAAACGACATACTCTATTCCAAAAATTGTGGAGAACTACAGTACGAACCTAACAAATCCTGTGTTTACAACATATACGCTAAAAACCGACTTGAGGATTCAAATGAAAATATTCGCGGAATGTTTGATGTGGGAGATTCAAGCTCACGATGATACCGAATTGAGACAGCAGAAATTGTGGATAACCAGAAAGAAAGAAAGAAAGGTACATTGTGCAATATATTTGTGTTAGCCCAAATATACTATGTTGCACTCCCACAGTAGCGAATTACCTGTTTGATATATGGAAGGTTTCCGAACTCTTCCAAACTTTGAGATCTCCTCTATTATGCTCTGTACCCTTTTCCGAGCACACAATCGAAAAAGGATACCAGACCGTTCCGGAAAGAGAATGCACGTAGGAATGACGAGAACTATACCTTTGCTTTACCATGAATAAAAAGAGCTCTGTAGGCCGTCATATATGGCACCCCGATACAAGCTCCCTCACTGAACGACACATCTAAAAAGAAAGTTGTCCGCTGAGACACAAACTGAATAAAATCAACTTTGGTTCGAATTTATATTTGCGACTACAGAAAGACGATAGCTTCGAACTGCGCTAAAATGACCTACCGTAAACTTACATTGAGAACTGGGACGTAACCCGTGTTACGATTCTTGCTGGTAGGTTGGCAAACTTGACCAACTTCACAAAAAATCCAAATGGTAGGGTTGTAGTGCTATATGCAGAACATTGAAATTCGAGTTCAAAAACTGGGAGATTAGACTACAAATACAGCAGATTAGCGCTGTGGTTGTAGTCTAATCTCCCAGTAGTCCACCATCAGTTTTGATCTGCCTCAACCGAAACTACCCCAATTAGTACAAAAAAACGGGTATAAAGAAAGTAAAGATTAGTTTTGGATGAAACGTGTACAAAAAATATGAAAGAAGTCCAATAAAAATATTTTGAGGAAAAGGCTAATCTCGCTCGGTTTAAAATTTCAGAAAAAATGGATACCGAGTTTTTTTGTTACCGAAAAGAAATTTTCTGACTGCGACTCACAATGATCTAGCTTACACATCTAGCTTGTTTTTTTTTTTCAAGAAAAGCGAGATTAGCCTTTTCCTCAAAATATTTTTATTGGACTTCTTTCATATTTCATCCAAAACTAATCTTTACTTTCTTTACACCCGTTTTTTTGTACTAATTGAACTCTTTTTCTAGATTGATTGATTTATTTATTTACATGCAGGCATGTGATATACAAGAGGAGAAAATAAAACATCGGCAGTAGGAAACGAAAACATTCAAATGCCGAAATAAGAGTCGGAAATCGTGGAACATAACTGGAACCGTTACTTCGTATAGTTACGAAGTAACGGTCATTTTCGATAGAAATGATATTTTTGAACAATAAGCTAAACAAGGAATGTTATGAGATTCTATTGGAGTTTCTAACGGCGCCATAGTTCAGAACTATTGGCGTAGTTGTAACCTCGTTCAAGTGAGAGCAACTTTTGTGCTCCAGGCAGGATTCGAACCTTCGTTCGCCGTGCGTGAATAGAGCTTTCATCCAATCCGCCATTCAGACATGTGGATAGGAGAGAAAACTAAGCAGTACCCGCCTGTCATGAGTTCTTCATTGGAAAACGTCTTCCTACTAAACGTTAAACTCTTCTTTCATTTTTATTTTCACGAAACCGGTCTATCCATGATTTTTTGCGAGACTGTTTTCGGCCCTCTCACACGTAATATTCAAATTTCAGACATACCCAAAAAATACGTATACCTCAACTTTTTTATAGCTTTTCAACAATGTAAGAATTTTTGGAACACGTTAATTTTGAGCGAAACTATGCCGAGATTTGAGGAGGCGGACACGTTTGTCGCCGCCGCCGCCGCCGGCGCCGAGCACGGAAGCCATTTTTGCGAGACGTTGGGCCCTCTAACTCTTCTCAACAAATTTTACTTGGGACGTAAACTTAATGTTTTGTAGACGTGTTGCCCTTTCAGTGATTCTTGCAAAAATCTAATGAAATGGTCGACGTACTTTGAAGAAAAATTTAATAAACTGTTTTGGAATGTGTGCAGACCTCTGAACAAAAACTAATCTGCGCAGCGCTCCGCGCTGCGCACGATCTGAAGGTGTGTTTCTCACGATATGAAGGTGTGTTTCTCACCATCCGGAAGTCTATAAACGTGTTGAGCAACTGCGAACTCAGCGCTCGTTCCTGAAGTGGCGAAGGTACACCAAACCCTGTCGCCAATCTTCACATTCGCCACAGAATCACCGATCTGCAAATCATAACTTATAGTGGAGAATTACATTTTCACACCAACATTTTAGATTTCAGCTGAAAATTTATGCATATGGTGTTTCATCACCACGGTCGGGGCAACGGGTGGAAATTACGTGAATTAGTTTCCAACAAAGTTGAAAGTCGGATCAAAACCTGTCCTGGTCCTTCCCGGGTCCTGCAGAAAAACTCAGAAACGTACACTGACAAAGTGCACGATTTCTCATTAGAAAGCTAACTTTACGTGAAATTCATATAACGTCTAGCATCTTTGGCGCAAAATTTATCCTACACCCCACAGTTTGCGTGACCAGGTATAGAACGGGGCACAGCAGGAAAGGTTTCGATCCGAGAAATCTTTGTCCCCAACAACTCTGAATGAACGAATATAAAAAATGAATGTTGAATCTCGAATACTTTGCGGTTAGACCTGTTGATACCAATTATAACTTAGATGAGATTCACCTTCTCCACAACGCCGGATCCGTCTTTGCCGGTGACATAGGGCAGTGGCGGTAGGGCGCCATATTGGCCGGACCGAATATAGGTGTCAACCGGGTTCACACCGGCTGCCACCATCCTAATCAGCACCTCGAAATAACAAAACTAAGATTCACATTCAAGTCTTGGAAACGCGTACAGGGAGATACAGAGTCGTACAAAGTTCCTGCAATTCTACCAGTTGATGTCCTGTGATAGAAAAGAGGAGAAGTGATGGGAGTGAATATTTAGAGATCTCAAATCTCGAAAGTACCTGATAGCCTTCTAATATGGTAGGTATCGAAACATCGGACAACACATTTATGCAGTCGGGACCTCCAAACTTCTTAATAATGGCAGCTCGCATTATACAGGAATATAGGGCCGATTGAACTTTTGTAAACCTGAAAAATGAGACAATCGAAACGTTTGCAAACAGCAATTGTCGTCGCGAACTGTGAGAAAAAAATAATAAATTTCGAGAGGTTGGGAAAAAGATATAAGGAAAGACTGCTTCTGATGAACTTTGTCTCGAAACAGAGAGGGAAGTTGGGATTATTACTAAAGATATAGGCAATAATACTAAAGAGGCGAACTCGCTAAAGAACGATTTTTAATAAAACACTGGAAATTTTTCTGGAAATTTTTTTTCATCGTTTCTAATGATGAAACTAGCTCTCCTCTCCGAACAACAACATCTGATGAAAAACTCCGAAACTGTTGTGTATCGAAAAACTGTGCGGTGTTTCAGTGATTACTGTAGGTCTACGAGCGGATAGAACTGGCTATATAGCTATATTGATACACGCATTCAATAAATACTCGACCATCTAGAAAAGTGTACAGTAACCTGAGCCTCAAGGATATACCACAACTGAATAACTGAGCATGGGAGCAAAAAGTCACATCTAACTTACAAACCATAATGCGACAATATGACCATTTCAAGGTCAACTTTTTGTGGCCCAGCTACACTCTCTTGGCTCTGACCGCAACCTGCGGATAGCTAATTTCAAAGAAGCACGCCGTTTCCAGGCTCGACAGTACTGACAAAAAAATCACAAGAAAAGTTATGGTGCTTTTGTTCCTTCATTCTTATAGGACGATAGACGGTATCGGTCTGGTCACGATTTCTGGTTCATTGTTCTTTTCTACCCGATTAGTTTGAAACAGACCTGGAACATTCTCGCAGTCGATTTGCAAGTTAGTTTAGTTCGGTATAGTCTGTTCCACGAACTCTTAACCCTCTAGTAACATGCTCAAACTTCTAGGTCAACGCTTCCTACTTTGATGTTAGCGGAATGACTTGATGTTTTGGCATTGTGATTCCACGTTTATCACTACAAAACGCTCAGAACATTGGAGGGTTCATTGAAAATTGGCCTCTGACATGTTTGACGAGTACTGTAGAAGTTGTTCAATTGTGAAAAGGACTATACACCTCTTCGAATAAGAAATTGATTCAGTGTCTCGCCGCAATCGGCCAAAATCGGTCAGCAAAAGAGTTGGCTTTGAGTTACCTTGTATATTCGACATGTTTATCGAAGATTTTTATTGAAGATTTTTTTCCTGAGGAAGTTTTTTTTTTCAAACAAGTTCAATCTTCTAGTGTAACTACTACTTGGGAGCGAGACAAAAACAACTAACTGAGAGAAGGGTGAGAATGAGTAACTATTTCCTTTCCAAAAAAGTCCCTATTTTGCCATCTATAAATACTTAATTTTGTAGAAAAGTGAATTCAAGCGCCAACACTTTGATTAGTGACTGAAACACTTCTTCCGTTAAACACCCACTTGAACAAGGACCTATCCATCAGAAACTGGCATTAGATAAACGTTGGGAAAAAAGAATGGGATAAATTAATAAAGAATTCCGAAATAATTTCCCTTTTTAGGTATACCTATTTGACGTTCTCCGTGATCAGTAAGCGTGCTCTATTGTCATGCGAGGCGGTTGAAACGCGCCGCCGACGACCAAAATTCTGCACGACTCAACTTAGGCGCGAAACAATATAATATTATATTTTATATTATTTGTCTGTAAAGGCTTTTGAAACTTAGTTCCTAATCTTAGCGTCATTGCTCTCATATTGTGGTTATAGTAGAATGAACAAGCTAATTTTGTAGAGAACTGAACCCTGAAACATCTCGGAAAGTATAATTGTATTTCTTTCCAGGGTTATTACCAATCTTATCATCTAGAGGAGAATGGGTAAGTTATTGTTCCACATATGGCTCTCTGCTGGAGCTAGCCTCATGTTCCGCTTCTGAGCACATTCGTTTTCACAGAATTTTATAAAACTTTGCTGAGTGCTCTCTATAATCATACACACTAGCACTGGGCTTACAGGACATACTTAACATAGAGAGGATGTTAACAAGTTACGATTTCAGTTGATGTTCCCAGAAATTTCCGTTTATTGGAGGAGCTTGAAGACGGCCAAAAGGGTAAAGGAGATGGTAATATTTCTTGGGGTCTGGAGGATGACTCCGACATGACTCTGACGAGATGGACTGGTACTATCATTGGACCTCCCAGGGTAGGATATTCATTTAGCATTGTAATTTGAGTTCTTCACGCACATCGTGCACGCCGCTTATTCTCACTAATTCTTGGAGAGACATATTGGGAAACTTTTTGGTAGCTCTTCTGTTTGTACATATATATCGTCGTCAAAAATAACTAAAAAGGAATATTATCAGCTGGTTTTGCAACTATGTTATAACATTTTCCTGTACACCGTTCTCCCTGATGTACGGACACATTGGTCGTTGTTGTTATGAAGTTATTCTCTGAATTTCGCGTGCTCTAGCGCGAGACTCAGATATCACCTATCTCCATCCATTACGCAGTATATGGAAGGGAAATTTTGGGCATTTGACCCAGAAAGAGGGTGAAATCGATCAGGTTTTGTATATTCAATTTATGGTCAGACTCCCTTCGAATCTCGAATCTACAATCTTCGTATTGAGTGCGGTCCCAACTACCCTAGAGATCCACCTACTGTTCGATTCACAACCAAGATCCACATGAACGGAGTCAATCAATCCAATGGAGTGGTAAGGTTTCATATTCTGAATATAAGTCGGTGAAGTGAACGAATTACATGAATTTACTATTGACGAATTACACAGACCAATAAGGTGTTAGACAGTTCCTCGCGAAGGAACCCGTGTTTTTTTTTCAAAATACGTGAAAGATTATCATTGAGCTTCAAAATAAGTTTTTTTTGAGTTTTGGGGAAAAGGTAGCCGGTTTAAAAAAATATTTTCCGACTATTTAGGTAATGTTATTGGAGCACGTCACACCGACTAATAATAGTTGTGCTCATCCGCACTTTTACAGATCGAGAAACGATACTTGAGCACTCTGCGGGGATGGAGCAGTGTTCATATGATAAAGACTGTGTTGGAAGATATACGCAAGTCTATGATGTGTGCTAAGGAGAACATGAAACTTCCTCAACCATCCGAAGGAGTCACTTTCTGATAATATAGGTTGCTTCTTGTTCCTAATGATCCGAAATGTTCTTGATGTACCGATGTGGTTGCTCGTGTTTCTAGGTATCATCTTCCATGCTTTCGATTTTTAGTCTCGAAAATAGCTTGTCGTATATGTACTTTCCATTGCGTGTTGTTTCCAAAGTTTTCGGATTTTTATTCATATATTCTATTCTACTACGTTTGCAATCGAATCATCATTGTCCTACCGGTGTATACTTCGAATTAAAATCTTTACGCAGTGTATTCAACTATAAATCAATAAACTATTTTGTTTTCATTCAATATATAGGTTGCTGAACCTAAATTACTGTAATTGTCTATTGGCAGTTTGTTTCGGGAACAGTTTGGTATTTTTAGTCTAGTGTTCATGGATGAACGGGTATCCGAACCATCCACAAGCCAGGTGGAGCACAACAAACACAATTTCGGTGAGTTGGCAGCGAGAGTTGGTATCATTCAGTTTCCGTTGGTAACGCGTGTTGGTTTTCCGTTGGTAACGCGTGTATTGCGCAGCATAATTATCACGAGCGCTCAGGTTCTCAATCGAGATACGAGAAAAAATGGTCACTAGTACTTTAAAAGTACGAATTTGTGTAAGTAATACACTCTGCGTCTTGCTCCTCAATGGTGATAGCACACAAAAGTAATAAGGAAGCAAGAGGTCTTACTGATGCTATTATAACTTCCTTGTTTCAGAATGTTTACTTGTTCAATACAAGACTTTGGTGAGTGGTGGCTTCGCCGGCGTGGCGCGGACTCTAGAAAAGGAACTTAACAGTCTCGGGGTAAGTAAGCAGTGCGGAAATACGTGCAGTTTTCAGCGTGTGTTACAATTACTTCTGAGCATCTACCCTTCACCGTCCACCGATAGTTTTTTTGAGGTATCCCTCTATGCTAACACATACGGAGGTCATTAATATAGTGCTCATATTTCTATTAATAAACTCCCACACCCTTTAATTTGTGCTTCTTGTTCAAGGAGTTGTGTAATAATCGATCTTTTCTCGAATCGATAGTTGTTTGGCCGAAATTATAAACGAAAGTATATTTGGCGAAAAACTGGGTAGGTACTATAGGAGCTACTTCTTTTCCAGATCGTTCCTCCGCGATATGATATCTTCGGTGTTGAACATGAACAAACGCTACGGGAATATGTAAGCGGAGTATTTTCGATTTCGTTTTATCCCAGATTGTGATGGTAGTCGTCATTCAACACTTCTTTCACTTCGCTGAGTGTGCGTAATATCAAAAACCGGTCAATTGCATCATTATATTGTTTGTTCTACGGTCTCCGCGATTCGCAAATTAAGACAAAAATTCTGATTGTTATCTGTCATTACAAAACTATGTATCATTTGACTGGCAACATCTTCACCCCCCTAAAGTAGGACCATTACGTGGACCAATCCCAACGCTTCAGTCCTTTAAACTGCAATACATTTTTCAATTGCAGTTTCAAGGACCGATGACACGGGATTGGTCCATATATATATAATCTTCCTTCTTTAAGCTGTCCACTCGACCATTGTCGGTAGTGCCAGCTCTTTCCGAGTTGGCGGGCGCTGGCGGCTCTACTCTCCTCTCCACCGTCAGACAGATGAGCATTAATTTATCCGGTACCAAATCATCAGGTAATCCATCATCGTTTATTTATTTTGCTTGAAACCATTTTCCGAGCAAACACTGGTGCTACTATTTCACAAAAAGGAACTACTTTTTTTTACTAAATCCGCGAATCTTTATGATTTAGCATCGAAAATAGTCAAATTTCCGTGATTTTGACGAATTATGAGCCCATTTGTCCTAAAACGACTAGCAAGTTCCAACGCTATTGCACAGGATCACATATATTGGAACTCGTCAGATCTGTGATCATTAAGATGTATGGCAAACCAATACATCTTTTCCTGTTTGTGGTTCATTAGGGTTCTAGTATGATTTATTCGCAGGATCGCGAACTGGCAGCAGGATGGGTTTCGTCAAGGGCGGTAGCCATAGAAAAACGGCAAACTTTCTGAGGTGATTCCATTTTATCAGATTTTTTTTACAAAACGAATTTTTTAAATTTAATTACAAATTTTTTACCGAGTTCGAGTAGTTGTTTCGGTTGTGACTCTTTATTCTCACTTCTGAGTCTCGCGAAAACGGTAATATATTTCAATAAACCACTCATAGTAGGATGGCTAAGGCCTTGCTTAATTACCCGCAACTCCGCAAGTCTCAGCTATCGTTCATTCAATGACTTTGATTCGGTAGATGAAGATGCATGCGACTGACTTTTTTAGTATCATTGTCCTTGTTGTTGGAGTTTGTTTTACATAATAATTTGCAGGCTGTCAACTTCTCGTGAATTGGGTGCCGTTATTTCTCCACTACAAGTTCATACACCCAACTTACTACAGCAGTCGATGGAACGACATTCACGCGTCACCGGGCATATCGACAGGACGTACACCGTCAATTTTGATCGCTCCGGCAGATTCGCACTCACGGTATGTTACCCACCTATCTATTGTAATACTAATAATACATGTTTGTTGCGCTTAGATTGCAACAAAGTTAATATCATTCAAGATTCAAGATTCAAGATTTATTTAGTTCACTTCATATCGTTTCGAGATGGTGTTCCTTGACTGCCCTCCAGATGTTTTTATCTCTGCACACTCGGAAAATTTCTTCGCCACGGATATTGGGTGGCCGTACTCGGCCTCTCCTCACAGTTCGGTTATAACTGCGGACTGCTTCGACAAGATCATCACGCCATCGGACCAACGGACGACCTCGCACCCGTTTTCGATTGAACGGGCGCCATTCAGAAACCGCGAGAGACCAACGTTCAGGGGACATATGGGCCAGTCTGTAAGCAAAATTGTATTTAAGACTGGCAGCTTCTTCAGCTACATCCTTTAATCGAGTAATTCCGCGGATTACGGTACTCGAAAGGCGATCTTGGAGATGAATGTTGAGCATGGCTCGTTCCATTTTGCGTTGCACGACACGGAGTTGGTTCATTGGCGACTTCGACACGGCCCAGGACTCACAACCATAGAGAAGGCGCGGCAAGATGACTGAGTTGAACAGTTTGCGTTTCATACTCATTGGAAACGACTTCGCCTTCAGGATACTTCGGTATGTGTTGAAGCCGGCCCATCCAGAGGAAATTCTTCTTCTTATTTCTTTCGACCAATCACCATCAATGGATATAGTGACACCAAGATATTTGACATCGGACTTTGGATGAAGTTCAGAACCGCGGAATTTGAGAGGAGTATTGTCGTTCTGATTGTTCAAGTACTCGGACTTGTTCGGATTTATCTTCAGTCCAACTTCATCGCATGCATCTGAGAATTCAGCCATCATTCTTCTGAGCGTTCTCTTGTTTGGGGCAAACAACAAGCAGTCGTCAGCAAACATGATGTGAGTGAGACGTCGACCATTCACTCGCAATCCCGTAGAAGACCAATCAACTTTTCGTAGAGCCAGATCCAGGACCAGTGTGAAGAGACGAGGAGAAATCACATCTCCTTGACGAACTCCTCGTTTGATATCTACCTCTATCTTCGTTCCATTGACCTCTATTGTACTGATAGCGGAAGTGTAGATGTTTTGAAGAACCTTGACAAGTTGAGGATGAGCACCGATCTTTTCAAGCGACGACCAGATGGAGCAGTGTTCAACGCTGTCGAAAGCTTTGGCTAAATCGACTGCACAGAGAAACAGTGGAAGTCGGTATTCTCGAGATTTTTCGATCACTTGGCGAACGATGTGGATGTTGTCGGCAGTACCATATTGTTTGCGAAATCCCATTTGTTCTTCTGACATTTGTTCCTCCATGAGCGGCTCCAGTCGGTTCAAGATGCAACGAGAGAGCATCTTGTACATCGTGTTCAATAGGGTGATGGGTCTGTAGTTAGATATGTCTGCCACATCGCCCTTTTTGAACAATAATATTGTTTTTGACATCATCATTTCTGCTGGTAGCGCGCCATTCGACAGGATCTCGTTGAAAAGTGTGGTGACGTCTTTCGTTATAGCTGTGCTTGACCATCTCATGGCTTCTGGAGGAATATTATCAATGCCTGGAGACGTTCCTGTGGATGATTGACGAATCGCTTGGAGTATTTCACTTTCGAGAAAAAGAGGAACCGGTTCAGCAGCATTCACGGCAGGGGCAATCGTCAATCTTCTAGTGGAGTAGAGCTTGTCATAAAACTTCTTCACAATTCCAGATATGGCCACAGAATCGTTTTTCAAATTGCCATCCACGTCTCTCAAGTGAACGAGCTTCTTCCGACTGCCTTTTCCATCCTTCATGACATTTTTGAGACTAGTTCCTTTGTCGATTGCATGTTTGAGCCGGGTTTCACGTCTCAATCGGATGTCTTCTTTTCGGCTGATTCGGGCTGCTTTACTGGCTAGGGTATATCGAATCCGGCCAAGGGGGGAGTTGTCGGACATCATTACAGAGATGAAAGATTATTTTCAAGTGTATCGTTGTTCCCTTAGAACTTTAGCTGAAATTTGCGGCCTATCTGAGAATAAGTATGTATTCTTCACTCCAGAATCATTCAATTTACTGAAGTTCAGGCAGCCGACGACTGCACTATAAAGGCGTGGGATGTCAACTCTGCAATGTTGCGGTATACGTTTCGGGGTCATTTCAACCTCATCTCGGATATGTGTGTTTCCTACTGCAACCAGTTTATGGCATCGGGCGGGGCGGACAAGCATATCAGGTTATTTTTGTTTGGCAATATTGCTCTTTGAATCGCTGTATTTTTCACATTTAATCCTTAAGTTTTTCTACTTTTAGAGTTTGGTCTCTACAAACTGGTGCAACGGTTGAGGTTTTCCGTTTTCACACTGCGCTTGTTACTGGTCTCATGTTCCTACCCTATGTGTATGGGTCCAAACGTTTTCTTTGCTCGTATGGATACGATTGCAATGTGATCTTCTACGAATTTGACGAAAAGGAGGCAACATTCAAGTCAGTTTCGATTTGTCAAATCCATTACAAAATCCGCTTAGCTTCAAATAGCTATTTGATTAGAGTTTTATGCCTTCGGACTTGTTTCACTACGACCATATTTTCTTCACTTTCACTAAAAACGACCATATTGCTCGATCTATCAAGTCAATGAATATGTAGCTATTTGATTCTAGTTTCATATCTCTTGACTTGTTTCACTAAAAACAACCATATTTCTCGGTTTATCAAGTCATTAAATATGTTTCAGTCCAGTACCAACAATTTTCAATATTCGAGACACTCCTGGCATACGCTGTGTTTCAAGTACCTTCAGTCCTAGTGGAAGATGGGTAGCGATCGGCGATACGCAGGTAGAAATCATTATTGTTTTCGTTCTCTTTTTACACTCGATTGGACCGTTCTCCTGGCCAGAACGTGATCGATTTCATCCCCAAATCTCAATTTAATTACTTCAGGGAACTGTTCGCCTGTTTCGTTTTGAAAATGGAGTCGTCACCAGGGATGAACAATTTAGAGCGATTCCGGTGAGAGATAATGTACATTTCAAGATAGAATTTAAAATGTAATATAGATAGTGCTTATTTTCATGTTTGTTTCGACTGTGCTTCGTTTGTCGACATCAACAAATAAAACAATTATTCTTGGTAACCTTTGTCTTTTTCCTCTACTCATACAATACACTCTTGATTACAGCATCAAGAGCGGCTAGACAGCTTAGAATGGAGTCACAAGAGTGTTGCCTTTGTGACGACTAGCAGCAGATCTCATATTGGAAGGCTGTGGCGATTCGTGAATGGTGAATGGCGATGTCTTGAATTTCAACCGAAACAGTGAGTTTGATCTCGATTCTGTAGTTTCTTTCAATGTCAGTTTTTCAAATACCCCAGTAACCTTGTCCGAAGAGTAAAAAACGGGCCCTCTTCTTCAAAAAGTAGAGAATTTGTCTTTTTGATGCAAAGTCATGAACGTGTTTGAATCTAGAAACTGATTACTTTTTGTCGAATAGTCCAACCCTATTCGTGTATGGTTTTTCATGTTCTCATTCGGAATATCCTCATAAATAGGATTCATTTGATGTAATGAGTCACTCTTGAACATTTTTGTTTCTCTGTTTCTCTAACTCATCGTTTCTTGTTATGTTTCATGGTCGTGTACCGCTTCACTCCACACTATGCATATATTTGTTTTAATCATGTTTTATAGACCCGATGAGGAGTTTATGGCCATGTTCGCTTCCACCAAGTTGAAATATGGGGTGAGTTTTGTGGGTGATAGTTTCTCTTACCTCTTTCTCGCGTCATGCTTCTCAGTATTTCTACACTGAAACTGGGTTTTCAGTAGAAAATTCAAGCGAATAAGTAGGCAGCGATTGGTTCATTTCATAACATAAAACACTATCCCAGTTTGATGAATGTTGATTTGTTCAAGTCATTCTAGTTGGCTCAATTTTGAGATTGTATTTATTACATTGTTATTGGTGTATTTTTTGTTTCCAGGTGTGTATGGTGTGTTGGACGAACGATGATAAGAACATTGTTGTTTCGGGAACGGACTTCAGGAGTAAGTTTGACTGAAGTTTGAAAATTTAAAGGTTCCTGTCTGCCAAACATTTCGTATATTTTTTGTTTCACACGCACGCGTTATTGCTCTGCCGTTATAGTATGGTGGTAGTTGTTGGTTTACATAATGGCAGATATGTTATTTTGTTTTAGTCAGGATTTACGACTCGGAATCTGGGAAGGAGAAGCATCGGTTGACCGGTCACAAGGCGGAAGCATTTCATCTGAAGCCGCATCCAATTCACCCAAATATCGTGTTTTCTTCGGCACACGATGGATTGTTGATGGTTTGTGTCTTGCCATCTTCCAATGCGTATTTAAACAGTTTAAAGGTTTGAGGTGGATTTGTTGTTGTGTTTGTAATCTTGATAAATTATAGATCTGGGATGTAGAATGTGGTCAGCTGTTGCGGAAATTCACGAGCGAAGTACAGGATGGACAGGTTCTGGTGGTTGCCGCAATTCTCGACTTGGCTATTACTCCGGACGGCACACGTGTAGCAACTGTTAGTTTTCTTCCACAATTATGTGAATAACGAAAGCTTGGTTCAAAATGCGCTTCATGTGGACTATGAATTATCGCAGCTTTCTAAAGCTAAGTTTTCCTTATCCTTGTTATATGAACGCCTCACAATATCAATTGAAACCTCATCAGACCAGTATTGTTGAGCAGTTCTCAAAACCATTAGTAAGTGTGGACGTGTGCCACTTTGGTGGGGTAGAGAATCACAGAGCTCTGTAGGAAGAAGGTCCCACTGTTTTGATTATTACAGGTTGACGATCTTGGACGGCTGACGATCTATGGTCTCGGGAGTAATGACGCGCATCTGGTTCCACGTGAACAGTTTTTCCTGGACGATTATGAGTACGTTTATGTGATGTTCGTCGTGAGCTTACCAAAATTTATGTTTGTGATATAGGTTATTCGTGAAATATCACTGCTGACCGTCATTACAGACCACTTGAAATGGATGAAAGTGGGTTTGGACTGGATATGGCAACTGGGCTGGCACCTCACTTGATGCCACCACCTATGCTGGTCAACATCGAGAAGGAGTTTCTTGAGAACAAATGGCAACACAAAGTTCCAGGAAAAGAGGTACGTACGTCTCCCATAGTGTTTAATGCATGGAACTACCCGACTTCTGTTAGTCCACGTCTTTTGAGAGAAACGACTGATTTTACGGATTACGTCAAGCACCTTCTTAGTAACCCACATCGATCTTTCTACCCATCGATATTCTATTTTCGATGAAGGTTTGTGTGTGTCGTCAACTAGCTGAACCACCTGATTTCCGTCTGATCTGTTTGAACAGTAAATGAACTTCGCCGAGTACTCACGAAATAGAACTGTTTAATATTTCAGCGCGATCTCACAAATGTGACATGTCCCTGGTTGAACCGAAGTGTTATTCCGAAGTTATCTCCCCAGTCTCTTATTTCCTGGAGAGAAGTATGTTTATTATTTCATTTGGCGAGCAATCATTTTATACATAAGAACAACGGCTTTTTCCTACCTTTCTTCAGTTTTCGGAGTATGTTTAAAAATGTTGGATAATATTGCGGATAATGAAAGTTGTAATTGGTCGATGAGTACAAACTGATTGTGAGTTCACGGTCCCTGATTTATCCCTAACGCGTACTCGAACATTTATTTCAACTTGTTAGTTGTAGAAAGTATGCTTTCATTTCTGTAAGCATTGTTTGTTTAGGAGAAACTATCTATTCGTGATTTGGAGGACGCCGCCTTTGCTCAAGCATCCCAAAAAAGAGGCGATACGTCATTTTCTCATTTTCGTCCTGTCTCCCCTGATTTGATTGCTTCACCTAGCCGAGGTTGGCATTGTCAATTTATTTGGTATTAGTTGCAACTTTTCAGTTCATTGACTAACTAGGCCAATTTCACATGCAACCGGGTTGCATGTAACCAAAAGGCAACCAGGTTGCATGTGTACAAATTTATTGGTTGCTTTCAAATGCAACCTGGTTGCATCTCGAATGAAACCTGGTTGCATCTCAAATGCAACCAAAATCAATTTACATAACCAAAAAGTCTCAGTTTTGACAAATTTGGTTGCATTGTTGCATTTGAAATGCAACCAATAATTTGGTACACATGCAATCCGGTTGCATGTGTAAACCACCGACTGACTATTTCTTCTTATCTTCACAGTTAATTCCTCTTCACTTTGTATGCTTTGTATTATAGAAATATTCATAAAAAAACTGTAACATGCGCATGAGACTACTTGTATGGTCACTCTTCCAATAGATGTTGCTTAGGTAGTGGTCGTGCTCGACCTGCGTCGTCCCGATCTGCTCCCAGACAACGTACAGCTCTACCCTCCCTTCAAGATGTCATCGCTGCACAGGACGCCAGACGAGCAACTATGGCTATGGAAGGATATCGTAGTGAAGACGATGCAAGCTACAGGTACGAAACCTAATTCAAAGTAGGACGATTATGTGCTCCAATCTCGGCGCGTCAGTCCTTTAAACTGCAATTGAAAAGTGTATTGCACTTTAAAGGACTGAAGCGTCGAGATTGGAGCACATAATCGTCATTCTTTAAACCTCAACCCGGTAGTGTGCGTTTGTGAGTTGAATAGAGAAAGTCAAAAAGGTTACACGCGTCAGGTGCATTCGCTATGAACCATTGTTATTGCTCTGTTTGCAGTGGATCGAGTTCATCGGACCAGGAAAGTGAGAATGCCGAAGGCACGAGCGATTCGGACTATTGCGCCGGCGATGAGCCGCGTGTGAGGAGAGAACCGTTGGAGGTACAGTTCTCATACACATACACCATACAACATATCTGTATATATATATATTTTGAGTCGCTTGTTCCGCTAAAGTTAGTCAGCTGATCTGAGGTAGTTGACTGCTCTTTTGCCAACTATGATAATCAGAAGATGTGGTTCAGAATGGCGAGTCATCTGAAGTGATAACAACGTCGTCTGGACGCCGCGTTCATCGACGTGTGCTGGATGGGGAGTCAGTGTCTACTGCTTCTACTTCACAAAGCACTCAGCGAGTCAGGAGGAAACGTCAAGTGAGTTCTGTGCTAGGTGATACAGAGAGATTATCTCGTAGTGAGAATCAATGCTATTAGAGCATTTTATACTCCACCATGAAGTCTTCAATGAAGGAAACGGACCAAGAAAAAGTCACAAGAAGCTGCTTCTACAAAGTTCTGGGACATGTAAGATTAACTCGTAACGAAGCGACGTGAATAAATAAATATGAAATGAAATATGAGATTGTAATATCCCGTTGAAACAGGTGGGCGACGTGTCGGCCGCGGAGGAGGAAAGAGAGAATTCGGAAGATGCTGCTGGTACGTCTGCAGTTAATACTGCAGAAACAACTGGCAACACTCTCAGAAGAAAAATGAAAAAAGGTGACTTTTCTTTATTTTTCATCGGTCTTCATGTTTCTTTCGCTATCACAGAACTACTTACTATTTACTCGACCGACATTATTTCGTTCCGTTACAACTCCAAAAAGAAGTATCGAGTATCCTATTTTTTGCAGACGAGTCTCTGAACTCATTTCCTGACATGATGCGATGCACTCGACGACGTCGTTTTCCCTATATTGCCCAATTGGGTGATAGAGTTGTTTACTGTAAACAAGGCCATGCACGCTATATCGAACAAGTGGATTCCATGAAGCTATATCCAATCAGTAACAGGATGCGGCCCAGGTATTGTGTTCTTTGGTACACAGGCGTAGTCTTACATTCTAAATGTTCTGGGTACACCTGAATGCGAGTTTCACTGGTTGATCGGAATGGAACAAATCCTCCTCGCGATTCGCTTGCGCGACAAGGGTGTTTAATTGATTTGACTTGTGTTGTTTAGTGTTTTCACTCGGAGGTGCAGATCCTATCTTAAAGCATGTAGAAATGCGCGTTTCTTCGAGAGAAATAACTCCTGGACTTTTCAACCCTCCTAACATAGTTTAGCCGGCTAGACGATGACGTTTAATATTATGATGTTAACTATATCCTTTAGACCAGAATTGTGTGCGGAAGAGTTTTGTGTGGTTGAGGAAGTGAAGTATATTCGGAAACCATACCGACTGACCGTTATTCGTCTCGCTCAAGAAGACAGGCAGGGTCACAAGACCGGGCTGGCCTTCACCGTCAAGTATGTGTTTTTTCCACCATCAACCTGTGCGATCTGGGTCTCGTTCCCTTCGTACCTATCACCTAAATATGCCATAAACTCTAGATGTGATAACACTCCTACGTATATGATAATGAGATATGTATGTAAGGTAGTACAATCTAGTAGGCGTTTTTTTTTAAACAAAAGTTTGCTAAAAAGCTGGTTTTTTAATCTAAGACCGCTCGTTTGTATATGTTCTAAAAACTGGAATACGTGTGTACTAGGTTTATTTTCAGGTTGCATGATTTAGCTAATAGTCCAGACTTCCTCCTGCTTCGGTATCATTATGATTTATCGATTGCCTATCATATGAGAGAGGGTGATGAGATTGAATCGATCCTTGATGGACATTGGTGGACGGGAACTGTTACAAGAAGACAGCCAAGAGACGAAGATCATCCCATGTATGTTTTTAGCAACTTTTCACGTTTTCATCTAGATTGTGTTGCAAAATACCTAGAGGAGCGCAATTTTGTTTAAACCAAAAAAACTTTCAAACATCTATATTTTCACGCCTTAGCAAACTGTGATGAGTTCCGATCCAAACTGCAATGTTCTTGATTCCATTCGGCATTTTATGTGTTGTTTTGATTAGGTCGAACTGGATTTGTCTGATGATTAGATGGGATAATGGAGAGGATGACATTGTCAGTCCCTGGGATTGTCAACCGAAAGCACCTGGAAGGAAGTCGAGTGAGTTACTGTCTTTCAATTGTACCCTTCTACTTTGCCATTTTCAAATGACTGCCAGCTAATGCATTGATGTTATTCGGAATTCATCAAATCACTCACATAGAAAAATAATTTTGAATTTTAGAAGTTTTTAAATCTTGCATTTTTAATTCTTTAAAGTTTTGTCATTGTCAGCCTTCATTTTATGGGAAACAGCCTTATAATTGATGATACAGCCGTTGTCGCAACTGAGGCTGACGAAGTTCAGTTTGGAGATTACCCGCCTGTCGAGGGAGATTGGCCTGGATCGGACACTCCCGCAGCCAATAAAGAGGTTGGTTGTTCCGTCTCTTTATATATTGAAGTCGGTCTTCAATCTTTATATATAGGAAATAACGTAGCCTTGTTGTTACCTCAGAATTGTTTTATAATTATAACAATCGAAGGCATGGTTTTATTATTACAATCATAGCTAAACATGTATAAATATTAGGGTTGTTGATCGAGTTTTCCGAATTTCGAGTTTTTATAAATTTTGAGTTTTTTTGAGTTTTGAAACTCGAATTTTCGAGTTTTTCGAGTTCTAGTTGAACAAAAACTCGAGTTTTTCGAGTTCGAGTTTTCCGAAATTCGAGTTTTTCGAGTTTCGAGTTTTTAGAAAATTCGAGTTTCGAGTTGAACTCGAAACTCGAATTTTCGAGTTTTTCGAGTTCGAGTTTCATTTCTAACAACCCTAATAAATATGTCATGGAACAATCATAGTTTGCAAGAATTATGAGTCGAGACCATCACTTTATTCATAAGAACAGCTGTAGTCCCGCAATGAGACATTTTGTGATTTATGTGCCATATTGCAACAATATGGCGTGAATGAATAAATCTTGGAATCTTGAAAATGTCAATTCAGTCGTGCTGCCGTCGTCTGATTGCTGGTATAAATCAGCTGGTCCTGATCACTACGGTGAAACCATTTTCCACTCCCGTCTGTCTCGCCGACTTCCCACATTACGCCGCCTGCGTCGACTACTGTATTGATCTCGACACTGTATGCGAACGGCTACAAAATAGGATGTACCGGTTCGTCTTCGCTTTGGATTACTCTTTCAAGTTGCTAGTGTTGTATTTCAACGAAGTGGTCACCGTCCATTGGGTTTTCATACACCGCATTGGTCTCTTAGAAGATGGAGGGTTGCGAACTATGTTTTATGAAAAGTAAGGGAGACGAGTTGAAAAACATTTCATACAAAACTTCTAAAAATTGATGAAAATCACCCTTTTAGAAATAGAGGGGTTGCGACTGTATGGGTTTGATTAATGAATAAAAGTTCATTCCCTCACTAAGATGTAATCCCCACCTATCTGTCTCGAATAATCATAGATGTTGATTACAGAAGGATGTTGTCAGTCCAGCAGGACATTCGCTTCATTGCTCTCGCTGCCGAACAGTTCAACGAACCCTCTAGTGTCATCGTTCATAACTCCCGCATTTTGGTTGAAACACTCATCCGCTTCTCGGAGTAGGTTTCAGATTACTATACTTTTAGTGCGGATCATATTTTTTGGACAGAGAGCTGCTAGCCACTTTGCACTTTCCAGCCGATTTTCTTTGTCACTTTCCGCCAATTTTTTTGTCTCGTTTTTCTCTTCAGTTGCCAATCCTGATTTCTTTTGTTTCAGGGATCAAACCATGACTGAATCTGAAATAACTTCCCTTTATGAAAGCTTGCTGTTCGAGCTTCCAGTCGAGGAAATTCAGGAATACAGACGTCCTCAGCGACCAAGACTGAGTATAGGTGTGGATTCATTTAAATATGTAAATTTTTTTATAGATAAGGTTGCATGGTTCGATGATTACCCTAAGATATTGTATGCTGTGCAATCTGCAATGATTTGCACCAACAAATGTATCGCCCATGGAAGATCTAGAATCTTTGGAAAATGTCAGAATACTATCAGATCGTTTGGCATGTTTCGGTGGCTTGTGATGTGTGGTTGGGTGGTGTCTCGTGTTATTATGATGGTACGTTTCAGATCCGGCGGTGGTAGAAATGATCGCGACTGCGGAAAAGAGGGGCGACAGGACGCAGCCTGGCTGGGTGGTCGAAACAGGAGCTGTCATCGATTCTATCATGCAACACCCTTCAGCCATCCATTTTTCCAGTCCTGAGTCTACGACCAACCAGGTGATTCGAATTGAGACCGTTCATTACACAAAGGTGGCGCAATGTTTCTTTTTGCCTAGTTTGCATGAGTGTATTCAAATATATTACGACAAGAACTATTAAAAATTGTGTAGTTTTCTACCGTTCTTTTGTACATAATCTTGTTTTTGCAGGAAGTAAGGGAGGTGCTGATCGCAAACGGTGGGCTTCGAAGTATCAGGGATAGTCTGGCATCCTTCTCAGATCCAGCGGATGTTCTGGAACGGATACATTCGCTCATGGAGATTTGCAAAGAAGCAATAGATGATAATCAGTCTCGAGTACGTTTATTTATTTATCTACATTCAAAGAATGTGGCACTCGTGGGCTGCATGCTTTATGGCAATGTGGCTTTTATAGCGCGTTCGTCCGGTATGACTATTTTTTTTCTAATATCCTGTTTCTGTTAGCCTAATTCGTGGTTTACTGCGGTTGTAGTCTAGTGTATCATTGGTGTTTCAGCTGCACGACTCTGCTATACAAGTGTATCGACTCGCATCTGATCGGATAAACCCAATCTCGCAAGAGTATCAGAGAATCGTGAATACGGTGGCACTGCTCGGGGGAAGGGAGTTGAGAAGACGGCAGAGACATGAACGAAGAAACGCATACAATACACGAAGGTTTGCTGACACCATATCCAATTATAATCGTGTCCACCTACTTTCCCACCCTCTATATGGCATTGTAAGTAGGGGACATAATCGATATGAGAATGTAAAGATTTAGTCGCTGTTAGGTTTCTAAATGAAACGTGAAAAATAATTTTTGCTCTGGTTTCAGCTCTGGCGCGCCTAGGTTTTCTGCTCGACAGGAGGGAACTAGTCGGGACAGACATGCTGGCGTAGGTGAAGATGTTTCATCTACCTCAACCACCGTTCTACGCAGTCTACGAAAGAAATCTATGACCGGTAAGTGAGTAAATAAACAGATGTGTACTAAGATTACTAAGGAATTAATTTAAATAAAATAAAGTAAACTAGAATTCATTTATTACATAAATGAGTATATAAGCAAGAAATAATTAGTTAATTAATGATTAAGTTTAAAGTTACACTAGTTTCGGCCTCTGCACCTCCACGATGTCTTAGGGTAGTGTTATTAAACCCACAAATCCCATCGCATACCAGTTGTGAAGAAGGTTAGACCTACGTTTCTTAAGATCTAATGCTAATGGTTGTATATTCACCACAATCTGGGTTTAACAATGGTTGAACAGCATTGATAGTTTCATGGAGTCATGTTATCGCAAATTCAACACTCCATTCTTATGACTAGCTATTCCACAAAATTAAAACTACAGCTTTCTGATTAATATTACAAGAAAGTTGAGCATTGAAGTTCAAAACATGCATGGTGGGTGATTTGGATTCATCACACTACATTAATAGGTCACACAAACTCGGATATCGAGAATGCACCTTGCTCCTCTCGTCTTCTGGCACAGTCAAGTAGTGATGAAAGTGGATATTCGAAACAGGCAGAAGCGCCGAAGACTACTGGGGTTAGTTCTTCGCATTCATAATAGAGTTGGTTCACCACACGAAAACTATTTTAATCTGTAGGGAAACCGAAACACTATTATTCAACTATAGTACGCAACAGCCAACAGTGAAGCGATACGGAGAAAGAATGTTAGTTTCATTTAGCTTCGATGTCTGTCAAGATATCACATCACTACGTAAGAAAGTTCGTTTAGTAATTGTTCTATTGGAAGTATTTTAAGTAGCATGACGAGGATAAGATGCTATGAGTTATGAACAGTGAATAACTTGTTTTGTAGGGCAGAGTGATTTAAGGATGCCAAAGTGAAATTCGTGACTGGCGCGCTTGTTGACTGTACTTCGTCGAAAGAAAACATTCCATTTCTCTCTTATATCGTATTTATTATAAAATAGTTATAATATTTTCAGCAGCCCAGTTCGACTGGTGCAGCTCATACATCTGGAGTGGCACTCGGAAATGTTCGTAGGAATCAAGCTCAAGTACCCAAGCAGCCTCTGAATGTTGTGGAGGATTCGAAAAAACAACATCAGGTCAGTTAACATATATAGTTTGAACTATGGCGTTTCTTCGCGTATGGTATCATCAAGTTGTTCTGATGATAGCCTAACTAGCTCGAGGGCTATACAGTGTGACTCACAGGCGCTCACTCTCGGTTCACTTGAACAAGCCTCTTCGTAGGTCTAATTATTTAATTTCTGATTTTTCTGAGCGATTTTTTACGGCACAAATGTTTGTGCTTGTTTATTGCAGTCTTTCTTTGAAAGATGACTTATCCAAAGCAATATTCATGTTTCTATGCGGAATAATTCTTTAATTTATAGACTTCCGTACGGCTCCTTCAGCAGTCAGCCGCTTCACACTCAAATACACCCGAACAATCGAGCAGTCGAGAAGGTATTCTTCTTACGCAATCATACACAGTTCTATTCAATAGGAAAAATTGACAGATTTCGTTTAAGTAGAACAATGTATTCATCATGCGGTCTGCAAACGTTTGCATTCATGACATCTATCAGAAAAGAGCAGGTCTTTTTTTAAAGAGACTGCATTTCCTCTAGTGTGCCTCAAAGAGAGACCGGTTCGCCTGTGAAATAGCCGGTAATATTTCGAGCTAGTTATGACTGATAAAAGAGTTTTTCGTGTGAAATTTCTTTCACAACAACAATAAAATAAATGTTTGAGGTTCGTATGAGGAAAGTGTGAATGGAAAGTGCCGACAAGCGCGTTATAGCACTCGTTCACGGTGGGTTTTCTTCCCATTCTATTCGTTTGGTCTTTTTTTAACATGCATCGCTGACTTCTTCAGGAAAGACTACAATAAGAAAACTGTTCTCAAGCTGTTCTATTTTGTTTTAGAATGTTCAATCTCGTATTCTTTTTTCTGTTGTTGAGTTGATTCGTGGAAAGCGAAGTGCTCCTAGGTCTCGTAGGTTCAGTCGCGAATGTACAGTACACGGATCGATTGATAGAGGGTAGATCGATAACCATGACTTGCATGCTCGTGTCTTTGCTAACCAGCCGCTGAAAGTATTAACCCACGATGTGACATTGTGAGTTTATACGAGCTAGGTTGGGGTTTAAAATTGGAGTATTAATATGTTGTTTGCAGGAAACGCCAACGCGTGATATCAGAAAGTAGTGGCGATGATGATATGAAAGAAGAAGATGTGGCTACCTCACAGCGTTCGGTCAGACGAACAACCCGATCAACACGCAATTATCAGGAAGACAGTGAAGAAGATTACCCGAAGGAGAGCGTCAGTCAGCGGGGGAGGGTCAGAAGAATAAGAAAGTTCTCATAGCTATCCACCGAGGTACATCCGTTTCACTAATGTTTTATAGCTGACACGGCTACAGCTGGTTTTATTAAGATTCAACTTTTTATTGTATAATATATGTGCAGAAATAATTTTTTTCAATAATGGGTTTGACTTTTGGAGAGTTTCTCTTTTTCATCGCGGGTTGCTTTGTTGTTGTTCGACTCGAATGTTTCTGTTCCGAGTTATTTGCTCATTTTTAAAACGAAGTTGTACAATGTAATTTCTTGTTAACTTTTTGTCATCTCTGTGATCTTTTAGAGCCAGCTAGTGATATTTTTTCAACATTTGTAGGAATATATAATTCTGTTTCATAATTCTTGTTCATGAATTCTGTAACGAGTGACCAGTACTTGATGCCGGACGTTTTTACAGTAGGTGGTTTGGGGTCGAAGTTTTTTAACCGGAACTCTGTTATCATTACTTGCGAAACTTACTTAACACGCCACGCCCACTTGGAAGACGCTATTCGGTTTCTGGTCATTCCTGTCCTCTGACACGTTTAGTGTACGGCATGCATTTTTCTTTCAAATTTCTTCAGGACGACTTTTCATATTGGTTTTACACAATGTTGTGTTTTTTGTTTCGCTCAATCTCGATGTTCTCATTTCATCCCAGAATCCTTCAATCTCGAAATAAATTTCAGAACTTTACAGTTGCAATACAGTAGTCGTTTGACAAGTCAACCGCTTGCACCAATATCTTGTACTCATCCGTTTTCATGTATAATTCTCAGTTTTCGGGTCAACATGAGTAAATAGTTCTAGTGGTGCACCGGCCGGTCAGAATGACTGAGGCGGGCTGGGGGATGCAAGACGAGGAAGGATTGGTAGATTATATGGCTGGATACAATAGTCCTACATTCGGTAGGTGGCCATAATAATATATTATTATTGTTCGGCAAGTCGCCAAGTTACTTTCGCCAACTCGTTTTCTCGTTTTGCATAATAATAACGAAGTTGCTGACAGCCTCATGCCCAGATAACTAAGGTCTGTAATAGACCAACTAATTGAGTTCCCAACGGCCAACGCTTAATATTTCACTATTCGACTGTATTTGGACTGTTTGACTTGATTGGCACTGTTATTTTTGTGCTGTTCAAAACATTTCGTGTTGAAGTTTATTGTAGTTTGTCACAGGCTCTGTATGCGCATCCACCTCTCTGCCGGTGTCCTTCAGTTCGAGAGATGCATCTCCTGACACTAACCCTATTCAAGAGATCGAAGATCTATCGTGGATTCGTCTTGATACCGATCGTGAGTTGTACCTTGTATTGCCAAAGATGTACTAAAGGTAGTGATTCCTTGATCCATCCGTTTACACTATTCAACCAGATATGTTTGTTGGTTCCAGGCAAGCCTCACTTCGTTTGTCTATGGCGGAATTGCAACAATGTCCTGGCCGACCGAGACGAGTTATCTCGTCATTTGTACACCCATTTCGAATATCATTGCTCCAGCAGCCGACAGAGTAAGTTATCGAAATAAATCTCTTCCCAAAATGTGCTCTGAGAATCGGGCATAAGTGAAATCGGACGTACGACTGATAATAAATGTTTTCCTACTCATTGTTTCAGCTTCACATTGGGAATGTACAATTATGGGATGTTCGTTCTCATGCCAAACGGCTTCGGCTCTCAGGTATTTTTTACCTTTATTTTATTATTTCCCATCAGCCATCCATGGTTAAACCATTCTGTATAGTTTGGTGAAATTTCTGAGAGCTGTGTTGTTGCAGAGGACATTTGAATATGCATTCGTACCATGCTCGTCTCATGATGACTGGTATTGATCTGCTGTCCACCCTGACCGACTATGAGGATGCAGTCAGGTGAGTGGTACACACACTGAACACCCTCTGGCCTAAAAATCACCCCACGGGGTTAGTTTTCTACCCCGTACCTAAAAAATGGTCGCGGAAGAAAAAAACCGGCGATTCTTTTATTTACCTCGATATTTCTTTAACCCTAGAAATTAGTATAAAGGATACAAAGGGGTTAACCAGGTAACCCGGTTCCTTGTGAAATTGGCCGCGAAAACTATCCGCGGCTTGACCCGCGGCTACCTCGCAGCATTAGATACGGTCACTGAATGGCGTTCCATATAGGATTTTCGGCGAAATTGGTATGGTATAGTGGTTAGTGTCTGCGCCTCCCAAACTTTTTGGCCCGGTTTGATTCTCAAATGGGGCGGATATTTTATAAATTTGGCACGCACTATATACTACGTTTCTCATTTACAGCTGTGGTTTCCCGGCCAATATGGGCTCCTCTTTCGACGGGCAACCTATTTTCTGTCTGTGGGACGAATGCAGGGTACGTGAACTGTCTGTATTGAATCAAATGGTCCGAAAATAGTTTTTTGTATCATAGTTGTAACTCTCTACAGTTTGCATGTTACTTTTTTCTATTTCATTCCATCCTATTCTTTTCTTTTTTTCAGGTGAGCTTTGATGATATTTCGATGTTCTTCGACCACACTTCGCGACACATTGACTTTTTGGAAGCAGATGATCGTGTGGATGGGAAATTCGTGTGTCGCTGGAGTGGCTGCTCGCAGTCCTGCTCTGCACGCAAGGGAGATCTACGGTATTTGGCTTATTTTCTTTTCAGTTACACCTGAAATTTGGTTGAAAATTGGCCCGCTGTGTTTCACCAGAGAAAGTTGCTATTTCCGGGATCAAACACATTTTGTTCACTCATTCTTCCTGTTTTTCAGACGTCATATGCGTTTACATAGTGGAGAGAAGCACTGCGCCTGCCCATTCTGTGGAGCGTTCTTCGCTCGCAGCGAAAAACTCTATGATCACATGAAGCGGAAAGTGGCGGAAGACGAGAAACACTATGTAAGTAAATTTGAATGATGCTGTCGTCAAGTTCGTCATAACGACTTTCACGCCCCAATCACAATAACTGTCTTTTTTTAAATACACTGCCTCCACTGTCTTTTTCTTAATTTGCTGCACATCTTAATTCAATTATAACGGGTAGTCTGTGAGTGTACAGACGTGTATTCTCACGTATATCAGTTACTGTTTGGTCGCTGATTCAGACGTGCATGTTGTGCCAAAAGACGTTTTGCGACGAAGGAATTCTGGCCAACCATGTTCGACGTCATCTGTCAAGTGTTCAATGTTCTATTTGCGGCCTGGCCACGGTTTCACCGAGTGACTTGGAGAGGTGAGTTCCAGTCCTAAGTTTTTGTATTAAGCTCTCCGTGAAAATAATGAAGATATGATGATATTCGTTCTAAATGTTTCAGTAGTTCTGGTATATCTAAGGTATGATGATACAGCTCACAATGGTCCAGTAGTCTAGGTATATCTAGAGATATTTATGGTTGTTTACAGCAGCCTACTCCCAACGTCCTCTTACAAATCGTGGTTTGTAGGATGTTTTCCCCTGTGTCTTCTTTTGCCATTGTTCTCATCTGCCGCTATCTTCCCTTGTTCATTCACCTTATTTCCAATCGGTTACAGACACATGATAACCAAGCACACTGCTCGACAGAAATCGTTCCATTGTACGGTGTGCTCGAAGTCGTTTTTCACAAAGGTAAAGTTTTCCTAACATTACATCGTTCTCCACTCACACAAAAACGTGTGTCCGGCTCGGTCATGTACGATTAGAGTTTTCCAAACATATACGTTGGTCATGCTCTTTAATAATCGTGAACTAGATAGTAATGAGATTCATTTTACTGTCCCTAATCCTACTATATGCTGGCGTTTTTGCTCTTTGTTTTTCTTGTGTACTCCTAACGTGCTATGTGCATTTGTTAACAGGTAGATGTAGACAAACACGGCCTGACTCACATTCCCCCGCAATTGAAATGCACAGTCTGCGACAAGAGGTTCAGATGGAAACAACAACTGGTCAAACACATGGGCACGCATGAGGTGAATCTTTTTTGCATGACAACTTTGCTCCAAAATGGGAAGTTTTACGGTGCAGAACTGAAGATATAGAATAGTTGGAGAAATGTATCTTTCGCTGATGTTTTTAAGTGGTTGGAATGTCGTTGTTGAGGGACGGATCGCGGAACGTTTTGCTCATGTTCCTGATTGAATATAAAACTGTTTAATTGATTCGAACGTGTAATTTTCTGTGGGTACATAACATAGGGTAGTGATTTTGAAACTTTTTATTTATCGTTCACCTATATTTATTTTAAGAACCTACCGGAACGTCCGTATTTGTGTCATTTGTGCCCTGAAAAGTATCCAGCGGGGTACGGTCTCACTCGTCATTTGATTGGTGTTCATAAGTGTCCGGTACCTGAGGGATTCAGCAAGTCAGTTACATTATCTATTTCCAGCTGCGTTATGTGTGCTTGGTTGGGCCGAAGGTATTTTTTTTATAAAATAGAATTCAAAATCTGGTGTTTTTCTCATTCGCGACGTCCCATCATCCTATTGAATGGCAGTGAAAGTTTAATACGCTATTGACATTGGTTGAAATGCTCATAATATGTTAAAGTTTCAGATTCTTGTACAAGAAATGCAACGACGGGTATCTGCGGCTGCAAACCAAAAAGCTGGTTAGAGCAAATCTGGTTTGAACCGCTGTTAAAAGTAACCAGCTCGTTGATTTCTGTATTCCTGATCTTTTGTGACACATATGCCATTATATGCAGACACATCCTCGTTGTTCCATGCGAAATGTCTATAATTCCAATCGAACTGATTCTTGTAACCCCTACTATTCAACCGATAGTGTATAGCTAATATCATGATCTCATTGTGTACCTCTTCATTGTATAACTATTTTTCCTTTTTCATGGTCTCATTCATGATCGCCCTTTTCTCAATTTATCGTTATCTAGTTTGTTTTGCTCTTGTATAGATATGTTTGACTCTTCTTTTCGCTAGATATTTGAATAAACGGGTTTACAGTTGTTTCGTTTATTTTTATTTTCTCTATCGTTTCAACGTTTGCATATTTTCCAACTAGGACCTGCCTTTTCGCTGTCATTCATAGTTAATTTTGTGTAACCATATGACGTTTATAGATGAACTGCTCACGTTTCGCGATGACAAGAGCAGTGTTTACTTTCTCCCGAAGGAAGTACCTGTCGGAAGCATTTTCTCTAGAAAAGGTTGGTTGGTTGTTTTAATTCGATCCAACCGTTTGTTTACTAAAAACTACGTATTAAGGAGTGGACATCGCGACACAGGGAGCTGGCCAAACTAGGATTAGGTGGAGACTACGAATGGATAAGTGCTGTTCAGAAAAAGTTTATTGGAGGCGGATTCGCGAGGTCAGTTTGTTCGATAGCTCTGCTAGATGAATTCGCAATCACAGACGGAAGGGTATGAAATGCTTCTTTATCAGTACTTTCGTCATTTGATTGACGAATTTGTATTAATAGTAGATGTAATAAAGTTTCACGTATTTTTCTTATTTCGGCGGATTCTTCATGAAACCTCAGTTTTCGTCAACTTATCTATTTAGCCGTTGAATTAAACACTTTGCCGTGTCGTATTCGATCTCGTAACAGGTTCAGACGTAATCACTCAATTGGCTCCAAGTAATAGTCAAGTGAAGCCCGTTTACTCAGTTTTCGTGACAATTTCTTTTTTTGTTGTTATTATTTGTGTGATTTCAGTGCGGTAGATGTGGATGCCGCAGCTTGTGTAGCCGAACACAAAGATCAGGTATCCCGACCCTTACGCTCCCCTTTATAACTAAGATACGTTCCAATTTGGGTACGTCCACACTTTTAGTTGCAGTTGCAGCCAAATGTTGTCGTATAGGTTCCATTCTACGCCACTACTCCAGTCAGATTCCGTTAAAATGCAATAATTACTAGTGTTTTCAACAGCTTAGCAGAATGCAGCCGAGGCCTTGTCATATCAGTTCTATTCATGTTGGTGATGTTTGCAGGTAGCGGATATCGTAGAGCTAGTCTACAAACTGAGACACAGTGAGAATGCGGCCGACCTACCGCCTTCGACCGAGTATGCTTTGATCAGGCTGCTATTGAAGCACGACCCGGAACTCATTTTCAAGCTATCACAGGACCCGGTAGGCCCTTCCGAATTCATATCTACTCATGGTGTCGGGGCGCTAATGTAGGACAGATCATCCCGAGAGAAGTAGAACTGCTCTCAGATAGAATGCCGAGGAAAAGGGCAAGAGTTCAACTCAAAATTGGTCATCGTGTTTTATATGTAAAGACTTGGTCGTCGCTCTTATTTCTTAGACGGATAAACATCGATATGTTCAATGTTTTGATTTTTCATTATCATCAATAAGTTTCAGATCAATTATGGTGTATTTCTGAATGAACATTCCGCTTGTTTGGCTATAGATTTCTTCTTGAAGCGGGATAATATCCAGGGTGAGCGTTCTTGCACATTCTTCTGGTTTATTTGAACCTCAGCTATTTTGAATTCAATATGAAATAATATATCTATCTGGTAAGAGGTTCAATAACCAATTTTATTCGAAATGGCTAACACTGTCTCTTAGTCTCTAGGTTGTTGGGATATATGTTGTATGGGCTGTTTTAGGTGCTGCTCGGTTGGCTGCCTGGGTCATGCAGCAGGAGATGACCGAAAATGAGTTGTTGAACATGTTAGGTTGGTTCTACTTATATATGTACTGAATAATATTCTACACTTTTCTAGAATAACTCGGTGCCTACTCTGCTTACAGAAGTAAGACATCGCGGAAATGAGTCACTAGTCAGTCCCTGATGCTGCAGTTTTGCTGCTCCGGGTTCACTGTCTGTCCTTCAGATACAACTAATTCTGAATTGAACATTGTGTCATTGCGAAGAGTCTTCAATTTCTCTTAGTTGCGCTTTTGTTATGTGTTGTTCGTATGCGTTTGTGCTGATCCATTCGTGGATTGTTTACAGGTATTTACACTTGTCTGAGGTGGGCAGAACTTCCAATTGAAGAGCAGAGTATGCCAAAGGAAGAAGTAGAAGAGGAGGATTTATCTGAAGATGATATGGTCGGTGATGCCCGTATTTTGGTATTATTTCCACCGTATGTGATGAAAAGACGAAAGTACATATGTTTTCTAGATATATATGTGTTGTTTTTCAGAAGACCTTCAAATTTCCGTATCTGAAAAATCCCCACTTTGACGCCCACTTCGACATTGAAAATCCCACTCATCTCGCTGGGAAAACGCTGCTGTGGCTGGCACGGGACGCGAAGTCACTCACGCCATCCCTTCGCAGCTCCATCGAACTATTGGGTTTAGTTCTGTTTGACAGGTTAGTGACTTATGAGTTTTCCTTGGGTCGATATCAATCCTCGTCGTCTTCGGTGTTCGAAGGCTCTGACTAAAACTAGAACACACGGTCATTGTGTTGCGTTCTGCTGTGATTGTAGTTTGAGACCGGTACACTACAGCCTAATTCGAGAGCTTAAATGTGTTCTGTTCAATGAGCAAACTATAAGTTCAGATTTTGTCTTTCCCTCGATAATGTTATTTCTTGGATGGCAGGCTCGATATGGCAGAGTCGTTGGCTTCGTCGTCCATCGATGGGGCGGTGGCTTCTGTTATCCGCAGCCGACTGGCACCAGTAGAGAAAGAGGGAGAGGAGGCGAATACACAACATGCCCGCATAGTGGCGGCACTGGAGGACTGTCGCCCAAGCGAACAGCCATTCAGTGCGACCATCCTGCAGCTGCTCAATGAGGTACCGTCTGACACCTTGCATACTCAGACAAGTAGCAAGCCACTTTTGTAGCGGCCTCAACGAGAGAGTGTACAGGTCAGAGAAACCCAGCCTGTCTGCGGCCTCATTGACCTGCGGGCTCTCTCGCTTTTTTAGCTGCTCATCACAGAAAATTGACACAAATGTTTCTGAGCAGTCGTAACACGGATTTGATTACGACTTGTTTGCCCGACATCCAATTACGGTCAATGCGTAGATTTCTGAACATTCTTAAGATAACTTGACGGAACTATGGCGGTCGATAGAGGAAAATGTTCTGAACACATGACACAGCTATCAAAGTTGGCACCCTCCCAGGCAGAACGGAGAAGTGGTCTGGTAATTCCACTTCTCAATAAAGACACCTTTATTTTCGACAATGTTTTACTATTCTCCAAGGTATTTTTTGATAGGCTCTTGAATTCTCTGTGATTTTGTACATAAGTTGGGTCATCCGAACATTTTCAGATTCGGAAGTCTGAGGAGACCACATTGGCAGCGAACCAGAACAAGCAGTTCAGTGATTGGAACAGAAGACGGCAAGAGTTAGTTCGAGCCCAAGCTGAAAGAGTTCTTCTAAAGGTATAGTTCACTTCACTCATTTTGATTCGTTTTCGTCTCTGTAAGATTACGCCTATTGATTTTACAGGTTCGCGCGGAAGAAATTGCAGCCGAAATGGATGAGCTGGACCATCAAACGGAGAAGCTTTTCTTCTTCGAAAATCGTTTGAACTGGGAGAAAAGAGCCAACGATCACAAGGTTATCACTGAGGAGAGGGCATCCTCTTGATTCTTCTCTCATTTTCCCACAGACGTCTTCATTCATCTCCTGTAGTTGATTTCTCTGGCACCTTTTTATTGATTCACGATTAGGATGTATAGATTTAGGCTTGTATGTTATAATTGTTATTGGTCGTTGTTGATTTTCGGAATGAAACGTTTTCACTCGTCACGATTCCCCTTCTGCTCGAAACGGATTCATCCCAACGCTGTATTTTCTTTGTTTGTTTTGGAAAATTCGTCTAAATTCACGCGTACATGTTTTTGCAGGACGTTAATGAATTCCTCGAAGACGAAAGAGTTGGAAAGCCGCTGCCGATTAAGTAAGATTTGGCAATGAAATTTATTGTATTTACAAAATCAAATATGATTTTATTTCTCACTTCATTTTCTCTGTTTTGTACCATGTTACAGTGAATTTTCGTATAGGATGAGTGATCTAACCGATTCTGTCAATTGTTTCAGTATCAGAGCGAGTAACGGACAGTGTAAGAATATTGGATCACGATCCCTCACTTGCCTTGTATCGACTGCAAGGTGAGTAAAAATACGTTGTATTGTTCTACGGCTACGACGCCTTCTCAACTCAACGTATCTTCGCCAAGAGTGGGGGGAATTGTACATTACTCCCTGTTCCTCCTACCTATAACATCACCTTTGCTATTACAATATTAATCCATGCTTGTTGATTGAGTTGGTGGAATGTATAGTCTCGGTTTATAGAACATATTAGCCGAAGTCTTCCTGGGCTAGTTCAGCGAAAAATTCTGCTCGAACAGCAGAGCGTCGTTCAGTCAGGAGTTCAGTTCGATTTGGAGAATGCGCTAAGGTTGGTTGTTACCATTGTTACGAATCATTCTGAATCTGATCTAAGCTTTGCTAGAGACAAATAAAACGAGTTCTATGTTTCAGTACCGTCGAGAGCATCAAAAATTCTTCCAACTCGTTCGACAACTGTGCAGAGCTGCTGCGGAATAGCATCTTTTTCAAACAACAACTCGACTATGATCTCAAAAGAAAGGTACATTATCCATCGGAAAGGTCCAAGCTTGATCTTCAGTCAACAACTGATTCCCTATTAACTGACTACAATAGAAAGGAACCAACACATCGTTGTAGTTTGATGTCGATACACGCCATAATTTGCGCATTCCGCCCGAAAAGGAACGGAATCAAACTACAAACACCACAGAATACGGCAACATTTACCGTATAAGCTTTGAGTAGAAAGAAAGCCCTCCGCAAACTCACATACTCTATTACTCACATACTCACATATTCTAGGGCTCCGATATCACTGTGAAAGGAAGGAGTAAGTCTTTGCATAATGTGGATCGCCGTCCTACTAAAGGAAACTAAGATTCATTTATTGTAAATATTTATTGTACATAAATGTGTTATCACATGAACTTCTTCTTCACCCCGTTCTGCAGATATATACAAACCAAAAAAAGAGGAGGAAGTGTTTTGAGCGAAGTATGAACCTGTCGGTGGAGAAATAGCTATCCAGCATCAAATTACTCTGTCACAATCTCATGTTGTAACAGCTTATTTTTTGGTGATATGTGGCGTTTGAGTAGAGTTGTACAGGATACAGAACATCAGTTGAGCAAAATGTCAGGGGAAGCATCTGATTTTTCATTTTTTCTTGGCGAAATACATTTCTTCATATTTGGAGATGAGCATCTGAAAATACAATCAAAGAGTGCTTCGGTCAGTCGTGTTTTCAAAGTGAGGACAGTTTTTGCACCACGGCAGTGAAAATAATTACTGTAATAGTTCATTCTCAGAACAAGCGTCGTTGCAAAACAGTAAATTACTGTTTATACAACGTGGCTGGTATATATATTGATTTTCCCTCACGTCGTCTGACGTCTCTTCGGGGCACACTATATCTCTAGATTTGTTGCAATACAGTTTCGACCAAACGCGAATTTGTAATTAAAGAAGGACGATTATGTGGTCCAATCGCAACGCTTCAGTCCTTTAAACCGCAATACATTTTTCATATGCAGTTTAAAGGACCGATGTCACGGGATTGGTCCACATAATCGTCCTTCTTTAACAGAGCACGTTCCGAGTTTCCAGTGCGTCACATCTCACCAGCAAGTTATACATAATGTGAAAAATCAAACTACAACTCACCAGTGGATCGTACTTTTTCACAACTGTCGTCGAGATTGGCTCAATGGTTCGAGAATTCCGGAACTGGACAAGCGCATAGTTCACGTCGTTGCGACGAACTAATGACATTATCTTTTCTCCCTAAACATTTATTTTTCAAAACTTGAGAAGTAATATTAACAGATATTACTGTTATGGATACACAGTTAATATGATAGAATCTATGTATTGTATCACCTCGCGTGACTCCTGGACATTTCACTTGTACACGTTCTCTACGTGAGAAGATCATGAACAACGGGCAAATTCCCTAGGTGTGGGGTATAGTTAGTCAGACAACTACCAGCCATTTTGTAGTGGCCTCGACGAGAGTGTGCAGGTCAGAGAGACGCAGATGTCTGCGGCCTCATTGACCTGCATGCTCTCGCTTTCGTAGCTGGCCAATCGTTCTGAGTATCGGAGCACGAACCTTAAGACCACGAGAGAAGCCGTGAAAGAGTGGGGCGACAGGGGGGATGTGAGTCTGAATGTGGTACCAAAGTTACAAAAAATATATCCGCAGATTCAACCGCTTGTAATACGGTACATGCATGGAGATTCCAATGGGAAAACGCATTATAACTTGTCAGTACGTGAGAGAATGTGTGAGCTACATTTTTGTTTTCTTCTTATATACATCACTGAGAAATTTCCAGTCCGTCTTCTATAAAAAAAAAGTAGTTCGTGTCATTATGAGCAAGGGTTTTACTGGATTTTGGTAGTATTCGTATTGTGTGTTCAGATTGTGAAACACGTCGTGTTATCATAGAAAAAAAGTTGTAGTATTTTTGATTTGATTGTGATTTTCTATCATAAAAACATACTGAAGATGTCGGTGGAGATTCGGGAAAATGTTCTTCTTTAAGCATGATTTTGATTTCATCTAAAAAGAAAAATTACAATTATTAATGACAATGATAATTATTTATATCAATGAAAATAATTATGAACATTGATAAATAATTATAATTATAATGATTACAAATTAAACAGTTTGATGGAAAAACGAACCGTCCAATGGTTCGAGATGCCGTGAATTGGAGCCACTTCTGAAATAAAGTTCGGCTAAGTTTCTTCATGAAATGAGATGAAGATGTTTCGCGGAACTATGAACTGTGAAGTACTTTTCCGTTTGGTGACTTACTTTGAATCGAATTTGATTTTTCTGAAAATACTGTGCGCGTACCATCCAATTAACTCTAATTGATCTCAGCTTCATGTGATGTTTTTGTTCGAAATATTGATTTAATTGCAAAAAACCCGCTGAGGACTCTAACTGAACCACTGTGCGAAATTGAGAGACATGTGTCAAACCTAATTTCAGGGAATACTGTGGAAATAAAGTAAGACTGTCTCCAACGAGTCAGTACATAAAACAGTGCATCTGATAGCGAAATGTTTCATTTTGACTTATTTATAGTTTTATTGTACCTTGAACACCAAGATACACGATCTTGAGAGCATGACGAATTGGCAGACTCCAGCGGTTCCTCCTTTAGTGAAGCAGAAACAGTCGGCTTCACCTCACTTTCCACCGACTCTACAGGGGTTACAACCTGTAATGCTCACATATAGAGCCAGACCACCATCTATAGCCACCAGTGGTTACTTACTCAGTTATTTAGGGTGTCATGTGCATACTGTATATTTCATTTTTCGCTGTGGGCGTTTCGAAACAACCGTCATGTCATCAATTCAATGACTTATATTTTTTTATGAATTTGAACATGAGTTACGAACATAACATAAAGGTATGGCAATCAATGAAAACCGTATCCTCTTGATCTCGAATTGGATTTCCCTATGCGGCGACCATTCTATTATTAGATGGACCATTATTCAACAAGTGCAATGGGGAAATCAGCTGATTTCAGACTAGTTGAATATAGTCGATTTAAAGGAATTCTTCATGACAATCTACAACTGTTACACTATAGTCGTTGACAACGGAAAGGCGGGAGGGTACTGTATATCTCACTTTCCGCTGTGTACGCACACATGCCTTCGATTGCAGATCTTGCCCGTTACGTGCTCTAATAGCGCAGTGGTTAGCGCCCAACTACGAATATTTTGCTCGCCGGTTCGATTGCGGCGAGAGACAGAAATTTATAAATTTGGCACTCACTATAACCCTCTTCCTTTTGAATGGTAGCGGTGGTGGTTTCAAGGGATATTTTCTTATGCCAGTTCCAACCTTAGAACAAGATGAAGTGCTCTGCTTCTCCTGAAACCAATTGGAATGGCTCACATAGTCACATCACTTCTAACGACAATTACTGAATTTGTATTGAACTTTTTGTTTACAGATCCTTGCAGATAATTATTTGATGTTTGGATGATCTCATGTCTCACGCGTTGAAAATATTCGTCTTTCACATTATATTCCTACTTTCGCTCATAGTTGTTCAGCCTTCAACATGATATGATGATTGCAAAAGAAAATAGCTGGTAAAACGGTACTTATAGTTTGATGCAGCTGTGTGTCAGTCGTTACTGGAAAGTTATGGTATGTGTTTATGTGCAGATCTAACCTAGTCAGATATGACCCCCAAAACTAAATGATAATTGGTCCTCATGAGTCCGACAGCAACTACTGCAGTGTTTGCTTTTTTTGAAAATCATTTTCAGGATATTAACCAGTACACAAAATTAGCAAACTGAGAACACAGCATACAGGATAAAATTGAGAAAAGTTTCGATTCGGTTTTCTAGAGATATCTCTATATCTGTTTGCTGAAAATCATACCTCGGTCTTATCATACATGTTGAGCGGCATCAGAAAACGGGGTTGAGTTACTGGTACGGGTGGTTCGACCTGTAGACAGCAATTTTTTTATTTTATAAATACATTCAGTTCAAATATTTGTTAATTGTACAATTCCCTGACGCGGTCTTCCCTTAGAGGGGGTTGTGGCATCATCACTCGTTGATCAGTTACCATAAGAAGAAAGAGTATAGATCAAATATTCGCAGATGCACTAAAACGGTCGTTGGATTCGGCTGTTTTTCGTAATCAATGTTCAAAGGAGGGCAGAACAGAAACAGAAAGTTAGATAGGAGAGGGGTGTGTAACACAGATTGATGTATACCTCTTTCAAGTTACTGCACCTACGTATCATTCTTTTCTGCCCTCGTTCAATTTAGATTTGGTCATATTAGAGCGTCCTTGACAACTCACTTTAGCCATTGAATGTTGGGGTAGCTGGAGCTGATGCGATGCGGAGTGCACAGCTTGCTCAGAGGCAGTGGGGAACGTCAGATAGCAGTCCGGGCATGAGAACGCATTTCCGTAGTCTGGAATCAATCGATAATGAATATGAAATGAATAGATTCCACGTTCTACACGAGATTTACACAGCTAATTGATGTCAGTCACGTGAAACATGAAAACCTATTGAAACCAGGTGTGTTTAACCGAATTGACCACTCTTCACATCATTAAAGTTCCCAAGATTATGAAAGATATATCAGTGATATGATTGTTTAAAATGACTAATACTGAAATGTAGTTTGGTCAGAAACACATGTCCAGCAGCGCGATCGAACTACTAACACAGCGAAACGGAGGCACCTGACCGTTACTCTCCAAAATTACACCTATAACCTATAAGCACGAACCTGGTGGAGGCTGACAGACGGGAGAGACCGAACGCTCGATTGGTTCTGCCATTACAGGGTTCCATGGAGTCTGAAACGGTCTTCGATAGATGAAAATTTAAAATATAAAGCAGTTCCGACTGAAAAGATACGGTAGAAAGGATAACATACGCGGTACTTCCATCGATCCATCGGTTCCAATTCACGGCTCTGTCTTGGGGTATCCTGCAGAAATAGAAATACATGGATTATGGAACACATAGGGATGATCAAAACGATGATGAAATAGGAAAATGTTCCTTACTCGTTATTTTCACGTCAAATGTACCGTTCTACTTCGAAAATCCGAAAATTCTCCAAAAACGTTCGTTCCCCGAAAATGTTGGTTGTAAAGCTGCTGTAATAGCACACTCCAAAACGATTGCTTGTCAACTGATTGACTGAGAATTCCAGCGTCATACTGTAGGTGTCTACGTGTTTGTGAAATATAGTATACCTCCTTCTCGGAAGCCAGTTCATTGTGGGGAGTACCGTCTCGGGTCGCAGTTTTCCTAAATACCGAACTGTTATTAGAAAATTTGAAGTGAAGTTTAATGAATAAATAGGTTTAATAAAATGAAACCTACAATCCTTATACCTAGAATCATGTGATTTCGTGTTGTTCCAAATCTGCGAGGCAGGCAGGATATTCCTAATAAAGTTGAATAGAAATGTTACGTATAAGGTTCGTTCTCTCCAAAGTAGGCTCAAAAGGCTTATTTTACTCTATTTCGCTGTGTTTGTAGTTTGATCACGCTGTTTTTGATCGAAGTTCGTATATTACGTCGTGTTTCAAGATCAAACTACAAGGGAGATTCGGTTATTCTCTATAACACGTGAAGGTAGATCAACAAGTCAGCATTTCATTATCGCACGACTGACGTGTCTCGAGAGTTTTCGTAACTGGCAATTTTCCTAACTAACTAACTAACTAACTAACTAGCTCGGCCTAACTAAATGTGGTTCTGCTGTTCTACCACTTTCTCGTTCAGTCTGAACAAGATTGGACCCAGGACAATGAGAGCAGACGAAAGCTTTGAAATTTGCTGAATGAAAACTTGAGACTATCGTTATTTTTATTTTAACTTGTGTAACTTTAGAACTTTTTCTATAACAGAGCATTTGTATGATCTTCACCCTCCGCATGTGATATTGATAGATATAATTTCACCTCTCTCTTTTTGCCTGTTTCTCCTTAACGACAAGTTGGTGGAAATATTGATCGATAAGGAATTGAGAATCCTAAAATGATCTGAGTTGAGAAATTTCAGACTAACTCTGAAGTCGAGAACACTACTAGATACAGATACTTCATAAATAGATTGTTCGCTTTGATAACATTTTCAACTATAGTGCAGAGCATGCTCCGTGAGAGTATTCACCTTTCACTAATTCTGACATGACCTATCACAAAGAGTGTTCGAAAGTTACCGACCAAGTTTAAGTTCGAATCAGAAAATATGTACTATAGGGATTGCTATTTTCAAAACAAGCATATAGGGTGCATGTGGCTTTATCCCGATGTTTTTGTAGTTTGATCCCTTGGCTTTTGTTCGAAATTAGCAAATAACGGTGTGTATCGAGATCAAACTACAACGAATATTAGATTACTTCTTATAGTAAGTTCAAATGTGTATTTAAGAAGCCTCGGTGGGAATGATGCAGATTATATCAAAAGTAATAATGAATCCACCGAAAACACTATAAAAATTGGTTGTTTTATTGTGATTGTTTTCTCCTTTCGTGTTTTTCCATTTGAATCTTGATGAGTAAATAAACCTAAGGCTGACCATATCATCCTGATGTACCCAGGAATTGTCCGAATCTGGATACCCCTTCCAATGCACGAAATACCAACGCTTCTTATCTTTCATCTTATGGTCCAGGATCATATCTATCTGAAACATCATCAATGGATGGAACAACATATATACAGAAAATGTGCTATTTATCATTGCACGTTCACGCCGATGCGTTTTCCACGTTTCGTGTCAGAGGCCTCACAATGTTTGAATGAGTACTGTAACTGTGGCTGGAGTGAAGTAGATGAGTTGAAAGATAAACCCACCTCGTACTGCTTTTCCTTCCGACGTCTACGATTTTTCGCCGTAACCTAGAAAGAGCGAAACATAGAAATCAGGGAAAATTGGGAAATTCAGCAATGAGTGTGCATTGTGCACTTAATTCATAGCGTGCTGCGTACGTTGTACTGATACGTTTGACCTGTGATGGAACAAAGGCTCGAACTGTTCTTATATTGCAGAATGTTCCATCACTCACCGATCCCTTCTTCCTCGAACTCATTACGTGTAGTACGATCGGTGGAACACAGAAAATGTGCTCGATTGCCCCTGAAATGCACCAAGGTCAAACTACAAACACAGCAGAAAGAAACAAAAACAATTTGTCTGCATTTAGAGAGCTCCCAATAACAAAACAAATGGACAGTTTTTCGCAACAAAAAAGTTCCTAACGAGCAGGAAAATCAACAATTGATGAACAGCATGACTCGAAAACGAAGAAGAGTGAAGGTTTACACTTGTATAGGGAGGGTGCGATAACAACGTAGTTGTAGTTTGAACGGCATTCCTGAGTACTTTCATATTACAGATGAAATATAGCGTTATCAAACTACATTCAGAGCATCAGTACTCAGACACAACATAACATTTGCAGGTAAAGAGAAGCATAGTCCTAGCTATTCCTATTTCGACTTCTACAGTGTACAACTTTTTGGAGATTAATTTCTATTGGATATATAGTGTTTCACGAGAAAAGTTTGTGATTTCATGTTATGCCAAGGTTACGAAACCACAAAATCAATTTTCATCCGAAAACTCTGCTATATGAAAAATAAGTATCTAAGGCTTTTTCTCAACAAAGAAGTTTTCAGATCATACTAGGTATTTTGTAGGTTCATTTTGTCTTTCATCTTTTGGAAAACGGACACACATCTTTGTGGTTGTCTTGTCTACACAGAACATTTCCGCCAACTTGATACGTGTGAGGTGAAAAGCCGATTTATGAACATCGCGGCCTTTTCATCTTAACCTGCAGTGTCGCGAAACAGTGTGCAAAGCGAGAGACGCAGAATGGTACCAGGATGTTCTACATACATACAGTACAATTTGGTTTATAGGGCTTGGGCGTAAGGAAATGTACGCGAAAGAGAAAGAGAGGGGAAGAGAGAAAGAGAAAGAAAGAGAAAGAAAGAGGGAGAGAGAGAGAGAGGGAGGGAGGGAGAGAGATATTTCGCAAGTCCGGTAATATCACCTGTAAAACCGATGTGAGAATTGTGGTGCAGGAGTGCAAATGGCGAGTATTGTATTGGTGCCTGTTGCACCTTCTCAGAACATTGAAGGCAATAAATCCGGGTGACCTAGCTCAGTACTCCAAAGTTTTAAGAAATTCAAATTAGGCGGAATAGAATACGAATGAAATAAAAGCAGAACCCAGAAAGAAACCGAACACCCAATCAAAACTAATAAAGATCACTCCACCTCAAGTTATTAATTAAATTTGTTGAAAGTACGATGTTCTCGAAAAAGCAGGTATACAGTGCGCTTCAGTATCTGACTGTCGATGACTATACCACCGGTGACTTGTTGCATACAGCCGACTAATAGAAAACCGATCCCTCAAGTATGTGTCAGCTGAACAATGTTAGGTAAACACAACATGGCTGAAACTGAGGAAATAAAATAGGATACTATTTAAAATGTTTTTAACATAGATGAAGGCTAGAACATGATATCCAGTTTTACATTTCAGTTTCTTTCTCTAAGTCTTTCCTTCGTATTTCAAATGGTTCCTCATTTCGGAAATTGCAGACTTGCGAGCTTCATATTACCGCAAGTATTAATTGAGCCACTCAAAATCGTTTCGACCCTGATTCAAGACGATTTTGGTGTTGTTCTCAGAGGGTTGGGTCATCATCAGTTGAACCCCTCTGCGAACTTGAAAAACAGGACGAGAAGACTTACCACCGTCTTCTGACGAAGAATGAGTAAAAATGGCATTGCTTTCACTTCATCGCACATTAGGATTGTTAAAGTCGAACTCGAAACTCGACTCGACTCGAAAAAACGAAATTTTTCGAGTTGAGTCGAACTCGAAACTCGAAAACTCTAAATTTCTCAAAACTCGAAAACTCGAAATTTTCCAAAAACGCGAAAACTCGAAATTTTCCAAAATTCGAAAACTCGAAATTTCCCAAAACTCGAAAACTCGAAAACTCAAAATTTTGAACGCGAAAACTCGAAAATCAAAATTTCGGACTCGAAAAATGTCTCTTTTGGGTCCAAAAACACTCAAAACTCGAAAAATTTCGAGTTGAGTCGAACTCGAAACTCGAAAACTCGAAATTTCCCAAAACTCGAAAACTCGAAAACTCGAAAACACGAAAATTTTTAAAACTCAAAAACCCGAAAACTCGAAATTTTTCAAAACTCGAAAACTCGATAACTCGAAAACTCGAAATTTCCCAAAACTCGAAAACTCGAAAACTCGAAATTTCCCAAAACTCGAAAACTCGAAATTTTGAACTCGATTAACAACCCTATCGCACATTCAAGCTCGAGAGCTGTTATACGTGTTTCCACCTTACCACCTCAACTGATGATGACCCAACCCTCTGAGAACAACACAATCGTCTTGAATCAGGGTCGAACCGATTTTGAGTGGCACCTTTCACTGAGCACATATTTCCATAATAACATCCAAAAAGTCTTAATGACAACAAATATTTTTGTTTTAAATAAATATAACAATATTAATTGAGCGTTCTATAGTTCGTTTCACCCACTTATGACCCTCTACAGTAATCTGCTCGAACTTTCAGGTCAAAGTTTGGTATATTGGCGGTTTCGGATTTTCTTCAAATTGTGTTAGTGTCTTCTGCACGTGTACTTCTACAAACTCTGAAAGCTTGAAACCAAAAAATCGAATTCTTCTTTAGAAAAAGCCTACTGATATTTGAGAGATTACTGTAGAAGGACATGGATTGGTGAAACAGAGTGTAACATCACGCATTTAGTAGTGGAGGGGTACGGTAACAATGAAAAGTTTGAAACGAGAATTTTCGTTTGCATGCACGTTTTATTCATAAGTGAAGGATTTCTTTCATCTCATATTTTAGATATTTTTTCTAAAGATGTATGTCTACATGTGATAATTGGGATGTGATAATTGGTTTGCAACCTGCATAGAGGAACTAAACAAAACGCGACCTTTCCCCAAATGGTGCTATCGGCTTATTGATTGGTACTAGTTCAAAGCTGTATACCATGAGAAATCGTAGTCCATATTCCTCACATACTATAGTCATAGTACTATGTTACAAATGTTGCAAGTTTGAAAGCAAGGTTTCTGTAACCGGATATTGAAAACACAAGGAAGGTCGCCGGCGGCTAAAGCCGCCTCCGCCTCCCTTGTTTTTATTCCGGGCTAGCGAGAGCTTCCTGGTCCTGTTCTGAAAATGGACCGCGAAAGCTCTCCTTAACAGTGCGAGACCTCTCCAAAGCGCGAGTCCTCTCTTCAACATTAGCGCGAGACTTTTCCTTCCATAGAGCGCAAGACCTCTCTCTAACATAGAGCGCGAGACCTCTCTCAATAACATAGAGCGCGAAACTTCTTCTTAAGAGCGCGAAAATTCTCCCTAACATAGGGCGCGGAACCTCTCCTTACCATAGAGCGCAAAACTTCTCCCTAACATGGAGCGCGGAATTTCTTCCTTACCATAGAGCGCGAAACTTCTCCCTAACATAGAACGCAAAACTTCTCCCTAACATAGAACGCGAAATCTCTTCTCACCATAGAGCGTGAAATTTCTCCCTAACATAGAGCGCGGAATTTCTTCCTTACCATAGAGCGCGAAACTTCTCCCTAACATAGAACGCGAAACTTCTCTTTAATATAGGGCGCGAAACCTCTCCTTACCATAGAGCGCGAAACTTCTCCCTAACATAGAGCGCGGAATTTCTTCCTTACCATAGAGCGCGAAACTTCTCCCTAACATAGAACGCGAAACTTCTCCCTAACATAGAGCGCGGAATTTCTTCCTTACCATAGAGCGCGAAACTTCTCCCTAACATAGAGCGCGGAATTTCTCCCTAACATAGAACGCGAAACTTCTCCCTAACATAGAGCGCGGAATTTCTTCCTTACCATAGAACGCGAAACTTCTCCCTAACATAGAGCGCGGAATTTCTCCCTAACATAGAACGCGAAATCTCTTCTCACCATAGAGCGTGAAATTTCTCCCTGACATAGAGCGCGGAATTTCTTCCTTACCATAGAGCGCGAAACTTCTCCCTAACATAGAACGCGAAACTTCTCCCTAACATAGAACGCGAAACTTCTCCTTAACATAGGGCGCGAAACCTCTCCTTACCATAGAGCGCGAAACTTCTCCCTAACATAGAGCGCGGAATTTCTTCCTTACCATAGAGCGCGAAACTTCTCCCTAACATAGAACGCGAAACTTCTCCCTAACATAGAACGCGGAATCTCTTCTTACCATAGAGCGCGAAACTTCCCCTAACATAGAACGCGAAATCTCTTCTTACCAAAGAGCGTGAAATTTCTTCCTTACCATAGAGCGCGAAACTTCTCCCTAACATATAGCGCAAAACTTCTCCTTAAGAGCACGAAAATTCTCCCTAACATAGAGCGCGAAACTTCTCCCCAACATAGAGCGCGGAATTTCTTCCTTACGATAGAACGCGAAACTTCTCCTCAACATATAGCGCGAAACTTCTCCTTAAGAGCGCGAAAATTCTCCCTAACATAGAACGCGAAATCTCTTCTTACCATAGAGCGTGAAATTTCTTTCTTACCATAGAGCGCGAAACTTCTCCCTAACATATAGCGCGAAACTTCTCCTTAAGAGCGCGAAAATTCTCCCTAACATAGAACGCGAAATCTCTTCTTACCATAGAGCGTGAAATTTCTTCCTTACCATAGAGCGCGAAACTTCTCCCTAACATATAGCGCGAAACTTCTCCTTAAGAGCGCGAAAATTCTCCCTAACATAGAGCGCGAAACTTCTCCCCAACATAGAGCGCGGAATTTCTTCCTTTCGATAGAACGCGAAACTTCTCCTCAACATATAGCGCGAAACTTCTCCTTAAGAGCGCGAAAATTCTCCCTAACATAGAGCGCGAAACTTCTCCCTAACATAGAGCGCGTCTCGCCTAAATAGGGCGCGGGAGTTTCCTTTACCTTTACCATAGGGCGCGGAAGTTCCCCCTAACTTAGTGCTCGGGAGTTTCCCTTAACATAGAGAGCAAAAGTTCTTCCCAATATAGGGCGCGGGAGTTCCCCTAACTCGTGAGTCCCCCTTAACTTATGGCGCGGGAGTTTCCCTTAACATAGAGCGCAAAAGTTCCTTCTAATATAGGGCGCGGGAGTTTCCTTTACCTTTACCATAGGGCGCGGAAGTTCCCCCCAACTTAGGGCTCGGGAGTTTCCCTTAACGTAGAGAGCAAAAGTTCTCTCCAATATAGGGCGCGGAAGTTCCCCTAACTCGTGAGTCCCCCTTAACTTATGGCGCGGGAGTTTCCCTTAACATAGAGCGCAAAAGTTCTTTCTAATATAGGGCGCGGGAGTTCCCCCTAACTTAGGGCTCGGGAGTTTCCCTTAACGTAGAGAGCAAAAGTTCTCTCCAATATAGGGCGCGGAAGTTCCCCTAACTCGTGAGTCCCCCTTAACTTATGGCGCGGAAGTTTCCCTTAACATAGAGCGCAAAAGTTCTTTCTAATATAGGGCGCGGGAGTTCCCCCTAACTTAGGGCTCGGGAGTTTCCCTTAACGTAGAGAGCAAAAGTTCTTTCCAATATAGGGCGCGGAAGTTCCCCTAACTCGTGAGTCCCCCTTAACTTATGGCGCGGAAGTTTCCCTTAACATAGAGCGCGTTTCGCTGAAATAGGGCACGGGAGTTTCCTTTACTATAGGGCGCGGCAGTTTCCTTTATCATAGGGTGCGGAAGTTCCCCTTAACTTAGGGCGCGGGAGTTTCCCTTAACATAGAGCGCAAAAGTTCCTTCTAATATAGGGCGCGGGAGTTTCCTTTACCTTTACCATAGGGCGCGGAAGTTCCCCCCAACTTAGGGCTCGGGAGTTTCCCTTAACGTAGAGAGCAAAAGTTCTTTCCAATATAGGGCGCGGAAGTTCCCCTAACTCGTGAGTCCCCCTTAACTTATGGCGCGGAAGTTTCCCTTAACATAGAGCGCGTTTCGCTGAAATAGGGCACGGGAGTTTCCTTTACTATAGGGCGCGGCAGTTTCCTTTATCATAGGGTGCGGAAGTTCCCCTTAACTTAGGGCGCGGGAGTTTACGTTAACATTTGCTTCATTTGCTTCACTTTTTTTTCGGCTAAAAGGGCAAGATTCAGTTGAACATTAACTTGTCATTCCAAAATTCAAATACCAACAACAGCCGATTGCAATGGGTTTGGAAATGAAAATCAGCCAATTGCACGTTTTCCACGTCCTCTCCCTTCTTCTTTTCCAACTACAAAGTGCACCATTTCTTTTCGATTTCTCAACCAAAACGCTTTTGCCTCAGACATACACACACACACACCAAGCAACGGTTTTATATTAGTAGAAGAGCGCAAAAGTTCTTTCTAATATAGGGCGCGGGAGTTCCCCCTAACTTAGGGCTCGGGAGTTTCCCTTAACGTAGAGAGCAAAAGTTCTTTCCAATATAGGGCGCGGAAGTTCCCCTAACTCGTGAGTCCCCCTTAACTTATGGCGCGGAAGTTTCCCTTAACATAGAGCGCGTTTCGCTGAAATAGGGCACGGGAGTTTCCTTTACTATAGGGCGCGGCAGTTTCCTTTATCATAGGGTGCGGAAGTTCCCCTTAACTTAGGGCGCGGGAGTTTCCCTTAACATAGAGCGCAAAAGTTCCTTCTAATATAGGGCGCGGGAGTTTCCTTTACCTTTACCATAGGGCGCGGAAGTTCCCCCCAACTTAGGGCTCGGGAGTTTCCCTTAACGTAGAGAGCAAAAGTTCTTTCCAATATAGGGCGCGGAAGTTCCCCTAACTCGTGAGTCCCCCTTAACTTATGGCGCGGAAGTTTCCCTTAACATAGAGCGCGTTTCGCTGAAATAGGGCACGGGAGTTTCCTTTACTATAGGGCGCGGCAGTTTCCTTTATCATAGGGTGCGGAAGTTCCCCTTAACTTAGGGCGCGGGAGTTTACGTTAACATTTGCTTCATTTGCTTCACTTTTTTTTCGGCTAAAAGGGCAAGATTCAGTTGAACATTAACTTGTCATTCCAAAATTCAAATACCAACAACAGCCGATTGCAATGGGTTTGGAAATGAAAATCAGCCAATTGCACGTTTTCCACGTCCTCTCCCTTCTTCTTTTCCAACTACAAAGTGCACCATTTCTTTTCGATTTCTCAACCAAAACGCTTTTGCCTCAGACATACACACACACACACCAAGCAACGGTTTTATATTAGTAGACAAGGAAGGTACCCCGGGCTACGCCCGGGTCCCTCCCTTGATGAGTATAGGCCGGTGTGTGCGTCGGGATGCCTCTTTTTTCTTTTCTGTTTTTCTTTTTCGTCCTCTCTCTTCCTAACATAGTTGGAATTACATAGACATCGAACGTATGGAGTGCAATAGAAGTTCGAGTTTCTTTTCATTTTCTCCTTCTCTCTCTTTCTATCTCTCTCTTTTTCTCTTTCTCTCTCTCTCTCTCTCTATTTCTCTTTACCTCTCTTTCACTCTTTGTCTTCTGTCTCTCCTATTTGGGACGGTTCACCCGCTGAATTGTTTGTGTTTGTAACTGTAGTTGTATAACATAGACAGCCAAAATGGGGAGAATGGGGTTCACATGGACCGCGAATATGGGGAGAGTGAAGCTCACATAGACAGTCGGGCTCACATAGACAGCCAAAATAGGGACAGTGGGGCCCACATAGACAGCCAAAATGGGGAGAGTGGGGCTCACATAGACACTCAAAATGGAGAACCTAACATGGAGAGCGATATCTCTCCCTAACACAGAGAGCGAGACCCTAACTCAGAGCGGAGACCTTTTGCTTACATAGAGCGCGAGACTCTCTCCTTAACATAGAGCGCAAGATCTCTTCCTTAACATAAAGCGCGAGATCTCTTCCTTAACATAGAACCCAACATCTCTAACATAGGGCGCGAAATCCTCCTCCACATAGAGCGTGATATCTCCTCCAGACATAGAGAGCAATCCCTCTCCCTAACATAGAGAGCGAGACCCTAACTTAGAGCGGAGACCTTTTGCTTACATAGAGCGCGAGACTCTCTCCTTAACATAGAGCGCGAGATCTCTTCCTTAACATAGAGCGCGAGATCTCTTCCTTAACATAAAACCCAACATCTCTAACATAGGGTGCGAAATCCTCCTCCACATAGAGCGTGATATCTCCTCCTGACGTGGAGAGCAATCCCTAACATAGAGAGCGAGACTTCTTTCTCCCTAAAATAGGGAGTGCCAAAGTTCTCCCTAACATAGAGAGCTAGAGTTCTCCTAAACATAGAGCGCGAGAGTCTCCCTCACATAGAGCGCGAGACCTCTCCTTTACATAGAGCGCGAGACCTCCCGCTAACATAGAGCGCGAGCGTTCTTCCCAACATAGGGCGCGAGAGTTCTTCCCAACATAGGGCGCGGAAGTTTTTGTCAACACCCTAGCCGTAATAATATCAGAACGCGAGAACAACACAGTAAAAAATCTCTTTTTGTCTACAATTATCCGGATGTAGAGTTTCTTCTTGGTTTGCTCTTCATGGAATCCAGCAGGAAGAAGAAGCCCCAGTGGCTCCAACAGCAGCACTTTGGACCATCCATCCAATCCACAACAGCAGCTCCATTCCGGAGCAGGCATCCTCGGGGCGAACAGAGCGTTCGAATGGCTCTCTACCTTCCCGCCGCGCTTTTATACCCATTTTCCTACCCTGTTAAGCCATTCCTGTTAACCGTGACGGCGTGAAACTTGTCTATCCTGTTTAGATAATAAATTTTCTATTGCCAAATCCCAGCAGCAACCGGTTTGGGAAAATGAAATTGCACGTTCTCTCACGCCATTTGCCTCACCCAGCTTGCCTCAGTTTCCTCACCATTTTTCGACCAAAAGTGCAATAGTGAAGCAAAATCGGACACACAGACAGACAGACAGACCAAACAACGCAAATATAATAGAGGACAAGGGAGGGCGCCGGCGGCTAAAGCCGCCTCCGCCTCCCTTGTTTGAGCCTAGGCTGGCGGGAGCTTCCTGGCCGTCTTTTTTCTGAACACAGGGCGTGGAGGTTCTTATTAACAAAGAGCGCGAAAGTTCTTTTTAACATAGAGCGCGGAACTTCTCCCTAACATAGAGCGCGGAACTTCTCCCTAACATAGAGCGCTAAACTGTTCCCTAACATAGAGTGCGAAACTTTTCCCTAACATAGAGCGCGAAACTTTCCCCTAACATAGATCGCTGAACTTTTCCTTCGCATAGAGTGCGAAACTTTTCTCTAACATAGAGCGCGAAACTTTTCCCTAACATAGAGCGCGGAATTTCTACCCAACATAGAGCGCGGAACTTCTCCCTAACATAGAGCGCGAAACTTTTCCCTAACATAGAGCGCGAAACTTCCCCTTAACATAGAGCGCGAAACTTCCCCCTAACATAGAGCGCGAAACTGTTCCCTAACATAGAGCGCGAAACTGTTCCCTAACATAGATCGCTGAACTCCTCCTCAGAACATAGAAGGGCGGGCATCCTCGGGGCGAACAGAGCGTTCGAATGGCTCTCATCTCTTCCCGCCGCGCTTTTATACCCATTAGCTTACCCTGTTAAGCCATTCCTGTTAACCGTGACGGCGTGAAACTCGTCTACTCAGGTTGAGATGCACTTGCTATTGTAAAAATGGGAACAGTGGGGATTCACATACACAGCAAAAATGAAATGGTTCTGGTTCTCACCTTTGGTTCACATGTGCTACGAAAGGTGCAGTGGGTGTGGGGCTCACATAGACAATGGAAATGGAAACAGTAGGGCTTACATAGACAGTAGAACCTCCTTTTCTCTCTAGCTCTTCCTCTCTTTCTCTCTACTTCCTCTATCCTCTGTCTTACGCTAGTGAAAATGGGAACAGTGGGGTTTACATAGACAATGGAAATGAGAACATTGGGACTCACATAGACTGTGAAAAGGGGATTACACAGACAGTAGAACCTTCTTTTTTCTCTCTCTCTCTCTATCTCTCTCTCTCTCTTTCTCTCTTACTCTCTTCTGTATATGTTTTCTAAATAAAATACACAGCCAGAAAAGAGAAAGAGAGAGAATTTACAAATTAATCGTCGAAAAAAGTTATATGCATTAATGAGAAAATGAATAGAGAATGAACTATCACCTTTTTTTCTTTATTTCAGCCTCCATATAGCAATAAATACAACTACTCAACATACCTATAGCCGAAAATCCAGAGCACTACCGCCGATGCATCAATCGAGAATGGAAATGAAAGCCGAGAAAACACGTACCGCTCACGCGCTTTTTTCCCAACCAACTACAAAGTACAACTTTCGCTCCATTTTCGACCAAAAGTGCTTGCCTCACCCCAAAATCAGACAGACTGACACACACACACACACACCAAATAAGCGCTTTATAATAGAGGATACATTGAGGAAAGTATGCATCATAATATGTATTTTCACAGTTATAAAACACTTTGCTAATGCATAACTAGTTATTTGCCACAATAAATTTAGCAAACTTCCACATCAACTCTTTATTGCAGGAAATTATGCAGAGACTAAACAAAATGAAACGTGTGATGGAATTCAAAAATACAGCAAGAAAAGATCAACACATAGAACACGATTAACACAAGTATAAAGATAATTCATAGTGAGTTCTACATTGAGCAGTTATAATACAATATAACTAGAATTTATTGTGGATCAAGTTAACAATGATTAGTGCACAAGTGAGGACAAAGCGCGCTGTAATGCGAAGGTGTACCGTAGTTCTTGGGCGACCGCTCGCTTCCCGCGGAGCACCGTTCTCATTATGCCATCAATACACTGATTGATTCCCGGTTGAGGTTCAAATCCACTGGATGCGCTCTAGAAATTGTAAAAACTTTATTTTCGCGTAAAAACGCATATTAAACAATACTGCTGCAAAAGCTGTGCTATATAAAAATTGGCTTATTACAGGGGATGACTATATTGTTCTCAAAATCAAGTTAAACAGACACAAATTGTTTCGAATAACTCGTTGAACAGTTTATTAAGGAAATCAGTATATGGAGGGCAAACCAAAAACAAGTTAATTTCACATGTTTTGTAGATTAGCTTCAGCGAGACAAAAGCGAATAGTCTAATAGGGCCAATTACAAGAAAGCAACCGCAAAGCAACCGAATTGTTTTTCAGAACCAACCAACCTTTCTTTACAAAAATAACCTTTTCGTGATGTAATAGCTTGCTGATTTTATTATCAACCTGGTTGCTTTTGTAATCCGCCCTCATAGAGCTTTATCAGAATGTAAAACACAACAACATTCAAAGGAACGGATTATTGTGAATGAATGATACGGCAAACTGAGATATGGGAAAAGAATATTCACATTAATTGAAGATCAATAAAATAGAGACAACATTAAGGCTTTGTCAGGAGTACAATATGAAAAAACTTAGAAGAAAAAGTGTGCAATACAAAAACATAAATATGTTGAGAACAAAAATTCGGAATTGAATAGCAGAACACCTTACCCTTAGGACCTTGAATACGACCATTTTGGGAGCTTTGTGGCATACTCTCTCTATTCATGCAGTCATGCATTGATCTATACATCCCAGCTGCACCCTGAGGAGAAAGAAGGTTTACCCCCCCCCCTCTACAATTTATATCGATGTCGAAATGTTTCTTCCACCTTTATGAGAGCAGAACAAAAACTTTCGTAGTGTTTAAATCTATACTTTTTGAACTTCTCATTCTTGCGAGCTGGAGAAAAATATGATTTCAACTTATGATTTCAACAGTCATAATACGATCATCATCAGAATTCTAATAATGCAATTTTTTTGTTTGTTTGTAATTCTGTAGGCTTAGGCTTATTGACTAGGTAAACAAGAAGTCAATGGAATGTAGTAGGGAAATAACATTGACATACTGTATTTTTAGTACAGCCGAACCGCTAAATCAACATCTTCCTTTCCGCTCAATTATATAATAATGTACTAACATATCATCACTCTACCATATTCTTTTTTTGTAGGAAACATAACTTTATCAAACTTATTTCCTTCGAGATTTCTTGTGATGTCAAAATTAACAATTGTAAATAATATACAGAAACATTCGAATCTGAGAAGGAAGCACAAATAAGATTTTACCATTCAAAAAAGTTTTGTTCGAGAACAGAAAAAATGCACTTTTACAAGTCTATTAATTGGAAACATATCTTATATCTCAGTTGGTCATCGAGTTCACAAACACAACAACGCTGTAATAGTGTATGAACCTGTGTCCGTTGCTAACGAACGCCACCATGTTGTAATTTAGTGAACGCTCATCCCGTTTACAAAAAGATAACGCATGTATTTCCCTAATTCATACATCTTCATTCAAAATATGTCTGGTTTTTGTGCTGCTTTCGTGAAATGTCCTGCAATTTTCTCGGAGTTGTTCGATAATTGGTGCACTATAAAAAACCGGAAATTGTTGGAGAGTTCACTAATTTCAGCGGCGCTTGTCAAATCTGTTTTCAAGTTGGACCAAGACTAAACACTTCCGGTTTAGCGCTCTCTTTAGACATGGAAAAGTTAATTTATATTGAGATAAAATTCATAAAAAAATTGTAGCTTGGGACAAACCAAAATTTATTCTGTGATACTGATATGTGGCTGTCGACGAAGGGTGCAGTTGGCAGCACCTAAATATACATAAGCTGCCGAAAACCAGCCTAATTCGCAACATTATTGATTTTGGCGTCAAAACAGCCGAGAGCGATTCAGTGAGTCTATTTTGTAATACTCGAGCGAAACCAATGAACATGGTCGAGTGTTTATTGTTTGACTTGCTCGCAACTTCTTTCGATACCGACAAATGTTAGCCGCAACTTATCAGTCCCTTCTTTCGGGCAGTGTTCCAGTAAATGTTTGTTGCCAATAATGCACTAGTTGAACTCTGACTTCTGTTCTGCAAAAAAGATTGAGGTTTGCTTCTCCCTAGCGAGGTTTGACGTGAAATGGTACGCTTTCCTAGAATATATAGTGAGTTAAAGAAGGACGATTATGTGGACCAATCCCGTTACATCGGTCCTTTAAACTGCAATTGAAAAATATATTGCGGTTTAAAGGACTGGAGCGTTGCGATTGGACCACATAATCGTCCTTCTTTAATCGTGTGTGAACTAGAAAACAGCACAAAAAGATGTGCGCACGCGTAATGCATTTCATGCTTCTTCATTGTGTTTGAAGTATAACTGTTCTGTAAGGAATCCTCTGTTATTATTTTCGCGTTTAATAATTCTTCGAAGAGATGTACATTAACAATTTCAGGGACTTCAATGCACTATGCCTATTAGCAAACCTATCCCGGCCACTTCGGTGCAAATTCAGTTAAAAGAATGCGATATTCTGAAAGCTATTTTGGAGTTCTTGGATAGCAGGGGACTTCATATCACGCAGGTTGGTTCAAATTCACGTTTGTCCGCTTTAGCAAATATCACACGAAATTTCTTCAAACGAACTGCGTTCTAAAAAAACTTTATTCACTAACAAAGACATGTAAGGGGTGATGATTTTTTGTAGTCTGGTTCGAAGACACAGCGCAACTTTTAGACGTGTACCAGGATCAAACTACTGACCCATCACCGTTGTACCAAACGACCGTACGCTAGCCTATAACGACTTCTATAGAGGCATCTTTTGATTATTCTAATATTCCAATCCAAATAGACGATAATTCAAACAGAAGTTCCAGATTTCGTTGGAGCGAGAATCCGGTGTTATAAATGGCGAATACTCTGACGATGTGCTTTTTTTGCGGCAACTTATAATCGACGGACAATGGGACAACGCTCTAGACTTTGTCGAGCCTCTGAGATCAGTCAAAGATTTCGATATCATGGCCTTCAGGTTAGATAAGTTATATAGTTCTTCTCACATTCTCAAATGGACGCTGGCAGCGTGCCAGCATAATTGGGTCCCGAAATAAAATATAGGTCTTCCGAAAAGTTGTTCGATTAAGTGATCTAATAGGATGAAGAACCGCATTCAATAATTTACATATTTAGACTCAAACATGGTGAAACTGTCTGAAAATTTCATTGGTACGCTGCCAAAGTCTATTCGTGATGAGAATATATTACAAATAACTTCTAAAGAGTGACAAGAGTGACAAGAGTGACAGAATGGAAGTGTTAGATGACAAAATAGAAAGGGAACGGTGTTGTATCAGTGTTTACTGGTTGTCACGAGTGCCAGTTATGAACAGACCAAATACGCGCAATTGACAGATAGGCAAAAAGTAGAAGGAGCGAGAAACATACACAGAGCAAAACAGTTACGCCTACGAAAAAGGCTGCAACTGGTTGAGTCTTTACAGTTCCCTTTTTTCGGATGACTGTTTTACACAGTAAATTTATGTCTTTTTGAACTTTTTCTTCACGTGTTGTAGCAAGAGTACCATATGAAAACGCCAGAACCCGGAACAATTGGATATTTTGTCTATTATAAATACAAAAACTTGGAACTATCTACTTACGAGTACTTTCTGTACAAAACTGAACATATGACTAGTGATTTCCATTATTTTCAGCTTTAGCGGTTTTAGGAAGCACAAAACTGTATGAATAGAGCAAACAGTGTGCAAAGTAGAATTAAAAGTTAAGATGACTATGCGTGTTGCGATTTATAGTGTAGTATGATCTGCATCGATAGCGGAGTTTTTGAATGACCAACAATCAGAGGAATCAAACGAAAACGGAACAGAACAAAATAAATGTGTCAGTCTGTTCTAAAAAACAGTGTATGAACGACATTTACAGGTACAATATCACAAAGTACAAGTATTTTGAACTGTTGTGTGTGAAACTGGAGCCCGGACCTCTGCATGATAATGATTTCGCTGTTGAGGTGAGTATAGTTCTCGCCATGGTGAGGACGAAAGTATACAGTTTACATTTGACCTACGTTCAGTGACCTATCCATGTTTTGCAACTCCGTCACATGCGGGTGCGGCCGAACCTGAGTTATAGTTAGATCTGCGCATACCTATGAAACAATATGACTTGTTTTTTACCGGAAACTCCAAAAAAACCTTGTAAATTTACCACTTTTTATGTTTTACTTTACTTGTATTTTACCACTTTCTCCAACTGTACACCAGGGAATGCAAGTTACACGGAATGGTTATTGTTGAAAAACAGACGAATCAAACTACAAACACAAAAGATGAGATCAACTAGTTTGCTTTTGTTGGCCTTTCTAAGCAAACCTCACAGTAGATTCGCTAAAGCAAATACTTTACCCACTTGGCACCCAAAAGATATCAGTTCTTCATCTAGTAACCAAGTATTTTTTGGTAGCTCAACTTGACCATTCAGGAGCTGGTGGAGTGTTTGAAGGACCTGGAGCACATTTGTCCCTCACCCGAGGACTATAGACAACTATGCGCCCTTCTTACACTGCCAAAACTCTCGGATCATGCTGATTTTCACAATTGGAATCCCAGCTCAGCCCGCATGGAATGCTTTCATAAGGTATTTTAGTTTGGTTCAGAAACGGCAAAATAGTTCTCTGTTAGTCTCTTTCTTACATACCATAAAATTATTCACATATTTCACAAACCGTTCGGTTTTTAGTATATTGAGTACGGTTGGGTGTTAGTTCGAAAACTCAATGAGTAACAAGGAATCATACATTATTAATTTTTGAAATTATTTTAAAATTTTGGTATCATAAATTCTTTAATTTTGCTATTTTTCCAGATAAAGCCGCTGGTCTCCCCCTTATTGCCTCCAACCGCCGAAAAAGAGGGAACGGAGGAGAGTAACTCGGTTCACGATCGCCTTGTTTCCCTACTGGCCAAAGGAGTTTTCTACGAAGGATGTGTGGACTACTGTCAAGCTCAGGCAATCGGAGATACAAGAGGTACCAGCCATCTAGGAGTTGTAGTTTGATCGGATTTACTAGAAGCACTGACGAATGACCACCTCGTAGGTGTAGTCTGATCGGAGATGTTGGAGGCGCTGAGAAATGACTATCCACGAGCTTGAAATGACTAGTTTGATCGCAGATCCAACAGGTCCTTATAGATTATCTATGAGCTGTATTTAATTTCCGTACACAGTGGAGAAATACGACTCAAATGCTGCGATAGCAAACTACACGCACATCAGAATGGAACCAAATGAAGCGTTTGCCCGACTCTTCCTTGAGCGATCTCCAAAAAAAATAATTGGTTTCACATGGCCATGCATTTTTCAGAATTTCAGACATTTGTAGTCAAGTTTTTGATACGTGAGGTATTCAGAAAATAAAATGACGGTAATGATTGTTTTCCATATATATATGTTTGTTCGGAGGTGCGTCAATTATGACGGTATATGTGTTAAAGAGAAGTTCAAGGAAAGTGGTTTTTTAAAGAGTGGAATAGTAAAATAGAGAAAAGAAATGTGAAACTTTTCTCATATACCACTATTTTCAGATGTGCCGTGCGGGCCGGAGATCTCGAGTCTGTTATCGTCTCGTCCCCGACTATCCTCCACCGATTTGTCCCTCGTTTCTTGGTTGGAAATGGTCGGCAGAGAACAGTTCGCAATGCCCTTTCAACAGAAACAGCTGGAAATGCGCATGGAACAGTTGAAGTGCGTTTTACCGAACTACAAATATTGATTATCTATAACATATACTTATTTTCAAGAAAAACGTGACTAAGTTTGTGTCCCTCCTAATGTGCGAGAACACAGGTAGAATCTATCACGCACATGGTAGCGTAAAAAACAAAGTGCAAGTATACCGGTGAAATATCAGGGAAAACAATGTATTTATAATAATAATAATAATAATAATAATAGTAATAATAATGATAATAATAAGTGGAATTGTATATAAGTTTCTGTTTGCGTGCGTTTTGCAGTATGGCTAAAACAAAAGCCAGTGTTTTTTTTTAAATTTCTCGTGACGCTCATACATTTCGAAATGAGCCTGAACATTTTGGAACAAATACGACGAGGGCACTCGGATTAAAATAACTATAATATGTATTCTAGTTTAATTCTAAGTGTAAACCGACAAGCTCAGGAACATCATAAGTTGTCAACTTATGATGTTCAATTTTTCTGAGGCCGTATGCATGAAACATCCTGCTATCTCGAGCTGAATTGACCGCGAAATAGCTCGGGATAGCATCCCAAGCCGGCCCGGGATGTTTCATGCATACGGCCTCTGGTATCTCCCATAACGGGTGAATTCAATATGCAACCGGTTTTGGTAACCCCTGTTCAAGTTACCTCAGTAGGTGACCGGATGGTAACGACAAACCGGTTACCTGTTTTTCTAACACAAAACATTTCACCGTTAGTTTGTACGGTAACCGGAAATCAGTTTTAGTTTACCTACCGGTTACCCGTGAGGTAACCTCAAACAAGGGTTACCAGAAACCAGCTAGGTTACCAAAAAGCCCGGTTAGATGTGGAATTGGCCCAAAACGTGTCCAACACTCATTGGCCTGATCCAGAAAGCCGAAACTGGAGGCCCAGTGGACGGAGACCATTCTGGCGACCCCCATGAAGCCGGGGGGACATTTCCCGCATTCCCTCGTTCCCACCACCAAAATGAAATTCGCCGAGAAAATGAGCCAGTCGATGACCATGTTGCCCCTGAACGCCAGCATGGTGACCAGTGAGTTTCCCGATATGAGGCACATCAAAACTTGAGTTGTAGTCTGATCTGAACACACAGCATAATTCATCGCCTGACCCACATCGAAATCGAGTTACTAACACAGAGACGTGTGCGGTACCGTTTCTCTGTTTTATACTAGGACAAAATCTGCAGTGAAACAATTAACTTACTATTCTTTCCTTTCGAGTTTCTCAAAATCCTAAATTCGACTCAGTCCTGGTTTTCGTGCAAGTAGGAGTAATTATTTGGTTCTTTGAGAACGTTCGATTAAGGTACATTTCCCACGGTATTGTCCTCTCAGCCCATGTCCCAATCAACTGCTCCCGGATTCTGTCTTGGGATAGGTGAGGTGAAGATAGGTTATATAAAACCAAGTAATCGCAGGAGTTGCGAAGAATATTATGTATTTTCAAGTTAAAGAAGGACGATTATGTGGTCCAATCGCAACGCTTCAGTCCTTTAAACCGCAATATATTTTTCAATTGCAGTTTAAAGGACCGATGTAACGGGATTGGTCCACATAATCGTCCTTCTTTAAGGTATGATTTCGATGAACTTTTCCGTCCACTATGTACAGTAACTATCACCCACGTATTAAAGTTGAAAAATCTGACTGAAAGACATACGTAAACCCATGTTTTGTGTTTCACTAACCGTGTTCATATTTTTCTGTCTTACCTTTCAATTCGTGTTCAGGAGATGCGCGAGGCGACGCGATGGAACAGAGTCAGCTAATCGATAATCTGATGGGAACGAGCCAGCTGACGAAGAGCAGTCGTCCGGACTCGAATCGCAACGCGACCCTTCCCGCCATGAACCAGTTGGTAGTTTTGTATATACTGTTAGTCAATTGCATAGTCACGTGAACCATGTTAACCACAGCAGAACTTAGAAATATGCAATGACAAAGTGCACGATGCCTCATTAGAATGCTAACTATACGTGACTATTCAATTTACTTCTATTGTACTAGAAGTGGGATAAGCATAAACACGTAATTATACTAGAAAAGTGGTGTACTTTTCATTTTTCCGTCACGACCACTTTTTTTGACATAGACTCCTTTATTTTGACATAGAGAAATAAAACGTTGGAAATTGAGGAGAGTTGGATATTGCGGATAGGAACTATCTAACATAGTATCATGGAGAAATTCTCTGTTTTCTTTATTTGAGATTATTTAATCTATTTAGTATCTTCTAACTCTATCTCAATGCACTATTATATCAGCCAAAACGTTTGGAAAGACACGGCAAATCATGATGGTATTAACGAGTTTTACTCATTAACAAACAGTTAAAAGACGGTATTTTACGAAGTTTTTCATAGCAGCACAAAATGTCAGAAATGTGATCAGATGTATCAAATCAAATCAAACGCCTCTATTTAAAGATCGATTGCACCCCAAGTGATGGCACCGGTTATGGCTCATAGTATGATGGGAAGAACCCAGGACTTCACTCCTGTGAGGAGACAATTGGACGAAATGACAAGAAGGTCCGCTTTTTGAACTATATTTTCGGCTTGCAAAACGTGAAGGAAAACCATTGAGAAAAGGACAGAAACATTTCAAAAGTTGTTATCGATTAAACTGTTTTGAAAGATGGATGATTTCGAAGGATTACTCAATGTACGTAAACAGAAGAGTGAGCGAAGATCGGTACGAAGCTATGAAAGATCAATCTATCGATTTTCTAGATCGCTCCCACCTCCCTCCTCGCAGCGTCAATCGTCCCTACCGCCGGTTCCAGAATTGACCACGCCCACTCAAGACATCATGACCCAAAGTAGACTATGTCAGGAGTTTGCTAACAAACAAAGACGTGAGTTATCACCATGCCAGTGCTTCATTTGACACTTTTAGTATGCAGACAAAGTTTGTCTTCTGAAAAAGTATACTTGTAGTGGTAGGAAAGGGAAAATGTTTTGCAAAAGCATCTGGAACCTGCTTGCTGCGATTAAACTTAAATCTCATATAGTGACAAGGAGGCAGGCTCTTTATAATAACGGTACTTATTGTTTTTTGTTCTGCCGTGTTTGTAGTGCGATCTGTGCGTTTCAGTCGTAATTTTACACAGTGCTGTGTACACGATACAAACTACAACGAGTACAGTTTTTCAATTTCTATATATTAGTTCAATCGTGAAATTTCCGTTCTCACATGTGATTATTCATCAAGACATTGATAAACTTTTACTACTATTATTATTGCAATACGCATTTCAGCGCAACATCTGCCGTTCCGTGGAGCTCACAATATGCCTGCTCCAATGGCAACTCACAGTCAGAACCCTCAATGCCACCCGCATGTAATGCAGCAGTTTCCGAATGGACAGGTACGGATGAAATATAAAGAAGACACAGTAAAATGAGGATATATAAAAATAAATAAAGTAGCATGTAAAGGTAAAAGTAAAATATAATAAATAAAACCTAGAATCCACGTGTGTGAAGTCATGTTACCTAGGCATTTCGGGCTTTTAACATCTATATGCCGGTAGAGGCCCTCATCAGTAGATGCCCTACCCAGTTAACCCTAATGTAGTTAGAAAATAATATAATAAAAAATAAAAGTAAATAAGATAAATTATTAAAATAAACCGTAAATAAAATAGAATGAAACTGTAATATTAAAACTGAAACACTGTAAATGAGTATGTAGTAAAGTATTAGAATTAAAACTGTGAAAAATAAGTTAATAAAAGGATAGAGAAGAAAGGGGAGATAAAAGGAGAGGGTAAGGTAAGAGGAATATGAATGTTCACTATGGTAGGAGTGTATCTAAAAACGAAGAGAACTATAGAAGGCTGGAACTTGCAATAGTACATTTGGTTTCAATCTTGGACCTCTTACTCTCTTATTGGATGAGGTTCGTAGAAAATAGCTTGAGTACATCGCAGGTGAACGTTGAAGGTATGAAACACAGCAAATTAAAAAAAAACTCGAGAATGGTAACTTACTGATGTTGTCTCCATGTTCACCCTACGAGCGCAATCTGTTTTAGACTGAAATTATTCCCCAGCCCTTGCCCCCACAGTCCAACTACAACTATGCACAACAGAGACCACAGTCGATGATAGGGGGCCATCAGAACTTCGAGCTGCCCCCCACGCAGCAAAGACCCACGTCGATGCCCCCGAATGGCCTGTCGGGAATGCCCGTTCAATTCGTCCCGGTTTGCAGGTTGGAAAGTAACCAAGGCTTCTAAGTCTAAGCCTAAGTGAAACTCAGAAACAACTAAAAAAATGAGATCTCCAGGTCGATGAGGTCCAGGACACTATCACAGTCTGCGTCTCCTTGACCTGTTAACCCTCTCCTCTAAGACTATAAAGTGTCTAGTCAAGCGACTGGAAGTTATCTGTGAGCCTATATATTCCAGATACGAAGATAGTCAAGCTATTCGGGCGGTTTCCTTTCATCCGACCGGCAAATATTTTGCGATCGGGACCAACTCCAAACAAATGCATATTTGTAAATACCCGGATCTCAAGTCCATTCGGTAGGTTTTCCTCTGAAAACATTGGTTTTGTCCAGTTAAATCTGGAAAATATGACCTTCAGCTGATGAAACAATTGAGTGTGAAACATGTCTCAAGTTAGAGTATAGTGGAACTATCGGTCTGGTCTGCTGCTTTCGTACTTGGAGTTTTGGTAGAAGTTCACAAATTGTGATGTGTATGTTGAACAAACCGAGAATAAGATATATGGGCTTATTGTCAAGTCAAACAGATTCGAGAGAATTTGATCGATTTGATCATTTCATTCGTGCAACATGGTCGAAATGTGCGTCTGAATGTGTTAGATGTGCTTCCCTAACTCATTATGTTCTTCAGGCCCAACGAGTCTCCCAGACAGCCTGAGCTGATGATTTCCAGGCCGAAACAACATCGAGGGTGATACAATTGGTTTTTCGTTTTCTTGAACTCTCAATTCTGATACCAATGGCTCAATGTGCAGTTTCCATCCTCAGACACAACCTACAAAATGTACTAAGCAGAACACGTGTTTAATCCCTTCTCACAACTTTTTGTGGGAAATTCTACAAGGAATTCCATTGTGCTAATTGCAGATCGGTGTACTGCCTGGGTTTCAACCCAACTGGAGAACTTCTGGCAACCGGCTCCAATGACAAAACCCTGCGCCTCATGGCCTTCAACTCGGAGCAGTGCAAAATTGGTCAGACACATCCCGCAATTTCTATCACAATCTACGTCTCCTCCATCAAACACGCTATTTCAGTTATATCCCTCCTAGATACGAGTATCGTGAAAATTCGAAAGACATAGGCTGAAATGATACTTCCGGGATTTCCTAGCCTACGTACTCAGATTTATATTAATCCTAGTTATTCTTCTCATTCATTCAACATATCATGCATGGTATAGTCGTCGCCAACGGAAAGGCGGGAGGGTACTGTATATCTCACTTTCCGCTGTGTACGCACACATGTCTTCGATTTCAAAGCGTGCCGGTTATGTGCACTAATAGCGCAGTGGTTAGCGCACTGCTACGAATATTTTGCTCGCAGGTTCGATTCCGGCGAGAGATAAAAGTTTATAAATTTGGCAGCCACTATATTTCAGAAGAAGAAGTACATGTTTAGTATATGGTTTGATTCGTGTTTCAACAATAGTTGGAAGATATAAAAGTCATTAAAAGTGCTTCGTTGACGGAACAAATCAGTGTTTGAGTGAACTATCTGGTTCAGGAGCCGAAATGGAGTTCAGTTTTCATGACGGAACAATTCGAGATGTAATATTCTTGGAGGATACTGTCAACCGGTCGGTTATATAGACATGGATTGAGAAATCTTCTTCTAATGGGAATATTAAAATAATGCACTAAAAACCAGATTCCGAAACTCTTCCGCAAATTTCTGTTAGGAAAGTTTCCAGTTCATAATGTATAGGACGTAGAAGAGACGATACAGTAAGTTTCCATCGTAGTTTCGTTCAATTTCTTCATTCGTTAGTAAGAACTTAAGAATTAATGAAAATGCAAAATTGATCTCCAATGTTGATTATTTATTATTTCTTTCAGAACATCTCAACTGATTAGTGGGGGAGCTGGTACTTGTAGTTTGTACGTGACCGATTGTAACTCCGGTCAGCTGATTCAGGCAATGAAAGGACATTCAGGTTGGAAATAAATAGCTAACATGGGAACACGATATTTATATTGAAAATGCTAAACTTCGTCTACAAAACTTTCGTGAGTTCAATATGAGTGAAAGCCGTCCAACTTTGAAAATTGAAAATTCCATAAATTTACGACCAAGTTTTCCGGCATAATTTGACGCTAACCTCGTAAATGGTTGAAGGAGTTAGGCGCGGACCACCACCGCTTCATATATTCGGTACTCTAATCTGTTCAGATTCATAATACTTTAAAGCTCAGCTGGCCTAACGATGATTTACACACATACTACTTCAACGTCGCAACAGCTACTTATATGAAATGACTGAGAAGAATCTACATTGGAAGTCGATTGATCACTATTTCATTCGTTATTCCAGCGCCAATACTAGGATTGTATACCTGGGGTGGTCCGCAGTTCGTTTCCTGCTCCCAGGACAAGACTATTCGCATCTGGGACATCCGCTGTCCACAGGCCGTCAACGTCATACAACCCACTTCCAGATCACATAGTGAGATACACATTTAGTTTGTACAAATTCAGTTTGTTAGACTGAAATGCAAGTCAATATGACTGACCGAGTATGGAATTCTGTCGGCGAGTCGCCGCCAAATTCCAGACGACGCGCGCCGTCTACGGAATTTCGGTGTGAGCTGGTAGCAAAACAGTCAAGCTGTTCATTATGACTGTATTTTACGACATGTTTCCGTTCTTCAATATGATTCCACCACTATGCTCGAGTATGGGAAGAAACTGATATTCTATTCTCACATGGGAAGAAAGAGGGATAGGTTAGAAAAAAGCACACGACCTCTGATTATCATGAATTTAATATACTAATAAAATAAAAATAGTGAAATTGTCATGTGATCCAGGTGCTCCAGTCACATCGGTGTGTGTCGATCCATCGGGTCATCTGCTGGTTTCCGGACACGAAGATGCCTCCGTAGTTCTCTACGACCTGACCGGAAACAGAATTATACAATCTTTCCGGTCAGTTTCATCAAATAATATGGTTTTTGTGTTGTTTTCTTCTCATTCATCGAACAGTGTGGAAAAGAATAGAGAACGGAAATATGTTTAGTCAGCTCACTACAATATTTAATTTCTGCCTTTTCGACTTACCTAGAATGAATACATAAAAAATGAGGTTTGGCTTCAGTTTTATTCTGATGTGGTTTTCACGCTCCATGTGACTGTGTTTACGACTAGTACTACCGTCAACGTGTTCAGGCGAGAAATCATTTCAGACCTCATGGCGATGAAGTGCGCACAGTTCGATTCAGCAACGCGGCGTACTATCTTCTGTCAGCCAGCTACGATCGCAGGTGAGAGATATTCAGTTTACAGAAGACGAACAACTCGGTTGATTACGGCAAAGCGAGTGTTCATTCGTTATTTGCCATCAGATTGATAGATTTTCTACCATTGAATGAACACGTACACTTGGGAAACATGTGATCAGCATGTGAAAATCACCACTTCCTGATTCCCTCGCAACGATCTCATATATTGAGCAACTCTGTAAAAAACGGATCGAAAACATCTCATTAAAAGTTCGTGAGCCACTACTCGTTAGGTTCGAGGCCTGAAGACCAATGCGCAAGTAAAACATGAATGAAAGCTAATGTGTTTCACATTACTTTTTATTTGTCTAGTAATGCGTAGACTTGTTTGAATATCACATTTGTTCGAGAACACATTTCCATATTTGGTTTATTTTGTCACACAAATACATTATGCGACCGAGAAAAACTTTTATTCCAGAGTCGTGATAACAGATATGCGTGGCGATCTGATGGCTCCGTTGATGTACATTCCAGTGGCTGAACATTCAGATAAAGTCATTCAGTGCAGGTATAGTCGACATCATTACCGCTCACACCCCTACAGTACACATTTAAGCTTCCCAAATAACTACTTTCTCATGCGAACCTCAGCTTTGTCGACAATTTGGAGCACTATTTGTATTCGGAAACTAGAATCAAATGCGACTGTTATTAACTTTATCGATAACATTCACGTATTTTAAGCGCACTGAAAGTTTTGTTTCTTACTCCTCAGAAAGAATGTAAACGACATTATAGTCTGTTCCACGCACTTGCGATATGTATATATTTTTTCATATAAATATATGTGTTTAGGAAACTTAGGTAATTCATACTATTTTCAGATGGCACCCGTTCGACTTCTCTTTTCTCTCCACAAGTGCAGATCGTAGTGCAGTTCTGTGGGCCCTACCACCCGGTCCTCGCTATCAATAGAGAGAGACTCAATTATCTAGGTTGCTTGTGTCACAATAGCTCTAGCTGTCTATTGTAGTGCCTACTATCACGTGAAGCATTTTCTTCATGTGCCCTATCACGAATTACTGTACCTAGGAACGTAACATACAACGCCCGGGAACATTTGGATAAACTCAGTTTTATCAGAAGAACCAGATACTATTGATCCCAATCAGCTGCATCCGTAAATATCTTTTATGTTGTCACCGCTCTTTTTTCTACCGGTGATTATTTTCTCTTTCAAATTAGCACCTTTTTGAATACGCTTAATTATTTATCATCCTATGAACTAGGTTGTGAATGAAACCGGTCAGCTTTGAGCTTGCTTGCCTTATACATTTGCTTTAGTGCTGTTTTAAGTGCATTTCACCGAATAGGAGTGATTCATATAGATAGATGTAGTGTTTTAAGATCGTCTAGAGAAGTGTTGATCGAATGCTAACCATCATATTTTAAAACTAAGAATCTCAAATGGAACCAGTATTCTGCATATCACGGGAATATTTAATGAATTTGTTGTTATACCAACTGTTTCTATATGAGTACAACAATTGAAGAGTAAAAACCTATCCACTTTTTAGTACTCTTTTGAAATGCTTGATTATCGCCCGCTCCGAAGAGGGGCTTCCAAAAATAATGGTCCTGTTTGAACCTGACACTCCCGGGCGAGCCCGGTTCGGTACTCTCTTCCATCCCATAAGGAACCGAATGGGGGAGGTTAGAAGGTTTGTTTCGAGCCAATGACTTACTAGCGACTGGACATGAGCGTAGCGGAGCTTACGTCTCGCCACGTCTACATGAACACGGTTTCAGTTACATATGAGAACGATTGTGACCAACTAACTAGGAAATTGCGCCTCCCGCCACACCTCCCGGTGCGCCGTATCTAGTACGGGAAACGGGTATGCGTGCGACCAGCTGGTAGACGGAAGATGGTATCAAGCGTTAACTATTTGGGCTATTAGTGAGTTGTGCGAGCAGGTTTTATGGAAACTGTGTGGAGCCTACACTCTCATACAATAAAATCAAACTTTTTTGATTTATATAAAAACCTCTCTTTCTCTTTTTATTCTTCTTAAACTTTTAACTTGTGCTTTTTTTCGTCTACATTGAGTTATACTGCATAGTAACAACATGTTATTCGTATTGCTTCATTATCATCCATCAGAGTTGAAAATAATATTTCTATTTTCAGTAATTCCGACAATATAAAACGTAAAAAGGTAAGTACTACCGGTTGAATACTATCGAAAAAATGACAAATACGGGAAATTGAATCAACACCATTTGGAAAAAGCTCGAACACGATCAAAATAAAATTAGAAACAAAAATGTCATGAATGATTGGTTTTAATGGATAAACATTCGAGAGAAAAAAGAGTAAAAATGCATGTTCTATCCGTATTCGCAATCAAGCAAATAACTGATTTCCGATATCGAAATCAAAAGATAATGAAGAATGAAAGATCAATAATGAACGCGATGGCACCAACAATTGAATAAATTTATAAGGTTAGGTGAAAAGTTTGCATATTATGGAATAAGCAGGGAATGATCAGGACCGAGGCAAAATGCAAAGATAAGGAAGATAAAACATAAATCAGGAATAGAATAGAAAAATATGCAATAATTATTAAAGAACTACACGTTTCTATAAGGATGGATGTCTACCCTTATTCGTGAAAACAGAATACTTTGATATTATGTCATGATGGATTCGTATGTTCATCCACAACCGCCGCAGCCACCGCAGCCTCCGCAACCCCCGCAACCGCCGCAAGCACCGCAGGCACCTGGAATCGAACAACTCTCAGAAACTACTCGAATCTACATTTTTAGTATCAGATCTTGTAAAAAACTATTTCTCACATACTACGTCATGCACATATTTGTTTAGATGCTCGGTAGCTAAATCTCTCATGATAGATCATGGTGAAGGTACGAAAAGATAAAGAATAAGATTGCAATAGGATCAGTCGATAACTTGTATGGAGATAAGAGTTCAAACAACAACCTAGATCGTGTTATCAACTATTTATTTATAAGTTTTTAGTTTGGTCTTACCGCAAGCCCCGCACGCCCCGCAAGCGGCAGCGTCGCATCCGCCCGCACACATGGCCATCACCAGAGGAGCCATCTCCAGACCTCAAAGTACAAAATACATTTATTGTCATTCGGAATTAGCACTTTTGAATGGTTGTGAGAGTTTTTACTGCAAAACAGTATTAGAAACCAAGTAGACAATAGTTCCTTTCCCGATCGGACATTATCGCAGCGTGCCAATGATATTTCCAAATAGTCTCAGAGAAAACATAAATTTTAACGATAATGCTTACGTGCTAAGAAAAGAGTGAAGAATCGCTCACAGAAACCGTTTTCGAATACTTTATTGGCTCGTTGTCAAAGTCTGTTTGACAACGATGAGGATTATATAGCCTCATCGCTTCAGAATCACACTTGTTTTTGCGTAATTATGCTAGCTGAATCAGAAAGCTCACCATCGGAGTCGTTGGAGGTGAGAATTCGATTGGTGGGCAGCTGTCTACCGTAACCACACGCCAAGGTCAGAGGCCATTTATGTGCCTGATGACCGACAGCAGTGTTGTCGGAACGGGACCGAACCTGAATCAGTTTGTTGCTAAATATAGGCTGTAGTATACTGTATACAAGAACCGGTCGGTCTACCTCGAACAGGCGAAGATTTGTATTTTTTCATTTGATTCATTTGTGTTCCATACAATTAGGTATTTTCGAGCAACTTAGATATTCCCTGTAATATAGTACGTGTGGTCAACAAATTCGCACACTTTTCTCAATTCTGGGACGATATACCACATATAAGTAAGGCCTGCTTTCTACAAACCCGGCGTATACGCTGTATTCGCCCTACCCCATTGCTTTTTCGTGCAAATTCGTAAGTAGTAGAAAGTCTTGAGATCAAACTACAACGACAATTCAGTAATTATCTGAAGTTGTGATTGGGACTATACCTTATCTGGATTACAGAGCACAAACAGAGTGGATACACAGAAGACGGAGGCAATTTGTTCGGCGGTGTTGGTGGATCGGCACTCGATTCGCTTGCCGGGCAGACGGGCCTGCGCGTCTGGAAATAGTCAGGCTCAATAGTCCGAGTTGTAGTTTGATGCGAATACACAGCTGGTATTGCAGATTACGACTAAAATGTGAGAGTGTCAAACTACAAAAAAAACACTTACATCGCACTTACTGTGTTAGATGTTCTTGCTTTTTCATAAATCACAGGATGGTAAAATATCTCCTTCCCCTCCTCATAATGGTAGAGACCTTCACAGGCATAGCCTTGATTGATCATGAAATAGTCTTTCTTTTCTTGCTCTATCTTCGTTGTCTTTCTCTACTCACCCCCTATAACGAATAATGTTGATCCCTCCGGAGTTGGAACTTCTAACTTCTGTACGGTGTTCTTCAACAGATTGAAGGCGTCCACGAGTAATCGGCCAGGATTGCCCGGCTTTGCCTTCTGAGTTTTAGCAGCAGACTGAAATCAGCATTTTTCTGATCGAATGGTCGACAGAATTAAAAAAAAACGGAAATGATGTTTGATTCGAATTATCTTTAGAACTGAGCTCAAAAAAAATGAAGGATCAAAAAGAAATGCAATTCAGGTAGCCAGGTGTACCTAAATATAATATAGTTCTGTTACAATATGTGCACCCTACCCTAAATAGATGCATTGGTTGAGATAAAAGAAATATCGAGCTCAACTTTGATTTTGGGACTGCAGTTACATTAACATTTCAGGCGATATGCAGGATCTCAATATCTCTTCATTCACGTAAGTGAACAGTAGTGAACAATGGTTTCACGAAATACAGAGAGTGAATATAGTTCACACCATTCCTACTGAGACTCCTACAGTAACCTTACAAAATTTTCGAAGGCTATTGTGAAGCTGAAAATTTAGTTCATCAAAAATCCACTCGTATATTTACTGTCCCTGAGTACGAAAATGAGGTGCAAAAATCCTGAACCTTTCCGATCAAAAGTGAGTGAGGAAAACGACTCGAAAGTTTGAAATCCTACTGTAGGAGTCTCAGTAGGAATGGAAAAGACTATATATCTGCGTTGTAGTTTGATCTGCGCACGCATAAATATTCCGTGAATACGTCTAAAATGCAGCAGGGTCAAACTACAAACATTAGAACAAGACGGTGTCAACAGCCTTATAGGACGAGCCAAATTTACAAGTTGTTGTCTCTCGTCGGAATCAAACCTGTGAGCAATAGATTCGTAGGCCAGGCGGTAACCACTGCGTTACAGGAGCAGCTAACTAACAAGCTTTGAAATCGGAAACATGTGTCGGTACACAGCCGAAATTGAGATATACAGTACCCTCCCGCCTTTCCGTTGTCGACGACTATATTCGGTCTTCTTTTGAAGGACAGCTACAAGAAAATGGTATTTTCGTGTGTGACGTACCTGTTTTCTGGAGAAGCCGGTCCACCTGCCTTTCACAATGGCATAATCGCCGTCCTTGTTCACTATCACGAAGGCCCTCTCATCCGGGTTCGACAAATGCGGCAAAAACTGCTGAATGGTAATTGAAACGGCCCGTTGGAAGTTAGCAGAAATATGATATAAAGGTTCTACTAGTTCCAGCTATCTGGCAAGTAACTGCAAACATTTTTACCTTGTGCTACGAAAAGTGTTTAGTCTATGTGCCAATTCTGTTCTTACATCGGAAAGTACCGTACTAATGAACAAATTATGGAATAAACCGAACCAGAAAGAAAGATAATGTTGATGCGTACAAATTATAAGTATAGATTCAAACCGAAGATGTATGGGAGGCCAGGAGGCGTTCAACACTCATATTTTGCGCTTTTTCTTTCTCTCTGTCTCTCTTTCTTTCTCCCTCTGTTTGTTTGTCTCAGCCTCTCTCTATTTTTGTCTGTCTTCCAATCTGGGGTTAGAATCATGAAAATAGCGCGAGGAGGAGGACTACAAGTGGGGAGAGGTAGTTGAACTGACCAGATTGTTGTCCAGCTGGTCCCTACTGGGCAACGAGTCGGCCCCTATCAGATGTGCCATGGCCAGCAGTCTCTGTTCCCTTCCGTAGACCAGAATCATAGACAACAGAAGGTTCGCAGAATGAACCACTTGCACCGTGTACTTGGCGCCGTCTCGAGAATCCACCACACTGAAACGCGGACTATTCTCAGCGGCCAATTTTATTTTATTGGATAGAGAAACTCAGACTGTCCGCGGTTTTCACCAACCCACTTGTTTTGACTTCCATCGGTTATAGTGGATTGAAACAAGTGTTTCAAAGAACAAGTTATATGTTTAAAACGTGGTTCGTACATACTACACCTTTCGTAGCACAAGGTACAGAGAAAATGCACGTATAATATGTTGAGAACTGTCAAAGAATTCGGTTCCAAAAATGTGTTAGAGAAGCAGGTCGAACCTATGTGTGGCGACATGTATGGAGGTGGAGGGCGTGATGGCCGATCGGTTCAGGGAGGCGCACTGACACAAGTAGGCGAGGTGCGACTCGGGCTGCAACTGACGCTCCACGAACTCTCCCGAAAGCAGCTGCAGCTCTCGATTCAAGGTCACACTGGAACACGATCAACACTGAGGGAATACCACTCACGCTGCTATATTTTAGTATAAAAACTATAGTTACTGTCCATACATTACACATACGTTCTCTTGTTCTCACACTCGCTGATCACATACTTAAGTGGAGAACATCGGCAAAAAAAGAAACGGATCATTTTAAGTTGAATTTCCCTAAACATTAACGACAGATTTAATGTGGTATTACATTTGTTCAAAGCATTTCCAAAATGTTCATTCTCGTGGTAGAACCCGTATTTGGAGCGGAAGTTCTATACCAACGGTGACCTTTCCATTTATCTGTGGAGAACATCGGCTATCTAACCTCGTGGTAACATTGACTCTGGCAGAGAGCTCTTTTTCGCCATCCTTCGACCGAAGAAACACTTCGGCCACATTGTGAGCTGTCTTTGAATTGGTCGGAGGCAACAGCTGTAACATTTACAATACAATCAACACCTCAGGCAGAGTTCGTTTGTCTCTAAAAATACTTTTCAATTGAAAACACCACTTTGCGTCCAGTTTTGACAAGAGACATATTGATTTTCCAACCCTACTGACACTCCCACAATATGAATACAAACTTTTAATTACGAAAATGTCATCGAAAAGTTTAGGGTTTTCGCATTCGATTCTTCGAAAATACTTTCTACAGTTGAATTTTGCGCTAGAAAACAGTCATTAATAGGTTTGTATGCGTACTGTAAGAATCCCAGTATGAATGTTGTTGACGATATTGCAATTGAATTCACGTATGCAAAAGCCAGCATCTACATCTACATCTAACGCTATATAGAGCAGGTAATCTATAAAAGGTTCGCAAAACCTATTTTTTCGCGGGACCACAGTCATCCAAAATGTTTGACTCTCTGTCAAGAAGTATACTTGGATAAAACCTACCTCATCAAGAGAAACTCCGCCAACCAACTTGATCAGATCTTTTCGCTGGAGAAACACTTTGTCGAACACCTCTAGTTCAACCGTCAGCTCCTAAAAGTCACACTTCTGCGGAAAGGCAAGCGTAATAACGAAGTGAGCGATGATCAATCATAGCGATGTTTCAGAACGAACGGGAAGATGAGAGTTAAAATCCTTCAAGAAGGAGGTACATTGTTCTCCCACGAATTTCTCTTGTGTTGTATCGTTTGAGTGCTCAATTATTTCTGTTCTAACCGTTTTTATAGGAAAAGTTGAATTCGAGAAATATGGTGATAGTGTCGCTCTTTACTAGCAGTGTTTGTATTGATAAAATGAAACGTGAACACACATTATCCATCGGGCACTTCATTTTAACTCTGATGTGTTGGGCATATTTCACGTGAGGTTTTCCGTGAGGTTCCATGTGAGCTGCACGAGAGTTTCACGTGAGCTCGACTATGAACATACCTTGGCCGCTCGCCTTTCGAAAGGAAACTTGACAATGGAGGCGGAGGTGGAGGAATCTGTTGGTTGCCATACCAGGGAGAAACCAGATTTCGTAACCTGAAAAGAAGAATGGTTTTCGGTCAATTTGTTCATTAAACCTTTTTTTCGGTAATACTCATACTCATCGTCTAACCTTTTGCTAACCAATTGTCAACCGCGTATTGGTTTGAAAACTCGTTGACTAAACCGGTTCCGATGTGCTTAATGGAAAATGGTAATAGGACTAACAGGTAATCGGATCGCGGTTACCTGGTCAACAAGAACTAGGTTTGTCAATCTTTTCAACTTCAAACTGAGTAGGCGTTTGACCAATAAACTTAGGACGCATGGGAATGCCCCCTTCCCTATAAGGATTAGAAGGCGTTGCGGGCCAATTGGGAAGCTGTGAATAAAAAGCACTCGATGAGTGGGAATTTGGGAGAGGGCATGGGAAAGAGAGGGGAGAGAGAAAGAGAGAAAGACGGGGCGAGTGTGACAGAGAGAATTAGGGGAGAGAGAAAGAATGAGAGAGAGATAGAGATAGAGAGATAGCGGCTCAAAGTAGTACCTGTTTTCGAGAAAGGTCCGCATTGAAAGTGGTGACCTTCTTGTTTCCATAACAGAGCTTCAACCTAAAAAGACACATGTCAGTTTGACATTCTTGGTCGTGTTACTCGGTGACAAGACGTTTAGCGATACTTGCATTCATGATGTGAAATAGTGACGTAACCGACCAGGACACGTTAAGGAATGCGCAAATTCGCGATTTTCTTCGCACAAAGTACGTCTCTGTCAGTCTACTAGTATGTTATTACTGTGGATCCATCCTGCTATATATGTTTAATGTCGTCAGAGAATAAAATATGGCATTTTATGTCTCTAAATTTCTGCTTCCTATTAATATATATATATATATAGTTAATTTGATGCGCGTATAATGAAAGCCTAGTAAGTGTGGTGGTTGGTTAACGTCCGTCCTTCATTTGAGAAACAAGTTGATTCGAGTGCCGCTCGAGGTGTAAACTTCATTGAACCTCTACCAACCTAAGCTGCTCTCTTTGGACGGGAATATCCTTCAGAGCTATGGAGGGCACGTGAATGTCTCCATAGGCAATATTCGAAAGATCCTGGTTTTCGAATCCGAGAAATGATGGTGCATTGTGACCCCTGAAGCAAAAGAGCATCAGTTTCTGGATACTTTCGCACTGTTTGTTCGCCGGTTCCGATCTAATTACAAAATAAATACAACAAAATACTCGAAGGACATATTTCAACCACGTCCGGATGGTGTTCGATTTCGTCATTAGAATCAGAGGAAACCCACGCATGTAAGATTTCACGCTCATAAACATTTATAGATCATTTGGATTTATGACGCAAAACATCATAGTCTCTTCCATGCGCTTGTGGATACCTACAGTAGGTCAGGCCGTTTTCTAACAGGAAAATATTGGATTTGACTTTTCGGATTTGCTCATTCTTGTTACATTTGTAACAACAGATTGACTACTTGTAGTCCAGTCTAAGTTTCTGTTCAATTTCATCAAAACTTTTGAACAACCTAATGTATGTGTTATAGTTGAACGTGATATATTTGAGGTGTTGTTATTCATGAAAATCATCACAGTTTGGGTAGGACGTAGCTATTTAGTTAGTTTTCCCCTCATGAAAAGTGAGTTCGTTTGATGGGAGTATACTAAATGGTTATCGGCCGGCCCATGGCAGAATGAATGTGGCTTTCATGTGTAATGCGGTTGACATCTCTCAAATGTGGCATGCCGGCCATTACAACAAAAGTTGAAAGAGGACATTCCGGGTGGAGAGCAGAAAGGAACCAGCATATACACTACAAGTTGACGAAATAGCCACGTCAAACGTAAAGGAAACAGCCAAAAACGTGAAATCAATCATTACACGTTCTTTAATACGTTTTGGGCAGTCCACGTGACTACTGCTTAGACAACTTTTCCTGTTCAGGTTTTGTATGTGTTTCATAGCACACAAAGAAGGGTAGTATTACAGTTGTGATCACCTAATTACTACGTGGGCTTCACGTGACAGGTATCACATCTTTTTTCTTTCATCAAGTTTTTTTTAGTTTGACGCAAAGTACGGTCCCATCAGCAGGTATATTCGACGAACCTGAACATACATCCCCTCCGCCAAAAAGCCTCTTCAAAGTGAGTTGTCCATAACTTTTTCGTCAGCGCTTCCCCTTTTAACAGCTTGCTTCCCTGATAAATCAGTGGTTGTGACAAAAAAAGGAAAAAGAATGTGTTTGGCGGCGGCCATATTTCGTTGCAATAATTAGTCGATCAAACAATATGTTGATAGAAGCTATGTATTCATTGTTAGTTTCAACAAAACACATACTTTAGAACATGGCTTGGAATGAAAGAAACCATTTTGATTGTCATCTTCATCGAATGGAAAATCTATTCTCACATGCCGTATCAGCGATCGAAAACCGTGAACAGCACATGGTTTTTGGGTTTTTCCTTATGAGGTGAACAGGGTGAAAGATGTGTATTCATTGGTAATTACAACTAAACACATTCTGTAGAACATTGTTTACCTTAGCTCGATCGTTGACGCTGTCATCGTGTTTCAGTAAAGACCCGAATATAGCAGTACAATCTCTTTGATAATTTAGAGGATGCACCTGAAGTGCAATAGGGAAAGTCAATACATTATTCGAATTCTGTGACAATTTTGCCTAGAAGAGTCGTGTTTTAGTACTTCCATGCAAGGTAACTTGAAACTTCCCTCTAAATAGATTATATTATTGGGCAATTAATTTGTGACGTATAGAATTACTCTGAAACACATCGAGACATACTGATGCCTCACATACACGTACCTAGAGTTCTAAAGTTGATTTGCATTCAGCCATTACCCAAAACTCTCATGGTCAATGAACCCCAATTTTTTATTGCGTTCAAACTGAAGGTAAAACTGCCAACAGAAAAAGATAATTATATACGTTAAAGTGCTTACCTGATGCGTATGCCAAATCAAATCGAAATCATAACAGGGAGTAAGAAACTGATCGGAGTACGTTTGTTTTAATAATAAAAATTGAATATATCTCCGAACAGCGTCGGACAGAAACTTGCTCGACGTGTAGTGCGGCAACGAAACCTAGAAACGTCTTATTATTAGCACTGAGTGTTTATTTTTTTTATAGTGACACTTAAAGATTCCATGTTTCTTAAACAACATAAATTTAAGACTTTTAAGTCAGGTTTCTGTTGTCCTGATCAAAATGAAGCAGTTATTGTTGGTTTTCTGCGGAAAATGTTGGCCTGGTTCTTACGCGACCGTCTTCAATAGTGGAGAAAACGCTGCGTATCACGTTTGCGTAAGACGCCGAGATAATCGATACACATGTTACGTTCACGTGAAATTCAGTGATAGTCATTGTACCTGATAGTTGAAATTCCGTTGTCTCTGGACAGCAGAGGCTATATCGTATCCACATTTGGACTGATACGTGGGCGAGGGAGCGGGAGAGGCGAGGAAGTCATACGGTTCCGGCGAACAGAACGAATCCCAGGCTCGCACCGAGGACTCGTACCTGAAACACTCGAATGGAAAGGGATGATCAAATGAGCAATGCTTATTAGTACTATTATTATTATTATTATTATTAATTATTGAATATGCTCAGTTCTCAGTTCTCGGATACTATCCAGGAATGACCGAAACTACAACGTTTCGTTCCGCTATAGTGTCGTGATCGTCAAAATTGTAACCTTGTAATGCTTTTTAAAACAGAGAAAAGCTCACCTTTTTTGAATTTCATCGGAGGAGAGAAGTTTGTGATCAATAACTTTGCCGCACACCTTTTCGCAGTCCTGAAATGTTGTTTGGTCTGAAGGTACTAAAATACTCCCTGCACACTACTTACGTAATCATTTTGCAGGAGATCGTAGATTTTTGGAATAGAGATGAAGTTTTGGTTATCATCAAATTTCTGCCAGGGATAGTGCACTAGTCAATACGGTGTGACCTACGAGCCAAGTTGTGCATTTTGTGAGCCTTGAGAAACATAGGAGTGTTCTTTTAAATGCGAAATGTTTTTAGGCATGTAAAAAGGCAACAACAGGGACACGTGTTTCTCACTATTTATTATGTCGCATTGTGTTTCATTTCAATTCGTTTCCTTCGTTTTTGAGGGAAATAATTGAAACGGGGTGTCTCTCGCCCTCACTTCTTCTATTCGTTTTCCTTCATTCGCGCCTCACGAGAGGAGCCTAATTACGAGGCTGACAAAGCATTCAGCGAATGAAACGCTATTAGAGACCTATCCACCTCAATTTCTCACTTCCGAGACAAGCAGGTTGACAGCATGACCTGCCTTAGAAACTATGCCTTAGAAAACAACAAATGAGGACCACGTCGAAATGGATTTTCGTTTTAGTCAGTTTTCTGAGAAAACATTTCTTGTATGTCTTGCGATGTGCTCAATGCGTTTTACGAAAACTTGTCTTCAAAACATAAAAGTTTATAAACTACACAAAACATTGAAGTTTATGAACTATGTATCCGATTTTCATGTAGACAATGATTGGCCCCTCGAGCAATTGTCGTTTTGTTGCTAAATGTGGCTTAAGAAGGTGAATGTCCAATATATTTCAGTCAGCTGCTGCAGTCGTTTCAGCCCACAATGCAAGTAGCCATTGTTTTGACGCGGGGGGGGGGGGGGGTGAAAGCAGTTTTACTAGACGTAAACGGAATAGGCACGTGAAACGTGAAATAACGTGTGTTCCTCCAATTGTCTCTTCCGTACTCTCTCTCTCTCTTTCTCTTTCTCTCTCTCTCTCTCTCTCTCTCTCTCTCTCTCTCTCTCTCTCTCTCTTTCACAATATCAAGATGTAGATACGGGATAATAATTATCTTCCTCTAATTGTGAATAATCAGACATTTTCTAGAGTTGAGATATCATATATTCCAAGAACACGCTGAAACTGTTATTCATATTCGAAGCGAGTGTGTGCCCTCCCTTTCTGGCGCTTTCCGGGCGCTACTCTCTAATTTCCAAATAACCGCGCCTTGTTAGATAATTGCTCTTTTTGTCAGAGCATTCCTTTGGGCCCCTGTTTGCCATTCGTTAATCAGTCTCACGTGCCTTTCAAAAAGCAGACGGTTACGTATCCAATCTGGTGCTTATGTTAACTATACGATTTCAGCACTAGTTCATCTCGGTAGCAAGATATACCACCTCTCTGTCTTTCTCTCTCTCTCTCTCTCTCTCTCTCTCTCTCTCTCTCTCTCTCTCTCTCTCTCTCTCTTTCTCTCCCTTTCTCCCCTTCCCCTCTCTCGTCCTCTACACTGCTTCTCGTTCATTCGAGAATGCCGCGTAATAAGATTGACGCCCAGAGCGCACACATTTACTCCAGAGGCGTAATTCTCGCGGTGCCCCATTCCTGTACTAAAAACGGCCAGAATAAAGGGCTATTCACCTTGGCTGCACGGAATATAAAAACAGATGTGAAAAGGCAGGAAGCTCGGGAAAAAACAATTAGTGAGAGGTATATGAAACACATTGCATTTGGATGGGTCACGAATTCCATAAACATGAAAGGCAAATGAACATTTCCGGAAAAAGTCGATATTCCCATGAACAATGAATCCGCGTGAACTCTAATGAATGCGTAAACTTTCAACTAGCACAACCCACCTCTTGGTAATGAATGGGACTGAGCATGTGAGTGTGCCAGACCCAGTGTACATCTAACGGAGGGATCACATTCATGTCCGGGTGCTTCGACTGCAAAATACACGGTTTTGGAAATGTTCCGAGAAATCGGGCTCATCTCATAGTATATTGTAAATACATCAACGATCGTGAGTTTTCTCATTACACGTACTTGTGTTCAACAGTAGTCTTCGACAATTACTGTTTGTGAGGTGCTTCAAAAAACTGAAGATACGCCACAGTATAGTGTGATTTCCGAGAAGTTGTTCTAAGAATATAAATAACAAAACCACAAAAAGCTGATTATTCTCGTTTCAATTTGTAGTTTGATCACACTGTTAGTTGAGAAACGAAACCTGTGGTGAGTGTGTACATCAAACTACAGCCCATATTTATATACTACCTGTCACGGTAGAAATTTCTCGAAAACCTCATGAGACACCTCGTAAGAAATATCTTACGAATTTCTCATGAGATTCTATTGATTGCTATGCTACAATACTGGAAGTTCACGAGAGACTCATGAGGTTCTCATGAGATAATCATTTGAACTTCTCATGAGGTTGGACGATTGTGACGCCCCCTGTAGTTGGAATGACGAACCTGCATGGGTAGCCAATAGGTTTCGTACCGTCGGATGGCCTGATTCACCACGTCTGGTTCGTATAACAGCGGCGCTTTCCTGTCTATCATTCGCAGAAAATTCGCTTCTCGCTGAAAAGTATTTTCTTCGGAAAGACAGATACCGTCTCTTTCTTCTGATCTGACGTGTTTGCATAGTTCGCACGTTTCCCAACGGGACTTGGGCAGCTTGCCAACGAAATTTCAAGACAGTTTTCGAACATGTTGAAATACTTCAAAACAATAGAAATTTATGTAAAGAGTTCTTCTCCATCGTTATAATTTGTATACAAAAAACTTTCTGTAAAATATATGTTTCCTCTAAATAACAGTCTTCCAAAATTTTGCTAACGAGTCTAACGAGTCCAGTTGCGGAATATGTGCACTATAGTTTGATCTCGTATTGATTGAACTACAACCACTGTTTCAAACATATGTTTGCCGATAAAAATACACCTCTGTTCTTGATCATTGACCTATCTCTCAAATTAGATGAGATCAGCTGCAGCGTTTTTGAAATGCGAAATTCCGGCTAACAAGGCTGATTTGATGCGCCAGCCACGAGGAAATTGGCTTCGTTTCATGCTTTTTATGGGAGAAATATTGGAGCGCACTTGTGCATGAGTACTCATGCATTATGTAGGCAGCCGACGCACTGAGCAGGGCCGAATACAAAACAAAAACGGGCCCAATTCAGGATGGCTGCTGAAGCGAGAATTCTCGTGTTTTGTTCACTTTCTATGCCTACTCCATTCAGATCCTGTCATACTACTCGGAACACAGAGCCAGCTAGACTGTGAGTCAATTGCACAGTCACGTGAAACATGATGAACACAGCAGAACTCAGAAACGTGCAATGACAAAGTACACGACTCCTCATTGAAATGCTTACTTTACATGACTATTCAATTGACTTCTAGCATAGTTCCATGCGAAGCAGATTGAGAAATAGATTCACTCCACAGGCTCAAGAGAAATCGGGGAATGGTTTGTAGTTTCATAGTAGTGTCTGAGGTGATAGAAGGGTTGTGCGGTATATATAAGGCTCGAATTACAACTCAGAAGTGGTCACTCTAAACAGTATCTAATCAAAAACCAAAATATATTCGAGTCTGTTAATTGTTACGATATATTTCAAACAATTGATAGCTTTATGTACTTCCTAATTCAATAAATTAGCTAATAGACGTTGTAGTTGAACGTTCAGGCGCTTTTTTTCACACCTCGGGTGATTGATTAGTTAAATTCGAGTTTTTCAAAGATTGAGAAATGGAAAAGATTTGTCTGTAAAATCTACCCATTTATGAAGCAGAGTTCTGCGACACCTTGGAAACTGGTTGTCTTCCCGACCGAACACTTTGAGCCGGCCAGCAATGTGCTCGGTCATCAATCACTCTCTATTACTTTCCCTCGTTTCACTGGGCATCGGTCTATTTGCGGAAAAGCGAGCAAAATACGCGCTATATATTCACATCCGCATCGAATCTGCTTACATTCAGTTGTTCCCCTCATTATATACTTCTCTAGGTTTGGTGACAAATCTCATTACGTTATAGCAACTTTGTGTTGTGTTCGTTGGCGAGGTTTATTTTGATATATGCGTCTACTAACCACAATATTATATGCGGGGAATGATCAAAAGGTTTCTGGAAGACTTTAAGAGTGAAATCAAGTTGAACAACAGCTTTGTAGAGTTGATTTTAGTAAACAAGACAACAACCGAAACCCGAATTAAGACAAAAATATGTAACATGGTATGTATGCGTGCTCCTGATGAATAGGTTCCAGATGCCCAATGTACCACAATTTCCTGAGAGCATGCAGAGACACAGACTGGAGATCGGTCATGGATCATCACTGTGTAACATTGTGATGTGACGAATAAAACAAATACAACTTGATGTATAAGTGAACTTGATGTATGTGTTGATGTAAAACTTATACCTGAGCGGCAACCACGAGATCGACGCTGATTCCTGCGGTCATCTGCTGGGGGGTGGACCGGAGGGCGGCTGCCGCGTAGTCCGGCGGAGCAGCCGAAGTCGCAGCGGCAGCAGAACCTACCGCCGCCGTAGCCGTAGCCATCGCCAGACAACACTTACAACTAACTGAAACTGGCCGAGTACATAAAAGTATAGCAAAACATGTGAAATGTTGTTAGAGATCAAGGTATACGCAATTCTGTTCGCAATACAGGCTTCGTAGCCATCTATCCAACCTCAAGAGAGGTTCATATGATTTCCGCATGAGAATCACATGAACACCTCATGAGCTATTCGTGAACTCCCAGTGTTGTAACATTCCAATTACTATAATCCATGAGAAGTTCGTGAGATATTGCTCATGAGGTATACCAGAAAAGGATGGGAAAACATGGACAATGATCTTAGATATCGAGTTATACATAACTCGGTTCGCAAATCAAAGAAACTACACATCGAAGCAGATTAGCAGGACTATCCCGGCGTCAACATTCCATTCTGCGTCTCTCGTTTTCCACACTATTTCGCACAGTGCTTGAGAGACGCAGGTCGAAAACTGCCCACAGGACTAGTGCTTTCTAGGCAATAGGAAGAGCAGTACCATTGAACGCATTACGTTCTCGGAATAGAAATTATTCCGGAGGAGCATACAATATTAAGTTTGGAATGTACTCTGTGTTTTGGGGCTTTTTGCAATTGGTGCAAATATGTACTATAATAGGACATGTTGATCGGGAAAGATGAGAAATTGCAAATACAGCAAATACATAGGATGAGACGAAAAAATGATGAACAGTTAATAACAAAAACAAGAAATGCGAAAACTAGTTGTGTTTCGTGGCACGATGAGCCCTGGGTGGAAACACCCCATTACACTGTTATAAGCCAACAAATCGACTGATTCAAAACGAGATTTCAACATATTTTTGGAGTAAACTCTGTAACCCCAGTGGAACGATAGTCAAGGGAGTTTCAAAAGTATAGTATAGTACTAAAACTATGTATTTTGGATGGTCAGGTGGTCAGCCTGTTTGAGAATTATTGGCGAACTCGCTTTTTGAGAGTTGTTGTCCCTGTACGGTAGTTATCACAATTCTGCTAGACTGTACACCATTCTCTCATAATTGAGAAAAAACACTGAATCAACCAGCATAAAGCTATTGATCACATCGAAACTAATTTTCTCTTAGGACACGAGTTTCATTTTTTTGTCAAACCAGAAAGAAATTGTTATTTTCAGTCTATTGAGAAGAGAATCGTTGTGATTTCTAAATATGGGAGTGTCAATAAGAAATAAAAAACGTTAATAATTTGTAAAAGTGACTTTTTTCTTTTTTGAGCAAAGTGTCAATCTGACCACACAAACTTTCGTTCTGACCTTCCAACTTTGTTCGCGAACAGAATCAAAGCAAACCTATGAAAATCATTCAAACTTCTCGGTATTGTATGTCGTTCTATAGCTGACGTTATTCCATGGTGTTCGGTGTACCGTACTTCGATACAGTACTCTACGCGGCGCGTGTTGCGCGCGGCCACACAATCTCAGAATGAAGTTTGGGGTGAGAAAAGTCAAATTAATAAGGGAATGTGAAAAGTAGTGTGTGAGAGAGTGCTAGCCTCATGGACATCGATTGGCCACGCCCCCTTTGTGGGTGGGAATATATCAACTGTTCGTAGACCTATGTCAACGTGAATATGCGAGGAATGTGTGTGAGATCTCCGATTCCTCAACGTCATCCGGCTCACCGAAATGCGGTACATTTCACAGTCAGAACAATACATAGCATATGCGCCCCACGCGGGACTCGAACCACCCCCGAAAGCTTGACGGACGGCGGCGTTGACCACTCTGCTAATCGAGTTAACTTAACAGCGAAACTCGTTGGCCGGTGATTCGAAAGTATTTGTTCTCATGCAACCATGATTAATATCTAGAGTGGGATGGCGAGCGTGATATTTGCAGGGTAACTTAAAATTACGATATATACATCGGAGTTCAAGCAAATTCCAAATAACTACCCAATGACATTTCTCGTGTGATACAGGATGTTAGTTAATTGACTAATAGGCGCGTGATGCATTTGCGAGTCCCTCGGGAATAGGTAACATTTGAATTTTATCCGTCGTGTATTATTGGAATAGTCGGTGTGATGGGAAGATCAGAACAGAATCTCAGACTCATACTCCCAAAAGGTCGGTGCAACTGAAAGTGCAGAAGAGCACTTTGAATCCAGGGGCTCTGGTTTTATACACGCTGTTGTAGAATTTGCACTAAGAAAGAAATACAAGAACTTCACGTTTGCTTTGATTCCTCTGTGTTTGTAGTTTGATCCTGAACACATCACTATGAAGAGAAGTGAAGATAATGTTTGTTCTGAGGCCTCTTTGACGCTGTTGTGAAGCTTTTAGGTTTGGATGTTGGTCCTCACTCCCTATTGTGTTCTGAGCAAAGAGTTCCTGTATTTATACTTCTTCCTAACTAAAATTGATACGCAGACAGGATTGTAAGAATGTGATATACAACTGAGGGTTTGTTTCGCAACCTGCCATATATTTCAGGTTTCTTTGTTTCGCTAACGACCGCGCTCCTGGCTACCATGCCAATATCCATGGAGAATCCCCCGGTTATGCATACACACCGCACCTAGCCACTTTCGCTATTGAGTGTTTGTATTTTTGCAGTATCCTCGATTCTGGTCATCTGAGCCTTCTCACAACTTCGCAAAAGTTTCGTTCGCTCCAAGCGCTTGTAATCACATAAAACATTCGGAGTGACCCCCAGATTTGAACATTCTGGAATCGTGCAAACTTCAGCATTTTGTACTCAAACCTCGTCGCTAAAACATCGAGGAGTTCTTTTGATTCCAATTGATCGAGCGCGTAGTAATAATCATAATATTTCCACGTCTCTCTTTTTCGCTTTTCTTTTCGTATTTTTCTCAACGATGAGCACAGTGCGTTCCCTGCTCATTGACCTTACGTATTTCTGTTTGTTTTTCTTCCAAATTTTGCGCGCCTAGTGTAAAAACTTTCGAAACTTTGCTCAGATTGCTCGTAACATATCCGATTTCCACTTCACACTCTGCAATTTGCATTCATTGCAGTAATGGGATCTTCTCCTAGCAAATCTCAGGCCAGCGATGCTGTGGTCGACAACAATGAAAAGGTTTGCACTTCCACAGACTAGAAAACATCTGCTTCGGCTCGAAAACAGGTTACGGTTCCCACATTTCCAAATTGATATAATGTCAACGGAATTTTTCACGAGTGGTTTACAAAAAGAAAAGGTTTTTGCATGGAATATTCTTCACTAGTTGCTGTTACAAGTGGGAATAAACGCAAATACAAATTCATTCCTCTTGGAAAAACGCCGATATGCAGATTAGCCAGTGAATTGGAAGAAAATACTGAAATAGGCCGATTGGGGTGAAACGACATCCATAATTTCATGAGGTTCGGATTTACAACGGTGAACAACTACCCAGATACGGTAGAATCTGGTTCACAACTTTTGAACAGGGGTTCGTTTCATTCCAACTGAGACCCATTGACATCGTGCCAAGACTTTTGAATGCCTGTTTCTTGGAGAAAAATTGACATTTTTTGTTCACCGTGTTCTTATGAAACAGAACAACCGCTAACAGAGATTTGCAGTTTTTTTGAAAAACTAGTGGTGAAAAATTATATGCATTGGCACGCTGCCAAGTCTCAGCGGGAATAACCGGAACTATATATAATATAGGTAGTTGCAATGTGTTTGTACAATATTCCAGACTGAGAAATGGGCGGACAATGTATCTTCCCATGTTAACCAGGAGGAGTCTAACAACAACAATCCAATTCCGCCAAAAGGTGAGTTAATTACCTTTTCATATATTCAAAGCTATTTGTATATACAGAAGAATTTAATTTATCATGGGTTTGTTGAAGAAAAACACTCATCTAACTTGGCTTGTAGGTTGAGAATAATCAAATTTACGCAGGCAAGCGGAAGCCAAAAGTGAGTCCAATGATAGTGCCCAACGACGACGAATTGCCCCCAGATGTGGGGAAAAGTGCTCCAGAAGATAGAAGAAGAAAAGAGACGAAATACGACAAAATCAAACTGACGAATGGTGTTGTACAGGTGGGCAGAAACTAGTAGGCCAGGTAGAATAAAATAAGGTTAATTATTTGTAGTTCCTGCCTCATGTGGGTCTCGAACCAATTCCAACAGTGCGCCGTCGTTAACCTTCACATCATTAGAAGGCTCAAAATATTTTTTTAACGTTTTTGCGCTTCTGTTTCACACAAAACTACTAGTTGAAATCAACGGTTCTGGTATCGTGTGAATGAAATTGAGGTATTCAGGACTACATCAACTTGGAGAAGGCGATCAACCGCCTGGAACGCAAAAATGTAATCAAAAAGTACGAGTCGCAGACTATTTACGCGGACAACCTGAAGAATACTGTGGAGCAGCTGGAGGCGGTCCTCAAGGAACTCCGGAAACAGACGTCAGTCAGTTCACCCACGCTAATACCCTCGAACATGAGATACACTCACGAGCCATGCCTTCTCATTTTATCTACGGTCTAGCTGTAGTAAGCTGCACCGTGCAACGCAAAGGCAACATTTCATGTGTGAAAAGAGGTCTTTGTCAGCTAAACATAGTTACCACTCTGCCGGGGGAGAAATCAAATGAGCATCTTTTAAAGAGCTTCTCATTCAATTCTATAATTTATATCAGCAGGAAAGGTGATCGGAAGATTTTTTCGATTTTTTATAAAAAGCAAGAAACTCGAACTCGAAAAACTCGGTTTTCCTAAACTCGAAAAACTCGAAGTTTGTGAAACTCGAAAAGTTCGAGTTTCGAGTTTGGCATCGTTCCAAGTCAGAAATGAGAGACGAATGAGCGTTTTACAGATTTTTCTCTGCTATGTCAAACATAAAATGCCTATTTTCTCACGAATCTCCCGTAATAATGTGAAAAATCAGAATTTGTAAAAAATTTCTCATTTTGTGTCGAAACTCGAAAATCGGAAATTTTCAACTCGATTAACAACCCTAGAAGATATATTTCCAAACATGTAACCGTATTACAAAACATTCTCACAGACCCTATCACCTTCGTTCACTATCTTCAAAACAGTTATGCCGAACATGACGAGATTTGGAATTTCAAGTGAAACTATCAACGTTATATAATCAAAATTCGCAATAATCAATTGAATTCCAGAGAAAGGGAGAAGTCAGATCTGAAGAACATCGAACAACCGTCAGTCAAGGACTTTCTAAGACAACAGGTACACATCCATAGGCTAAAAAGGAGTATTTCACACAGTTCTTTCGAAGGCTGAACAGGCGTATTTCACACAGTTCTTTCGAAAATTACGGCCATAAGTGACAACTATGAATGTCAATTTATGTACAAAATACGTTTATCCCGAACCAGTATTTGGTTTAGCAAAGAGACTATCAACAAAACTCAGAATGTTTTTTTCTGACTAGTTCTAAAAGTTGGACACGCTCAAAACCGTTCAACATTTTCATATAACACTGTGAGAGTTCACGTGCCTGAGACTATAAGCATCGTGCAACTTGTTTTCGTTCAGGGAACATGGGACGAACGATTCGCAAAAGAGAAGGCAGAATACGTGGATGCAACCAGCAAACAGGAAACCGTGGAAAAGGTTATTCATGAAGTTGCTTCGATGAATTTCAAGAAGTTATGGGTATGAGCAAATCAGAGTTGTAGTTTGATCAGGATTCTTGCCACACATTTATGTATAAGACTGGAAAATTTGGGAGTGAACTACAATTACATCACAATCGATCGACTGAGATATATCTATAGCTAGCCTTTCTCTGCACGACTCCTGAAATAGTTGTTATGTTACGTTTAATGGGTAGAGATGCACCATTCACTTCTCGATTTTCTGGTGAGAGCCTCTCGTATTCACGGCTATGATGTTCTGAGTTTCCTATCTGTTCGTCCAAATCCCAGTTAACAGGAGCTGAAAATGGCGAGAATCAATCATGAAAACGCGGTGAAAATCACGGACATTTACAAGCAACAGACGGATAACCTCTACGGACTTTATGACCAGCAGGACAAAATGCTAGGTATAGTCTTCATTTCATCAACAAAGACAACAAACAACGAAATCGACAACGCAATGCGGGGCGAGCAATCGCTGCTGACCTCAACATTCTGGATGCGGCTTTGATGCATTCCATTTAGGGTTGTTAAAAATGAAAAAAATTTCGAGTTCCGACTCGAAAAACTCGACATTTTCAACTCGATTAAAAACCCTAATTCCTTTGGAAAATTTCTTTGAAGAGGGCATGTAATAGTGATTTTTGAAAGCTGATTAATTTTTGGTTTCAGAGCAGCGTAATGTACACGTTTCTAACAAGTAATACTCACGTATTCACTGGTAATTTATTCCCATTTCGTTATAACGACACTTTTTTGCAGCTGGCATATTTGGTACAGACTACGCGTCGGAGAAAGAAAACGTTCTGGAGGGAGAGGTTAGTGACCCCTTCATATCGTCAGCGAGGCACACTGTGACTCTAAATTCTGCTGTGTATGCCTAAACATCCTCATTTCTCCTGACTGTTAGTAGAACCAAAACTATGGTTATTTTCTATGCTTGTTACAAAGCTTACTCATGCCTATTACAACGCTTTAGAGATAGTCCTTCTACGGTTGATATAATACACTCTATGGGATTCTTATGTGAGAAAAAGTAATGCACAATTGTAATAGCTGCCTCAAATACTAATATCATTAATAGTCATATTATTATCTATGTGCTTAAAGGTGGACGACATGATGGACTGGCAGCAACGCGTCTCGCTGGCAATGTTCAAATGGGCCAATGGACGAGTGCTTCTCGTGCACGCCCTCACCCAAATCACATTCGGAATCAATCGATGGACGGACGCGAAGGCCATTGACTCGGAGTTAGTGTCTTTTCAGAAATCTCGTGAGATCACATCGAGGTACCCATGAGTGAATCTCACGAGATACCTCGTAGAATCTAAAATGATCAGTACTCCCAGAACTCTCTCGCAAACTGCCTCTAAAGCTTTAACGTTTGCGATGGTAGCCTTGCAGCCCTTAGTTTTAGTTTTTCTATCACCAAACTCAGTCAATTGAACAAATTGGACATTTTATTATCACCGTATTGTTCAGGAATCCGCGTGGACGGTATTTCGCGGCAGCGGAAGCCCGAAATAACTTCATCGCGGCCGCTCAAAATGTGCAGTCCTGTCGCATGTATCTCAATAAGGTCAATAAATATGAACGAATCCAAACAAACTTTCAGAAAATATTTGTAGACACATGACTTGCTATGAACATGCTATGACTTGCTATGAACTAGAACAATCGGAACAAGAAAGGAAATAGATGGAATTTTTCCAATGGTATGAAACGATAAATTTTGGTCGTTGGATCAGTTGTTCTTCATTACCACATTAAAACAGGACCATTATGTGGACCAATCCCGTGTCAACGGTCCTTTAAACTGTAATTGAAAAATGTATTGCAGTTTAAAGGACTGAAGCGTTGTGATTGGACCACATAATCGTCCTTCTTTAACTTAAAACCTGTGAATTAATGCAGAGTAACTGAAAACTTTGTTCTTTTCAGTTCTTCTCTGAATACATAACTTACGAATCACGCTGAAAATTCACTTCGATCCAACTACAAGCACAACAAAACGAAATACTATGACATTTTGGCCAAACTTTTCTAAAGAGATCCCTACATGTTTAGTAAAACAGCCAGAATTTAGGTCGAGTTTCCATACGCAACCGAAGAAGAAATTCTGAGGATGGAGGAAACTGTGACGAAAGCATTCAAAAGTGTTCAAGACGATGATGTCATCAATAAGGTGAGGGCAAATAACCATCATATCATGCCCAACTTGTTTTTAGTACCTTTATTGTGAATAGCTTTCGTTGGCAAAACTGTTAAGGAAGTTTTGATAGTTCTTACATGGAACCGTGGTATTATAGTTGGATTTGTGACACTTAAAGGGGGGGCAGAAAGGAAAGTTAATATGAAAGAGCTTATCAAGAGAAATCGATAGGTGTAACTTTTAATTCAAACTAACGAACCTAATTCGCATACGGTTGAAACGTGTTTGCCTGTTTTAGCGCGCGCAACGTTGTATTTAGGTACCCCGGGGTACCTAAACTAGCTTTCCTTTCTGCCCCCCTTTAAGGTAGCATTGAATTCCGTTTTTTATATAGAGGTTCGAACACACTAACCAATATGTTGATTATTTTCCAGGCGCTCAAAATCTTCCAAGATACTCAACAAAAGGTGGCCTCATTAATTCAGTGGTTCGACAAAGTCATAAATGATACGATCAGGAAAGACTTGGATCAAGCTAACAACTCTGTGAGTATAGGCAGTGTTCACAACCCAAGTACAACCGAAAATACAACCGAATACTTCAGGACTCAACGCCGAAACAAAATGAACTATGTACCATTTTTCCAGGTGATCAAAAAGCAGAAGGCCTTGAGAGAAGAACGACTCTCACTCATGAGAAAACAGGTAAATGCGCAGGGTTGGTGGTAGTTGTCACCGAAGTCGTAGTTGATTCTTCACAAAAAGAAGATTTTTCAGAACCTCTGTAAAGTCTCTAAAGGTTGAACAACCCACAACTAGCCAAAAAAAATTTCTTTTATTTCATTTTAATCAGCGTCATCGACCAGAGATTTGCTAGTATATTGGCTGCCGGAACTAGGTTGAATTTTCATCCTTTTGAGGTGGACATAGATCCAAATCCTATGAACGAATTGTCGGTCAACCTAATCGAACAGTTTGCTGGAAATTCACGTTATTTAGGTTCAATTTGAGTAATTGTTTCAATAAAACTCAATTTTCCAAATTGCAGGCAAAACAAGAGCTGGGACACGACATGGAGATCAATTTCGACGACGTGGACGACGATGAACTGGAGAGGGAACTGAAGGCGTTGGAGGAGCAGGCGCTGAAGGACATCGACGCCGTCAACCAGTCAAATGTCACCGTCAGTCTTCTCAGAAGCTGGTTTTCTAAGCTATACGAAACAAGTTTGATGCCCACTCCAGCTGGTTGTATCCGAGTTTCGGAAAAAATAAATATATCAGACTTGTAGATGAACCGTTTGAACTCTTATGGGTAAGAATGCAGACTACTCACTACGCAATTTCCGTTCCTGTGGGATCATTGCATGTGAACATTACTTCTGTATGTCTACTTGTTTTCCTTTCAGTGGCTGCTAACCAGTGCTCAATAGGCAGTCAGACAACAAATAGTAGACTCAGTCTTCCACTAAAATATGAAGTCGTCTAGACAATAGTAACTTTTGTTATGATTCTAGGACATTTTGACGCATGGCAACGACAATGGAGCCGCCATACCATTGGCTAAGTTGGCCCCAATTCCCAGCAAAGATGCATTGTTTGGTGAGACAAACAATTGATTCATTTGTTTTTGTTTGTACTTTCATTATTCTGTTTTCAACGAATAATGAATAATGCACTCATGGAACAGAAAAATCGAACCTGAGGTTTTATTCTCAGAGAACACCCGGGAAAACTAATGGAAAAGTATCCAGTTATCTTTCAGATAGTCTCAATTATGTCTTCGTTTTGTTTTGTTTGTAGAGTACCAGGGCGGATTTATAGCGTCGACGAAACTGGGGAAGAGTTTTTTTTTTCGAAGCCACCTCTCATACCACGATCAGCTATTGTAATATGTCTATGCATTTCATTAGAACACCCGTACAAGATTCAGGTTGAATTTGCTGGCTATTTTAAGGACATATAATAATAATTCATTATCCATGTATGTCAATAACAACAGATTGAAAACTTTTCTGAATCGTTGATATGGATTGTAAAAGAACAGAAGTATTCAGATGGAACCGCGAAAAAAACATGCTAATATAGTCGAATCAAAGTTCTGGTGCGTATTTCTTATTTTATCGAACATAGTTCGTTTCACCAATCGATGACTTTCTACAGTAATCTTTCAAAAATTCAAACGCATTTATCTAGTCAACGAACCGAATTTAAAATTCATTGTTTTGCATACTTGTAGTACCCAAAGTGGAAAACGAAATCACAAAGTATGAACTATGTGCAACACCTACAAGATATTATAAATTCACTTGAAAGTTTCATAATCTTACTGTAGAGGGCTATTGTTTCGTGAAACAGACTATAGCAGGATCGATCTTATATCCATTCAACTCGTTGTAGGGGACGTGAAGCAGAAGCTGTCTGAGCACGACACGGCGAGGAGACAGTTCGAGAAGAGGAACAACCTACAACGAGAGAAGCAGGCCATGGCTCTAAAGGTGGTTTCGCGTACGGAATACATTTTAGATTACGATCAATTGTTTGTGCTGTATCAAATTTATTTGGTCACTTCGCTTATGTTGTGTCAAATTAGCATCTTCGTTTTTGAAGTTTATAAAACTCGCGGGTTTGATCCCCGCCTGAAACAGTATAATTTAAAATATATGCTTTGTTATCATATATGTACTGTAGTTTGACCAGCATACACATCAGAAACTCTCAATAACGATGAAAAGCATGTGGGCCAAAGTTTGAACTCAGGGGCCTGCGTTATCGGTTTCGTAGAACATAGTTGTTATTAACAAGATGTAGTTTGGTCTCGAAACACATCACACGATTCGGGCTATTGTCTGAGCGCATCGGGTACCAAACTACAAATACATCAGATCGACAAATAGTACCGTCTCTTTCTTTCTGCCTTCTAAATAATGACCTTTGTATTCCACGTAATTATCTGTTCTTTCCTTCTGTAGTTGCAATCACCAGAGTCGCTCAAAGCAAGAAACATGCAATATTCCTATGTTTACTATAGTGGGTGGCAAATTAATCAGATATCTGCCTTATTATCTGCCTTATGTGAGACTCGAACCTCGCCCACTGTGAAAACGCTGGCAGCTTAAAATACCGGAGAAGATGCAGGCTCAAATACTGGTGTCGATTTAGCCTGCATCTCCTTATGAATTTCAAACAGTACAGGCGATATCTGGCTGACCTCCGTATTTTAAGTTGCCGAATTGGCGAGTCCGGTATTTTAAGTTGCAATGGTTTTTCAGAGCAAAGGTATGGGAGACGCTGACTCTAACCACTGTACCAATATGTGTGTTCGTGCACAGCAAAAATGCAGGTATGCAGTATACCGCCGCGTTTCTTCGAGCGACGACTATACGGCTAGTAGTAGTCCTAACAGTGGTAGTGAATATCAGAGTGGATTTGCGAGTAACAAACATGTTTCAGGAAAAGCTGAAAACGAGAAAACAGAAGAACCGCAGAACTCGCAACGAGCGCCGACAGAGCGTGGCCGCCAATGTGCTACCCTGAACATGAAAACGACAGATGCTTCTATTTGACAACGGGCAATGGGGATCTCTGTAATTAGTAGTCTGCTTGGTTTGACTATAGTATAGTCAAACTAGGCAGAGGCATTATCACATTTCTACTTACACTTCAATATTGATGGTTTCTGAGTTGTACTGACTGAATTGTCGAATTTAAAATTTCGATGAATTGTGGCGAGCTTCGTACTGTTCCAGGTTTTTCAGTTGCTATGTACAAAGTACAGAAACACTGTTTGGGAAAACGGTCACCTTTTTTGATTTCTATCCTCGATACTACAATTTCACTGATTTGGGTTTTTGAGCATGCTCAATACGGGACGCACAGTGAGAAATGTCAGAAACAATAATATCATGGAAAATGGAGTTTCCGCACAGCGGTACTTCAAGCTTTATTCAGATTCTGATGTTTTTCACAGGACCTCTTGGATTGATTTGGATAGTAATCCTGCGACCCATCTTGACATACAACACAAATTTGGTCACCGCTATGATTTTCGAGATTCTTCCACGAATTCGCGTTCAATAATCAGAAAAGTTCCGTTCTCAACATTCCATATTCCATTGGTAACATAAAGAGAATGACAGTGGTTTATACACTAGAAAAGTTCCAACCAAAAAAAGAAAGAAAGACACGAGTGGAAACCAGAATCTGTCACTGAGCTGTTGAGAGTCCGGCTTACAAATTACGTCGAGTTGGGGTTGAATAGGCGAAAAAACTAGACTTATATTTTTTATTATTATTATTGTAATTGTTTTGCTCCATGTCCTGGCTAAACACTTCGGTAATCACTTTAGTCAGACACTTTAAGATAACAGTTAGATAACAGGTATAACAAATAGTCATTAATTTGTATATTAACTTTTGACAGAAAACGTTTGACAGAAGACGGTGGAAGGGTTAGGACTGTGTCCAGATTCTGAATAAACAGGCGGCGGCAACCATTTTTCCACCGAACGCCAACACATTAGGATGAGCCATGTTTTGGATAATCCATTGTCCAATCTGAAAAGAGTAAGTTCTATATAAATTAGAACTTACTTTTGCAGATACAATTTTTTCATGTCGTTTATTGCTAGCGTTTCTCCTGCACACGAAGCGTCGCAAAGTCTTGTTCACTAACAAGTGAGCAAACTGTGGTGTCACAGCTAGAAACCTATTGAATAGAAAATAAGACAGTCACATTTCAAAGTTTCACTCAAGAGCGAACCTCAGGATTGAGACCCAGGAAAATATATATGGAATAAAAAAGAAATGAATAAAATGATCTCACCGATGCTCCCAGGTACTTGGTGTGGTCCAGTGTGGCGTAGGCTCGCGCGTTCATTGATAGAATGAGCCAGAGATCGGAGTACAAGTTGGACGCCATAAACAGGAATGACAGAGACATGAGCACCTGCGAAATTGGAAAGCAAATTACAACTATTCAGAAGCTATATTCAGGAATATATCTGTACTCAGATCGAAACTACGCGTAATTCCGACCAATGGTGTGCCTACTTAAAGACTCTGGATTGAATTGAGGTATCGTATATTCCAACATGTGATCAGGAAAAGGTCCACATGTGTTTTTGGTTCTTGAAAAATTTTAGTTGGTCAGTTTTGGTAAAAATACAGCTTTCGAGTTGTCAGTTGAATTCGGCATTTGTTTTTGAATTCAAGTCGAGTCGAGTTTCTGGTCTGACTTCCTTTTACAACCCTAAGCGGTGAAGAGGCAACTGACATAGTCGATGGACTCCCAGCTGGCTGTCACTTCGACGTGAGAGGAGGCATAGGATACGGCGGCGGGGAGGGCGAGGACGAGACTGACCAGACCGCAGTAGTGGAGACAGAACTGTTCCACGTGACCTACAACTGAGAATGAGATCTCACAACACGATCACTTTGCAGAGAAAAACTCAAAATATTGTCTTCGCCAACGGAAAGGCGGGAGGGTACTGTATGTCTCAGTTTCCGATGTGTACGCACACAGGTCTTCAATTCCAAAGCTTGTCGAATGTGCACTAATAGCGTAGTGGTTAGCGCCCTGCTACAAATATTTTGCTCGCAGGTTCGATTCCGGCAAGAGACAGAAATTTATATATTTGGCACCCACTATATACGTTCATTTGTTTCTGAATGTGCAATTAGTCGTTGGTTCCGGAAACCATGTAGTCGGGTAGTGTGTCTCATTTCTATGACATAGAAATGAGGCACACTTATCGCTGTGGGATGAACCAAACGACTGGCGTCCGACTGGTAACATCGCCTTCACAGAAGATGTTGTGATCTATGTTATTCTCAAAGTAGTTTGTCAACCAGCACCGTTGTGCATTCATAATGTAATGGTAGGCGTCCTTGTAGGAATGATCAGAACTGTACTATTCATCTAGTAACTCTTGTGAGACTCTTAAACTTATTTTTTCTACAATAAAAACACCATATCGTACAATTACTGCGACAAAAGCATAGAAGCAAACCTTGGCTCAACTTCATGTGGGTTTTCTGTATGCTCAAAACGGAAAGTGCACGTGTGATGGCCAGCAAGGGAGCACAGAACAGAGTGAAAGAGGTGTACTCCAACTGACTCCATTCCAACCAGGAAAGAGATACCGCGAAACCGAGTGGAATCTAGAAAATAATACAATGAAACCAACCCATACTGGATTTAAATTAGGTGGATTCTCGGAATCTGGAGCTTTACGGCTTTTAGAGTTTCAACATATTGAACTGGGGTGGACCATATCTGAACTGATAGGATTCATTGCGAATCACGAATACATGAGATTCAGATTGCAAACACGTTTCAGACGATTCCGTAGACTTTTTTCGTTCGATTAGGTGGCACAAGAAATCTAACCTAACTGCGTGTCAAGGTGCACATCAATGTAAATAGGTCTGACGTCCAACCTCATGAGAACCTCATGTGAGTTTCTCCTGAGAATCACATGAACACCTCATGAGCTACTCGTGAACTTTCAATGTTGAAGCATAGCAATCGAAGGAAACCGGAAAATGTTGAGTTTTGAAAAAATACCAATAGCGAGGCTCTCGGTTTTCCTTGTCCTTTTTCCTGCACATAGTGGCTTCCAATGAATGAAATGGTCAGGGTGAAGACAAAATCAAATACTCTAAATGGTGTGGATTAGGACTGTTAATCAAGTTCAAAACTTGTTGTGCTTCGGAAACTTTGAGTTTTCGAGTCGAGTCAGGTTTCGAGTTTGACTTTAACAAGTGTGGATATTGTCACGTTGAACTCGCAAAACAAACCCAAACATGAATTACAATATTCGAATTAGCCAGTACAAGAAACGTACAAATTAACATTACAATCCGGTGCCAGGCATTCTGCCATATACATTTCGATGTAACTACTTCAATGTAACTAAGTAAATAAACAAATGAAAATCATAAATTTTGTGCATTCCAGTTATTTGCACAATTTTTTCTTACTCAGAAGATTATTCCAAGAGCCATGAATAACTCTTTCAGATAACATGTTCTCCATTGAAAATAGAAGCCGAATGGAAACTCTTACCGTATTAGATACAATCCCCCGGTTCTGTTTTGTGAGTGCACTATGGCAGAGAGAAAAGTCTCGACCACTTTCATTGATACAGGAAGAAGGAATGTCTGAAATTTAGGCTGATCGTATTATGTTGTAATCTGAATAAATAACGCTGGGAACGCATAGGGTCAAACAACAAGCACAGATGAAGTGAGAACCGATTCTGCCTGTTCTTTCTATAGGGACCCGTAAACTACTTTGCGGTTCGATTGAACAAACTTGTACTTAGGGTTTCATCGAAATTCAGCCCAGGAAAGCTCCACTTTTCACTGAACTGACTACAAGTCATCAATTCATTAATTCATTCTGAATTAAAGAAGTATTCCTTAATAAAAACTAATACTTTTGGATTACAATTCTACAAACGAAAAATTTCGTGAAAATGTTGACTATAGTCGTCGCCAGCGGAAAGGCGGGAGGGTACTGTATATCTCAATTTCCGCTGTGTTCGCACACGTGTCTTCGATTCCAAATCTTACCGTTGTGTGCTCTATTAGCGCTGTGGTTAGCGCCCTGCTACGAATCTTTTGCTAGCAGGTTCGATTCCGGCGAGAGACAGAAATTTATGAATTTAGCACTCACTATAGCAGTGTAAATAATGCAACATGTCAAACTCACTTTCAGTGGAAGAGATGTCTTCGGAATGCAACCCATTTTGTACAACAGAACCATAAACAAAAAAGTGAAGAAGTGATGAAGAAAATGGATGACTATAGTGCGAATATCGAGTACAAAGTAGAGTACGTTGTGAGCCGCTGAGAGCATGAAGGCGGACGATACGTTGAGGATGAAAAAGTAGAAGGCATCCTGAAAACACTTGTTCCCTACAAACTCGAATCGAAAATAACTCAAAAATAACTCGAAGCTTTCAGTCAAGCTCAACGCAAAACTAGTATATCGTGCAATTTTCTGAACTTCAAGTTAAACGAAAAACTTCACACTTGATGTTTCAACACCTGAAAGAAGAGAGTTCATTAGCTGAGTATTGACCAGTGTCAAAGTTTTAATGAAGATTCACCAATTCAGATAGCGACTGGCAATAATTCTAAAAGAGGAAATGCGAACATATGAAGATTACTATTAGAAATCAACGGAGTCAAAGAAATCAAAGAAATCATCGTTATAATGTTTTGTTAACACTCTATTCCAGTCCAATTTCAGCTTTCTATGTAACTCAATTTTTTTGTAGTAAATTGTAATTTGACGAGGAAACCTAAACTCTTTTTAAATTGACGAATAGCGTACACTCGATAACGACTCTCGGTAGGTTCGTCTATTGGGACATATATTTTACATTGCTTCATACTCTTCCTTATAGTCTAAGTTTCCAATGACTGTTTTTCTAATGTTTGCACTTTGTCAAAAATATTTTAGAACACTCCTTGTAAGATGATACCAGAGTAGATTTAGAAGTTTATAACCTTTATCTTACATTTACACAATTGAACGGATTGCAAAGATTGTTATCATATTGTAGGATTCTATGTAGAATGAAACGGTTTATATATTGATCTGTACCCAAAAATGGATTGAAAATACCTTTCGATTGGAATAGTTGGTGTTGTCTCCTGTTTTGAACATGGCCGTAGTGCGGCGATAGAGATCTACGGGGGTTGTATCTGATGTGAGACAAAGACGAGCCAACGAACCGTGGATATATCCTCGGTTTCATACTCTACCCGATTACCAGTTGAAGTAGTTGAAACCGACCCTGCTGCTAGCCACATACTCAACAATGTTGCGTATCACTCTAAAGATAACACCCATATACGGCTCGGTTTAGGCAATCACAGGTCATTTTGCTCTACTCTGCTCTATTTTAGGCGTAATTTGGATACTCTGATCGGTTTCAAGAGCGTACTACAACTAAGATCTTTATCACTGTATACTGGTAGTATATGGTCAAGTAAACGTGTACACGTCACTCAGGAACATTTAAGATAGACAGCTCGTTCACTACAATTTCTGTATGTTTTTCTTACTATTCTATCTTTTTTTCAGTTTATTTCCATTTAAGGACACCACCAAACTGTACCAATCCCTCCTTTTCGAGCCGATTCATTTCCACGAAAAGGGTTCGCTTTCGAATAAAGCCAGCTGCTTAACGGCTACTGCAATGAGAACTCGAATACTTCTCTTGTTTCCAAGTGTGCTTCATTACTGGCCATTTTTCCTGCATTTATTGATGATGGCGGTTCCCGCCAAAATGATGGATTGTGGATTGGAGCGCGTTTTTGTGAATGGAGCGCGTTTTTGTGATTGGGGCAAGTGACACATGGTTGCCTCCTCCAGGTGTGCTCGTAATGTCGTATTACAGCGGTGAATCGAGAATGGGAAAAATCAAGCAGAGCCGATGTAGTAAGACACTGGTGAAATCCGGCCTGGAGCCACCAAGGTAGGGTTGTTAATCGAGTTTGAAATTTCGAGTTTTCGAGTTTCGAGTTTTTCGAGTTTTGGGAAAAAACGAGTTTTTCGAGTTTCGAGTTTTTCGAGTTTTGGGAATTTCGAGTTTTTCGAGTTCGAGTTTTCAGCGTTTCAAAAAAAAACGAGTTTTCGAGTTTCGAGTTAAACTCGAAAAACTCGATTTTCGAGTTTCGAGTTTGGTCGTTAAGTTTTAGGATTTTATCAAGCTAAACAAATAGAATTTTTTGAGAAATTCTGATTTATTTCACATGATTATGCGAGAATCGTCAAAAAAGAAGCATTTCATGTAGGAAATAGCAAAAAAAGTGCTCTGAAACGCTCATTCGTCCATTATTTCTGACTTGGGACGAGGCCAAACTCGAAACTCGAAAACTCGAACTTTTCGAGTTTCAAAAATTTCGAGTTTTTCGAGTTTCGAGTTTTTCGAGTTTGGAGAAAAACCGAATTTTTCGAGTTTCGAGTTACTCGAGTTTTGGAGATTTCGAGTTTTTCGAGTTTCGAGTCGAACTCGAAACTCGAATTTCGAGTTATTTCGAGTTTTTTCGAAATTCGAGTTTGGCTTTAACAACCCTACACCAAGGCCATACCGATTCGCGTTTTGTCGAATCAGTGCCAGTGTCTCACAGTAAGTTCATTCGAAAGTCACAAGAAACCACTTTTGCTGCTCTCGACAATAAATACAAACATATTGTTATGCAACGAAGCTTGTTCGGAGTGTTGTGAAAGTCATAATTCAAATAACCCTGCGAGATATAAAAGTGATTAGAGCATAGGTGATGAACCATTGAACATCAGACTACTGGGTCATGTTCACTTTGGGAGTGCAACTCGTATGCAGAGGTCGCTCTAGGGACATGGTAACGCAGGAGCAAACTAAAAACAGAGCACAATCGAACATCACATTAACGTGTTGCGTGATTCTTCTGTGTTTGTAGTTTGATGCCGCTGCCTTTTTGTGGTGATTTTAGATTTACATGATTGGTCATATCGAATATGGTTTTGAAACGCTACATTTTGCCTGGGGGTGACCATGGGTTTGTTTTGAATCAGTGTAACTGCCTCAAAGTAATAACAGTTTTCTGCAAGCTCAGATAGGCAAGTAAGTTGAGCAAATTTTGTATAGTTTTGTCGTTTATTCGAAAAATCAACGAATGAAGCAATTCGAAACGTAAATACAAATGAAAACAGTAAATACATCAGCACGAAAACAAGTTTTGACAATTTGTTCAAGTATCTACTGGCCCAAGTTTTGTTTTCCGATCACAACATTGCTGAGATTCAATGTTTGCGGGTTTTCCCCGTGAAACAGCTGTCATTAATTGTGAGCATCGTTCTTGAGAACTATCATAGAACAGATACTGTCCCGTACAGCAAGAATATAAGTCCGTGGTTGAGAGAAAAATTGAAACTTTACAAGAACGAAAACTAACTAATGGTTCCACGTTGATGAAAAAAATTACAAGAAGATCTTAACCCGAGTTCAGTTCGCCACGTATGTAGTTTATGGAAAGACCAAATTGTAGTCAGTTGTAGTTCGCTAATCAAACACTGGTCTCAGATTTTTGCTAAGAAGCACTGGCTTCAAACGGAAAGCACAGCTGAATGAGTCAAAATTAAGTGGTGACGTGAAAATAGCTGATACTGCATCATATTTAAAAGCATGTGTATAACGTATCGAGAGTGAAAATATCTGAGTTGCAGTTTGATCTGCATGTGCTGCGCAGTTTTCGGATTACGACTGAAATATGACGGGATCAAACTACAAAGGCAGCTGTTTAGAGCTATATCTACAGTATCGACCTCCTAAGCGAACCCTATATTCCTATATAATGTTGAAACTATTGTTTTGATAACGTATTTTCCAATATAGACGCGATGATTGCATTTTTACGTATAGTTAGTCATTAGAGCACATGATATTGCATCGTAGATCGCCGTTTTGAATCTCCATTCTATAACATTGAGTGTAAAAACAAACCTACATAAGACTCAAAACACAGTTGGGGATTTTCGGCTGCAGTAGTTTTTCGGAGAGCAAATAGAAACTGATATCCAGCGTTATCTCTTCGATTTCACCCATCTCAATTCCTAGAAAACCTGGGGAAAAGAAGTTCGTCTATTGCTTTTTGCATAAGTGGAGGACCACCCTGCCAGTGTGAAGTGTAATGTGAGAAACAAAACAACAGACGCAAGCAATCCGCTGAAAACAGTCAAAAACAAATCATCTGTGCAGCAAAAACATTAATCAAGCTTCTAATTTACCGACAAAATCATTTCCGGCTGATAGCAACCATGAATGAACCTAGTTTGTTTTGAAGGGTTTCTTTAATCACAACTCATCGAGCACTGAACTCGATATAGTGCTAGAAGCAATGTGAACGGTAACACCACATAATGCAAAAAAGAATAGCTTCTTTCATAAGTTCGCACTGAAGCACGCGTTATTTATCCATACCCTATACTACCCCATGAAAAATATTGCAGATGAAAAAAGAGGGAAAATGTGCAGTGTTTCGACTTCCTGGTGTCTTTTTGGAAAAAGAATCAACAAATATTGTCTAGTTTACTGTTTGCAAAACGAAAACCGAGCTCAGGCATTGAACTCTAATCACTTTTTTCAGACAAGATTAAGCCATTTGTATCTTCACCACTCGGCCACATGCACCCTACGGGATTGGGTAGTTATCTACACCATAGTGGGACTCGTCCTGTATCATTTCAAAGTTTCACAGAGATACAATACTAATAAAGTTTCTTCAAAAGTCGGGAAAGTATCTGTGATCGTCATTTTATACCATTTTATACCACGTATTCATAGCCATCAGAAGTTAATAGGTGATTTTCCAAGAATTGCTCAGCGGATCAAACATTCCACAATTGTTTGTAAGAACACACCACCGATAAAAAATACGCTCTATTCCAAACGTGAATGAGTACACTTCTGTGTTTCCTGCTAAGGCTTCGACAAGGGAAAGTTGGGGAAATTTTGTGTTTTATCGCAATTCATAACATGACTAAGATGAACAAGAAGATGCAAACTCAAACTGTAGAGTGCACATAATATGAAATGGAAGACAATCTTCGATCGCTTGCTTCGGAACGGGCGAAACTTCACATCTGTTCTATGTATACGAAGGATACTATGCACATCGCGTGCATAATGGGTGCAACCGGATGCAGATACATCGAACTAGGGTCATGTTGGTTGATCCAGTCGGGTTTGTAGTTTGATCGTAGTGCATAGCTACACGTTTTTCTGTGTTTTACCGATCAGATACAATTGAACATCGATAACTTCACGTGATAACAAAAACCTTTTACTCTCACAAATACGTTGTATCGTTGTATACGTTGTATCTGTTGGATCTTCGAAAACTGTGAAAGGTAGCGTAGCTTCACACTGAAGGTGCGACAGATAAAACTATACTCAACTGCATAAACGAATACGAAAGTAAATAATTCGAGGTGTTTTCCAACTGTCAAAAATCTCACGAGAATTTTATTCTGGGGTGGTGCGAGGTGGTGAGAATTCTTTCCATTGATTGGCTTCGGGAAGTATCTCGTGAGCTTTGCTAAAGAAGTCCCGAGATCACTGTCAGATACCACGACCCCTCGAGATATACTGATGGGCTAGAACACATTGATTACTGTTGTACACGTGCAGTGCATCATCCCACGTTTCCTGTCAACCTTACCATGTAAATTTCCCTTTCGTAGAATTCCAACCATCTTCAAAACTAACGGAGTTTTATGCGGAACTCGTACCAGAACAATAACATGTATAAAGAGATTTGAAGGTTGAAAGCACTCAGATCTTTGCTGGGTGCTCGGCTAGAAAAATACATCAACAATTGCCGCTTCATCTCAAATCACTTTCGTACAATAATGATAGAAAACACGCAATTTATGTTTGTATTGATTATTCAAGATTTGCTGTATTGAAACGAGACGAGATCTCCATTTGTCTTTTCAGATGTGGTAATTCCGTGAGGTTTAGCCCAGACTGTAACTTTCTGTTCTCTATATACCGGATCAAACTACAAACCGGAACAGTTAATCTCAGAAAACGTTGTTGCGCCATAACTATACGGCATAACGGTTAGGGTGGGTGTTGATCGTATAATATTAGGCAACAGAGGTGTCTCTGCTATGAGGGGGCGCCTCGCCACGCTATTCTTAGGTATGTTCGGGGTGTAATGCCTGAGGCTATGCCGTGCCCTGCCCCCAGCACAGAATATAGTAGCCACCAACCGGCGATTGTTCTATCATACCTTCATTAACAAGTGAGCAGTCGGTTGGCGCATCTCAGCCACTTCACACCTTCCGCAACTCGCTCCATCCACACCGTTCCCGTAGTCACTTGCACAATCACGTGGAACGTGTGAGACGTGTGCAACACATCACAAATCTCACACTTCCACTTGTACATTACATGTTACTGGTTATCTTTCACGTTTTACCTACCCGTTTCATTCACTTCCACTATACCAATTAGCATGAAAATCGGTGTAGTATGAGATCAGCAAATTATTTACACAAACAAATTATATTCCAACCTATGTTTGTGATCATCATGTTTCCTTGTCTATATCCTTCAATGACGTTCCGATCAGATTATAGTGTATACTTCTTCTAAGAGAAATATTATTTTCCTATCGTCTGCTGATTATTTTAACATTGATTGTTCTCATTCACTGAAAACTTATATGTTCACAGTGCCTATCCATGATTTGAAATTCCAGCTCTCTACTTCCTATTTTTCTGCCGTCCAATCTAGTTGCCTCATGTTCTAGTTATGTTCATCTTTGCTCTATGGTATTCTCATCATTATTATTATCATTATTATTTTTATTCTTATTATTATTATTATCAAGTTAGTCTGTTCCAGTATGGCTCCCGCAGAAGATACCCCTCAGACCGGTTAGTTAAAGCAGTCCCTTTTATTGTATTCCGTTAACTCTGAAGTTGAAACACAAATTGTTTACCGAGATTCTCCGAAAATCAACCAGATTTTCTTCGCTTATAAAGTGTCTGACTTGTTTTCGCTGATTATATGCATAATAGTTAAAAACTCGATAGAAAGCCTCGGTAAACCATTTGGTGCAAACTTCATTGAAATTCTTTGTTTGCGGTGAATTTAACATTTTTAAGTGTGTTTCTACTATACTTTTTTCATTAGAACCTCCATTTAACTACGTTTCTGACCAACTATTTTCCCATATTGAACATAACATAGTACGACTAATATTTGAAATACTGTGTGTGTTTTACTGAAAAGTACAATATAATAGAATACGTTTGAGATATTTAATCATATTTTCTGTTTCGAGTTGTTCCGATTACTGCGTTAGTTGCTAAACTTGTGAATATATACTTTTTGACTAGGATTGGGAATGCCGGATAGCCCGCATTTTGTGATAGCCATCAATCGTGAGCCCTCGGTGTAAAGTGTTGCAGAAGATCAAGATCAAATGTGACTGACATGCAATCAAATGCACAATATATACTTTCAAATGAAAACGCAAACCTGAAGAACAAACTATCAAAAATTACCTCATTTCAATCACTCGAAGTGAAATATCTTGTGTACAAAAACGTTCTGCTGATCATTCCGATGCTTTCGTACTTTTTTCGTGTTTGCGCAGCTTTCAGTGCATTCTACGAACATAACAGAAGTGTTGGAAGGCTGTTTTTCAGCATATCTAATGGTTGCATCAACTGAATTTCAGTGCACGCTTAAATTTGGCCCTGTAGAATAGTAGCATAAAAATATATCTCCAGTTGCGCTCCAAGGTAACCTATGATTATATTGAGATACAGATGACCATGACCATCTAGCGTTGATCTCAAACTATCAAATCATTTGCATATACTTTGTGAGCCTGAGTTGACCAGTTCCATCGTTTTGCTGAGGCTAAATGCTGCCCAGATGTTAGTTAGGTTACAAGTATGAACTAGAGCAAAAAAGCGTCTCATGTTCGCTGTCGAATTGGTGTGTTTCCGTGGATAATATTCCAAAGTGTAGTGCTAATAGGAGAGGCGAGTCGAGTAAATAGAAGCGTGCGTTTCTCCCTTCCCACCTCGCTTCCCGGGTTCCGCGCGCGCCACAATTTGACATCTTGTCACACCATTTCCGTCCTCAAATAGCCTTTCACCCTTAGAGCCCATATTTAGAAATACTGTTTGCATCTCGTTGCGAGCAGACTATCTTCTCTATACGTACTATTGTTATATTATCCAAATCATTTCTATAACTCCCAAATCAATCGACCGTACTTGTCTTGAAAAGACAAAACTCGACAACAGTCGAAACTTCTCTAATTACTCAGAGGATTTGGTGCGTGCGTGGAACAGGTCCACGTTCTAGCGCGTAATCGGCTTCTGACCTACAAACCCCGCCCCTTGTAACGGTGCTACTTCGAGGTGGTAGCTGAAACGAGTCGTCGCCATGCTCAGCTATTCCTCCACCACCGCTAGCACGGTTTCCAATCAGAAATATAGTGTTACCGGGAATTTCCCCTCCTATTTCTATCCGACCGCCTATTCGAAGCAGCCCAACTACCCGCTGAGTCCGCGCCAGGAGGACGCCATCCAGAGGATCAGAGAGACGTCCATCCCCATCGTAGTCACTCCCGGCGACACACCACGCGACACCCCTAAGGGCAGTATTGTGCCACGTTTCCACAGCGAGCACCGGCGGAAGGATGAGACGAGCAACGTGCCGGCCAACTACTCCGAGTTTGTCGCGGCGCCCACCAGTCCCTACCCGCGCGGCCGTCCCGCCGCGCAATCACAGCACATCCATGAGGTTCCCGTGAAAGTCGAGTCAGAAAATGACAGGCCCACCGAACATCGTCCTGTGGCCACGCAGATGGAACCCGAAAAGGATAGTAGACGTGCGCCGGTGGTGACGAACTCCCTCCCGAACGACTACCCGAACTTTGTAGCTGCTCCCACTAGTCCCCGCGCATACGGTAACTACCCCGAATTGACGAAAAACGCCGCCGATGCGAGGCAGCGTGCGTCTAATCCATCTCAGGTTCTTGTCCCATTGGTTAGCCGTCCACAGTACTTCTATGAAAACGGTGAGCAAATTAGCCATTAAATGAGTTTCATTTCGGATTATATTCCACTTATTCAAACTTTTATACTTCCTAAAATTTATTCAGAGCTTCGTAAAACAACACATATCCGCGGTTGTTCAAACAATAAAACACTGTTTGCACCTAATACGTCACCAAAAAAATTTCATGGCTGTGTTCGCTTTTAGTTCATTCAAAATAGATTAAAATATAGTATAAATCGTCAGATTTGAACTTCGGGAGATGTTACACAGTTCCACAATTGCTATTAATTTTCTTGTATTGGTTTGCTGTGAACTGTCCGCATGGCTCATTCAAGCCATCATTAACCATGAGTTACCGTAACACTGAATCGTAATTCTTCTGAAAACTGTTTATCCGTTTTTACGCTTAATTTGTACAAGTTGCAGTTTGTTCAGTGATGTTTTTACAGCTACTAACCAAATTGTTCTACTTCTCAGGATAATTTATTACAATAATATTGTTTAGAAGAGGCTCAGCCCAATGCCACCATGGAGACCAAAGTCACCGGTCAGGGCCAGCCCAAGAGAGTCGGAAGATGGACTCTGGCTCAGCTGAGACAAACCGATGGTAAATAATACTTTTATTGTTATAAAATATGTAAATAACTGGTAACTAAAATAGACAAATTACTCCCAGCTAATTGGGGTTCACAGCTCCATTTCGTTTTAAATTATTCCCGTTCAACATGAGCCGATATTGTTGTGTTAACCGTATTGCTAGAAAAAGTTGTGCCAAAGTCAAACAATTCATGAAAATTTCACCATCGTTCAAATACGGTTCGTGGTCTACGGAAAATCAAAATAGTAACACGGAATAATTAGAATGTAAATAAAATTGCATTATTCTCTACATTATCGACTTTGATTGAGTAGCTACAACTGGTTTCAGGTATCATTCCTAGCCAGGCTGGATGGAACAAGGGAGACTCGCAGAAGTTGATGACCAACTTCGGTACCCCCAGAAACACCAACACCAGAGTGAAGGCCGAAAATCTGCAGGTACGTCCTCCCATCTCCTCCTATCCTTTTAAGTGTGTGTTATCACTTTGATTGTCATCCAAATGTAGATGAATGCGAAAATGAGTCTAGCTAAACTCATTTCATTAAATTACCATTCATCGTGCGCTTTTTCTTCATTTCAAGCCCTTTGTTGAGCAGTATTATACAGTTCGCATAACTAATGAGTGTACCATGCTCTAATCGAGCAATTAGTGCGATGACCGCTGATCAAACTAAATGGTCGATTGATTGGCCGCATATATGAAACAAACCAGCCGGCTAACTGTTGACATATTCATTTGCCCACGTGTCCCTACTTCTACTTCATCGGTGAGAACTCGTTAGACGTTCGTATTATGTATATTATCTTTGCTCAATTCTGCTTTGTAATGTGGCTTACACGCTTCACGCGTGATTGATGATGTCGGCATTTGGTGAGAAGATAGACGTGTACTTCTGAATCTGCGACTGTTTCAGGAACTGCCGGAAGACATTGCTCAGCGTACTCATGGCGAAGTTCGTCTGCAGTCCGGAACCAACAAGTATGCCTCTCAGCGAGGAATGACCGGATTCGGAACAGGACGTGACGTGTGCAGAGAGGGAGTCCACGTCTCCCAGAACCCATCTGACCTGCCCGTTAGTTTAACATCACAGTTACATTTGTCATTTACCCCCATAATGCATGTTATTCCTTATTTGAAAGTATATCAGAAATGTATTGTAGTCTGTTCCGTCAAACAGAATAACTGCATCAAGGTGAAAGATTAAACAGTTTTCGGCATAATATGACATCAGATCTAACATCTCTCGGTAGACATGCTTGAATTGACGAAAAAGCTGTTCACTTGTACGCAGTCTGTTTGCTCGTGTATTTTGCGTGTTCTTTCGGTACGTGTAAGACAATCGTTCAATACGACAGATGTTTGTACAATGAGCGTCTGATAACGTTCTCGCGCCCACCTTCCAGCCGGATCGAAAACCGGGGAACCGGTTGATTAGCTAACATTCTTGAAGAAACTCTCACAACCTAGGCACAGTGTTAGGGGGTACCGCGAAACATTCTGTATAAAGTGTTTTCAATGATTATTGAAGTTTACTTCATGGTGGCGCATTTTGCCTATTGTTGCGCTTGCCCAGTGCTCAGTCTCTTATCTACGAATGGTTGTTTTCGTGATGTCCAGATATCAGATATCCTCATTGTGGCAGCATATTCTTTCCAAAAAGCGTTGTAGTGGACAGTATGCCAGAGTGGTTTCTATCAATTATTTCGTTATCAACCAGTCAACCGAAACTCGCTTACTTTGTTCCTAGTTTGCTTCCTACATTACAGTTCAATACGAAGTTAGCCAGCATGTTTTGCATAGCAAATCTGGGGAGAATTGACAATCGATTATTTGCATCCAGTTTTTGGTGGATGTTTTGGTGGGGCAGAGCACGTGGGCGTTTGTGTAAGGGGAGGGAGCCCCCGGCTTGTTGAACCTCGCAGCGCCTTGTTGATAGAACAGATAAAGCGGAAGCAAGCACATTAAACTAAGTCACAAACAGACGGGAAAAAATGAGAGATAGTTTAATCGAGGACACGGCAGTCATGCCATCTGTTTATTGATCGGAAGAGAGGAAAAACAGTATCTGCCTGAGCAGACTACAATTGCAATAGTTTAGTATGAAAACTAATACTGTGCATCCTACAGTACCCCTTGAACTAATAAGAAAATATAGTAACCATATGTATTTTTCTAAATGTAGTGAATGGTTGATCCAATCGCAACGTTCGTGAGAAATTAGTTGTTTTCAGGAACTTTCGGAGGAGAAAATCCGTCTCTCCGATGGTATTGTGCGTCTCCAAGCTGGTACCAACAAATATGACTCGCAGAAGGTTGGTCAAGGAATGCGATTTCATTCAAACTTATTGTTTCAAATACACCAATAATGGACTTTGCTTAAATTAAACTATGATCGAAATTGGCGAAACTGATTTGGAAACTTTCTTGCTCTCACCGCGGAAAATAGTCCGCGAGAGATATTACCAAATTGGAGAACAATGAAGGAATGTTTTCAAATTGTTCTTTGTGCTTCAGGGAATGACCAACTTCGGTACTGGACGTCGTGAGACCACGAAGATCGTCGACACGAAGCACCCAGAATACGATCACGAGAAGCCCGATCAGAGCCAGATTCCTCTTCAGTCTGGAACCAACAAGTTCGCTTCTCAGAAGGTCAGGCAGCCTACCATGTTTATTTTGCTGTGTAGTATATCTACTAGAATTTGTATCTATAACCCGATTGAAGTTTCATGATTCTACAAAATATTTATAAGCTCAAAAACTCGGTAACATTTTCCTTGAAGATTCTTCCATAATAACAACGCTTATCAGTATGATTACACTTCTCGTTTGAAGTTTTCGGTAGTAAACTATCTACATTGACTGAAACACCAGCGTTAAAATATATATTTCTCCGATATTTTTGACAGATGTGGGAAAATATCAAAAATAGGTATGAACCAAGCAATATGACAACGGTGCTCATTTCAGGGAATGACTGGCTTCGGTACTTCTCGTCGTGAGACCACCAAGATGGTTGATACCACCCACCCCGATTACGATCATGAGGCTTCCATTGATCAGACCACCATTCCATTGCAGGTAAGACAATCAATCATTGTCTCCTCATCTTTCGAATAATACAACAATCGTTTACGGCAACTATGTCAACTATGTATAACTTGATTGAGTACGTTTTATCAAGATCTACTTTCTGTGTACCGAACTGTGTCCAATACTGTATTTGCACTGACTATTCAAGAACAGTGTGTTATAGATATAGTGGTTACGTAAAACGTGATCGTGAACTGATCGGTTCACTTACACGTAACTTTGAACTTTACTAGCAGCTGAATTGCAAACAGAATAGTTCAGTTAATCAATTTCAGATGGGTTCCAACAAGTTCGCCTCGCAGAAGGGAATGACTGGCTTCGGACAGCCCCGTTGGGAGGTAACTTACCTTTAATCGTATCTCAAAGAACTCATAACTATCTAACTATAATCAAATACAAGTTTGTGTGTACTTACAATCTACGAGTGTTACCTTCTTTTTTCGCAACAGTGCTGAATTAGCATTCAACCTAAATGTACAGTAACTTCTTTCTCATATCGTTTTGTACAGATGACATTCATTTAGTATGTTAACTGTTATTATATGTTTTATACTTAGTATATCATGGTTGTAGGTGCTCGACCCCTCCATCTCGTGGCAGAACCGCAAGTCCCAGGGCATGGTCCGTCTGCAGTCGGGAACCAACAGATTCGCATCGCAACAGGTCACTTTTACAGAAAATATTGAATACTATTGTATTTCCCTTTCGCGCAATCTGATACTCAAATAGACCCATGACATTCTCAAAAAAGGTTCACTATGAAAGCAGATCATGAAGGAAACTTTTGGTGCTGAAATGTATTTGTAGCGGTTGTTTTCAATGTTGATGAGAGGACAAACTGTATTACAAACTTAGTGGTAACCGTGTATAACTGAAAGATGGAATATCTGTCGGTCAAGTGTGTTGAATAAACTGTATACAATTGCAATTCAAGTTATTTTTACCCTATTTCTTCCAATAAAAAAGTGTTGCAGGGAATGATCGGATTCGGAACCTGTAGAAACACGACCTACGAGGCTGAGGGCGGAGAACTGCCGTACGAGGCTATGAAGATTTCCGAGACCATCATCCCCAGCCAGGCCGGTTGGAACAGAGGAGACTCACAGAAGGCTAGTCATCCTTCTTTCCGAATTCAACCATCAAATCGTCATATTGATCCACGTTCATCACTTTTTTAGCAATTTCGGTTACATTCCTCGAACGGAAAACCTTCGCGAGCACATGAATGTATTCTTGACTTCCGTAGAATGTTCTGGATAATCTACTAGAAAATGTTGTTGATAAAACTTTTGTTGAACTAAGGGTAAGTATTTCAGAAGATGACTTCGTTCGGAGCACCTCGTGACGTGAAGGGCAAGCATTTGAAGAGAATCTGGGAGCTCGAGTACCCCGAAGAGGCCGAGGTAGGCTTTTTCTCATATCGAAGTTAAATTTTAGAGAATGATGAGTCGCTGTGAATGTAACATAACAATCGAAAGCTGTGGAAAAGCATCTTCATCGAAAGCACTAAATAGTAATTTGCATGAATATATATATAAACTCCTAGATCTTAGCAGCTTACGATACAGCCGTTTTATAGTGCTCGAACCAATTTCAACAATCTAAGCTGTGTATTGAATATGAAAACAAGTATGTTTATCCATAATCATTTATTCGAAATATATCTATTATCTGTCTATAATTGTGTTGCAGATCTCGCTCGACCGCCTCTAAACTCGATGCCATCAACTGTGACGAAATGTGCCTCCTGCTCTTCCTCTCTGCTCTTTTTCTTGTGCATAGCCCCGTGTCAATCTTTCTTTTTCTAGCAATGAACTTGTGACGACTATCTCTTCCTGTTATTGATTGATGCAAACCACGATTCACGACCTCAAACAAAATTCAGTAGTCGTCGCGAAAAGAAAATCAGCCGTGTGGTGAACAGTTCCATGTATGCTATTCCACAGCTCATGCTCTCTTTTTTCTTACTTCTGGAAAGAGTTTGGTTGATATAGTCTACATCATTTCAAGTAAGACTTCTACAGTACACCTTCCAACTTTACAATGACTGTTTTCTAATGTGAACTTTAACTTTACGTTAAGCATTTCCGAACACTCTTTGTGATAAAGAATCGGTTCTGTTTTCTACTGTAGGAGTCGCAGTAGGAATTAAACAGTCTATACATGAAAAACCGCCTGTTCACTTTTAGCTTTGGGTTGAGGTATTCTATGAGACAACAGAGATCTTGGAACAAACCTTGAACCTTAGAACGGTTAGTACAGAAGTAGAACCATTCATGCCGAAAAGTCCAATCAAACAGCAAAACTAAGACATACCTCTTCGATCACTACAATGAGCTATGTCTCTGGCTCATTAGATTGCTGGCTCGATTCGGATATGAACGGAGCATATTTAATTTTTCCATTCGGTTCCAACCGCATGAATGCAAAGCGTTTCTTGTATATGGATAACATTTACGACTTGCGGTATCAAGAAGGTTTCCTAACCACTAACCGTAGAGAAAAATTGGGTAGACCTTGGCGCTAGCCTCTAAACTATTCCGTTGATCTTGTGTTTCCAGGTTCTGTGTGGCGTTTTCATATTAAACGGCCTTGAATAGTACGGCTCGCACGTATCAACTGACACCCACGAAAACAAACACAGTTTACCGTCGTTAAGGATTTGAAAGGACTTGGAGGGCTGTTCCGAGAATAAACATAAATTTTGAGATGGTAGACGAACTACCAAGAAATGTACCATAAAAAGTGCCAGCTGCGCTTGGTGCAAAAAGTCGCGCTCAGATAAGTTTTAGATGTTTATACTCTCTGTTCCACGCGCTTGCAAACACCTACCGTATAATCAATCCCTTGGAACTTGACGAAAGTTTTCAAGATGTGAAAGTTGTGCTTGGCTTCACGGATGCGGTCAATTTTTTCATACGTGATTATCAAAACTACACTGACAAAGCATATGTGATACTTATTATTTCCTATATTCACTATAAAACTATAACCAGAATATTTTACAGCACACGGTAATTGTCTACGGAGAGGGGAAAAGGAATATATTGGGAACTCAGTTCGTTTTCTCTAACAACACGTCGATCCCCTTCTCTCACCACATTTTCACCCCACAAAAAGAGGGCTGGCGCCAAGATTTTGTTTATCCAAGCTCGATTATGCGCGCAGAAAGAGATTGCGAAACCGGAGAACAGGTACTAATCATTGTAGTGTGAAAGAAATAATGGACAATGTACACCACAACAGTGCGTACGAGCAAATCAATTGAAAAGACAAATCAGATCCACTAGTGCTCTCCACATAACTTATGAGATTAGCTCATGAGATATGTCACACATTCTGAATACTAGCAAAATCACACGCACTATCTCACAGTGTACCGCGAGGTGGTTCCCGTGAGATGTCACAGACTTTAGGGAGATCACTACATCGCCAACTGCTCTACTCACGCAACACCCTTCGGTAACTGTAATTTCTATTTCAGCGAGGGAATATTTTAGCTGATTACGTCCACAGTTTGTTGGAGCAGTGTCACTGCACTTCACAATGTTTCGTCATGACGTTAGTAGTAATAACACGACTAACGGCCACATTTCCAGGCCACCTTACATGTTCCCTATTTGTAACGTGTATCCGACCTTTCACGTGTTATGTTATGTGTGCTAGGTATTTTTCAGTTACCGGGTGATAGATATGTACGCGTTGTTTGGGAAACCAGTTCGAAATGAAACTGCAAAGCCGTGGTCTTTTCAATTTTTCGATGGTGAAACGGATACCGATCGATTCTGAGTATAAGCCCAATATCCGGTGCATGCGCACCCTGCCGTGTACCAACACGGATCATTGTTTACATTACATTGGTTGTCAATTATTCAGTAACCCTACACACCACCCGGTTATGATGAAATAATCATTTGGCCACGGAAATAACTTCTGAGCATATTCTACAGTGGTTCCACCCAAACGTACAAAAAAAGTGGAACGACTATAATGAAGACTTTCTTTTCGATGTGATAAACTGAATTCTCCTCAAAAGAGAGGTTAACCGAAACTCCTTCAAAGTTTTAAGGAAGGGAATAGTTGGTACCTCATCTATACTTTGCTCCCGAGGAGGTATCCTACTTCATTAACATCTATTTTACAGAAGTTTCAACGAGGAACGTAGTTGTTTCAGTTCTGGAAAACTTTCGAACTATCAAAAAGAATCACCAGAGGCGCTTCTACCTATCCGCATTGGAATAAATGAGGATATACAGAGAACCTCTTTTTCCCTCTCACCTCTCACTTTCGCAATCTCTCTCTACCTTCTCTCTCTTTCTATATCTCTCTCCCTTTCTCTAGCTGACCAATCTAGCAAGAGAAAGGTCTATGTCTAGTGGCGGATACAGTACCAGGTCCATTTGAAGTGCCGTGTTCGCTTCGTTCAAATTGACTAGTGGTCTGGCTACTTTTCTACGGTCTTTTCGCCTGAACTGACAATAGTGAACTTGTTCCCGCTTTCTTCGAATGGAATACAAACTGATACTTGAAAAAACTGATACAAATGCGAACCGAACCGCGTGGTTTGTTCCAGAGCCTAACCGAACTCGAAACCACAATGGTTGAACCGAACTAATTGGAGTGATTAATGTGGACTGAGCAGCTTTGGTTGCGTTCCGTTTCGGTTTGAGTACGGAATCGGTGCCGAATCATTTGGTTCGGGAAGAAATTGGCACCTGACAACATGGAACAATTAACACGTTTGTCGGGTCACAGCTGTTTCGAACCCAGAGTTCCAAAACAACTCAGCAGACTGCGATCTGTGTGTCAAGCCGAACCAGATGTTCATCCGTGTGAATCACGGGCAAAATTGAGCAAGTGTGGAGGAGGACGAGAGAGCATACAGTTCGTGGAGACGCAGCGCGGAAGAAGGTGATAGATCCGCCTCCAGCACTCGATAATCAGAGAGGGTGGTGGGTGAGAGAGTGTGCAAAGAGGAGAGAGTGGAAAGGGGCGATGAGCAAGCGAGTGGAGTGCAGTGGTTTGAGTATAAGAGGGGTGGAGCATAGACAGTGAGAAACTCATTCACTTGCCGAGCAATGTCCGCCAACCAAGGTAAGCCGATTATATCTCGTCTCTCCTGCTTCTACTCTGACGCCAAACCGATTCACCTTCCCTGTTCACCTCATGAGCCCATCTCACGTCCTTCTCATGTCTTCTCATTGATTGCTGTGGTTCATCATTGATCGTAAGATGTTACTCATGGGGTGATCACGTAAACTTCTCATGCGTGTAAGAGATTGCAACCGCTCACTTTAGAATAGTGGGACGTGATAAAGGATACTGTATTAAGCTTATTGAACGTTTCTCGAGAGGAGCGTGCCCCTATTCACTTACCTATTTTCTCTTTGCTCATTTCTGCTTTTAATGAAAATCTACCACATTTACGGTTGGAAAAATTTCAAAAGGAAAAATTCTCGAAACCGTGCGAGAGCGAGCGCAATGACTCGCAAACAGCCTCGATTGCTTCATTTCTCATTGATCAAATTTGTTTCAACCTACTCTTTTGTTTATGTTTTGAGAAGAGCAAGAATACATGATTAAACGTTAGATTCATTTTGGTAGATTTTCTAGGCTACCGATGAAATAGTGCGAACCATGAAATGAAAGAGATCTGTTAAAAAATTTTATCAGAACTTTCTGAAGTGTAAATTTTTTGGGATCTCCATCAAAATTTTGGTAAACAAACGTACAGTTCAGATAACTAGTTCTCATTCCGTGTTGAACTTCAGCTTCTTTCAGACTCCGCTTTAAAGGTGACCGCCGTTGACGTCCCTAGCAACGAGTACAACGAAAGAAGAACCAAGGATGGTACGTTCATTTTACTCTCCCCTACAGTTGATGAACAAAACATAATTTACTTTTCTTTCACAAATGTACAGTTCGATCTTCCACGCTCCTCTAAACTTTTACTTTTAGTTCTTGTCTTGTACACACGTGATTACGATAACGATTAATGTCTGCGTGCTCACCATCGCATGTGTTTTGCACGTGTTTCCTTACCACTTTTGTTGTTTCCGTAGCTCACACACAGCAGATTGGGGTGATAACTAGTGTATAGTCGGCTTAACCGATTCGTGGACGCCTACCGTAACATTCAGACCATCTAGTAAATGACTTCCGTTGAATCGACAGACTTCATTTGAACCCCTCTCAAGAAATTGTATTATCAGAAATCTCACAGAATAACAGTTATGTGTTAACAAGAAAACTTATAATAGGTAAACGAATTTCAGGAAGATGGACGCTTCGTCAGTTGAGGCAATCCGACGCTATCGTGCCGCTTCAGAGCGGAACTAACCAGTTCGACTCTCAGAGAGTAGGTTCCACGCACGATTGTTTCTGTATACACGGAAATCAGACTGATGAACATGGTTATGCAACTACCACATTGATTGAAACCACAGTCATCCGGGAGCCGCAGAAGGGAAATGGTCCCCGGCACTCACAGTTCTGAGTTCTCGCTAGATCAATCTCACCATAAGAAAAACAATGCAATGGTCGGTATATGTATGTTACTTGAGTTGCACACTTTTCATTAAACCTTCTCGAACTATGTGTTTACCATGTTTTACGTGACTTTTACGTGAATGTCAATGCCACACTAGCGGTGTTTTGTTGTCGGTCCTTGTCCCTGTCACTCGTTCAATGTCTAACCTCCCTCAGGGCAAAACTGGATTCGGAATGCCTCGCAACACGCAGACATCCGTCGAGTTCTCCGACGACGGCAAGCGGTGGAACATTGAACAGTTGAAAGCTAGCGACTCGATAGTACGACTTCAATCCGGAACCAACCAATACGAAAGCCAGAAGGTTTGCTCAAAATGTCCTGTTTTAAATGTTTCCGATCGATGAATGTTTGTGAAAGTAGGTTTGTGTAAAGAAAGATCTCCTAAGCTCATCACTCTGCGGATTTATCGTAACTTTGCGCTACTATCAAGCGCACATAATCGTTCTTTTCTGCCCTTTCAAACGAACCCTCGTAGTACTGATGCTTGACTGAGGAAATCAAATTCAGCCGATAACTATTCTCAAACAAACGTGCAAAATCGTAGTTACATATAGCAATGTGTAGCGTGTGCACTGTACATTGAGGTTTTTCAAAAACGGAGACCCATCAATGAAGATGATTATCGTGAAGTTGTTCAGCACCAGTTTTCCATTATCCAACTCTCAATAAGTAAAACGGAAGTCTAAAGCCGGCTTTTGACCGCCATTCACGCTTGTTCTCCATTTGTGCCCGATCTAGCCCACTGCATTCTAACGTTTTTTACACTTTCTCAAGATTTGGCGCAGATTTGCGGATTTCGTTTTTCGTCCTGAGCAAACGACGCGCAGTCGACGTGGGTACACAATAATATTCGAGAGACAGATACCGTGCCATCAGTCTCCCCTTTCTCTCGAACGTCAACAAAGAAAAAGTATACCCCGCAACCTGGTGATTGATAGCTCAAAACTGCCACTTAGTCCGATTTATATGCTGGAAATCGAAGTAACCAAAAAGAACGCATCATAGGTCGAGAATGTGCAATGAAAAGGTGTATCATCTCAGATTTGTACTTAATTTATAGTCCACGTTGATCAGAATGGATTTTCTGAAAAAAATTCTGCACGCATAAAGATGGAGTTTGTGTGTTGATAGCTACTATGGTATACAGCCGTAGCAGAGTGATAAAAGAAGTTCGCTCGGTCTGACGAACGATTCGCAGATTATCTGGGCAATGCCAGGTTAACACCTTAGTTTTTTAACCCTCGGTGATCTCGAAACCATCTAAGTTGAGCCATCTAATACGTATTTTGATCCTTTTGTATGGTTCCGTGTATCCCACGCCGGTCTGTCATTATAAATCCTACCTAAATCTCTGCTTTCGACGTCCTCGTAGCATCTTTGACACACCCTACTTAGTTAAAATCAGCCAGTTTTTAAAACATCTCCATAATGTGGTATTCAAACCCAGCAACGAAAGTTTGGTTGTTCAGAACCATTATACTAATGGACAACTGGGTTGGCGGAAACTTTATATGGTCCACATTATGAAAGTAATCTTCAGATGTCTCGTGAGCAACTCTCACGAGGTGTCTCATGAGTTTCACGTTAAAGTTCTATATACTGAGAATATTTTTTACAGATTAGATCTTAAAGATTTTGTCACTCTATGTCTGTTCTCCAGCAAACATCGATATGTTCTATGAAGTTGTATGTAAATGTATGCTTACAGGGAATGACCGGATTCGGAACTCCCCGTGACGTGAAAGGAAAGCATCTGAAGCGAATCTGGGAGCTCGAGTTCCCCGAGGAAGCCATTCCCGACCAGCTCCCTGTCAACCAGCAGTAGCTCTCCAGTCGTGTCTTCATCTGACTTGCGTCTCGCGTCCCTAGTATCCCATCTATGTGCCAACTACATAATAAACATAGCACCCAGCTGACTTGTAGTTGTCCTCATTGTCTCCGTTCTGTCTATCTCATGTCTGTGCTCTAGTCATCTTTTGTCTTCTAGTCGTCGATGAGAGCTACTCATTTCCTATGTATCATGTTTGTGTTTCGTGCAAGCCTCCATACGAGTAAAGCAATAAAAACGTATTCGAAACAAAAGCGGATAATTGCAAATTATACTGTTACTGTTTTTACTCAATACTGTTCTTCAGCACATTTTGCAGCTACAAATAGGAACTAGACATTTACATACTTCAAACTTCATTTCTTCAGATATTTTAGTATGCGAGAATATCGCCCGCTCCGAAGAGGGGCTTCCAAAAATAATGGTCCTATTTGAACCAGACACCCCCGGGAAGTGCCGGTTCGGTCAGTTACTCCTTCTCATTAGGAACCGAATGGGGGAGGTTCGACTTGTGTCGATGTTGATTGTTGACTTCACATTCTGGGACTCTTTGTCCGTTGCAGTTTCAGTCGGTTCTCAGGTGTACGCCATCTTCGGCTTTCCTGCCATCTAGCTCGCATTCATTCCGCCAGACGCCCCGGTGCGCCGTATCTAGTATGGGAAACGCAAATGCGTGCAACCAGCCGGCCAAATGAATACGATTTTGAGAGTGCAGCGTCCTCGCCAGAGCTATGGGCGCGCTGAGTAAATTTGTTCATTAAAACAGCGTATTTTGAGAATTACTCGTGATTTTCTTGGACAATATCAGCAACAGGCATGCAATTTATTTTCTTTGATGGAAGTACTGAATATTATATTCATTAACAACGTGTGCTTTTAGAGTCCAATTTGTTTTGGTGCAATATTGGAAGCTCTGCAATAGATCGAGATCAAACTACTACTAGCTTCAGAGAAACTCATTTACAATGAATACATGTTCATTGTAAATGAGTTTCTCTGAAGCATGACATTCCTACAATTCTACCACGTTTCTACGGAAATGCAGTGTACCTCTCTCTAGTACAATGATCACTGCACATAAGAAGTAGCCTGGGTAGAAAACGTAGAAGGTAGTAGGTTAATGGAAGAGAGAAACTATTCTTCCCGCCAACATTGATTAACTTTCTGTCCGATCCGAGAGAACAGAAGGTGAGTCGGTCAGATGCGCAGATTATCTTATATTACTTGTGACGTCATATCAACTTCCATCATCGATGCCGCCGCCTTTTATAGCTAGTTATTTAGCGGTTCGACGCAAATGTCCCTAATTGGGCCAATTCACTGGAGAACCAGGTCCTTCCCGAACCGAATCGCGAACCAGTCACTGGAGAACCGAACCGAACCGACCGAACCAACTTTTGAACCGACCGGTTCTCCAGTGAATGCTTCGAACCGAACCGGGATAGAGTCATTTTACCTTGTTTACGACTTGCTTGTTCAACTCATGATAAATGTCGGTTCGGTTCGAAGCATTCACTGGAGAACCGGTCGGTTTAAAAGTCGGTTCGGTTCAGTTGGTTCGGTTCTCCAGTGACCGGTTCGCGGTTTGGTTCGGCAAGGACCCGGTTCTCCAGTGAATTCGCCCCCTAATTGAGTGTGGTAGATGTGACACACTTTTATACTATGTTCCCGCCGATTCGGTTTCGCAAAAATTATGATCCTGCACGATATCGATTGTGAACACGAAAGAAATTTGTAGTTACGATAGATTTATTCATAACAGACAACAAATGTGAGAAACTGAACAACGGACTAAGGAAAAACGAGGAGAAGGAGAAGCAATATACATACATTCATAGTGCATTGATTAATGATCAAGAAGAACGAGGATAGATACAGTCGCACTCTTATAGAGACACGAAATAAACTATTAGATGAATACATGAAGAAGCAAGCATCTTGATTACATAGACGTCGGCGCGAATTCTATTCGTCAAGCATGCTTCTGTCTCTGGGCGGAGGAACAGGTCTGTCTTCTTCATCCCCTCCTCCGTTCTTGTCCTTACGCGGAGCATCAGTAACCACAACGGAAAGCTTACGAATTTCAGACGTCAGCTTCTATAAAACAGTCACAGTAAATTCGAAATAGACAGTCGATATTATTATCATATGACTCGCCCACTTTTACAATCGAAAACCACTGGATATAAGGTAAAACCCTGCCTCTGAAAGACAATTAAAACGAGCAATAAGCTGTCCAATATATCTAATCTAAAGAAAAGTTGTTATTAAATAAAGGCTTCCGTCATTTCTCCCGTTTTTCACAAATGTGTATTCAAAGTACTCATACTGATAACAGTTTACCTCAATGCTACCAGCGTATCTGGCGAGAGTGGAAACAATTGAAGAATGCGACACCACCGCCTCATTGACCATAGCGCTGATTTGATGAGACACACAGAGAAACTGTTCCCAGTTGGACATGGACAAAGTGGCCAAACGAGCACCATCGATAGCCTAAAAACCGGACGTCTTCGCAGATAAAACCTGACAATGTCCGTTTCAGAAAGAATAAGCAAGCAGTCATTGGCAGTAGGGGAGGGCAGGAACTGCTTCACAAACCAAAAGTAAAAGAGGGCTCAGCACCGCATGAGCATTTTTATCTGCGACGAGAAGAAATTTTTTTTATCGAATTTTCATTATATTCGTTCAAAATTGACTGTTTTCGTTTTCCAAAGGAGAGGGGGGTCGTATTCGACGCCAAACCATGTTCTGCCCTCATCAAATTGTCATCGAAAAACGGGATTTTTAGATGAACATTCCGAAGTTACAGTCGAGTGTCAACCAGTTAAGTGGTAGGACATAGCTAAACGATCAATTGTGTTTTGCATCTTCCTTTCAACGCTAACACTATCGTAGTGAACTAAACACGACAAACCTCCAGCATATCGCGACCAACTTTTTCAGCATGTACAAACTCGTTTCCCAGCAGAGTCCCGCCACTGACGCTACCAGACAACTTGGCAGTAAGAGCAGAGAAGAGCTGCGCACTGCATTGACCGAGCTGCAATTAGTCGTGAACTGTTAAAACCCAATAAAACTAATTGGAATACAGACTTTCAAAGCCAGTGTCGTATAAGGAAGAAAATGACTGTTGGAGATCTAATAAGATTAGAAAACATACCTTCAGGGCCAGATAGGGCGTAGTCTCATGCTTGGCGTGATCTCCATACAGCACACAGCCACCACACAACAAATTACGTTCAGTCTGAAGTGTATTAGTATGAAAAATTAATGAAAACGATGTGCACATAGAGGGAAAAACCACCAGAGATTGAGTTCTTTCAATTCCTACGGCCTACGGGGACTCCTATACTGCATATATTTGGAATATTCAGCCCATTTTTAATATAGGAGAAGTTTCGAAGAGGTTTAATATATATCTGGAATATGAGCGTGCACGTGCTCTTACAACATGCATTTGAGAATATTTTGTTTTGGTGAGAAATAAACAGTTCATAGGTTAAACTGCGTACTGTAAGAGTACACGTCAAAATAATAAAGATCATATTTATGCGTGACAACGTAACAAGAGAATTTGTGAGAGAAGTAATATTCTTCTATCAATAGTAACCTCTTCGAAATTGATAACAGACACGGTTCCATCTTCGGAAACTTTGACCAAGTGGGGCGACGCGCAGGTGACACAGAGAATGCTACGACGTTCAGCCACGGCATAACCGCACTCACAGCATCGAATATCCTATGAAAAACAGTGGTTCAATATTATACGAAATTTAAACATGAATAATAAGGTGGAGCAACTTTGTTGTCCGATTTTTTTTGTAAGATCATGTGGGAAACCAGCCACACCAATCACCAATGAAAATTCTCCAAGAGCAATGGAATCTCGTGTTCTCGTTTGAGCCCTTTCACAGTTAGTACCACATTTGAATAACACCAGCAGGAGTGTTGGTACCTTTGTTAATCGAAACACTGTAGAAATATTCAATTTTGAAGCAAAGAAGAATCTCAATACAGTCTCTCACGAGTTAAAAACAATATGTTTTCAAGTTTATAAACGCAAGCGTTTCTATAACTGACAGAAACCTTTGACTGTGTCTTCTTAGTTTCCAGTTCAATCTCTGCCACCCGCAGCTTTTGGGCGAGCGTTTCAACTTGATGCACAACATCTTCCTTTTCCTTCTGGATATCAGCATTGCTCGCGGTCAATTCCTCCAGACGATATTGAGTTTCTGAAAGACACTCTAATCCATCCAAGCCATGGCTTTGATAGAATATATGCTATTAAAAAAACGCACCTACACTAACGCCATACACAATCGCAAATATTCGATTGAAAGATTATTAGATATTAGATCTGAAGCCATCCTCTTACGTGTATCAGATTTCACACCTATGAGGCAATGAGGCTTGCCTATTACTCAAGAGGGAAACCTGCTACAGAACGGACTGCCAGCTGCACGCAAACGAATGAGGTTGGATGTATAATTACAAGCGAACCTACCAGATTGTTTTACGGAAAAATCCTGCTGCATTGCATAGAAGCGGTGCAAGTTTTCTATAAAAGAAACATTATTGAAACAACCATATTAAACACACACTTATCAGCCACCAGCTGGTAAGACATTCGAATCTCGGCTCAAGTTGGAAACTGTAAAAAAACACTAATAAAAACTGTAATAATTCACTATTTCACTACAGTACATACCAAAAATGTGAAGTACGTATATACATAGATTTGGAAAGGAAACATAACAAACCGAGCAGCTGAAAATTCAACTTGGGAGATTTGAATGTACCGTCCACATTGCAAACAGGGCAACGCCTGAAAAGCACAATTACGCATAAAACTGCAGCATATCGACGTAATGGTTTGTTAATACCGAAGAGTATTAAAATCACAGGCATGAGGAGTAGCAAAACAACCTAACTTAATTTATATATACATATATATATATTCAAACTAAAAACATACGTGATATTCTGATTAGTGCAGACGTAGCAGATGGAGTGTCCACACGAACCGACACAAGGAGAGCGATCGGTTGCATCTTTAAACCGTTTGTATTACGTAAAAGGGGAAAATTGTACAATAAATAGCATCCCTCCGGCCTCTAGCGATCAGCGAATGTACTTCAATAAAATTCTACCATCACACCCAACCGTCCTTAATGGTACAACCTTATGATATAGAATACAAGATTCTTCAACCCATTTTTGTATGGGGGAGGATGCAATTGTTCGACAGTCCTCAAACATAGATATGTAGCCTACTCTAGTTTTATTCTTAGCATCAGATCAGTTTCACGAAATGAAAATGAACCAAATGGGTAATTGCGCAAACTAACTGAAGTCTTGTGCACAAACACGGCACGCGGCAGTTGGATCTGTAGACATCCGAGCGAAGCTAGCTGAGCTGAAAAAATCCAATCAGTTGAACGGAACTCAGCATATTTTCAAATCTGCATCATAGAGTAGAAATTAAGATTATATCCTCAGTGATCACTGAAAGAAAAGTTGCATCCATGCTTGCAGAACAGGGACCTACTAATTACCGCACCTACCGCACCGCTGAAATACCGCACCGCTAAGACAATGGGGGCCCAGTCGCCGCCCAGTCTGGGCCCAGTCGCCGCCCACATGTGGCCCAGTAGCGGCCAGTCAGCGCGTTAGTAGGCCCAGAGTGGGCGGCGAATGGGCCTAGACTGGGCGGCGACTGGGCCCAGACTGGGCGGCGACTGGGCCAAAAAAGTATAAAAAACTTCCCTGGGCTCAGAAAAACGAAAATAATGAAAGGGTTTGATCCCGTTGAAGCAGGTACTAAAATAGTTGATTAATATCATTCATTCATACAACAAAACATCAACAACAACGATATCCGAAAAGATATCAAAAATGTTCATTTCAACTTCAAACTAAACAATTGATTATAAACTACTTCGGTATTCAAGATCTATCTAAACTATACTGAAAGTTAAATGAGTAGTCACGTGAAGTTTGTATTCTAATGAGGTATTCTAATCATGGACTTGGTCATTGCATGTTTCTCAATTCTGCTGTGTTTGACATGTTTCACGTGAATATGCAATTGACTAACAGTGTTACAAACTCGAAAACCTACTTAATTTTCGGATTTGCAGACATGACCGAACGATCAAATGCCGCGGATTCCCATGAACAGCCTACTTTTCGTGAAATAGTGATTCTACTGGCATACAGTCCTAGTTCTGACATATAATGGGCCAATTTTTTATCTAACCAGGTTTTCAGGTAGATTGACCGTTTTTTCAGTACTTGAGTGGGGAACCTTGTGACCTGGAAACGGAATCCGGTTAGCCTCAAAAGTAAGAGTAAAGATAAATTTTCGGCTCGAATAAGAGGGTAACCTATTTTTGATTTCGGGAAAAAAAGGTTACCAAAAGACCTAAAAACCCGGTTTGATATTGAATTCACCATATGGTGGTCAATTACAGCACATTACGGTAGAAATACAAAAACATCATGAGAAACTAACGAATGACCACGATACTATCACTTCCGTGGAATGAAGTAATAACCAGCATAGGCCTCTTCAGTGGTTTCGCTCCTTTCTCCTGCACATCAAAGTTCCCACAAGTTCGGCTCTGAAATAAGTTTTCTGTGGGTAAGAAATGGCTGAATTTATTCGAATTCGTCATTCAGCACACACCCATTCTACATCTGAGAGTGAGGAGTTGCGGTGAACATGCCGCGATCGTATCGATGAACGATCTATGGTTGAAGTCGGGTGAACGTAGTTAGGTTGATTTGCATATACACCAATTTGCAACTTGAAAACAGGCATTGTTTTGTGCCGTTTACGTGTTTACGAAGAACTTTTTTCTCGCGTTGGGTGCAACAACTGGTCCACAGCTCAGAAACTACTTAAATTACCTTAGAAATGAGAGCCGGGTCTAAATTATTCACTGTTAGAGATTGTAGAGAATCATATTTCGCTTTAATCATCACAATTTTCAGACATTACGCGAATACGTCAAAATAAATCAGCAGAGTTAATTTGTGAACATAATGAACGGTATTTCTATACTTTACAAAAAAGGGTTTTATTTTTAAACCAATTTTACTAGCTAATTCTATGATGAAACAGTATGAAACAGTATTGCAAAATATTCCTGAACTGTACTCCAAATCCTAGTATAATGTTGAAAGAACAGATACGAGTGAATCAGGAAGCGTTTACTGACTGCCTCCTAGAAACATAGTAGTAGGTGTTAATCTTCCTCTAATTCCTGAACGCACCTGTAGAACATCCCAGAGGTCATTGGCCCAGAGGCCCAGAGGTCAGAGGCACAGAGGTCATTCTCCGTCATTGGATGAATTCATTGAAAACTCTCTGAAAATTAAAATTTGGAACGATGAAAATGTACCAAACAATGATCCAAAATGTAAATAGCCAAATCAGTTTCCCAGTTTACAAAATTTTTCATGTTATTTGAAACGAATAAATTTGTGATATGGATCGTTTGCAAATGAATCCCGGAATGATTCACAGAGTACTGAAAAATAACAGAGCACACTTGAGTCAAAAAACTAACATTTGGGAAATAAGGCTAAAAATGACGTAATGAGCTTGAACTGATTTGATGAGAACATTACGTTGGCCAAAAACACTTCGAAATATTCCATAACAAAAGTATATTACAAAAAAAAATGATATAAAATAACTATAAACAAGAAAAACGAACTGAAAATATAAGTTGAAAATTTGAGTTTTGATTTCGAGAGGTGCGTCGCGGTCGACCGCGACGCAGCTTTGGAATGGATGAGCCATCCCCATTAGCGGGCAGGTGGGCGGCGACTGGGCCGGAACTCGCGGCTAGTGGGCCGACCCACCCGAGTGGGCGGCAACTGGGCCCCCATTGTCTGAGCGCGATTCGAAAATACCGCACCGTACCGCACCAGCGCAAATTTGCGTATTTTTCAAAAATTCCAAAATCTCCAATTTTGCAAGCAGTTGTTCCTAAAGCAGAAATCCTAATCTTTCATCACTTGAAAACAAACATAGTGATCTCGAGAAAACGTTCTTTCAAACTTTCCCACTAGAAGACCATACTCTTATACGCTTTCCGTATTGCATTTTTCTTTTCTGTTGGGTAACCCTCATGTCACTTTCATGAGTTATCGAATGTATAGAAGAAGCTGTTCATCATTTCAAAAGAAAAGTACTGAGGAGTACCCATGATGATGGCTTTTTCTCCACTACTCAAAACTATGTCATGAACCTCAGATTTACCGTAACTAATGAACGCCGGCCTCACCTGACTCGAGTGTGCTTTTTATTTCTAGTTTCTAGAACCGTTTTTCACAGCCATTTTTGTAACGCTTCCATCAGTACAAATATATATTATATGTGAATAATACGAGACAGGATGGAACAATACGTGACCTCGCATTTAGTAACTTAACGGTGATTGATTCTAAACGTGAAAATATGTTTTCTTCTATCTGTGTTCATGAGAGCTGGATCACTGCATCGACAGACAGTTTGCTCCTAACGAAGTCCTAGCTTCTACGACAACAGTTTTGAGAGATCCGAACTGGCTAACTCTGTAATGATCAACTACTTTGCTGTTGGTCCGACATATTAAATACCGGGCTTGTTTTTTGTTGTTTCAAGAATACCCAAATTATCGTTATTATCGATGAACCTTTTTGGAAACAGTCGGAAAATATCTTAGATGCAGGCTTCGACGAATATAGTGACCAATTTGCAGTTGAGTATAGAAAACATTACGCTTAACTTAACTCTTACCAGCGTTTGATATTTTGATCCCTTGCAGGAGTACCATAATACGGTTCTCGTTTATTCATTGGCAATGGTTGTCAATTTTAGGCAGAAAACGAAATCCTCTAAATATTTCAGGTTTGAATAGCTCATATATTTAGAAGAGCTGAAAGGATCTCTAGACAAATGAACTGACTGAAAACTATTTTTCGAAACACAATTCAGAATATTTCCACTATTCCTGCAGAAAAAGGAAGTAAACTAATTGTGTTCGGTCATTAAACATCATGTTCAGACTTGCTGTATCTAAAGTGATGAAAAGGATAGGATTTCTGCTTTAGAAACTATTTTATAATTGCAAAATTGGAGATTTTGGAATTTTTGAAAAAATACGCAAATTTGCGCTGGTGCGGTACGGTGCGGTATTTTCAAATCGCGGTGCGGTATTTCACCCGGTGCGGTAGGTGCGGTAATTAGTAGGTCCCTGCAGAACAGAGACGCAAATAAGTGGTTTTGGGGGAGGTAGTGGGTGATATTGCACGGTACCCAGGAGTCATTCAGGGAACATTGACTTTTTTTAGGAAGTTGTAGTTTGACCCCCCCCCCCCACCGGGGGGTGATAATTCAATTTATCACTTGCAATACAAAAGTTTGAGGGTGGGGGGTAAAAAGTAAACATTTCCGGTATTGAAGTTCAGCCCCCCACTCGTTGAAGTTTGACCCCCACTATTGAAGTTCTACCCCCCGCCGACCCAGGTGGGGGGGGGGGGGGGGGGGGTAAATAGTAAATGTCGAAGTTGATTTTTGACCCCCCCCCCTCTCCTAGATTTTCAGGTTTTAGCTTGGGTGGGGGGTTGAAGTGCTACGGGGGGGGACTCAACTAAAGTGGGAGGCGATACTTCAATTTTCCCGTCATTCAAAATGGAAATTCACTAAAGTAAAAGTCTTTTGATTGAATTCAATTATGTGCATTTTCAACTATCCCATATCGCACGCACGCACACTGTGATGTGACGTCTGTAGCTATTCCATAATTCTGACGCCCAATATTCGGCGAAATCCCCAAAATCACAGATAAACCATTAACAAAAATATTATGATATATAATTAATCAAAATAAATCAGCTAGCTGCAATCAAGCGAAGCGGGGATGAGGTCACGCGCTCGCTTCACCGAGATCAGGCGGCAAAATTCAAAATTTGGCGGGTGTTGTATGATTACGGTATTTATCGATCGAGCGCGCTTTTTCAGACAGATTTTTAACCGCTATTCTTTAATTGATTAAAATTCAATAGAATTAGGTACTCAGGTGAAAGTTGAAGCATAAAATAGGCTATATACAGGGAAATATGGGGAAATCGCGATGGCTAGATTAGAACGAAATTAGGCTTGTCGACACCTATTTTAGGCCCAATAGTAGGTTTGATCGTTGTATGTGTAATATCCGTCGAATAAAAAAAGATACCTACCTAATTGAGGTCAAGATATGTGTGTAGCTAGGTGTCACGTCGCTTAGTACTACTGCGCTAGAACGACAACCGCATGCAGAGATAGAGTCTGACAAGTTAAGTTCAAAGAAGGAAAGAAATTGAGGCGAAAATCATGTTGTGAATCTCATAAACACAGAGCATCGTGCATCGCAGTTGGGTGGGTGCTCTGGAGTGATGTAGAGTACGGTGATATTAGGGTCATAGACATTCGTGCGGGTGCTCCGCGGAACCGCAAGCTAAATGTTTGGCAGAAAATAAGTTGCGGCTCTTCCGCGGAGCGCGAAAAAAACGACCGCTAGTTTGTCTGAGGTCCTACCTACCAGGGAACTTCCATTTTGTGACGAGATTTGATGTTCGCAATGATTCCGACATAATAGTATACATCAAATTGTATACATTTATTAAATTGATAAAAGCTCGGCAAAATAGAATTATATCACAGTTTGTCCAAAAACGGAGAAAGAAAACGAACGAAAAAGTCAGGCACCATGAGCTATTCCAGGGAACATAACAAAAGCATGTCAATTACACTGGAATACAACGATAAGGCAATTATGAATGAATGAGCAATAAAACGTATGAAATATTATTTAAAAAAACATATACTCATTTCTGTACAATAAACTATATGAAAACATGTCAATAGGATAACTATGGAAAGACCTTTACATGTAGTAAACAACCATATTTACAGAAACAGTGGAATTTTCTTCAATTCCCTTTTATCGACAGCCTTGGGTGAGAACTTGGGCACATAGGCTACACACACGAACTTTCTTCTCTTCACGAAACTTGATGATGGGCATGGAGACAGCTGAGCAGGATGAACATACCACTCGTCCGCAATGTCTGAAAGCATTTAGACTTAAGATGATTATGGTATCAAACATCAAGTGGTAGACAAGAATTACAGGAACACAGTATTACCTGCAGTGATGCTTTCGTTGGGTAATGGAGAACTTTGCACCACAGTCACAAGAATCTGCTTCCGACCAACGCGGCTCACATTCCAATGTTTCTAGAATATAAAATTGTTTAGGTGTGCAATAGCCAACAATTACATATCGGTTAACCCGGCCGTAGAAGACACTCGCTTACCTCAATCGTCTGGCAAATTCCAAACCTCAATTGGCAATGTCTCTGAAAGCAGTTATTACATTCAACTGCTCACTGTTAAAATCCAGTAATAAGTTTGAACTAGAAATTTGCCGCATCTCACCCAACAATCCGTACAGAAGTTGCTTTGTGGGAGTCTCATAGGTGAACAGAGTGATTCCGTCGTTATTCCTAGCTCCCATAGAAGCTCCATGCCGTAGAAGAGTGCGACAAACCTCTGCATTCCCAGACGTATATGCAATTATCAGTGCTGGAAAAGATACAAGGCTCAAACGATTGTGTAGGGTAGGCTGTTCGGCATGCACGTATCATATTGATGAGAACATGGAAACAAGTACAGAAGAAAAATTAGTTTTCTCCTTACACTGATATAAGACTCATTCAACACCCGAATCTCCTGACTGATATTGAGCACGACCTTACCTGTTTGCTGTCAGATCAAACAGTACCAGCGCAATCCATATAATTTCTACGAGAATGCAATAATACTATCAAGCCTAAAACGAAACGTTACCTACGATATTCTACCTTACAAGGCTCCATTTGCAATCGTTTTTCTACTCACCCGTATTGCCAATACAGTCTCGGGCCTCCACAAAAGCGGCCATTTCCTTGTCGCTGAGTTGACGTGCCGCAGTCGATAGTAACATGTCACACTGTTTCACTGCACTACTACCCTTCTCCATTTTATCTGTTGTCAGGGAAGCACAGATGTGAAGCACGGAGAGCCCTCTGCAAATACAGCCAAACATTTGAACAAAACAAACACCCACCCACTAAAAATAAACAAGTTTACTCACTTTTTGTTTACTGCCCGAATGTCCAAATCGTGTTCCAGCAACAGCTTGGCACAAGTGGAACTCCCACAACGCACTGCTGACAGCAAGGCTGAAAATATGCAAGTATGCACTTGCATTGCTTTTTCATATTACACATACACAGCATTATCAAGATTTCGCAATGTGAATTTCTTCACTGAATGAAAACTCACCGGTATCCCCTCTTTCGTCGGGTATGTTGAGACTTGCGCCATTCTCCAGTAGAATGGTCAACAAATCAGATCGACGGGCGGCACAGGCCTCGTGAAGCGGGGTGTTGCCATCAGAAGACCTCGCATCCACAACACAACCAGCCAGGATCTGATAATAACCATTGAGTGAAGCCAATTAAAAATGAGTATATTATGATCATGGGCAGGGGATGGGGCTAGAGCAAACAACTAACTAGATTTCGCATAATAAGCTCGTTCTCGGCAGAAACAGCCAGATGTAGTGCCGTTTTGCGTGTGGTGTCCTGCGTGGTTCGGGTGGGATCGGTATGTGTGCTTAGAAGGAAGAGAACACTCTCCAAGTCATTCGAGCGAACCGCCACGTGGAGAAGATTTTCTCCTGCAAATTGCTAATATCCATTTAGAACTAATTGGTGAAAGCTGACGTAAACAAAAGAACAAAAGAACTACACATGGGAGTATGAAATTTCGTAGAAATCTGTCAAGCTGCGTGCGAAGCTACTCTTCTACGATGCAGCTCTGAGCGTCGAACTGTTCGAAATAACTATTTACGTCCGACGATATCACGCTACAATGATGTTTTTTTTAAAAATCAAATACACACATTTTCCATTAACAATTGTTCCCCGCTCCGCTCAGAAACCGTGTTATGAACTATATTATGATAAACAAAGATCAGATTACAGCTGGTAGACGCGTGACATCACCCACCATTCCCATTGGTTTGAAGGGCAGCATGCGGAAGGCGCGTCACAATCTGGGCAGCAGCCTAAATAGAGAATCAATAAATCATTGGCAGTGAAGTATAGATTTTGATTGTTGTTATTCCTTAGAATTCCGAATCGTACACAATGCGAAATCTAGACAAATTAACCGCAAACTTTGGCAGGACAGCGCTAAATAGGGAGGCTCGTATTAATTATGAATTCGGCAGCCACCTAAAGGAGAAATGTGTGCAGAACGTATGGTGCATGGAACGAACCTTGTGATCTCGTCTAGCGATCGCTAGAGAAAGCGGTGTCTGTCCAACCTTATCCCTTGTACTAATGAAAGAAACATCTTTTGCAGATAGGAGGATCGCGAGCACGTCATGATTGCCCTCTCGTATTGCCAAATGACAGGCAGTACGACCATCCGAGTCCTGTCAATAAATCGATCATCAGAACCGACGATAGACCATGCTATTCTTCACGTTTGTTCTCAAATAATATTCTATCGAATTATTCCAGTCGAATACAATCAAGAGTACATGATTTACGAAAACTACACCAAAGGCTGACCTGTTTGGTCAATGAAGCACCATTATTAACCAGAGCGGAGACAGCTTCGGTTAGACCCCACGTCACAGCTGTATGTAAGGCTGATTGTTGATCATCGTCTTTGGGGTTGTTATATCGTCGCATTGCGCTCACATCACATCCACTGAAAAAAATAGGCTGCACCTATTCTCAACTAAGCGTGCCTCTAAGCACTCAGAACAAGTGAAGTCCAGAAAATAGAGCAAACTAGGGGAACCTAGAAAAAAAACGTTTCAGTAGTCGAACTCGCTGGTTAATGAGTGCAACACTTCGAAACGGAACATAATCAACAGGCCGTACAGAGAAAAAACACACAAACCTCTCGATCAGGAAAACAACAGCTGATTCATTTCGCTGATCCAGCATGTAGTGCAAAAGTGTTTGCTCACAATCCTCACAACATGTCCACGACTCCAAATCACAACCGAACGATACTAGTAATGCAGCACACTTGAGGTGACCTTAACGTTATCACATACATAGTTCTGAGCGAAAAGATGGTCAAAACTGAGAACCAACTGCTACTTCAATCAGTTTGCTCGTTTGCTAACGTAAGTAAACGCAAGATGCAGAGGCGGGTTCTTATTCTACACAAAATCTGGCAGGAAAAGGAAACTCTTAGCAGTTCAGCTTACCCACCTTTAGCTAAAGCACACTCTAGAACACCGAATCCGCGCCCACAATCACTTCTTTCGTTCAGATTCACGCCCGCACCACAGAGCTCTTTAACGGCACCACACATTCCATTCGTCAGGGCTATTTCCAAACATGAGCGGCCGGTGGCGTCTCTAAAGACAAAGAGACTCTGAACTCTATGGATCTATACATATAAGTGACTACAACGCTTCTGAAAAGCTGTTTTTTTTTCCGCAGGACCAACATGGGAACTCAGGCTGTACCAAGTTGTCCTGCTATGACCATGTGAATAGACCGACTGCTACGCCAAGACGGATGCAGAAAACTGACTCTTACGCTCTTCGAGGAGTAAAAATATCAGTAATCAACGAAACGATTGGTACTCAGAACAAGCGTCGTTGCAAAACAGTAAATTACTCTTTATACAGCGTGGCTGTCATATATATTGAGTTTTCCCCTCGTCGTCTGACGTCTCTTCAGGGTCCACTATATCTCTAGATTTGTTGCAATACAGTTTCGACCAAGCGCGAATTTGTAATTAACAGCCTATGGTCTGAGTAATAACATAGGACCCAGTGCTCAAAAAAAACTGGCTCTGTACCAAATGTGTTCGGTGCCATGCAATAGCAACACCCACAACACAACATTGGTACTCAAACTAGAGCGCTAATAATCCATACCTGTCGCTGTGTTTGGCTTTATGCATCAATAGGAAAACGGCTGCTCGGTCCTCACACTTTTTCAACGATGATAGAAGTAAAGACTCCCCTAATTCGTTGGTTTCGTTCACATCCGCCCCTCCTGAAGACAAATAGTTTAAGTTCATTGTATGAATGTCGTCAACTGTTAATATTAATACATGGGTGGTATGAGCGGCGATAAAACCTGAGTTGTAGCTTGATCTCGTAACACGCCATAACATACGAGTATCGGTCGAAAACAAACGAGATAAAACTACAAACACAGCGGAAGAGGCTCATATACACCGTATATAGGCTTGCTTAACAAAGCGCGAAACCTATATGTTATGATATTGATTGAAAACAAAACATCCCGCGAGACATGTGTCTTACCACGAATCAAAACTTCAGCTGCCCCCAGATTATCCAACTCTATCGCCAACTGCAGGGCTGATCTACCCTCCTTATCGCATCGTGTCCAATCTATTCCTGAAAAGGATTCCCTAAAACTCTATGTAGAAGAAACTGAATGCGCAAAGTGCGACACGAAAATATGAAAATATAACGAAAATTATTGTTAATCGTTTGATATGAACACATTTTAAAACAGCTCAGACTCTTTGCCGCAACCTCCTACAATGATAGATGGACGAATTCTTCAATAACGAACGATTCGTACTTAATCTAGTTCACTTCTACACTACTTCTTAATTAAAGCCTATATCTGTGCATCACCTACCCTCAGCTGTCTTCACAATGTGTTCGAGCAGTGGCGATCCGATGCGAACCGCCAGGTGGAACACTGTATTGCCATCAACGTCCCTCAGATTGATATCCACGTCCTTTCTTTTGCTCAACAAAATGTTCAAACATGATTCTTCTCTACCGCTGTCCAGTAGCAGGAGACGATGAATCAAAGGAACACCCTGAACGTAACCAGCAATAAAACAGCGGATGAGATATATCATAATTATGTTAAGAGTATAAAACGACATTTCATTATGAAAACATACGCAAGAAATTTGAATTGTACTTTGATTACGTTCAACTCTCCCCCGTGTTCTGGATTGGTGATTTGAAGTTATCCTCGACGAAGAGATAAACGAGTAAAATGAATACCTCAGTTAATACTGGTTCGCCTAAATGAACAGGTCTGCTTCAATTCCCAAAATGACCCGGCAGCTCACAAAAAAAGTTAGGCAAGAGATACCGGAGAATATAAATACGCAGCGTTTCGATTCCCAAACATGAACATAGCCCAATCCCACTTACCTTAGAATTCACAACATCGACTGCAGGAGAATAATCGAGTAAAAACGAAAATGCTTCGCTATTTTCGGATATTAGATGTATGATTGGATCTGAAAATGTTCCACTTCCAGCTCTGTATTTCAGAAGAAAACACACTGTAAATTTGATAACATATTCAGGTCTTCGAGGTGTCTAATGTTTTGAAAATGAGAAAAACATGATTTACGATACCCTAGAAAATACACGCTCGTGGTGGCGAATAGTCATCGATCGAGCTCATAGTGGAAGAAAATACAAAGAATGTACAAGAACGAAGAAAGATTTCGAGAATTGAGTGATGCAGGCTAGCAGCTGGCAGCAAGTCCATTCTACTTCTGCTGATCTAGTGAATATCACAGCAACAACTACTAATCGTTGATAACGAAATATAGTCATACCTCCTTCAACGCAATGCTCAACATTAGCACCAGCTTCGATCAATTGACGAGCAATCGGGAGGTCATGACGAGTGAGAAGACAGTGCACCAGTGCTGATTTCCCCTCTCTGTCACAAATATTGGGATCAGCCCCAGCCTTCAGAAGGAGAGGAACAAGTGCTGCCACGGAATCGTCATTCTCGTTCAAACAAGCCAGAATCAACGAGGACCTGGAGAGGGTCTTCATGAATTCTGTACAGTTCGAGAATAAATTTCACCGATTTTGAACAAGACATACCCAAACCAGAGAAATTTCTATTGATTACCATCCAATTTTGGATTCTAGACTGGAATAATCAAATGACAATAATATCCTTTGTGTACCACGTCTCTCACTAGTTTCACCCTCTCTTTTCGACACTACTTTTCAGATATTCAATGAAAAGTATGGTACTCCCACCTTTGCTCACTATCATCATGTGTGGAAACAAAGTTGACATCACAACTGGAGATAATGCTACTCAACCAGGAAATCATCTCACTTGTGGAGACTGACTAAAAATGCAGGATTGATTGTATGATACAGAGACAAAGAGGCATGGTAATAACGCTCAGCTCAGATACTTTACATAATACTTATACGGTTGACTATATTAAAATACATACTATTGTGAGTAGCACTTTTCTCTTTATGATTGACTGTGGCTACAACCACAGTCAATCATAAAGAGAAAAGTGCCGCCAGTGATGCAAAAAAGTCGTCAAACCTTCGAAATTTCTTGAAGTGGTGAAGTTTTATCGACAGTGTTCTGAACGCCGTTTAACTCCACAGCGTTATCCAGAAGGAACTTGCAAGCCTCCACGTTTTCTTAAATGAATCAAAATATGAAAGCAAGAGACTCAACTCGACAAAGACCTATATAGTATAATCATAACATGACTTTTAGGAAAAATTGAGAAATACCTGATCTTATCATATTGACTAGAATGGAGGTTTCTATCCCGGAAGTATATTTCAGATTCACGTCTGCGCCATTCTGTACCAAATGCGATGCAATAGTGAAGCGACCACAGATGAGAGCGTATTCGAGAGGACAAGGGCAACTTGTTGGATCATTGAGCATGTCACGGAGCTGCAAAGATGGAAAGTTCATGGTTACATCTGCACTAATCGATGACAAACCCGATGCAACGGGTTTGTCATCGATTAGTGTTTGTCAATAACTGTTTGTTAGAGCCTCTACATACTTTTTTGTCGGCGGCAAATACAAAGAGAAAGTGTGATAATTGACTGTGTGCGATGAATACAGTACACAAGACCGATAACCATATTTTCTTCGAAGTAGCATAGTGAGTAGGGTTGTTAATCGAGTTCAAAATTTCGAGTTTTCGAGTTTTCGAGTTTTGGGAAATTTCGAGTTTTCGAGTTTTCGAGTTTTCGAGTTTTGGGAAATTTCGAGTTTTCGAGTTATCGAGTTTTTGAGTTTGGAAAAATTTCGAGTTTTCGAGTTTTCGAGTTTTTGAGTTTTGGGAAATTTCGAGTTTTCGAGTTTTCGAGTTTTGGGAAATTTCGAGTTTTCGAGTTTCGAGTTCGACTCAACTCGAAAATTTTCGAGTTTTTTTCGAGTCGAGTCGAGTTTTGAGTGTTTTTGGACCTAAAAGAGACATTTTTCGAGTCCGAAATTTTGATTTTCGAGTTTTCGCGTTCAAAATTTCGAGTTTTCGAGTTTTCGAGTTTTCGAGTTTTGGGAAATTTCGAGTTTTCGAGTTTTCGAGTTTTCGAGTTTTGGGAAATTTCGAGTTTTCGAGTTATCGAGTTTTTGAGTTTGGAAAAATTTCGAGTTTTCGAGTTTTCGAGTTTTCGAGTTTTGAGAAATTTCGAGTTTTCGAGTTTCGAGTTCGACTCAACTCGAAAATTTTCGAGTTTTTTCGAGTCGAGTCGAGTTTCGAGTTCGACTTTAACAACCCTAATAGTGAGCTATTTGAATAGATAATCATAAATTTCACCTTTCCATCATTCTCAATGAGAAAAAGTAGAAGAACATCTTCGCGATCTAATTGAATTATTGACTGGAGCACATCTGAAGAATGACTGAAATAAAAAATGGGTTCACGACTAAATAATTCACATATAATGCTGAGCTGTATTAATCAAATTTCGAAATATTTTACAACATTATGATAAAAAAAAATGAACAAAACACATACCTCTTGAGTAAACGATATAGAAGGGTGGCAGATAAATTATCAAAGTCCTCTTTGCGAAATTCACACCAACTAGCTGACACAAGGGCAATGCAGCTTTCCCTGAAAAAATGATTGAGATTAACAGAAACCGCGTTTAGTAAGAGAGAGTAATAGGTTGTCACGACGGAACATGTATAATAAAGGCTGTCATTGAACGGAAGAATAGTTTTTCAGCTATACTTTTGAGAAGATTTTAATTATTTAACAAAAAACCAGCCTAACTAATTGTTAATATCACATTGATAGTTAGTCGACACCAATTCGAATGTGGCAGAATGTCTCAAAAGTGTGGCCAGCCAATCTTTTGCTAGCTGGCTCGAATACCACATAACGCAGGAACTTTCCAAATGTGGTACTAAACTAAAGATTGCTCCAAACATGTTTCGCTTTATGTGTACCCAAAGACCTAATAAGAAAATATACATTGAAACATACATTGCTGTCGCTGTTTTGAGATATTAAAAAGAATACCTCAAATTTGGCAAATTGATCTGTTCTGCCAGCTCGAAAATTCGAATACAATTACTGATATCCATACGACCATTAAATAAGCATTCACACCTGTAGTGTAAGCAGTTGATAGTATCATACTTAAACTTAAATACAGCTGAGCTTTTGTTGAAAAACAGGTACTGAAAAACTTCAGATGCATAGTTGTTAACAAGTGAAATCGGTACGCATAACTTTTCACGATCAATCTAGGTGCAACTGCAGAGGTATGAGCACATTACGACACGCTAGAGAAAACAATATGAGAGAGTATAGTCGCGGTTAGAATAAAACAAAATCAGTGAAAACCATACGTTTTCGTGAGCTGGTGTAGTCCAAACTTAGCCGCAAAACGTGCCACAGTAAGCAATGTTGAATCATCGATGGAAGTATCCATTGAATCAGTATAAATCCAATCATATACGAGTCGAAAAACATCAGGAGTTACATCTAAATTAAAACGTAGTTTAAGATGGCCTGGCAGGAACCAAATCTCGTTCCTTGCGCTCCACGGTTAATTCATTGCTCTAACGCGAACGCGCCCCGAAAACGACTCAGGCGACTGCAAGTCCCAGGGACAAGAACGGGACGTCTCATGTCCCGGTACTGTCCCGGGACGGTACCAAGAATTAGGGTAGAAATGGAGCATATTTGCATATAAAAGTCAGGATCGAGGAGAATTTTTGTCATCATTTATGCAAATCTGCTTCATTTATAACCGTAATTCCTGGTACCGTCCCGGGACAGTACCGGGAAATGGGACGTCCCGTTCATGTCCCTGGGACATGCGACTGCTGAGGAAGTTTTCGAATCTCCGCTGATGAATTGTGATTGAATGATCTACAAAATATCGATAAATTAGTTTTTGTAGCGCATTTGCACTGGAGCGCGAAATCAACCGTGCAGCGCAAGGCACAAGATTTGATTCCTGTCAGATCACCTTTGAACTTTCTTTTTAAATGGCAGGAAGTGGATTATTATTCGAACAATGTGATTTCCGGCGCACTTACCAGCTATGGTTCCACAACTGGAATCCCCTGTTGTCAACTTGAAATTGAATGATCTAGCTTCTAGAACGAATTTGTGGCTTTTGAAGGAGGTGTCCATTACGCAGATTTCATAGTCACTGCAAATGCTATAGAATGAAAGCGGAAAGTTCACGGCTATAACAAACGAACAATAATCCAGCTTTTTGCGTGAGATAGTCCAAGGAGTAAGAACTACGACTGAGGGTTGAGAGAGACATGATATTTCTAATTTCGAATGTCCGTTCACGGAACTCTAAAATATAGATCAAAAATGTTCCAGTTGAGACTGCTGAGAGATTGTATAAACATCGGTCATTGATTACAATAACTATATTTAATGCCAACCTCAAGTACTCGCTTCCATGTAGCCGCTTAACAAGGTCCACTAGACTGCTAGCCAGGCCATTGCCAGACGCGTCTCCCGTTGCAGCACACATCAAATCATACTTCTTCTTCAGATCTGAATACCTAGCGGTAAGATCAAGATGCTCGCTTTTTAATAAATCAAGGTGGCTTTTAGGTGCCATCCTGAAGCCAACCTGAAAACAGAACTATGTATTTAATCACAAAATGAAGATATGAAAACGTAACGGATACGAGAAACTGTTATGTTATTCTATTTTCTTGAAACAAAAATCACTATCAGCAAAAACTTGATATTATCATTCAGTGTTTTATATAGTTCGCACATTTCCCAACTGGACTTGGGCAGCTTGCCAATGAAATTTCAAGGCAGATTTTGAACATGTTGAAATACTTCAAAACAATAGAAAGGGTTCTTCCCCGTAGTTATAATTTTTATTCAGGGAAACTTTCTGCAAAATATATGTTTTCTCTAAATAACAGCCTTCCAAAGTTTTTGGCACGCTGTCAACGAGTCCAGTTGGGAAATGTGAGCTCTATATACCTCATTTTTACAATTATATGTTCATCGTCCTTTCAAAGGAAAACTTTTAAAGGAACCAAACGCGAAAAGTCTGAACTACTTGAGTTATTCTTTCATTCTAAATGAACCGAATAAAAAAGTATATACATTGTTCAATCATTTCAACAAAGTTAATGAAATGAGGAGGGTGATGAACTGCACAATAAATAATAAACAATACCTTGAGTTGTTCGTGGCGTGGAAAATGCCCCAGCTGGTTGGATTACGTACACTCCTTCCAGACAGCCGACTGCAAGGTCTAATGGCCTGCAATTTCAAATTCATTGCATGCAGCGAAAGTTTTGACAATTCAAACCGATAACCGAAAGCACGACAAAATAATGATTTTCGGGAATGATAGTTCTTTTTCTCTGAGAATTTACATGATTTGTATTTTTCTTTCGATAATCTATAACGGGGAATGTTCGTTGCATTTTGCTGAAAAAGCATTGAAAAATCAGAAATCAGAAGCCATTACATGAATAGAACCCCATATTAACCAAAGTATTATTATGACATCACTAAAAATCTGATTCCGATGCAGTGTAGAAATAAAATCGTAATCAACTAGTGAAATCTCCAGCAGAATTTGCCAACTTTTACAAAACACAAAAAGCGTAAGAGCGATCTAAGACATAGAACACTATAACACAGACAATTACAGAGAATCGCAAATAGAGAAGGCAGACAAAAATAAAAACCAATTTCATGACGTTACAGGAACTGCTGATAGCTTATATGATACTGGCCTATGGCTAAATCAAGAAGGAAAACCTCTGATACAGTCGAAAGTTATAATTCCAGATATGACCACCAACTTGAATGATATGAAAAGATTACCAAAACTATATAAAACCCGAAAATAGCTTCGGGCAATATGGGGGCAAATTCCTCAAGGAACCGGGTACTTTTGAAACTTTAAATGGGTTCCAAACCGACCAGTCAACCATTTTCCTAGTAACCACTTTACTTTGGACCTGGTTTTTTTTACAACGCCTTAGAAAAACGTTACCAAATGGGTAAGAAAAGGGTTCTAGAGCAGTTAACTAAAAACCCGGTAAATGGTTGTAACAAGGTCGGTAGAAGAAGCGAAGTCGGTTACCAAAAGAATAATTGAGATATGACCACAATCCGCACTTTTGATTTCAAAACACAGGTACAGAACGACTCAATTCGAACAGAAAACAGAGCTCGCTCTCTTCAAATATTAAGAAAGAGGTATGAATAAATATGACGGCAAGGAAGACCTAACAAAACGTCAAATAGTCGAAAAAGTGAATAATTTCAGAGATAATTTTTGCCTCGGTCTTTTTGAAAAATTACAGTTCCCGCCGTTCCAATTGGCATTGGAGCAGATTATGACTTTGCTTTGGCGCATATGTTTTCTTTATAAAAAAAATGCGAGCATTTATTTAATTTAAATCATTCATCATCATCTGTTGAAATCATCCGTACACGTTTTGTTTTTCTCCCTATCTTCAACTTTTTTGCTATCTTCGCTTCATCTATATAAAAGACTAGCCGGTCACGCGGCTCTCGCCGCGTGCCCGTCTAGCGTGCATGTTAGATATGTTTTGCAACTTCATCTAAAGTTGTTACCACGTTTCTTACTTCTCTTTTGAACGTTTCAACGTCTTCTGGCCTTCAGAATCTTATCTGACGTGATCCTCATTTCGTGAAACAATGTAATCGTAACATTTTTGGACTCTTTCCTACTTGTTCTGAGAGTTTCAGAAAGTTTGAACAAAATCATTTCTGACGTCTTCTGACATCCTGAATATTACTCGTCGTTGTATAGAATTCATATAGTCTTCACGTATGAGTATGATCTACGGTTTCCAGTAGTTTGAAGGATAACATAAACTATTCAAAAGAACTTGACTTGTTTGCTAGTGAAATGCTTGGTATGTGACGTCATCAATTGATGGTTTGATCTCAAAACGTAAGAAATATTTTAACTTTGTTAAAATATTCCAACTGGTCACATTGTTTGGTAATTGTAAAAAAGAAAATTACTTTTCTGTACGAATAGAATGTAGTAAACATGTTTGTCTGTGACGTCATCACATGCATGGTACTCAGGTTGTTTACATGGTTTCGATTTGAAATAGTTTCGCTTATCGATTTCGAAACCCGAGAAGCTTGAGACATTGTTACTTATTATAATGATTTTTTTCCAAGTGTCAAGGTAATAATTGTATACAGAGATGCGTAAAGTCACCAATCCATTCTTGTTAGAGATATAGACATACTATAGCCGTTCCCGCGGCTAACGCCGCGGGCCCCGTTAGCTAAGAGGTGACCCCCCAGACCTCTCTCTTTTGGTCATGTTTGATAACGTTTAAACTCGATTTTATCAATGGTTTCAACAGTTTTTGAACGTTTGAAGTTATTTGATCACCATCAATCGATAAATGACCTCTGACCTTAGCTCTTCAGGTCACATGCAGAAATAAGTCTACTTGTCATTACTGTGAAGTTTCAACTTGCTACGATTCATTTGAAGCTCAGGACGACCGTGGGAAAATTGTGTTTTGAAGATAGCTTAAACGTAGGTCTAGGTGCGCCGTATCTAGTACGGGTTGGCACCAAAAGTTGTAACTCGAGAACGGCTCAATATTTTTCTTAGCTCTTTTTACCAAAATGATTTTTCGGCATAGACAATCACCATATCTGCGATTCGCATTTGAATCTCCATCGATAAGTTTGTTATTAACAAAAGTTTATAGGAAAGTTGATGACGTCACCACGACTCTCGGTTTGATTATGAGTGTCACCAATGAGATTAAATAATACATTTTGTGAATATAAATTTTTAGTGACTCACAGTATTCTGATATCGTCAAAGAGAAACAAGTTATAGAATATAGAACGTTTTTTCTAAAAATATTCATAATGAATTTTCTCGGAGATCACACAAGATTTTTGGAAGTTTTTTTTACATTCGTTGTCAGTATTGCAAATGGTAATTGGACAAAAATAATGGTCTCTCTCCGATCGCTCTGGGAGATTTTCGACTTTTTAATTTCAATTTTCATTTTTTTTATATCTGAAGATAACGGTTTTTGGCAATTTCTTATGGATAATATTGTTATGCAGAAGAGTTCACGTTTCATCGTCAAAGTTGTTTCTATATAGCTCATCGTCGAAGCTATGAAAACAGGGTTTAAATCTCACCCTTCTAAAAAATCAATAATGAAATCAATAATCAGAGTCACAGCCTATTCATAATTTTTTCCATACATAAGACGTTACATGATACCTACTACTTTGATAGCAAAGAGCAAACTACATGATCACAATACGAAACGCAATTAAATAAAAGGTATTACTTTTTCAACTTTTGCGCATTAAAAATCGGGTATTGATTTTTAGGTATCCATCTTTCGGGGCATTGGTTAACTTGTTCTGAGTGACCTACAACCGAGAAAAATTTAGACTTTTCCCATGGGAAAATTTTTCAAAAGTGCAAAAAATTTGTTCGAAAATTTCTATCTCGAAAAGTATTGCGAAATTTTAATCAATATTTGGCCGGTAGTAGTCGCTCATGCTATACTTGTACTATGTCAAGTTTCAGCCGGATCCATTCAGTTTACGAGGTATGAGAAACAAAAATAGAAGAAAATTTTGACATTTTTCTTGACCTATAAAAAAAATTCCAGAAGAGTCCGGCAAGAGGGACCACTATTTTTGAAGGTTCACTTGAAATAGAGTACACACGTAGAGTATCGGCGTTTTTTCACCCTTTTTTACGTTAGTGTAACTTTACGTTAAGGCCCTAACTCAAAAATGTGCTCGGGCCGATCGTATTTATTTGATGGCCCCCTAAGTACTGTAGGAGTTAGGGAGCAATCGAAACAACTTTTTGGCAAAATCTTCACATGGTATATAGGTGGGGTGACTAGTGGGTCCCGCGGCTGACGCCGCGGGCCCCGCTAGCTGGGGGTGCCCCCCAGACCCCCACGTCTTTGTCATGTTTGAAATCGTGAAAAAAGTTAAGGCATCAAAGATCATGTTGACAGTTTTTGTCATGTGACTCATCATGTGACTTGTCATGTGACTTGTGACGTCATCGATTTTGGAGACGAAAATCAACAATGTATATCTTGCGAACGACTGAATGTTTTCCTGATATTTTTTCACGATTGTACACTACTCGCCAATGACTCTTTCCACCAAAATAATTGTACCTATTCAACCAGTTTGAAAATTTAGCTAATTTGAAAAATCATGACTTCTCGAAAATAAAGCATTTTCCTCGAATTTTTTTTCAGGATAATTGATTTTTATGACAAACTAAACACATTCTGAGAATAAGAAAAAAATCTGTCGAGCCGTTTTCGAGAAAAAAAATTTTTTTGTAACTAATCAATAAATCGATATTATTGATTTTCGTCAATTGAAAGTCATGTTTATTTCTTATATCATATTCATTCCCATAGATTCATAGGAATTGGTCCAGTCGTTTCCGAATGGCGTTCATCGAAAAAACATGCATTTTTCATAAAAACCTCGATAAAAAATCAATAGATCAATATCGACCAGGGGCACAGGGACGTAGTTATATGTGATGCTTGGCCACACTCACTGTAGAAGTTTTAGACAAATCGAAGACCATGAAGCGTCAATGGAGCCAAAAACGACGATTCCGTAGCGGATCGATAAATCGATATATTGATTTTTTAAGGTCATCACATTGTAGGGTCTCATAAGTTAGATGGTTGATACCAGTTAGGTAGCATTCCATCGAGCCGTTGGCTCACAGTAACAGAAAGAAATTTTTGAGAATTTCATAAAATAAGGTCTAAAAAAATTATACGGCCTTAACTCAAAAATCGTACGGGGGCGCTTGCATTATATTACTGTCTAGTATGCATGGTTAAAATTACAGACTGATCGTAAGAACTTTTTGCGTGACTATATCATGTGTGTTATAGGTGTGGTGATCGTAAGAACTTTTTGCGTGACTATATCATGTGTGTTATAGGTGTGGTGACGCGGCTGACGCCGCGGGCCCCGTTAGCTGGGGGTGCCCCCCAGACCCCCGCGTCTTTGTTATGTTCAAAATTATTATGTTCGTAACATTTCTACAGTTACTTTCATGTCTTTGAAAGTTGTACATGTTGAGATTTTTCAATTTTACAAATGTTCATAACTAATCAATAAATCGATATTATTGATTTTCTTCAATTGAAAGTTCTATTTATTTATCAAGTATGGTCTACTGCTCAAGTTTGGTTCAAATCCATCCAGCCATTCAATCAGGACAGACATCATGGAAATGGCTTTTTTCACTAAAATTGTTCACAAAAAGTCAATAAATCAATATTGACAATTGCCACTGGGGGTGGTTACTTGAAGCGCTTAGTCACATACATGGTCAAAGTTACAGACAATTCCAAGACCCAAAAGCGTGACATGTGCCCAAAACGACGACTTCATAGCGGATCGATAAATCAATATATTGATTTTTTGAGGTCACCATAATGAAGGGCCTCAATAGTTAAATGGTTGTTACCAGTTAGGTGGCATTCCATCCAACCGTTGGCTCACAGTAACAGAAAGAATTTTTCATGATTTTCATAAAAACGTTAATAAAAAATCAATAAATCAATATTGACAGGTGCTACTGGGGGTGGTTACTTGGGACGCTTAGTCACATACATGGTTGAAGTTACAGACAATTCGAAGACCCAAAAGCGTGACATCTGCTCAAAACGACAACTTCATAGCGTATCGATAAATCGATATATTGATTTTTTGATTATATCATGTTGAAGGGACATCAAAGTTAAATGGTTGTTACCAATTAGGTAGCAATCCATCAAGCCGTTAGCTCACAGTAGCAGAAAGAATTTGTCATGAATTTCATGAATTAAGGTCTCAAAAAATTTTAAGGCCCTAACTCAAAAAAGGGCACGGGTCGATCGCATTAGATTACTGTCCGGTATACACTGTTCAAATAACGGACTGATCGTAAGAACTTTTTGGCAATCTTATCATGTGTGCTATAGGTGTGGTGACTAGTGGGTCGCGCGGCTCCCGCCGCGCGCCCCGCTAGCTGGGGGTGCCCCCCAGACCCCCCTCGTTTGGTCATGATAAATGTGTTTATGTAATGTCATTCCATCGACGAATTTTTGAAGAAAAATGTATGTTTTTCAAAATTGTAGTTTTTGTCATAACTAATCAATAAATCGATATTATCGATTTTGTCCAATTATAAACTTTGTTCATTATTCACATGACGTTCAACTACCAAGGTTTTATGATCATAGCTCTAACGCTCTTCTTAGTACATGTACCATGAATTTGGGTTTTCATCGTGAAATTAGTCCTAAAAAACGTTAACCGTGACAAAAACTTTTGAAACTTGACATTCTTTGTTCATAGTCTGTATCATGTAGACTGACCAAGTTTGAGACGAATTGATGCCTTTTGAAATTTCATCTCATGATTTTGACGATTTCATAACTAATCGATAAATCGATATTATTGATTTTTACAGATATCAACTTTGTGATCTACAAAAGTTATGTAAATGCTGTAAGCCGATTAACTTCAAAGTTCTTATTTGGTCGGCTACAATTGTTGGAAGTTTTCGTGTTTTAATTTTGACAGGGTCTAAAAAAGTCATTAGAGCTTAAATCGAAAATCGCCTCGTTGTAACTTATTTATTTGTTCAGTAGTATCTTTCACTCAAATATAGTAACGATCGCGCTGGCTTGAAAATTTTTCAACCAGCTTTTCAATTTTTACCACCTCTCATAACTAATCAATAAATCGATATTATCGATTTTTTACAATTGAAACTCATATTTATTTTTTGTGTTCTGCACAACCTATGAGTTTCATCACAATTGGTTCAGTCATTCATGAATGACAAAAAACGGAATTTTTCTGGGGTGAAATAACGACTCTCATAAAAAATCAATAGATCAATATCAAAACATTTTAAAAAAACGTTTTTCTTAGAATTGTTAGTTGTACACCTGGTAGCAGTTTCAGACAAATCGGAGCCAAAAATACCTCTGCTGAACCCCCTATAACCGAAATTTCGCTAAAGTCAACTTCGCGGTAGATCAATATATCGATTTTTTGTTATCATCAACTTTGTTTGCCATCCGAGTTGTGTTGATGTTCAGAAGTACAGAGATCATGGGCGCATGGCTGGCAAGTTACAGCTACATGAAAATTTAGTAGGATCATAAAAACTTCCATAAAAAATCAATAGATCAAAAGCAAAACTTTTTAGAGCAGCTCATCGCTAAGAAGGATTGAAGGTATACGTGGGTGAAGTTACAGACCGATCGGAGACAAAAAAAGTCCTCAAGCTATTTTGGGCCCATGTCATAACTAATCGATAAATCGATATATCGATTTTTTATGACCATCATCGTTGTCGGCCATCAAGGACAAGTAGACACTGTAGAAGGATAAGCTGGACGACGAATGGCTCCAGAGTTATGAGCGTGGGAAATTTTTGACATTTCACTTAAAAAAGGTCTAAAAAAATTATAAGGCCTTAACTCAAAAAACGTACGGGTCAAATCTATTAACTTTGTCTCTAGTTTATGCTATTAGAATTAGAATGCGTGACTATATCATGTGTGTTATAGGTGTGGTGACGGTGTGACCCTAAAAAACCACTTTCCCGTTGGGCGCTCGGTCCCTTGTTTTTTCCAAACCTGTATTCTAATGATAAAAAGATTGTGGCCAAGTTTGGGAAAAATTTATCATTCCGTACCTGAGTTATTGGACATCATTCAAAAACTGATGACGTCATCAGAGGAATTTCAAAAAAAATATACGTGTTTTATTGAACTGCCATTGTAAAGAATAGGTTTCTGTCAGTTCAGGAAAAATAAAACGAATCAATATAATTGACACATTCCCGAGATATAAATGTGAAGTTTTCGATTTTCGAGGGAAATTCCATAACGTATAACTCGGGAACGACTGAACTTTTCCTCGAACTTTTTGCATATTTAGCTTTAAGTTGTCACTGACTAATCACAGTATGAAACTCGTATCAATTGAACCATTTTGAAAGTGTTGGAAAATTCTAAAAATAAATTTTCCGGAAAACGGTTAACGAACCATGGTTTTTTTGTAGGCTCATATTGTTCACTTATCTATTTTACACTATATGTGAATGTACGAGAGGAATCGTTCAGAACGTTCTCGCAGAGTAGTTGAAGTTTTCTCAATTCTACATTCATTCATAACTAATCAATAAGTCGATATTATCGATTTTTCACAATTGAAAGTCCTATTCATTTATTGAGTACAACAAGCTGCCCAAGTTTGATCCAATTCTATTCAGCCATGTTGTCAGGACAGATACCATGAAAATGGTTTTTTTACATGAAAAAGTTTATAAAAAGCTTTAAACTCAATTAGAACAAAAAGCCTCTGGAAAGTTCAGTTGTCAGTCCTAGTGTGATGTACTGCCTAAGTTAGAAGGTAATCGGCACAAGTTTGGGTCTCACTAAGGAAAAACGACGATCTCACAACGGATCAATAAATCGATATATTGATTTTTTAAGGTCATCACGTTGTAGGGTCTCATAAGTTAGATGGTTGTTACCAATTAGGTAGCAATCCATCGAGCCGTTAGCTCAGAGTAGCAGAAAGAAATTTTCATGAATTTCATAAAATAAGGTCTAAAAAAATTATAAGGCCCTAACTCAGAAAACGTACGGGTCATTTGTCTTAGATCATTGTCTGTTATGCATGGTTAAAATTACAGACTGATCGTAAGAACTTTATGCGTGACTATATCATGTGTGTTATAGGTGTGGTGACGGTGTGACCCTAAAAAACCACTTTCCCGTTGGGCGCTCGGTCCCTTGTTTTTTCCAAACCTGTATTCTAATGATAAAAAGATTGTGGCCAAGTTTGGGAAAAATTTATCATTCCGTACCTGAGTTATTGGACATCATTCAAAAACTGATGACGTCATCAGAGGAATTTCAAAAAAAATATACGTGTTTTATTGAACTGCCATTGTAAAGAATAGGTTTCTGTCAGTTCAGGAAAAATAAAACGAATCAATATAATTGACACATTCCCGAGATATAAATGTGAAGTTTTCGATTTTCGAGGGAAATTCCATAACGTATAACTCGGGAACGACTGAACTTTTCCTCGAACTTTTTGCATATTTAGCTTTAAGTTGTCACTGACTAATCACAGTATGAAACTCGTATCAATTGAACCATTTTGAAAGTGTTGGAAAATTCTAAAAATAAATTTTCCGGAAAACGGTTAACGAACCATGGTTTTTTTGTAGGCTCATATTGTTCACTTATCTATTTTACACTATATGTGAATGTACGAGAGGAATCGTTCAGAACGTTCTCGCAGAGTAGTTGAAGTTTTCTCAATTCTACATTCATTCATAACTAATCAATAAGTCGATATTATCGATTTTTCACAATTGAAAGTCCTATTCATTTATTGAGTACAACAAGCTGCCCAAGTTTGATCCAATTCTATTCAGCCATGTTGTCAGGACAGATACCATGAAAATGGTTTTTTTACATGAAAAAGTTTATAAAAAGCTTTAAACTCAATTAGAACAAAAAGCCTCTGGAAAGTTCAGTTGTCAGTCCTAGTGTGATGTACTGCCTAAGTTAGAAGGTAATCGGCACAAGTTTGGGTCTCACTAAGGAAAAACGACGATCTCACAACGGATCAATAAATCGATATATTGATTTTTTAAGGTCATCACGTTGTAGGGTCTCATAAGTTAGATGGTTGTTACCAATTAGGTAGCAATCCATCGAGCCGTTAGCTCAGAGTAGCAGAAAGAAATTTTCATGAATTTCATAAAATAAGGTCTAAAAAAATTATAAGGCCCTAACTCAGAAAACGTACGGGTCATTTGTCTTAGATCATTGTCTGTTATGCATGGTTAAAATTACAGACTGATCGTAAGAACTTTATGCGTGACTATATCATGTGTGTTATAGGTGTGGTGACAACTTATTCTTGAACAATCGAATCACCTCTACTGCTCATCGAAACCGAACGTCCAATTGTGTACAAAAGGATTACTGAATTCTTAAATATATCTGTATGAATTTAAGGTTTTAATAGATAGAAGCCCATTTAAGAATTGCAGATGAGTGCTAGCGAGGATCGTTATGAGTCTGTTCTCGCATCTCGATATTGTAAGCGTAGCCCTCTGATGGGAATTCTCTCGGAGAAAAACAAAGTGAGTTATTCAGTTATTCTTTATTCAAAAACGTTACCAAGGTTCAGGATTGTGAATATTGTCGGCATTATCGTAAATCAAGTGTTTAGGCTGTTCTTTGGCGCCAATTATGGATCTGGTTGGCAGAAGCGGAATTGGAGTTGGGTCTGAAGCAGGTATCCGTCAATATCATAGTTCAAATTTAAAGTAGGACGATTACGTGCTCCAATCTCGGCGCGTCAGTCCTTTAAACTACAATTGAAAAATGTATTGCAGTTTAAAGGACTGAACCGTTGAGATTGGAGCACATACTTGTCCTTCTTTAAAGCTCAAAAATTCGTTTTGTATTCTCTTGGGTTTGAAAAAAAACCAGTGAGCTTCTTCATAACTAATTCATGCTTCTTTTCCACATTGTTGTTGTAAAAC